>CM077115.1:349799961-350999961 GCA_039619475.1 Icerya purchasi | reverse complement strand
TACTCCACCCGGAGTAAACAAATAGAAAAAAAAAAAAAATCATTAATCCGGACTTTGATTAGATTTTTTAAATTACAATTCCATTTCTTTTGATAAATGAAAAAAAGGATAAACAACGTATGATCACCAGAAACAAGCAGTTGAAAAATGCAGAATGGAGGATGTAAATCAAAGAATATCAGCTGTTCAAAAAGGAGAGGACTCTATCCGTGGATAGGGCCTCACAACTGAATAACAAATGGTTGATATGCTCGCGATACGCTGTGCTTACATGATCGCCGCTACCCATCGAAAAAATTAAGCCGCACTCTAGTATGACCTGAACGAAGCCTGCAGATAGTAGTAACAAAAAGCCGAATTAAGTTAGCCGGGATAGAAGTAATATTATTATACCAAGGCATACTTGGCAGAGACGATTGGGACAATTTCGTATGATTTTCCTAAACTAGGCGAACTATTAACGAAGTTCTTCCAATCAGTGTACACTTGTTCCTTTTAAACATGTCCAAAAGATCCGTAGATCGTATAAAGGGGTATACTACCCGGTTCAATGCTGCTTCCTTAGCCGCTTGATCAGCTACAGCATTGAGAATGATTCCGCGATGACTAGGAACCCAACAGAACTTTACACTCCTTTATCTATAAATTGTGTATATTTAAACTTAATATCGTAGATCAGTGGGTGTCAGCGATAATTAAAACTACTATAACTAAGGCTGCTAAGAGGCTGCTAAGGCTGTATGAACATATTAAGGTTTTTCTGTCAACATCCACAATGGCTTCAGTATAAAGTTACAAGCTTTATCAATAGCAAGTAAAAATAGACACCTCAGCAGTGCGGTCTAGTAGTGTACCGTGCACAGTTAACGTTCACACATATACATATATTCAAATACGTGTTGATCTACAAGAAGATGAAGAAAAATTGCCGAAAAAAGCAAGCCGTGTTACAAAAAATATACCGGTAAAATTACGACTCAGGTAAATAATAACGAACAATAACAATAATCAGACGAATTTTATTTATGCAATAATGCACACAACTGCTGCGCGAGTAGTTGTACACAATTTAATAACAATGTTACCCGCAGAAATAAAATTATATAATAAATGCAATTCTTCCTAAATAATGCCGCTTAATTCTTTGATAAAAAAAAAAAAAAAAAAAAAAAAGCATCTCGTAAATAATTTAATTTAAAAAAATAAAATAAAGTAAATAAATAGTAGTCAGTAGTATACATATAAATTAAAAGGGGGGTGTTTTTATTTTTATTTTTTGACATGAATATAGAGGGCGGGGGTCATTCCAAAAATTTGACCGTCTCACGAAATTTTACGATAGAATGTTACCATGGGGAAACGCTAAAAAAAAAAGTATTGTTTATAGATATTTCGGATGTTGGTATCAGGAACTCGCAAAATATGACGAACCTCCAAGTGGAATGAACGCGTTTCGCACAGCGTCCGCATTCGTCGAAGAGTGCAGTGTGATTGGGATCCCTCGGACAGATAAATTCTCGACTTGAACACATTATGCATGGTCATGGAGGTCCCTTAGTGGGTATAGATATGGTGTTAACCGGCGACCTCCGTCAACTAGCGCCGCCCGTTTACAAGAGACACCGATTTACAAGCGATCAAGTAAAAAGTTCTGCTGCAAAGCTACATTACCACCCGCTCGTGCAAGTGATGCGGCAAGGTAATGTCGTCTTCTCAACTGTACTAACCAAGATTGGTGATGGTTAGCTCTTACTCCCAGAGGAGAAAGCAATGATCGAGTCCCGCTTCTTGGATGGTGAATTCGTCGCCCCTCGAACTTCCTCAGACTATACGCTTCTTCTTCCGCGAATCGTAGGCGTCGATCAGTTTAACGTTATAAAGCGCTGAAATGGTCGAAGTGCTCGGTAGTGATGTTAACTTGGATTTACGAAGCTCACACGGTCCAATATTCATGGAATTTATTCGGATTCGAATTGAAGTATGAGCTAACCATATCCACATCACGCACAATTCCACGTGCATTGATTCCGACTTTTCGGGACACGTCGGCGTACTTGAAACGAGCCACCATATCATCTCCTCCTACTTTAGTACGTATCGTCCTCCCCTTTCGATAACGACGCACACCTCCAGTGTCAATGTTGTAAATAGTACAAATAGCGTAACTTTTATCGATGATATAAACAATGTAAACGATGTTAATAATGTTGTAAATACTGTCGGATCCGTAGAAATTAAATTGCACAAATCCGTTCTTCCAGTTTTCGTTTCTATTTATAAACTCTGTTTTCCTGTTTTGCCTAGCTTCCGACTACCTACACAGTGTTCGAAATGTTTCCTTTTTGGGCATATTTCCAGACACGGTCGTAGTTCTTCGAATATATGCCCTCATTGTGCCTCCAAACATCCTTTCTCAGACTGCAGCAATTGTGACTAAAATCACTGTCGGGCTTAGATACATTCGTTTTATTCGTGTCATTATGCAGTGTACTCTTGTCTTTAATTTACATTATATTCATGCAAAGTTAAGACAATTATCGCGAATCATGGCAACTACAAATTTCGCTCTTTTATGTAACTTAGCTGCGATGGGCTTCGAATCATTTTGTCCGATGCCTCTAAAATCCTGTTTCTTACTTATAATTTTTTCGTTTATTTACTCCAGTCCAGCATCCATCGCCGTCTTCTTTCTATCAACAGTTTGCTTTTGTTTAATTATTTTTATTTATTCCTTCCCGTTTCTTATTAACCTTCCTCTCAACTCGCTAGCCACAATTTTCCTCCACCCATTAAAGTTTCTTTCCTTCTGTTTTTGTTTTCTGTTGCTTCTTCTTTTTTTATTCTCCTTTTTTTTTTTTACATTGTAATTATCTTTTATTTTACTCTACCTCGCTGTTTTTCTACTGGCACTCTCTATGTTTCTCTTCCTTCCCCTCTCCCTCTATCTTTTTGTTTTTTCTTTATTTATTTTTCTTTTCCCTACTCAAGTCTTTTCTTTTTATAATTTACTATGCCGGGTACTTTTAATATTTCACAGTGGAACTGTCGCAGCCTTAGAGCCAACAATAATCCATTAGAGGGTCTGTTAGACATTCATGGTAGTTGCTCTCATTTCGGAAACGTAGCTATGGTCGGAAATGAATATTAATTTTTGAGGGTATATAAGTTAATCTGATGCGACCGTAACGACGGTTATGGTGGATCTGCAATCCTTATTAGGAACGGCATTTTATTTCAATCTCCTGATGTTTGCTTTAATTCCCCTTCTAGTCCCAACCAGCCTAATATTGTACACATTTCCATCCCTTCTAACTCAGCTCGTCCGCTTAATATTATTTCTATTTATGTTCCTCCTAGTTGCGACCTTCGCCACTTTCCTCTCGTTCCTTTTCCTAGGTCTCTATTCCACATCCGTTCATCATTGGGGGTGACTGGAATGCTTTGTCTCCCTCATGAGGTTGCTCAAACCATAACAACAACGGTACTCTTCTTGAAAATCTTATTCTTTCTAATCATTTAGTCCTCCTTAATAATCTCCCTGCTACCTATTACAAGAGCCCATCTAGTTATAGTTCTCTCGATTTAACGTTCTCATCTCCTTCTATTAGTTTTGATTATAATTGGTCAACTCTCATGGGCTCCTATGACAGCGACCATATTCCTATTATAATTTGTCCCCAGAATCCTCCTTCTTGTTTCAATTACCTTCGATGGAACCTATCGAAAATTAATTGGGCTCCGTTCCACTCCTTAGTTGATTCTACGCTTCCTAAATTTCTAGATGACTCTGATCCTGTATTTCACTACCATCTATTCCTAAATTCTATTACAAATGCTCTTTCGTTCTCTTCTCCTCCCCGTAAACCGTCATCGTCAGGTCATCGTGGATCAGCATCGTCCCTCTGATGGAAAGAAGAATGCAATGTCGCTTTCGATCATAGTCGCGCTACATTTAGAATTTTCCAGTCGAATCCGACGCGCGAAAACATTCTTGCCCACAAAAGAGCCAATTCAAGAGCTAGGTTCATACTAAAATCTTTTAAGAAATCCTCTTGGAAAAATTTCTGTTTTTCTTTTTCGAGAATTACTCCTTTTAGTCATATCTGGAAAGTAGCCAGAGCTTTCAAATTCCCATTCTTCTGAACGTCCTTGTATCCACACTATTTCCTCCGATAGTTTGTCTTATTTTCTTCATAATTTTTCTCCTACCTATGTTGTTCCCAACGTTGATGAATCCTGTCCGTTTCCCTAATCTTCATTTTCATACCTCTGCGTTTAATATTAATTAATTAAAATTCATTCTTAAAAATTCTTCTAGCTCCACTCCGGGTCGTGATGGTATTCCCTTCTCTGTCCTGAAAAAGTTATCCGATCAAGCTCTCCAAACTCTTCTCTGTATATTCAACTTCTTTCTATGCAGAGGAGTCACACCTCCTGCTTGGAACACCTTTATTATCATTCCTATCCCTAAAAAAAACTCCTCTCTTCGTCCGATCTTCCTAGCATCGTGTCTCAGAAAACTGTTTGAGGACATGCTTAACAAGCGCCTGGTCTGGTGGCTCGAACATAATAACGTTTTTCCTTCTTATATGTTTGCTTTCCGTCCTGGCTTAGGTCCTGCTGACTGCGTCAGTCTTTTTGTTTCCCATATCTATAAATCTTTCATCGATAAACAGTAGTACACTTTAGCTACTTTTATCGATGTTTCCAGTGCTTTTGATAATGTCCATCTCCCTACTCTCCGAGATAGAATGATAGCAATTAACATCCCGCTGCATTTCTCTTACCTCATTGTTAACCTGATGTTAAATCGTACTATCTTCCTGTCTTCCTCCTCGTTCGAGGTTACAAGAGTTGTTTCACGTGGTCTTCTCCACAAGGATCCTGCCTTAGTTCTACTCTTGTTATAAAGTTAAATGACTGTCGGCACACTATAGACATATATTTCACAAAATAACCATTTCGCAATATTATGCCGGACATAAATAGTAAAACTATTATAAAAAATTATACAAATTTTAATATGATTTGTATGCTTTTTTGTATAATTTTTTTTTATGATAATTTTATTATTATTTATGTTCGATATAATATTGTGAATTGATTATTTTGTAAAATATAGATTTACTTTGTTATTGTTAATATTAAAAGCAATTTACGGAAGAAAATTCTCTCTATGACGCTAATCTTATTGCGGTACGATGCATCAAAGATTTCGGTGGATATATAATAAATATTAACGATCTGTTCCGTATGAAGTCTATAATGATCAATTTTTTTTTTCATGTGTGACTTTTTGTTAACGTGAACGTCCATCTTCTGATCCAATATAAAAGACCCGTATGTTTTACTTTTTCTCTAATTCGAATTTGCATGTTGAAATATTCGCACGCGCTGGTTCAGTCTGCCATCTTCTAGCTCGGTTGTTAAAGGCTTCAACCTGTAAAGTCTTTTTAAACAACCGCTATATTTTTTATCAAGAAAAGTGTTGACCATATCGAAGGTTTCTACTAAGTAACCTTAATACGTGACACTAAGAATTAAACTTGACTGAAAGTTTCCATTTTTCCATACAGCAATTATCATATTACATAAATCTTTAGTGTACTAATATGCTACACTCGAAGTATTTCTTAATTACCGTTAAACATCGCGTTGGTAAAATTTTATCTCTGACTGCAATTTTATTTTTTTGTCGCAAATTTTAAACATATTACCCGCTCGGAGTGATTATTAAAGTATTTTAAATTTTGCAGGATTCATTTACTGATATCTTTAGAATTTCGCGTTTATTTAAAATTTAGCCGGTGAGCACAATAATTCGCTTTTATCTGCATATACTTTTATTCAACTCCGAAGTTACCCTAAATAACGATCGTCTGTTCATCCAATGATACGTACGAGCCAGATTTTCTGTTATTAATTTAATAACAGTAACGACTTCCTTTCGAATTCGTTAATGTTGCTATGGCGGTTTAATATTCCTTTTCGAAATTTGTTTTCTTCATTCGAATCTATATTAATCCGTGATGATTATCAGTGATAATTTAATTTTTCAAATTATCTCTGACAAATTGCTAATATTTTAAATCGATCGCGTTTTTTTTTTTGTTTTTTTGTATGGGCGCGCCAGCGGCATTGACCCAACAACAGGAAAAACTGAGCTATACAACTAAATAACTAGGCGATCAGAATTTTTATTCATTTGTAACTTTATATAATTAAAATATAATGTAAGGTGTTTTTTTTATTTCAAATAATACTGGCTAAAATTAAGTTAAAAAAAAAATAAAGAAAACATGCCCCGTAAATTAAATAAATTAAATAAATTAAATAAATAAAATAAATAAAATAAGAAGTGACTATAGATTATGTGTGTTCTTTTACAAGATTTTTTCTTTATTTTTGTTTTATAAACTTGAAAATTCTGCTTTCCTTCAGACACGCGAGTTCAGTTAATGACCAGTGTACAAAAGATAGTTAAATGGTGTCACCACATATGGTGAACGAGGAGTATCGCTCTCAATGATAATGTTAGAATTATACGCGCTCCTATTTTTCCCTGACTGTGCTTCGTTCGGTTCGCCGGATTCTCGTCACTCCTCATTGCACAGTCCATTCAAATTGCGGTCAACATGTTAACGAGGATAGCAATTGGTACTAGGACAAATGTATCCTTAGCATTACACGTCATTAGTAAAAGAAAAATGAAACATATGTCATTCTGTTTCGAACATCATTTATATTAATTATCATATTATTATTTATTTCATTTTCAACATCATTAACGTTATTATTTATTTCCTTTTCAAAGTATTCATATCACTATTCTCGTATTATTAATTTCACTTTTTTATATTATTCAATAATAATACTAACTGTTCAAAATGAAGCTTACTATCAATCGAACCGAACCTTTTCGTGATCATCTGTTCTGACTGAGAGATATTAGTCGACATACTTGTTTGCACATTTTTGCCGGCAAAATAATCCGTTATACCCAGAGTATTGATCTATTCGTTTTTTTTGTCAACTTTGCTTCCGGTTACCATTCTACTACTATACGGATTTTTGTTCATTGATCACGAATGTTTCTACAGTACTTTGCAGAAAATTAATTAACACGAAAAAAAACACGAAACAAACGAATACTAAGTAAATTTTGAAAAATTTATACACATATATTTTTTTTTACGAACTACAAAGTTCTTTTTACGTTTTACTAACTTTAACCGATCAATGTATATTTTTAAATATCAATCTAAATTTTGTAAATGACACGTTTTATCAAAATTAAATTTGGGATAGACGATGAAGTTCGCGCCAATTGCGGTGATTTCCACAAATTTCATTTGAATTACAAATATTCCTTTGTCTTTTATCATACTCTACGCAACAAAAGAATAAAATCTATTTACTAATTATAATATATTGGCAAGGAAATTTTTGTACAAATTAATTTACAACACGTGCTCAAGGGCCCTAACGGTTCACACATAAACAGACATACGTGTCATTATATGTTTTTTTTTTATATTTCATAAATGACAGATGTTATAAATAAATAAATATATATATATATATATATATATATATATATATATATGTGTGTGTGTGTGTGTGTATAAATGCATAAAGACTAGCCAATAAAATTAATTGCACCTGTGGGCAACTACTAAATTCCTTTCGATAATATTTCCTGATCTCTTCAGGTACCATTGAACTTGATGAGTCATCCGCCCGAAAATTATCATCTGGGTCTTGCATATTCCAATTTTATTTGAGATAATGTTATCGTTTATTTAAGGATATATTAAACATAATTTAAATTAAAATAAAATTAATACAACTCATTCTTTTAGTAAATCCCGTCGTAGATCGTAGGACATGATATTAAAAATTTATCAGCGGTCAGCTATTAGCAACCTTTCATGCGTAACAAAAACACAGCAGAATTCGATAAAAAACAACTTCTCTTTGTTTACTTCACCAGTAAAGAACTAAAATATCCCTCTCTGTACGAATACGTTGCAGAATAACACTTAGGCGGTGGTAATATAACCGAGACGATTATCTCGCCAGCAGCGTTTCGACCTAGACACTTTAGCACTTACTATTATTATTTATGTTCCTTTTGTGGTATGTGTGTGAATAGATTACGACAATATATATACATACATATACATATATATATATATATATATATATATATATATATATATATAACCCGGCCATTTTGGCCCCGCAAGGAGCTGTGCCCCTTGACCCCTCTTGCTTACATTTCTGTCTCTTTCTCTTTTATACTTTGTATAAAATAATCAAAATTTATAACGTAACTCTTGCTAGCATCAACACAAAAAAAATAACATAATCACTAAAATCCTATCCTAACATTTAACTTTCATTACATAAAATTATATGACAGGTGAAGTGGAGGAACCAGACTAAACGGGTCCCCGGGTAGATAGAACTCAAAGCCGTAGCGAAGTCATTCTATCTACGAGAAAGAACTCTGAAATCAAACCACATGTCCGTCGGCAGCAGGACGGCCATCATCCAATACAGGCGCGGTGTACATATTACAGAAGCGGCTGTAAAGGAAAATACTCGAGCATTGGAATAGTTTTCCAAAATGGTCGAGTATCTGCGATGCAGAAAGTAAGAGGAAGCTACTGTATTACTTATCCCAAACCACCTTCCATGAACGTACAACTAACAACGGCCCTGAAACCCCGACGTTCCTTAGATGGAACAGGGGCGCTAAGAATCCCCGGGTGGAAAAGAACAAACAAAAACATACAACAGATTATTAAAGATATGGGATGCCAAACATACTCGGACCTAAAAAGGATGGTTGAAAACAGAACGAAATGGAGTAAACGAACCTTTGGGTTCAATGATTAATTGATTGACATAAAATTAAAACATTATTTCGTTACATATTTCGTTACATCAAATTGTGAAATTTCTTGGGACATTTTTTCTAATAGGGGGTAGCTTAAGAATTACGTCGTAATTAATATACTCCCATATATATTTATTTATTTATAATCCGCGAATGGATTAAATGAGGTATTGAAAAATATACAAAAAAAAGCACTGATGGATTTTCTTAAATGTTTTTTTATGTTATTACCGGTAATTTTGATTAAAAATTTAAAATTTTTCAACTATTCGAGAATAAAATAAAATAAAAAAAAAAAAAAACAAAGAAAAATTTAAAAATTTCTAATGAAATTCGCAGCTATCAAATCGAACTAGATTAATTTCTAAATGGCGAAAGTTTACCATGAATATCTGTGAAATTCGCCGGTATTCTGTGTCGTAAACATTAGGCGAAACATGGGAAATTGAATAAAAAAGATATATTTAGATCATCCGTAAACAGCAAGGCTTTTACTGATGTCATATGTAGTAATCAGTGTCATTCATTACGGAAAATACGGGGAAAGTAAAGCTACAATTGAAATGGTATTTAAAATAGAGGGCCCTCGTATTACGAGGGAATTCCAAAAGAAGTTACTCGCGTTTCCAATAACTCTGACCTTCCGCATAATTATACAGTCTCAAAAACTTCCTCTTTGCCAAGAAAGACGTAAAGAGCTTTTATGAATATATCGTAATTAACTCTGCTAATATACAATTTAAAAAAAATTATTATTGAGAATTCAAGAAAAAAATGAGTGGCTTATTTACCATGTTCTCTATAAGTTTAGCCTAAGAACTAATAAGAGAAATATGTCAATAGTTTTACAAGGGGGAAGGTGGTACTCTCTACTTGGATCGATGTTAAAAGCTCGAAAAACTTCTGTAGTCTAAATTTAATTAAAAATATAAAGTGAAAAGATTTTTTTTTCTTTTTCTTTATTATTAAAAATAAGTTGTGGGTCCCACAAGACATACTACCCGTCTGCGATCATTTATTCAAAAAATATGTTACAATATTTACAATTATACAATTAATTTTCAGAATTACAAATAATAAGAAAAAAATAAATAAAAACAAAATAATAATAATAAAACAAAAAATAAAAAAGATAAAAACATAAAAGAACTACTTATCATTTTACAAACAATCTTTTCCTTTCTGCTCTCTTCACGCTTCTGAGCCTTCTTGTATTTCTGATTCAATATTCTTTTCGAATGTTCTGCACTCTCCAAAGAACGCTCCTTTCTTTACGCCTAATTTTCGGCTTTGGGTCTTCCTACTCTCTTTAACGCTACCTATGTGCTTTCCTTCCCATTGCCTTCAGTTATTCCGTTGCTGCTGTCCTCTGTTCTTTCCATTTCTGACTACTTAGCTATTTAGTTCTATTTTTTAATTATTCATGTTGTTGGGTCACGCCCAGGGTAGGAAAAAAAAATCAAACAATTTTGTATTACACGTTCGACAAATAAGAATGATCGATTCTCACAGCCAGTTCCCAATTTATCTAACTTAATGTCACTCTCATTAATGTTATCAACCAACCATTGCTTAATTAATACTTTCCAAGTTTCTATTATCTCTTTTTACATTATATCTTCTGGGATTCGTTCTAGCAGCTTAATTAAAACTATTTCATCCGTATTATCAATCTTACTACCTACGCCGTTCGGTCGAATAAAATATACCTCCCTATTATTCCTCGTTGTCCTGCTTCTTGTCATTGTAGCTATTGATATATATATTTATGGTTTTATATTCAAGCAATCGGCGATAAAAGTAGGGCATCCTTGGAGACATTTCATTTCTCTCTCTCCACTAGTTAATATTACTGTTAACCTGATCTTTACTAAGGAATTTAAGTATTTTACTGACTACTAATCTTTTTGATTATCGCTCTTTTTGCTTCCCCCCAAATTGATAACCCGTAAATGATTCTAGACAATACTATAGCGTTATAATATATTCAAGCAAACTACCATAATGTGGTATTGAAAGAGCCAATTTATAAAGTGCCGGTATCATTTGCCTGATTTTATTAGATAAATGTAGGTGAATACATCCTGTTTGTTAAAACTATATAATAAAACAAACTTTAATAACAAACAATATAGAACAATAAATTAGATAAATACCTATTTAGAAACGTTTTCGGGCATAACCCATCATCAGCTAAGACAAACTTAAAGGAAACTTAAAGAGTATGTTTTAAGTTTCCTTTAAGTTTGTCTTAGCTGATGATGGGTTATGCCCGAAAACGTTTCTAAATAGGTATTTATCTAATTTATTGTTCTATATTGTTTGTTATTAAAGTTTGTTTTATTATATTATTAGATAAATTTACAACATGCTTGTCCCAAGATTCTGTCGATGATTAATCCTAAATTTACATCTTAATATAGAAAAGATGGTGAATGACTTAATCCTCTTTAACGATAGTTCGTCTACTTGCGTCAAAAGTGCTTCGTCTTTCACTTCTATTCACCTGTCATTCACTTTTCCTAGTCTTAGTCTCAAGTGTTCATGGTCGCTAACCGACACCTTTGGAATTGATCGTATTCTTATCATCAGTTCTTTTAATGACTTTCCTTCTAATGTTTTTTTCGATCAACAGTGATTTAAGAAAATTCGAAAAAAGCTAAAACAAATCGTGATAAAAGACGATGCCAGTGTCTTCGCATTCGGCAAACATAATCCAGTGCTGGAAAAGGAAGTGGAGGAAAGTGTTTTAATGCAATTGAGAGAATAGGTAATAAATTTTCGAGCCAATCAACGAGTAATATCCATCAACCAGGTTGATGGTGAAAGCATTCTCTTTGAAGGCAGACTTATTTGTATTTTAGGTGGATTAAGTTGCTGGAACAGTCGACGTGATACTATTTCGAGATTATTATCAACGGGGAAGTAGCATTAGATGAATTAGGACGTGTACTCGTATGTTCGCTCGTTAATATTACTGAAAAACCGGAATAGACTGTGCAACGGCAAATTCAGAAACCCACAGACACAGAAATTCCTCTGCCCGTTATTATTAATTAAAAATAAATAGATAATAAAAAGCGGCCGTTAAAAACAATCAGTTCCAGGCTGGAATTAGTCTGCGCCGGCTCTATCACCATGGTAACTGCAGTCTCTTGTAAACCGATACAGCGGATCGCCCGAGTGTGCTGGTATAGGCGCAAAATGAAACTCCGGCAAAGGCTATTCTGCGAATTTGATCGCTGAAGCATAACAGGACGTCTGCTTTCCGGGTAAACCCCGTTGGCTTTTTAATTATATCCTCTTCCACAGCCAACAGGCAACAGCCAGATTCACCTTCCCAACTTCTTCTACGCCATTCCTTCAGTACTATGTTAGGTAAATATAAAAGAAAAACAGCGCGCCCTGTCTCTTCCTTCCCCCGTTTCCTGTTTGAAGGTTACTTAATATTTTTTTCTACAAACTCGCCGCGGGGAAATATTCCATTTTAACTATTTCAGCCTTTTCGATATCCTCCCTCCAGCCATCGTCGCTAGTCGAATGGGGGAGTAATTCTCTGTCGACTGGTCGAACGCTTGCCGGCTGTGTAAACAGATTATAAAATTAATCGTGCCGCCTGTTAACGGTATTTTTTAGTTTTACTTTTTCCTTTCCTGTTTTTTTATTTTATATTTTGTAAATACCGACACTAAAATTTTATTTACATTTCTCATAAAATATAAATTTTCAGACTATGAATAATAAGCTTTCTCATTTACAAAAAAGTAAATTAAAAAAAAAATAAAAGCTGTCTGAATATCGTCTGCGTGTCAGTTTTGCATCCGGATAAAATTAAATAATTTGTTCGCTTATGTAAAAAGCGATCAGATTTGGTCAACCTTTTTTTTCTTTTCTTTTTTTTAATATAAAATTTCTCCCGATTCGAACAATTAAGAAAATTGTTTTTTTTTAAATAATAAATAAACAGTTACCATTTCCCAAAATCTCTATTATAACTCCACCAATACTTAAAAACTACATAAATACTAAATTCATTTTTTTTCAGCCACGTGTTTGGTCGAAAATAAATCAGATATAACAAATTACGCCCCCCGGCAAGGCTAAATTTTTTTATCTAAAAGTTTTCGGGATTAACTCCGGATAAATAATGTAACATCTTCAATTACTTCGGACGCTAAGCGAACAAAAAAAAAAAAAAATTGTACTAAACATTATGCAAGCGACGTTGTAATTAATCAAAGTAATGGAGAATCTGGTATAACTAAAAATCATATGAGACAAATAGTATAAAAACAGTAAATAAATCAAAAAGCGAAACTGGATGCGTATTTTTTTTTAAACCCCCCCTTTGAGCATGTCAGCAATGGATCTTCGCCCAGAAACGAAGCGAATGAGAAAGATCAGTTAAATGTAGATTCGGTCAGCTATTGATAAGATAAAGGAACTGAGGATAAGAACAACGGAGATCGACGGAAACGATACGATATACGAGGCACAATAAGGAGTAGGGAGTTTAATAACGGATCGGAGTACATAGAAGTGCGTTCGTGCGCGAGGGATGGACATTCAGAGAAGATATTATGCCAGGATCACAGGCGGCTTCGTCGTCAGAATGAAGAGGATAATTAGGGGAAGGAGTGCGAGATGAAAACGAAAATGTGAAGAAGAAAGAAGAGTATGGTTCAGACGTAAACGGATAATAGGGATAATAACGGAGCGGCGAAGCGAAGGAAAATCGTAAAACCAAGGACGCGTGGGAAGATTAGTTCGAATGGAAAAATAAAAGGAAGGATGATTAGAAATGGAAGAAACGTAAAAATCTTACCAAAATCTAACATGAAACTTTTTGCACAATGGGAGTAAATTAGAAACGGGAATTTTAGAGAAAAGAAAAAAAAAAAAAGCGGGAGGATACAGCAATCTGAGCCAAGGAATCTGACATTTTGTTACCCTCTATCCCCATATGACTGGGGACCCAGAGTATATCAATGCGGATAGCATGAAGTGAGAAAAGAGTTTGAACGAAAGAGCGAATACGGAGGGTAAAAGAAGTCAGAGGAATGAGAGGGGAAATGTGAGAAAATAGCTTTAAGAGCACAAATGGAGTCAGAGATAATTAAATATTTAGAAGAAGAACGATGGGAGGAAATATAAATTATGGAACGTGGAATGGCCATTAACTCGACCGCAAAGATAGTACAAAAATAAGGGAGACGAAACGATTCAGAGAAATTAATTCTCGGAAAAATGAAAGAAGCTCCAACTCCATTAGGCCCCTTCGAACCATCCGTAAAAATAGTCATATGAGAAGGAAAACGGGATTCGATATAACTATGGAATTCCTGTATAACTGTTACATTGGAAAAGGATATTTGGAGGAAAAAGCTTTAATACATTGGGAAGATTGGAGAGATCTGCAAAATTGAAAGAAAAGTAAGGGAGATTGTTATAAGAAATTGTGCAGGATAAAAAGGAATTCAGCCGCAAAGCAATATGGGCTGGAATAGGAATTTTCTTGGGAGTAAAACGCCAGTTTTGCAGAATAGAAAGATATGAAAAAATAAATCTAGAGAACGATAACGGTAAGCGTTTACACAAGAAACGATCTGCGGATGAAAAGGGAAGGCGAGTTTGACTCAGCGAGAACTGATGTATTCGAAAAGATCTAAGAGCACCTAGGCAAAGACGAATACAAGAATTTTGGATTATATCCAGCTTGGAAAGAAGTTATTTTGAGGCACAGCCGTAGATAACGGAACAGTAATCGAATTCGGAACGAATAATCGACTTGTACAATGAAATTAGGAGAAAAGGATCACCTCCCCATTTTGTTGGAGTAGGTTCAGTCTTTTAAGGAAAGGAAATTAATATGTTCATAAAAGGACAGATGACTGTTAAGAAATACACCGAACAATCCCTACGAGGGATAAGTTTGGAATTTATGGATACAGAAATTAAAGCGGTACTAAAAGGACGAGAAGAAAAGACAATACAAAAAGATTTAAAAGGGGAGATAAAAAGATTTAAAGAAGAAAGAGATTGTTCCAAAGTAGTTAGAGACGAATTGACTTTTCCGTTAGCATCTACGATATCACGGGATGAAAAAAAGAGAAGAATGTCATCGGCAAAAAATAAGAAAGAGGAGTTCATAGAAAGAGAAGAAACGAAAATAGTGTAAATATTAAAAAGAGTAGGACTAAGGCAGGATCCTTGTGGAACACCACGTGAAATAACTCTTGTAACCTCGAACGAGGAGGAAGACAGGAAGATAGTACGATTTAACATCAGGTTAACAATGAGGTAAGAGAAATGCAGCGGGATGTTAATTGCTATCATTCTATCTCGGAGAGTAGGGAGATGGACATTATCAAAAGCACTGGAAACATCGATAAAAGTAGCTAAAGTGTACTACTGTTTATCGATGAAAGATTTATAGATATGGGAAACAAAAAGACTGACGCAGTCAGCAGGACCTAAGCCAGGACGGAAAGCAAACATATAAGAAGGAAAAACGTTATTATGTTCGAGCCACCAGACCAGGCGCTTGTTAAGCATGTCCTCAAACAGTTTTCTGAGACACGATGCTAGGAAGATCGGACGAAGAGAGGAGTTTTTTTTAGGGATAGGAATGATAATAAAGGTGTTCCAAGCAGGAGGTGTGACTCCTCTGGACAGAAAGGAGTTGAATATACAGAGAAGAGTTTGGAGAGCTTGATCGGATAACTTTTTCAGGACAGAGAAGGAAATACCATCACGACCCGGAGTGGAGCTAGAAGAATTTTTAAGAATGAATTTTAATTCATTAATAATAAACGCAGAGGTAAGAAAATGAAGATTAGAGTCTTCTGTAAATGGAAGCGGACAGGATTCATCAACGTTGGGAACATAGGCAGGAGCAAAAGTGTGAAGAAAAGAAGACAAACTATCGGAGGAAATAGTGTGGATAGAAGAACGTTCAAAAGAAGGAAATTCGAAAATATATGACTAAAAGGAGTAATTCACGAAAAAGAAAAACAGAAATTTTTCCAAGAGGATTTCTTAAAAGATTTTAGTATGAACCTAGCTCTTGAATTTGACCTTTTATGGGCATGAAAGTTTTCGCGTGTAAGATTCGACCGGAAAATTCTGAATGTAGTGCGACTATGATCGAACACTGGATGTGTATAAACTATGAAATACGAGGGTGGTTCAAATATAAACCGGAATTTTTAAATAAACGCGCGAAAAATTTATTGTGAAAAAAGTGGTTGCACTGGCAGTTAGACCGGTTTGTTATGTAGAGCAATTAGAACCGCGTAAGCTCACTTTTTAGTGTAGTTAGAGCCATGAGTGAAAAAGAAGTACCAGTGTCTGTTGCGCAACGCATCATTATATTCGTTTTTTAGTCAAAGACGACGTAAAATCCGTGGAAATTTACCGAAAATTACGCGAACAGTTCGGGGATGAGTGTCTCTCCAAAACTCAAGTGTACGAGTGGTGTTCCGCGTTTCGAAAAGGACGTGAAGTGGTGTCAAACATAGCACATGCGCGGCGCCCAAAAAGCAGCATTACGGATGAACACGTCAAAGCCATCGAACAACTCATTTTGGCTGACCGACGCGTCCGTGTACGCGATATGACCGACGAATTGGGCATCAGCATAGGTAGTATTGAGACAATAATTCATGATCGGCTAGGTTATCGCAAAATTGCAGCCAGATGGGTGCCAAGACTTCTGAATTTTGAACAGAAATTCACTCGTTGGGAAGCGATGGAGACATTGGCCGAATTGGGCTGAGAAACACTTGAACATCCTCTTTACAGTCCAGATTTGTCGCCTTGTGATTATTATTTGTTTGGCCCGTTGAAAGAAGCACTTGGTGGACAACGTTTCGACAGCAACGATGAGGTGGAATCGTTCGTGCGCAAATGGCTATGTGACAAGCCGCGAGATTTTTACGAAAAAGGAATAAAAAAATTGCCGGAGAGGTGGAAAAAGTGCGTAGCGTGCGAGGGGGGTTATCTCGAAAAATTGTAAAAAATATGAGCACTGTAAGTTTAAAATAAAAATTTTTATGACGAAATTCCGGTTTATATTTGAACCACCCTCGTAGGATTGGCAAATATGTAGTAACTCAAATACGGTGAAACAATAAGGATAAATTTCCGTTAAGGGAAAATCGGGAATAAATAAAACAAGTTAGTTGCGGACAGAAGAAAATATGAATAAAATAAAAGCCAGATAATACGCAATTTTATATACATATATAGCAAAATTATAAATCCGTTAGCACGAAGTTTAATAATTGTGATAATTTTTAAAAAAAGGACTATAAATTTTATCGATTCTTTATTTTTAGGATTCCGTACACATATAATGTACAAAATGCTAATAAGATGGTTAAGAAATGACATAAATATCAAATTAAAATGTGCACAATAGCTTAGCAACGGTTTGACTTATAAACTTAAAATTGGATCATACATTAAGGTTAAAATTCTATCTATAAAATTCTATAACTTCAAGCTAAGTGATTACCCTGGACGCAAAAAAAAACAAAAACCGTCGAGAACGTATAATTTTAAATCGACTTCAAAAATCATCCTTAAAAAATCCATTACTCATCACAAAATAACTCTTAAAACTGAAATTCAATGTATACAACTAAAAGAAGCTCCTTCATAAAATCAAAATATTACGGTTAGAAAATTATATACCCCCCGAACGAAAACAGCAAAAAAAGGCTGTTCGCGTAAGCAGTAACCCGAGTAAAAAAGTTAAAGAACCTAAAACGTAGCTCGAACATATGCACACAGGACCACTTTATAGGAAAACTATAGCTGAGCTTATAACTTTATATTTAGGCCCCCCCCCTGAGGCGCCGTAAGCTCAACATTTTTGAAAAAAAAAAAAAAAAAAAATTTCTGGTCATGTGATATAGCAATCATGGAAATAATGCTATTTGTCCAGAACGAAGCCGTATTTCACTTCCTTAATGAAACTTTCGAAGTTGGTGAAAAGTTAAAAAAAAGCGCGAGAACTTACGTGTAGTCTCCCCTTTGTGGTGAAAGCATTATAATGAAAAATGTTGAACAAGGTTAAAAATATGCGCATACCCGCATATTTCTTTAGTTCGGAGCATCCGGGTTTCCCCAAATTTAAAATTAGACCCTCGGGGCGAAATAACGCGAAAAATGACGTACCTCTCTTTCTTTGTGACGCCTAAAAATCAGACTTCTTTATTTCGAATTTAATATTATGTAAATGTAAATTACAGTTGTCTTCTAATTTAACTTACGGAATCCTCAGCGCATGAAATATCATGCTTGACTGAACTGGTTTTTATTAAAAAGTGAAATTAAAAATAATCGAAAACTTCGATATAGTGGGCAAAAACTTATTGTAACAAAAGGAATAAGAAAGCGGAGACTTGAAGAAACAACAGTAACCAAACAGTGCAGCAAGAATCAAAAAGTAGCAATGGAAATAAAAGCTATAAGCGAAATAGAGCTGTATAGGTTGAAATTGAGGAAACAATTGAATATCTCAAAAAAATCGGACATTATTAACACTGCTTAAATAAAGAGATATACATAATAATGGTCCAATAATATTTTGATTTCAAATACGACAAATGATACGCGCTGATCTAGGCGTTAGAAGAAGAAATGGAGGGAACGTAATTATAAATTAAAAGTAGCACGAAAAAACTTTAAAATCGTAATAACTGAACTCAAACCGACCAAGATAACAATGATACAAATTTATATAGGCCCGCGAGAAATTACAATGATGCGGAAGTGATGACTAGACAGAATCATGAATCGTGAAGAAGATAAAGACAGAAAAGGAACAAAAAAACGTATTACCGAAATGGAAAAAAAATTAAAAAAAAGATAAAATCGCGAATGAACAACAAAACAAATAAATCGTAATTTAGAAATTAATAAGGATGTCGCGTTATAGTCAAAAATTACGTAGTATTACGGCTGGTGAAGAAAGAAAATACCAAAAAAAAGATAATAACGGATGGCAAACGAAATTTTAATGGAAAAAAGAGCAAATGGCAAAATTTAGAAACAGGAGGAGGCACAAGCATCACATACAAAAAGGACAGAAATATGAAGTGTTAAGAAGGAAGTATATAAAACGAAAATAGCAAATATTTATATAAATGCACTCTGAAGAAGAGTATAGAATAAGGATAGCAATACAGAATCTGATGGACAAGATAGCTTGTGCAACTTAACGAGAGAATGGCAATATCCGTTTTCAACCTAACATTTCTACATGCCATAGACAGTTGTGAAAAAGTTTAACAGATATTGAAAGTTTCTTGCAATTAATGTTTAAGTATTCATGCAGAGGCTCATATACTGGATAATCGTGACCTCTGAAAAACACATCTGTAGAGATATGGTAAAATCTTTATTTATGACAAAAATAAATATATTTAACAATGAGTTTAAATAATAAATACAGTGAAAATCTTTATTGTTCTTATATCCCGTTGACTTCTTTGAGTGAAGCATTAATAAGTCGTTTGAATATGGAGCGACTGCAGATTATACCAAAATTATTCGTAAACATCCCTTTTTAAATGTGACTGACCCAGATAAGATATGCACGGGTGCCATTTCAACTGCTCAGATTTCACTCCTAACAACGATATCGGTTGAGGTATCCTTCGTAGAGTAATATAAAGTATCTACAAGAGTCTCTTTTTGCTTCGCTGGAAACGAATTTGATTTTAAATTCCCGAAATTCCATAAGCATTCCTGTTGTTTTACGGTTTTAAAATTTTAAGATACTTTTTTCCGCTTGCAAAAAGCACTTAAAATCTTAGAAGAACCCGGTATTTCTTCCTCTAATGTAAATTGAACAGGCCAATGTTCATTAGTGCGAATTCCGAACAGTGAAGAAAATTTGCCCCAGTCGATGCGTCGTACGGTAGGTATATATTTCGAGAAAACGGAATTTAGTGTAACTATTACTGGAACGTACGAAGAATTAAAGTCGCATGTTGGCTATACGGAATTTACGAGGACATCCGTGTCTTTATTACTACCAAGTCCAGCGTCGACTATAAAGTGAAATTGAAATGTGCTAGTTCAAATGAAACTGCGATATCCTATTCTACTATTCGTCACCAAAATAGTACTAGATAAGGATGACTACTAAATTATTGAACCAATTAAGTGAAACACATTCATTGAGAGAAAATTCAGACTACAATAGATACAGCTTAGTCCAATAGTACTCTCCCCGCAACCAGCTGTTTTTCGAGTGAATTTGTGTAAAAATACTGTTGTCCCTCCATGAGCCGTTAAATTAAAAATTAACCATATACAAAAAGGTAGAAACGTTCTGATACGAAGAACGTTTGCTACCCCAAAAACAAAACTATATTATTATTGGTCGTGATAATGTGGTAGATTGAAAATCTTCGCAGTGCTCGTAAATTTCATTATAGTTGCAACTAGTAATAGTTTTATTAATGAAACAATAAAAATTATATACGTTGCAAACATCTTAGGATTGAATATGTCAAATTAATTATTCTAAAAACGTCTTTTCGGGTGAATATCTCCCATCTTACGAGAAAACAAAAAGGAAAATATATATTTATAAAGATAAATTTTGCGTCAGTCTGAAGATGTTTGTTATTGTATATTGTATCGTATATTATTAACTCTATTTAACAAACAGGGTTGCACAAATACTCTACAAGTAATAATTGTCGTTGTTATGCTTAATTTTTTTTTTCATTTTCAGAAAGCGATTTTTCCGAAGAACATAATTTCTCCAGAACCTGAACAGGTTATAAATTAATAGACATTATTACGGTGTTTCTTTAGCTTAGGATAAATTCAGTTTTCATATGTCGTCGAACGCATGAATAAATCTTTCAGCAGCTGTTATAAACTCTTGGACTGTTACAGAATATTGCGATAAACTGAAAAAGTTTTAGATATATTTCCGACTCGAGCATTTTTCTTTTCGTGTCTAGCTCAACTGCAATCCGTTATTGTATTTAGGCCTTTCAGAATGGCTTATATCTGCAACTACCAGAATTTGCTCCCCCCCCCTTTTTTTTTTGTATTTCAATGAACTGCACAAACCAATTTATAACTTTCCAAAAAAAAAAAAAAAAAAAAAAAATTTAAAAGAAAAGAAAGAAATAAACGGGTAACGATGTGCGTAATTTTCCGGTGAAACATCATTTATCAAATCTCGAAAAAAAAAAAATTCAGTTAACACAAACGAATTTAGAACGAGCTACAGTAAAAGAGATATTATACACACTTATTTTAATCTCCTCATCGTGTGCAACATTAACTTTATTCAAAAACAAAAAAAGGATGGAAAGATAATTATCCAATTAAGCTTCTTAATTAAGCGGGTTTTTTCAATTCCGATATTACTTGCAATTAGTTATAAATCTAATGTTACATTCATTTCCGGAGCAAAATTTGCTAAATAATTTATTGAAAAGTAAACATTACGAAACAGACTGTTACATTCACACGAGCATACATAACAATTAAAACTTCACCGGCGCGTTTCAAAATAATTCTTCTGCGTAGCTCATTTCCAGAAAATCAGCAGAATTAAATTACTTACAAATAAACACTCCGCACACGTAACATCAATAAGTACGTTTTTTTAATTTGTCAATTTAAAACTCTGATGACGCATCTCATCTCATGTTCGATCGTAGCATTATGTTGTTTTTTTTTTTCTGATAGCCATATGAACACATTACAGGTACACGTATCTAACACAAAACCATCGTAAAATAATTTGTGACTAGATCGGCAGATGTCTCAGAGGTTCTATTTTTGGGCGTGGACATTAGCCCGAGAACTAGAGAACGGGGAAATAAGGTAGAGTCGTATTTTTAAAGGTAGCAGGCAGAAAGAATCTAACAGAAGGAGAAGGAAGGAAAAGGAAGAAAAAAGCGCGGGAGATCCGCCAGTAAAAGGGGAAAATATAAAGAGGCATCAGAGATGAAAGAGCATTCAGTTAAGATGCGACCAGCATGACGTGTAGTAAAAGTAAAGTGAGTTCCATACCCTTGACAGGGCGTCGGGATTGTGAAGTTAAGGTTCACAATGTACTAAGCCCAACGGCACCTATGAGAGTAGGGGGGCCGGTTCCTTTCTCTCGGCCGCCTTTACTTTCCCAGATTTCTCTGGTACCCAATTATTTCAGGCTGGGTAAGCTTGGGAGCGATTTGGATCCGGGACGTGTATAAAATATGAAATGAAAACCTGAAACGGGTAAAACGAAAAAGATACACGTGAAAAATAGAAAAACGGTGACTAAAACAGTGTTCAAAGCATAGATATGACAGACTACAGAAAGAGTTGAATAGCGCAAAGGTCTGTTGAAAAACCATTTCCGTTAAATAAAAAAGCGGATAACAGGATAAAAGAATAAAGAGGAATTATTTCGTAATTTAGCATGGAGCGATTGCGAAAAGAAAAACAATATTGCGATATTCAAAAATACTAATCAGCCGATGTCCTTCAATACTAGAATATCCATAAGATTTGGGTAGAGTGAAAAAGGAAGAAGAGAACCTACGAAAAGAATTAGATAATTAGTGGCGTGCGAAGACAGAGATTAGCATCTAGTACAATTTGGGACGGTGATGTAATGAAATTCCAAAAAGGTTAGAGGAAATATAAAGCGAACGGTCCGCAATCTCGGCCTAGAAAATCAAGACGATGGAAGAGACAGTTTTCTATTCGGAAGAATAATTAAGAGAAGGACAGAAAAACGCCGGACCAATTCCACTGGGTGCTTTTTGAGGTTATCAGTGTAAAGATTGTACGTCGAGTTCTTAAGACGTTTAGGAATCCCGCGATGCGGAGTATTTTGATAGTCGGTTAAAAAGGAAACAATTAATAGGATAAAGGGAAAAATTTGAAGTATGGCGGCTTGTTGCAAGTACTTCTATTAGTGGAGACGGAAGGTAGTGTTGACGGAAAAGCGTCAATTATGGGAGGTAGAAGAATTGCTCTAGTATTACGTAACTGCAACGGCTTTTCCTAAAGTCGAACATTTGTGCCCCTCCCTTCTATAAAGAGAAATTTGCAAAGGCAAATACCTTGTAAGCGTGAAAGCTGAACCAATAAATCACGACAGAAACGTAAATGTGGCATATCAATCTCTGACAGGATCTCCATCTAACTGACTTTCTCCCTTCCATACTGCTTCTGAGTGGTGGTACTTACGCGGCCAAAACAAAAAAAAAAAAATATATATATATATATAATATATATATAGATGTGACGTAAAATTTATAACAAAAAAGAAATGCTCGCAAAAATTTTTTAACCAACAGAGTAATGAGAAAAGAAAGGCCACATATTCGCGCATATAATTATATATTAGGATTCAAGAATTTTACGAAAAATATACTAGACGGAAGGCGACGTGAATCAGTATAAAAACAAATGGTTACAACAATAATGCGTTCGGATACCACCATGTATCGATGATATTGGCCATTCTGTCGAGTAGTTTTAATCAGTTCCTAAAGGACTTTTTTCGTTTGTCGCCTAATGAATATTTTCGTACATGTTTATTTCTTACGAATTGTAATTGGGCATTGTAATAAACCCGGTTAGAGTTTATTTCTTTCTTGAGACCGGTGACTTTTGCTTTTTTCACCGAGACTTTTGTACTTTTGTCCCATCTTCACGCGAACATGTCTGTTTAAATATTTATTACACGTTTATCCTTTAATCCGTCACTCAGCTGCATGATATGAGAATCAGCATAATCTCTTCGCCTGCCGTACTCCTTCTTCTTTTTCTTCTTATTATTATTATTATTAAAGTCATTGCACCTGCTAACCTTAACCAATTAAAATTGCCTTTTTTACATAATCTTTCTTGTTAATTCCGAAGAGACAAGTTAATCTCATACATATTCATCGCGTTTCAGCGTCAACCGGAAGGAAGTGTTGATATGGTAGAAACATGATGCCGCGACTGTTTTTAAATTAACATTTAACAACTGGAAAACATTTCCTTCGAAAACGCGTAAGGGCTTTATGAAGAGTTTTTCATTTAAATCTTTTTCTAAATCACTGCTTAAATTTTTATTCTCGTAAGCGAGAAAGAAACTTTAAAAATATTTAAAGATTTCTCCGATGCTTTCCAGTTTTCATCATTCCCCGTATGTTTTTAACCTTTATTATATATTAGCAAGAGTCGGGGAAACCAGAAAAAAGAAAATTCGATACTCCGCTAATGAAAATAAAAAAAAAAAACCGTCACCTATTAAAAAAATTAAATTACTAAATAATCGAAAAAATTTCGAAAGAAATCGGTTAACATAATTGCGATTATATTTTTAATAAGAAATACTTTTTTTTTTTTTTTTTTTTTTTTTGTTCATTTTTACGAGGGAAGCCAAGAACATTGACCCAGGCACCGCGCAGTACAATTAGTGAATTTAGATTGCAACACGATAGGCCAATGAACAGAGAGAATAAGAACTATAAACAGGCAACGGGAGTGAACAGAATATTAGTACCTTCATTAATTAAACCTTATCTATGACTCGCGGTGAAATATAAGCGTGCATAAAATTTTATTAATGACGTCGCATAATGGACTGATTTAATCACTGCAGGAATATGCAGTTTGGTTAGGGTTTCCTTATTAAGTCATCAGGCCGTTCGTGGAACTGAATTATAAATTAGATTAAATGCACGCGCCTAAGTGAATACTATCGATTGAAATATCCTTTACGCACTCCGCTAAAAGAGCTAATACTAAAAGCGAATTATACACCCTGTCAATAAAGTATCGGGAATTGTTAAATAAAACGAACAATTTTTAATTTTCATCCAAATTTATTTTGTCACCTTCAAAATAACATTCATTCGAAGTGATGCACATATGCCAACGCTTTTTCCACTCGGCAAAGCACTTCTGATAGGCGGTTTCCGGGATGGCCTTTAGCTCTCGCGTCGCATTCGTCTTGATGTCATCAATCGATTCGAAGCGCATTCCCCGTAGCGGAAATTTGAGTTTTGAGAATAGGAAGAAGTCGCAGGGTGCTAAATCTGGTGAATACGGCGGTTGTTCGATGATATTTACCGAGTGTTTGGCCAAAAACTCATTCACAATTATGGCTTTGTGAGACGGCGCATTATCGTGATGGAGAATCCAAGAATTGTCGACCCACAAATCGTTACGTTTACGACGGATAGCCTCTCTCAAACGTCTCAAAACACTTAAGTAAAACTCTTTGGTGACTGTCTGTCCGGCTGGCACATATTCATAGTGTACCACGCCTCGAATATCGAAGAAAACAATCAACATGATCTTCACTTTCGATCGGCTTTGGCGAGGTTTTTTCGGCTTTGGCGCGCCAATTGGCCGCCATTCGGACGATTGCTGGTTCGTAAGCGTGTCGTACTCGTACACCCATGTCTCGTCACCAGTAATTATCTTTTCCAAGAAGGTAGGATCCAAATTGGCTCGATCCAGCATGTCTGCAGCTACCTGTTCTCGGTACTTTTTTTGAAAGAAATTCAGGTCTTTCGGAACAAGCCGAGCCGCAACGCGTTGCATACCCAATTTTTCGTGCACAATCGTACGTACGCTCTCGTGTGACATGCCCAATCCATGAGCCATCTCTCTCAAGCTCACATGACAATTTTCAGCAACGATTTCCTTGATTTTATCGACGTTATCATCGGTCACACTCGTTGAAGGCCGTCCAGAGCGAGGCATGTCTTCGACCGTCTCCCGACCATCCTTGAACGCTCTGTACCACTCGTAAACCCGCGTTTTTGATAAAGCAGATTCATCAAAAGCCTTCTGTAACATTTTCAGTGTATCGGCACAAGAAATTTCGTTCGAAACACAGAATTTAACACAAGTACGTTGTTCAATATTTTCACTCATTGTAAAACTTCGACAAAACACTTCAAGGTCGACTGATTTTAACAGCTGCTGTAAACACACTGGTTGACAGATCGCGCTAAAAATAGGCATCATAATACAAAACAGTTGTACCAACCTGGAAAAAAAAAATTATTTGCCTAGCTATTACCCGGGAGATTTAAATTGACAATTCCCGATACTTTCTTGACAGGGTGTAGATTAAAAATATCTGGCTTTACTTTAAGCATTTGGCTTGAACGTGTCGTTTAAAATTTCATACTAAATCTTACTTCCGGAATTAACGGAAATAACAAAATATCCGCAAAATCCGTTTCACCGCGGTACAAAAATTATTTTATTAATCAAAGTTCCAAATTTATAATTTAAAAAAAAAAAAAACCGTAATCGAAAAATGAGCGCCAAGATTTCACGTAGGAACAGATAAAGTCAATCCGTAAGGACTTACAAATTACGTGTCAAAGATGTGTACTTGTCTACCGGTATCAATATCTATATCTATATCTATATCTATATCTATATCTATATCTATATAAATAAAAGTCGAAAAATTTGCCTGCCTATCTATCTGCCCCCCGTCTGTGCGCGTTAATCTCACGAACTATAGAACCCATTTTGTTCCTGTTTTCACTTGTGCACAGACTCTGATTCATGTGAAAGATCATAGTGCAGTTTGTAACGTGATCTAACCGAGCTGCGGAGGTTGTTTTTGTCCATGAAGTGGAGAAGATAAAAAAGTAAAACACACGAAACAAAATATGAAAAAAAAATTGATAAAACATTATTTCTTCTTCCTTATCCGCCGTCTCCGTCTCGAAGGTTGGCGATCCACAATTAGAATTTATTTCTATCAACAGCCTGTTCGGAAAAGTTCTAATGAGGAACAGTTGAACCAGTTGTTAAGATTATCCATCCATGAAATTTGACGTCTACCTCTCGATCTCTTCCCGGCCACAATTTTACCCTCAAGTAGTATTTTTAGATATGATTTGATCCTCTTAAGATATGTCCCAAGTATTGTAGTTTCCGTTTTTTGACGGTTCGTAGTAGTTCAAGATTCTTTCCCAGTCTATTAAGTATTTCAATAATTATTTACACCCTGGTAAAAATATCTTAAATAAAAACATTACCGCGGAAATGTAAATTAAACGTAAAAATTAAATCAAAATGTTTACCGTGGAAAATGTTTTAAACAAAATGATTATCAAGGCCAGATCTAAGAGGGAGGGCCAAAGGGACTCAGAGCGCTTAGCCCCGGACCCAAACTCCAGAGGCCCCGCGCTCTTAAACAGGAAAAAATTTTATTTTTCACGTGCAACATTTAAGTTTCCTTTCCCAAAAGTACTCGATACTGTAAAAATGCGAGATTTTAAATTTGTGTTTTTTATCTTAAAAAGAATTCAGTTGTTAATTTTTATACATAAAAAATAATATATGAGTTCATCAATAAAATTATGTATTTCTTCTCTATATAACTTTCTCTTTTTTCCCCCTCAATCAACTAAATGCTACATAAAATGAATATTTACAGAAATTTTCTACGATAAATCTAATTGATTGTGTTAAAAAAATCGACGTGTCCTTTAACGTCCGTATCGAATAATAAACATAACCGATCAATAACAATCCCCTATTTAGATATCGCGCGCTACCTATGAAATCGTTGCAAATTTTCGTATGTAAAAACCTTTTACAATCTGAAATATTTTTAATTTTAACATTTCTTTTTTTTTTTTTTGCTTCTATTGAAAGTTAAAACGTTTTTATTTTGAACAGATAATGCACATCATAAATAAAGTTTTTATTTTTATTTAAAAAAAAACGATTATTTCTTTGCTGCCCACAATATTTAAATTATATATAAAAATACTTTTTTGTAGAAAAAAATAATTTTAATTTTTAAAAAAAATTACGAACATAAACATACATTTGTATATATATATATATCCCCCGCGGGGTGCTTGCACCCCCTGGATCCGGAGCTCTAACCGGAACGGGGCATGTCCGTAGGTGGTGGATGGCGGAGAAACCAACAGATATGTTGGCTAGCTACGAATAAACAATAAGCAGTGGTGAACCAAGAGCGGCTACTGGTGGAAAATCTCAGGTAGGTGATTCCAGTAGTGACAGGGCAATGGGACACGAGGATGCAGATAGGAAGCTTGAGGAACTTCCCATAAAAGTCTGCTAAAATCCTAAAACTGCCTCACCCTCGGCGGGGCTAGGTCGCCGTAAAAACCTTAAATGCTGACTCCTCAACAGCAACTTAAACCCAGAATACTCCGTGTTAGGAGCGGCTGAAATATTAAGCCTACGAAAAATCGTGCCGCCTTGCGCGAACTAGTCGTCTCTGCTTGCCTTGCCACTGGGAAAATTCGTTCAGACAGAAATGGCAGCATGATTGTTGGTTGCGCTCCAACTTCCGCGTCCTTGCTTGCGCTGCTATATCTCCGAAATCCTGTTCTATGTAACTGTTCCCTTCTTCGTTCCTCACTGTTTTCGCTTAACCTCTTTATTTCTTCATTGTTTTTCCTTAACCTCTTAAAAACTCTCTTCTATTATCTTATTAAATTTTTATATGAAAGCACAGCAAATGGAGATATACTAGAGAACAACAGTTAGCTTGTCAGTTATGTACTTTCATAGCAGGGCATCGAATTGGTCTAATCTCACATCTGAGACATAAACATGGATGCTGATTTCCGGAGAGCCCATACACGGTTTCGAGTGGTTGTTAATGATGATGATGATATATATATATATATATGTGAGTATGTGTGTATATATAAAATTCCTTTATTTTAAAATTCAATTTATATATTATTCAATTTATGTATTATTCAATCTACTAGGGTGAGATTTTTTAAAGAGAGCATAATTTTAAGTTTATTAGTCATTCATACGTATGCGGTAGGTGTTTTTTTTTTTGCTTGTTCGTTTGTATATATATGATAATGAATTTTTTCACCATTTTTTCTTCGAAGGGGGGAGAGCTCTCATTCAAGATTAGCTACAGGTCTCGTAAATTCTTAATCCACCCCTGATGATTACCATAGTGAATTTAAACGTGGAAATTTAAATAAAATGATTACTACAGTAAATATAAATATAAGCCAATAATGTTTCATTAAATTCCGGCACAAGTAAGATCACTGCGTTCCGTTTTCTTTTTACGTCACCCAAATCATTAAATCTCCATGTGACAGAATTTAATTATACAAGCAGTACTCTTAGCCTAGCTGCTTTGCACAGCGCGGAGGTTTAAAAAAAAAAAACTAAAACGTTTTTTAGATTCTTGCAACAAAATGTCTAATAGTTGCCCTACTGGAAGTATTATTTATACTGAAAATACCAACTACTGCGGCTTGCTGTTGTGGTAATAAAACGTAATTTTAATCAAATGCTCGACGGAGAGGTCGGAAGACGCAGAATAAAACGGACATACAGGTGGAGAAAATATTCTCTTAATACGTAATTATGGAAAATTAGCGGATGCGATCGAATCGCAACTGATTTATAACGGATGTTCTATGCACGCGAAAAAGATCTGTATGTGAGTTGATTTTATATATTTTCAAAATGATGGTACGATTGTTAGTTGAGGAAACTTTCAGTTAGATCGCGACAGACAGGGGGGTAGTGGAAATACAGAGGATCTTTAACTGAACCTGAAAACACCTTTTTTGTTGCAGGGTAATAAATATGTTTTCTGCAGAGGGAAAACAATTTTTACATGAGTATATTAATTAAAAAACCGCTTAAAAAAAGTAAACGCTGTTCACATTTTTAAAATCCAAAGAAGCAACTGGGAAAATAGATTGATTCGCAGAATAAGGAAATAGTATGAGGAAATGAAATGATTAAGAAAGAGTAAAAAACAAACGATTGATATGATACAGTTATTTAATTTTCAGAAAGATGAAGCTCAGTTAACTTTAGTATTTCAGAAAAATTACGGTGCATAATACGTTGTACAATCACAATTATTAATTACGCAAAAACGTTATAGATAATTCCTTATAATAATGTCGTTTAATCTGTTATTTTTGAAATATTTGAATACACAATTTAGTAAATATGTGATGTATCGATAATGTGCTATAAAAAACTATATATTGAAATTACGAGAAAATATTAATAAAGAATCCTGCAACACAAGTTTTAAAAAATTTTCTACACCGGCAATATTTAAATTTAAATCTTAAGCTGTCATGGAAAGTACTTAATGTTTATTCTAATTATTACATTAATAATATTCACAGAAGGAAGTAAATCTTCAATGGGGGTGTAAAGTTTTCAAAAACTTAAATTTGAAACTGGTATGAATACGCAAGTGCTGCTACTAGAGGGTGAGTAAATGGACCGTTTATATAGAATAAGCGAACGATATGGTGGAAATGAAGAATAAGGAATAAAGTAAAAAACAAATGATTACAATGATAAAAGCTATAGGACCTCCAGAAATGTCATTCAATTTAATCTAATGAATATATTTTCTCGAACGACGTACAAATTTAAAGAAGTGGAATAAAATAAAATAAAGATTTAAAAAAATGTTTACTGTAATACATTCAAATTTTAAATAAAACAAAAAAAAAGGCGTTTATTAATTTCTAAATACGGATTTAAATAAATATTAATACACGAGCGAAGCCATAAGTAACATCTAGTGTATTTGTATACATATATATATATATATATATATATATATTAATTACAACGTAATTCTTAGGCTCCCCCCCCCCTTAGAAAAAATGTCCCAAAAATGTCCCAATTTTATGTAACGTTTGTTATATTTTATAGAATTTTTGTCATTGTTATTTAAAAAATGTCACAATTTTATGTAACGAAATATGTAACGAAAAATGTGACGAAAAAATGTCTTAATTTTATATAATGAAAGTTAAATGTTAGGATAGGATTTTCGTGTTGATGCCAGTAAGAATTATGTTGTAAATTTTGATTATTTTATACAAAGTATAGAAGAAAAAGAGACAGAAATGTAAGCAAGAGTGGTTAAGGGGCACTGCGAAGCCAAAATGACCGAGTTATACATAAATATGTATATATATATATATATATAACATATATGTGTACTATTATGAGCAATTCTTATATATATTAATGTTTATGTTATTGTTACACTAGGTATAATATGAAAAATCATCTACAGATTTGGGTCGAATATCTCGTAACATTTAATTTGTAACCGTTTTTTATCATGATTTTAAGACGATTACTTCATTACACGAAAAAGAAAAGAAAAATAGATATTCGTGTTAAAAAATGTACTGGCTTTTAGGAAGAAATAGCGTTTTAAGTATTGATAATAAACGTTTGATATACACAAGTATCTTGAAGCCTATTTGGACCTACGGAGTACAGCTTTGGGGTTGTGCTAAACCTACAAATCTGAAGACCATACAGACCATGCAGAATAAAATCCTTAGGCTCATAACCAAGGGGCCATGATATATATCAAATCTAACCTTGCATCAGGATTTAGGGATAGAGTATGTGACAGATGTTATTAAAACTCATGGCAGACAGACTTGAAAATCATCCGAACAAACTTGCTGCTGGACTGCTACATACTGTTAGTGATAGGAGGCGGCTGAAGCGTAAGAAATCTCATGACTCTGTTTAAGGTAAAGACTGTCTCTCCCTTCATGCTCAATATTTTCCTGGTTAAAAATATTGCTAAATGGCGCCTAGATGACCAGTTTGTAATACAATAAATCGAAAAAAAAAAAAAAAATTACACGTACCTTTTTCGTATAAAAATTATAGAAGACTACCAGCTGAAGATTAAGAGGTTGTGTGCTCTGTGACAAAGTTTCAATATAACTTTAAATAGCAAACATTAGAAACAAAATATTTGTTCCGTAATGGAATATACAACGGTTTTAAATGTTACGCCAATGAAAACACACTAGTTGAAACAAAATTATACGGATGACTTGTAACAAAAAAATTCTGGCTTACGATTTTTGGAATCAATTTTTATTTTTATATCCCGCGAGTACTTCAATATGAAAGAAAATATGTACATGCGTACATATGACTTTCATGAGCGTATTATTGCTATTTCTTTAACAGTGAAAACACACTGACACATTGACTGCTTTGCGGGTTGCAATATAAGTAAAACTCGGTCACCTGCTGTTATCATTTATTTAGAAGCTTATATTTTTATAAAATATAATTCTGCACATTGGTAACTAGAAATAAATCGCCAGATCGGAATAAAACTTGCCAATTATCTTCGGTAATTAAGCATAATCGCTCTATTTTCCTAGAAAATGACACAAACAGTGGCGTACTATGCATAGATCGGCACGCTCGCTCTTACAAACAAATATCATGCAAACGACCCCACCCCGAAATAGTATCTAAAAATGCAATATACTTACGAATGTGTATATGTGCGCAACTACCCACTTAGAGAAATGGAGGACTGCATTTTTACCCTTCCTTTAACCGCTCGTAAAACCTTCACACCCCACTGGGACTAAATTATTCTGCATATTTATGATAATGCCAACTCAAAAATCTTAAATGATAGCACGTTGTTTCCGGGTGTTGTTCCGACAATAATAAGACGAAGGATTTATTATAGCGAACGGAAAACACCTGTGCGAACGAGCAAGGGAAACGTATGCCCCGATAGTAATTCGAAGTAGGGGAGTTCTGTGGGAAACTTTCTAAGCTGCTTGTTTTGTATACTGCATACTCCGCAAATGGAAAACATTAAGAATAATAAAAGTATATGCTGACGAATAGATTTATTTCCAGCAACAACATCAATAAGAAAAAAATGCAAAATAACGTCTCTTGAGAATGAAAACTCTGCCAATCAACTCTCAGTTTATATTATATGCTTTCTACTAACAAGTCTTAGATCGCTGTGCTTTACATCATCTGCGGTGTATATATATATATATATATGTAAAAGGTTTAAACGTTCTCATAAAATGAATTAAAATGTGGTAGAATTCGTAACAGTATTGCAGATTTCCTAACGTATCAGAAGGTTTACTAACATATTAGTCAACGAACTGGACTTATTTATAATAAAGAGTATCTTAATTAATTTTATTAAAATTGATAATAATCAAAGATCTCTGTCTCTCTTTCTCTCTCTTCAGATCACTCAGTTATCTTATTATTTAAAGAAAGGAGTGTTCAACCAGGCCCAACAAAACCTCTCCGAAATATTTTACAGAATAAATATTACAAAAAAAAAATCATACCGCATAAAATTCATAACAAAAATGTTACGAAAATTTTGAACATCCTCTTCCGTATATTATTTTCTCTGTAAAGACAAATCGCACATAAAAATCTTAAAGTCATTCATTTGAATAGTAAACTGCCATATGTCTTGAAAAAAGGCTACAGATGAGAATTATGAGGGAATAAATAAAGGTAATTGGGAGAATTATAAATAATCTACGATATGCCGATGATACCGTAATAATAGCAAGCAAACAAGTAGAGTTACAGCATATGGTGGATAAATTAGTCAGATACAACCACGATTACGGGTTATCTGTGAATAATAAGAAAACGAAGACAACGCTTCTTTCAAAAAGAAAACAAAACAATTTGCGACTGGTAATTGACGGCAATGAAATACAAAAAACAAGTCAGCTCGATCAGATATTTGGGCACATTATTAAACGATCGTATCAAAGAAAGAAATCCACGGAACGATCAAGCTAGACATGTGTCTTTTTGGAAATGAAAAATTTGTTTACAAGACTTAACTATATGAACACTCGAATGAAAATGTTGCGCTGTTACGTATTCTCAGTATTATGTATACGGATGTGAGTGCTGGACTCTAGACCCGAGCACAGAAAAGAAGATTCAGGCGTTTGAAAAATATTTTTATATGGGAGAATGTGGCGAATAGCGTGAATGAAAAAAGTGAAGAACGAAGAAATGCTACAAAAAGAATGCCGAACTTTTATTAACTATTAAAAGAAGGAAAGTGCTATATTTTGGACGCGTGGTGCGTGCAGATAAGTACGAATTATTACAGATTATTGTAGAAGGAAGAATTGATGGAAAGAGATCGGTAGGAAGACCATATTATAATTCATCGTTGACTTGCGAAGACGGCTTGGAAGCAGGACGGTGGATCTATTTCAAGGGGCCATATTAAGGGAACAGACTTCCAGATGGATCGCTAACCTTCACTAATGGAGAAGCGTATACAAGAAGAAGAAGAAAGACAGTGTAACAATAAAACTAGCGGAGTAATATCGGTGAAGTATTAACATTTTTTTTTTTTCCTGTAAAACTATTTGAAGCATCATATGGCCTCTGAATTGACCTCTTCAAATTTTAATTCTGAGATTGCAGGCGTGAATCGAATAAATTAACGCTATGTGATAAATATACAAAAACCGAGATACATTTAGAAATCTACCGGAAGAATCCGTAAATCTTTTAATTTCATTAAAATCCGTAACAAGTATAGATGGTGCGGTTAAATTGTTTATGATTCAAACAGCAAATACGGCCTGTATAAGCATACCGTTGGCCAAATTTTAGACTTCCAAAATCTCCATTGTATCCTGACTATATGCCATGCGAGTAACAATTAAAGAGGACAACTGGGACGATGCTAGCTGCAAACGACGACTTTAAATAAACCGATCGAAAAGATAAGTTGCCGCTACAGAATTTTAAACACGAACAACCGAAGAGCAATGTTGAGCGTGCGAAAAAAAGCGATCCACGATCCCTTAGAAACAGAAAATAGATGTTAAACTGATACTGATAAAGATCGTACGTTCTATCAGAAATTTGTGTAAATCGTACGATATAAAATCGTTCGTCGAAAATGTAACGGAAAATTATTCGAAACAACGTTCGACTACGAATCGAAATTAAACTGAAAAGTGACCGATGGATTTTTAAAATTTTTTAACAATAAATTTCTTCGTGTTACACCGATCTTAATTAAAAGCTGTTGTTTATTTCCGGATCATTGGAAAATATCTAAGATTGTAATATTATCCGAAATAAATAAAGCGCTAACTAGAGAGTTCTTTTTCGTAATATCTGTGCTCTAAAATTTTAGCAAGATCTATGAGAAATGTATATTAAATTAAAAGAATTCAATCGCAGAAATAAATTAACGACGATCAATATGGAGCTCTTGAAAACAAGTCGGTGGAGTTAGCTATCTTCAATGTTTTATTAAATGTTATAAACAAATTAATCTTAGACATTACACTAAAAAGTTTTTGATGGTATACATTTGAATTAATTGTATTGCTATCCGACTTCAGACACGATAACTTATTGAATATATATTAAATCACTACTTTCATAATAGATTTACTTTTATTAATATCGGATATCGTGTACCCAGAAATATCCTATCGTGACGACGGGTGTGTTACAAGGATCCGTACTGGGACCGTATTTGTGGAATATGTAGTTTTTTCTAGACTTTATCAACGTAAACTAATAACGTTCGTGGATGATATTGTGCAGTGGTTATAATAAGTCTGAATTCACTCTAGGTAATAACATATATAATATATAATTGAAAAATTTCTAAATGAATTTGGACTAAAAATGAGCGTATCAAAAACACGTTATTTAATCCTAGAATTCGAAAAAGACTATCAAACTTAACGCAACATAGGTTAAATATAAATGAAGTATCAAATACTAGATGATACTTAACTAACTTAATTGATAATCAATTTAAATTTTACAATATCACTTTAGCGGTATTAAAAATAAGTTGACTAAATTTTTGTTTATTTTTAATAAACTTTATAATAATAATAATAATAATAATAATAATAATGATGATGATAGTAAGGTAAATTATACGAAAAGGGATTATTTTATATATAGCAGTCCCATTTTATCAAACCTGCTACATATGTGACCAGCTCGGAAGAAAGGGACCTTATGCCTCAAAAAGCGATTTTCAGGTTTTGACGATTTTTGAATCCCTAAACCTTCCTCTTTCTAATGCCGTTGACCGCGATCAAAAATATTGATTCTAAATATTTCTACAGGCCTTCGTACTGGGCCACATCATGAAGAAAATTGCAGAAATTACGAGTGTTTGTGATGGTTACAAAATTCTAGCCTGGGCCGAAGATGGGTAATTGACTGTTTGGACGTAGTCGAAAGACAAGACCATTATTGACGAATCTTCTTTGGCTCGTTGGCATTGCTGCTGATAAAAATGCCGCTGTTTGCGAGCTCTTTCTAAATGCTCCATAGCAGCTTGAAGCTGTTCAGATTTAAACATTTCATTCTTATTTTGAGCCTTGTTTATTGCACTCGCGTTTACCTGACAAACGTCGCAAAGGTCACTCGCAGGTTTCATACTATCAATAAACGGGCAATGCTCTCGCCATTTCTTTAAAAATACCTTGATCCCCGTCTACACGACAATTGAAGCGACGAAGCGACGTAGGTACTTCTACACAATAGCGTCATGCTAAAACTCCTCTTCTTCCCCTCATTATACATCCTATACGCACTCAACGACTCAACAAACCGTCCCCGCGTTCGCTGTCGACTCGTGTATTCCGTGGTAACACTGCATGCAACAACATTTAAAAGCAGAAAACATTATCCAACTTCCCTAAAGCGTAAAACAGTGTTCCCAAATTGTAAACGCGTTTTTCTCGAAAACTCGATTTTAGGCATAAGGTCCCTTTCTTCCGAGACGGTCACATATGTAGTAGCATTATTTACGCAGACATGATTAAACTTAAAAGATTTCAAAAAATATTAATAAGTTATCAAAGAGAGTACTAGAGAGTCATTAAATTAATTAAATCATATAAAACGATAAGTTATTTAGCGTCAGTAGTTACACCTGGAATTATGCCACTGCAGTTTGAAATTAGTAAACACATAAATTTATTTCGCATTAAATATTACTACCTGCTCGCTTAACTTCAATAATGCCTATTACGAAAATAGTGTAAATTTACCTATGAGCAATAAATCCCCTTTATAACGTAAAGCAGTTTAAAAGATTATTACATGACTATTACCTAACGCAATATCAGACCATGTGGGATAATTGTAATAACAGTATATAACTTACACACACTTTCTTCCCTAACATTAATTAAGTAGAATGATATAAATTACATAGCGAATTTTTTTAACGTACAATTTCTCACTAGTCACGGAAACTTTAAAAACTATTTACGCCAAATTACCGATTCGGTAAATTGTGTTAAATGTAATTTTCCCAGTACGATTGTTCATATCTTAGAGCTGGATGTAATAGCACGGATTCCGATTTTCAGTGCTCGGCAGAAGAGACTTAGTGTAACTATGAATTTTCAACTGTTTCATGATTTCACCCCATTACAGACATTAATTTCCTTAAGCGAAAAGTAATTCACTTGTATTACGATGGACGTTCAATAATGAAATAGTGTGGAATTCATGTGAGATGTAGAGGAGGAAAATACGAACAGATCGCCGTTTTCCGCGTTCTGATCTGATCAGTAGAACTTCTGTACGCACGTGTGAAACATGTCGCGGTGAACGTTTCCAAGCCGGTGAGTTACGAGAGACGCGCGGTCACCAAATTTCTGACAGCGGAAGGGGAGTTGTAGGTGCAAAAATTGATCGCAGACTGTCCATAACATAATATCATTATGACGCGTAAGTGTGTCTCAGAGAGTCAACGGAAATGAGTAAAGTGTGAATAATGAAAGGTCAACCGGATCCGCCAAAAGCCAAAAGCCATGAATGCTCTGCCGGAAGGTAACCATATTCTGGAACCGGCACGGACTCCTACTGTCGCAATTTCGTACACAGAGGATGCATTTACACTTACCGTGACACTCATGTGGCGGCACTTCAACGAGCGATTAATCGGAAGAAACGTGGCTGCAGTCTGAAGAGCAGTTGCACGATAATGCGCGACCGCACGCGTCTGTTCTCGTTCGCATGTGAATTATTAAAATTAGGGCGAATTTTCACGTCCACCCTACTATTCGCCTGATGTGGCACCTTTGGATTTTCACGTTTCTCCCCCCCCCCCATGGAAATGCGTGGAAAACGTTTCGTAACAGACGAGGTCATGGAGGCAGTAACGACATTTTTCGCTAAATGCACCGCCCCCAGTTTTATCATAACGGTATCGATAAACTCGTGACCCGGAATGATAAATCCCTTAATGTTTTCGGAAATTATGTCGAGAAATAAAGGGTATTTCTTCTAGTTACTTTGGTATTTTTTTCATAATTTTTGGATGCCTGGAAGGCCATTTTCGAAGACATATTACGTTACACTTACTGAACGCCCCTCGTAATTTACCGCAATCAATGTAAGGTGGGGATGATCTGACACCAAAAACTTTATTGGATGGGTCATTTCAACCTCACCGTGATACAGATTGTACTATTGGAACATATAATAAATTTGCCTCATCGGTAACATCCGAAGTGAGAACTCCCCAACCACCACCTGTCCAACCACTAAAAAAAAAACAACAGAAAAGCATCGGGACGTAATAACCGCACGGTCTTGAAAGAATTCTCGAGGAAATCGTTAGCAACATTAATTTACGCTTAAAATGTCATTTTACGACTCCAGCATGTCCCCATATTATGAAAATTTAAAAATGTAAGAATGTCCGTAAAACCAAATAAAGCTCTTCTTCAAAGGGCTTTTCTTATCGACCGATTTTTTATTTCTCCTGATTCTGGCTAGACTGTTTGAAAAATTCCTGAAAAAGAGAATAAGTCGTAAATAAAAAATAAATAACGCTTATCGACTTCGAAACTAAATGTTCTACGGTAGCCGCTCCCAGGTATATACCATGATCTGAAATTGAATTGCGTGCCAGAGAAATCTGAAAAAGTAAAGACGGATCCCAAGTAGAAAGGAACTGGCCCTAATATTCACTTTAGTTTCATTAGAACCTTAAGTACCATTATAAAAAGCTTAACTGCACAATCCATGCTTATCAAGGATATATGGGACTTACTTTACTTTTTACAATACCGGTTAGTTGACAGGATTGAAAAAACGTTTGCGAAAAAAAATCATGTTCTATTCCTCAATACACAACAAACATATGATAAAGTTTGAACACGAGAGTACTTTACAAATGAAAAAAAAAAAAAAAAAAGAATATTATCAATTCAATATTATACTATTAATGTTATTTAAAAACGACACTTAAAAAGGATTCATGAATCGTAGTAAATGGAAGAGAATCAGTCACACATAAAGTTGTATCAGGTGTAGCTCAGGGAAATGTACCTGACTCTTACTATCAACCTTCACTGATGCCACATGGCCATTATGACAACGCATAAGAGTCCAGAAAAGTTAAAAAATCTACAAAATGATGAGCCAAACAAAATCAAATAAAAAACTGCAATAAATGGAGATAAAAGCAAGCACTTCATTTCGATGAAAAAAGAAACATTACAAAAAGTACCGAATCTTAATCGACGAGCAAATACAGCAAACGGATGAAAAACCTACATGGCCTAATGATATTAAAGCAAACCCACAATATATCTGAATACCGGTTGCAAATTATGCTGCTCTTTATTAATAATCGAATTTACTCGTATACTAAAAATAATTCTTCCATAAAATATAAAAAGTGCAGTTCTGGTCAACGTCTCAGACCTTAAAATTAACTCACTGCCTCGTCCTGTCTGGCATCATTAACTGTTCCACACTAACAAAAATATTCACGTTTATCATTGAATTATTTTTTTTCCTTCGTAACTTATACGTTACGTAGATCATTCACTAATTTGAATAAATTATTAAATGCGTTAATAAGTTTGATACAACTATGTGCTCTGAGATTGACGCGATGGTTTGATTTGATCTCGGCAGATCGGCGGTATAACTAGTCTGAACAGGCTAGTTTGCCGAACCGAAGCCAGACATTTTCTTTAGACCATTGATTATTTTTAAAACGGAGGTCCGATTTTGTAGAATAAAATGTAATTATTCGCTATCTCATTAACCCGATCCCGATAAGAAGGATGTCTAGCCGTGTTCAAGTGGGTACGCGTCACAGAATTCGGTCTGCAGCGCAACCAAGGCAGATGTTTGTTTTTGGGAGTGTGTTTCCCTTTCCTTTTTTTGAGAATTCTCTATACTCGGAAATATACGTGAAATTTTTTAGAGGAAATTTTTAGATTTTTCTATATTCCGGCTAGCCAGTGGTAGGTACGCTTTCATTTCCGCAGCGATTACACACTTTTCGGTATGTTATGAAATTTTTTCAGTTTCAAATGAGTTTCTTCCAAATGTATACACAACGGAGAGTATTCTTAATTCTATAGAGAAACTTTTTTTAAATTGCATAACAACTTCCCTCGGTATTTTTCTGAAATTGAGTTCGAATAAATTTAATCTACAGCAGCGGTGAATCCAAGTTCCCGTAGAACTAAAACCTTAATGAAAAAATTCGTTACAACCGAAAAACTTAATTTATACTATAAAAGATTTGTATAAATGTTACAACATACGGATTTAATTATATAACTAATATTTAATACTGTTTTCTATCAAAACTATTGATGTTACACGTTTTTATTCTGAAACGCGACTGTCATCGATTTTTTGCCTTTCTTTTTTATTTTGCAATTTTAATTAAAAATAGTTCAATGAGAAATACATATATATATATTTAAACTTGCTCAATTAGAATCGAATTACTAACAAAAATAAAAAAGTAGTAAAGTCCAATAAAAATACGATCGTTCTATTCTTATGAGCTTTTGAAATAAATATAACAGTCACTTTAGTATACGCGATACTATTATTATTTATTTAATAAAACAACACTTGACTAGTTTCGGATTATCCATCCTAGACTATGAAGATGGATACAAAACTAGTCAAGTGTTGTTTTATTAAATAAATAATAATAGTATCGCGTATACTAAAGTGACTGTTATATTTATTTCAAAAGCTCGTATAAAATATCACAACGGTATGAAAGAAAATCACATTAATATCGTTCTATTCTTTCTAGTAATTTATTATTCGAATTCTACACTACACATTTTTTAGGTATAATTTCGTTTTATTTTTCACCCCTAAAAATAAAACTAAATTAAAAATTGTAATAATTATGTATTTTTAAAACATTTTTAAATCTCTAAACAGCTGGTGGCTATTTGATTTTCTTTACGAAACAAGGGGTATTTCTCAAATTATCTACCGTACAAGATATTACGTAATTATATAATTTCCTTGCCCAAAATGTCCCTCTTACAGCTGCATTGTAAAAACAACGTCTTCAATTTTTTTTTTGACATATACGATTAAAATTTTATATTCTTTTTTTGATTATTTAAATTACTCGGTATTTCGTTATTTAATAAATTTGTAAATAAATTCGATTAACGATGGGCTCTCATTTATCAAAATGTTTTATTTCGATAATAAGAATTTCCTTTTATATTTCCAAAAATACGATTAAAAAAATTAGTAAATTAATAAATATTATTTTACTTATGATTAAAAATATATATATATATATATGTAATCGATAAAAATAGCTCTTTATATTTCAGACACTTAGCTACATTTTTATGCGAGTTTAGTTGTATTATATTTTTATTAATTTACAATCTCTAATTAATTCGAGAAGGTTAACGGCGCATAATTTCTTTAGTCGATAAGATGAAATATTTCTGAAAAAAAAAAAAAAGAGTTTCCAAAATTAATTATTTATTATGTACGTGTACTTGTAATTATAATACTTATTAATTTATATTTTTTACAGAAGCGTAAAAAGATAATACTTATTCAGATTGTTTAATAGTATTTGTAAATTTCAGAGTAATTTTTAATTGAAAATTATGAAACCGAATATTCTACATCAAAAATGCAATATCATTAAAATTTATTTGGAAAAATTATTAATTTACTGATTTAAAAAACAAACATTATTACTTCATTACACGGCTAACAATTAATTAACGAATAAAGGGTTGCTGGAGATTATAATTAATTAACCTCTTCGGTATTACGTAGGTATTGTAAACAAGATATTCATCGTGGCAAGTTTATTAATTATTAAACATCTGGTCAAAAGTTCGTGTGTAGCCTGGCAATACGACAAAATCGATCACGACCAAAGTATCTACTGTTGTTCAGCGTTGATACGGCAGATTACACTCATTCGCGTCGTTACAAACCGTGGACTGACGAAGAAAACGAATCGAAAAAAAGCTGATCCCGAAACAAACCGATCGAAAAATAACGACGCAACACACTAAAAGCAATGATCATTAGGTAACATCGTCTGGAACTTTAATGAATCGTTCTCGGTAGTAGCATATTTCATAACTATCGTGTGTTAAGATTTATATCGCTATTAAATATTTCATAATAATAATAATAATAATAATAATAATAATAATAATAAAACGAGAAAACGGAATATCTTCAATAAATAATCGGCGAAACGAACTTTTTCAGCAGTTTACCGGGAAATTTCCTTTAGACGATCATTTGTCGATGTGTTACGTCTCTTTTGCGAACCGATCGTAATAGGGTAGCGTAAGTAATGAAGATGTTATCGCGTATTTTCGAAACGCGGCACTGACGCATTCGAAATATGCCGGGAATAAAAATGCGATCAGACGAGAACAAAGCGGCGACGGGCCTTCTAGCAAAAGTGAGGATATCTGTTGCTTCGTTCGAGTTGGACGAAGAAGGAGAGTCTGCTCTTACGCTGGAAAGGCGCTAGCTTGGCGAACGTCTATCGGTCCAATTGAACACGATAATTGGAAGATAAGAGGTTCCAACTTAACGACTTGGCCGATTCGTAACGATAACCGAGACGTAATGTATGCTACTGGCGAAAGTAATAAAGTCTTCAGGGCGATTATGCCGCTTAAAAAGACGAGGGAAGATGAAAAATGAACGGCACAGCGGAGAAAGACAGCGACGCACAATACATCACCGAACAAATTCCGCTCCCTGACTAGTTCTTTTTTCTAATTTTTCGTCAACTAATTCCCATGGTGGTGATTTCTGTACGCGGCGAAGGTCCCCTAAGTTGACGTAGGGGCGATTTTCTGCACACTCACACTCCGATGACTAATAGTATAGTTCCTCGCTGATGTACAACACATGCTGATTACATTATACGCGATTTCCGGCCTATTTCAATATTTTTATTTCAAATGTAAATAATTCTCGAATGAGCCAGATGGATCATCCATCGTTCAGTAAACTAACCATTTTCATTTTGATTCGCTAATGTGCATAAGATCATTATGAACAAGTTTGAAAACAGCAAAAACAAAAACAAAAACAAAATGAGTTGTGTGTAATGGTTCTTTTTTAAATTATAATGTTAATGCTACACTGTAGCGTGTTAAATCCTTTTAACTAGAAAGCAAGATCGGTAACCAAATAGGAAATTTCCTATTTTCTTAGCGTCTTTTTTTCTTTCAGCTCGTCAACTTTGGACATTAATCCAATTTCGATATTAGTTCATACCCACTGCTCCACTGAACGAAAACCGGTTACCTGAACAACTGAATTTTTTTTTCTTTTTTTTATTTGGACGGCTGTCTGCCGTAAACAATGGAGATCATAAGAGAAGATAGAGTAAAGAGAGAAAGAGAGTAAGGTAGATGAAGTGAATAAGGAAAAATAGAAGAGAATACTAAAATTTCCAATGAAGCGCCAGATTTGGGTCTTTAAGAACGATTTATTTATATTTATTTTCAAGTACATAATAAAACATTTGGGTAATCGGAATTATAAACAACTAAGTTATAGTAGGTGATTTGAAAGTGAAAAGAATCTGTCATCTGTCTGATACATAACAGCTAAGCGTTCTTGAGATTTGGAAATGTAGAATTAAAAAACGGTTACCACCTAAAAATGTTTACAAAATTTACGAGATTTTAAAATTTGCAAAATATAAAATTTTGGGCAGGCGCTCGAAGCGAACAAAATGTTTTTTTTTTCCTGATCGGATTCTTTAGTATTTCATAAATAGAAGTATATTTTTTAATGATTTTAAAATGGAAAAAATTGTAAAATGAAAAAAAGTATTTTGAAGAGAACGATACAACTGCTCTATCAAAGCCTTGTAATGAAATGTTCTATATTTTAAAAATATATACCAAATACTGATAAAAAAAAAAAAAATATATATATATACGTATATATGGGTATAGATGGTGTTTATAGGCTTCGAATAAACACGATATTTTCGAAGAGGTTAATTAATCAAAAATATACATTCTGAGCGCCATTTAATAACTAACTAGTGAAAATTTTATGATAACGAGACAGTACCAAAATATTATACGACAAAAATTTCAATTTTTTTCGATTAACTAATTAATTTTACTCTGATTGAAAATAAAATGCGCGCTGATACATATAATGAGAATATTACGTTTATTATATAAACTGTAAATTTTTATAAGTAAAATATTCAACGTTTTTTTTTTTTTATAGACCCTGGCCGCTTGACTAATTTAATCGTTTTAATACTTTTTGTAACTCTTCTCTTTAACTATATCTTCATTTTGGGAGATCTTGAATAATCATGTAAATATTTACGCTTCAGCAGAAAATGGATTTATTGATAGCGGTGGATTACCCATTTTAGGTAAGATTAGCAAAAACGTTTCTATTATAGCCGTCGCATTGCCATACATTGTGTTCTATAGTTTCCTCCATGTCGCATTTCAGATATGATATCTCTTACCTCTATTATACCGATTCTAGTCAGGTGAGCAGGCGTGCCATGGTTATTTACACTAAATCTCTCGTTCCTTGTCTTGGTTCCATTCTATTCTTTTCAATTGTGTCGCTCTTCTATTGTCTCCCTAATTCGTCTCCAGATTAAGGGGATTCTTGTACGTTACCGCTATAAAATCGTTAGTCATTTCTTTCCCTTAATAAGTAATATGCTTTTCCTTTCGGTTGGCTAATATTTCGGAAGTCTTCATTCCATTTTATTAAATGGGTTATTTTTAATATGGGGCGGGGGGGGGGGTGTATATATCTCTCGGTTTATTTTTACATTTCTCACTGTTCCGAAATTAGATGAAGGCATCAACCATTTCGTCACCGCAAATTCCTACATACGACGGTACCAACTTGAACGTGACAACGGTGTTTTATTCTTTTAGTTCAGAAATTCGAATTTTAACCTCTACATTGTACATTTCTCAAAAATTTAAATTTCATTAGTACTCCTTGAGAGTCCGCAAGAATTAGAAATTTTTTATTTTTTCCCCTCCTAATGTGTTTCTCTAGAAATTCTATACATTTCCATCATATAAGAAAAGCCGAGAGCTATGAAGCTTTAGATACATTTTAGTTCACGTAACAAAACGCTACCGAATATTTTCCTTCCGATCTGTTCAGTGACTCATCAATGTATATTATTTCATAATCAAGCGCATAACGTGTAAAATTATAAATAGATGTAGATGCTTGGGGTTCAGTAAAATCTTTGTACATTGAAATTCATTTTCAGATTGCTACGAAAAGTATTACTGAACAAATAATTTACTTAAAATTCTTAATTTATGAAATTTTTTATCTAATCAGTCTATTAAGATGTTTTTTTTCTTTTTTGGTACTAGCGACGTAAACAAATGCCAGTCTGTTGCAATTTTCTGAAAAGCGATGAATATCGAATAGTTTTTCAAATTTTCACTTATATCTTTAGATAATATTTCATTAATATCACAGGAAAACTCGATGTAATTTAATATCTATTTCCTTTTTAAAAACAAAAAAAACTAATTTCTGGAAATCGGTTAAGAAGAAGAAAACTATTTTTCTTGTTGTCCCACTCATTATCTCGACATGAGATAAACCAATACCCAACTTTATACAGTACCAAAAGTAGCACCAATTTAAAAGTGTTGCGGTTAATCTGTATTATCACTCAAAAATATTTACACTAAAAATTGTGAAATAAAATTGTTTTTTAAAAGAAAATACCGCCTTTAAGATTTTTACTATAAAATTTAACAGAAACGCACTAGAATTAAAAAATAATTACGGATAAAAAGTAATTTATTTTAGTAAAATATATATACCTTAAGCATATTAATATACCTTAAATAAGAGTCTTGGTACACCAAATTCAAATTACAACAGTTAGAAAACCATATTAAATGAATACAATAAGACAATCACCAGTTTTTTATAAGCCAAGTATTGAAAAAAATATCGAAAATATTTAATACGGTTATTTTATTGTTGCAATTTGAATTTGACGTCGACTCTAATTAAAGTATAAATGTTTAAAAATTATCATAAATCTTAAGGTATATCACTCTGTAATATGTAATTTTTTGCCGAATAATTATTTTTCACTCTCTAGCGCATTTTTATTAAACTATTAAAGTAAATCTCGAAGTCGATATCTTTTTTTTTAACTATATCATTATTAATGTTATTATTATTATTATTATTAGTGATTCAGCTCAAGTATTAAGAAAGATGATTTTTTTAGTAATAACAAATTATATACGAGGTGTTCAATTAAATTAGAAACTATATATTTATTTTTAACCAGGCAATGCAAGACAAATCAGCTAATTATTAATAAATTATACCAGAATATTAAAACTGTCGTTTTCTTTTTCCGTCTTTAGTCGATTGCGGGATTGCACAAATGCTAAATTGACAACAATATTATTCCATCGGTACAGTGTTTGTTTGAATTATGCATTTTCTTTAATGTTATAATTAAAATGGCTACACATGATTATATATAAAGTGCATTTATATATATATATATATATATAGATATATATGCATGTATGTATATGTATGCATTTATGTATATTGTTAATGTACAAGTACGACACTTACTCAGAATGAAAATGAACTGCAAGAACAATTGGTATTCGTTCTGGTAAGTACGAATCCGACAGACGGATCAAATGGGAGGAAGTAATAAATAACAGGAACTAGCTTGTTACTACCAAATTCTTCGCAGTTGAACGAGGACAGATTGTAAGGGTCATTTCGGCTGTCAATAGACGACTATTAAGTAAACATTACACGATATCGTAGTTTCGTGTTTCATCATCAACTACCGTATCATTTCATTAGTCAAAGACCTGTACAAGAGGAAAACCATTTTGGTATTATAATAACAAGACTGTATTAACCCGAACGAAACGGCTATATTCGTTTCACGTGTCATCTAGTTAATATTTTGACAGGAGTATGCGTCTTGCGTTAGTACCGTGAAGAACTCGATGACCTATAAAGAGAATAATAAAATGCTAGTTAAAAATGTATCGACAAGCTAAGAATTGAACAGAACTTTTAAGAAATCCTCCCAACCAAAATCGTTATGTAACGCTAGCTATATTTTCTATCATTTTCTATATCGCAGATTATCCAAAAAAAAAAAAAAAAAAAAAAAAAACTATTTGCCGTCTGTCTCTCTATATCGCAGATTATCTCAATAATTATCGTATGGAATTCGGTGTGATTAATTACAACCGTATTGCGGCATTTTCTGAGAACAGAAAATCACTAAGCTGTGTTAACTAGGAAGTGTGAAAAGAAACCATTTTTTTATATCGTATAGTACTATGAAAGATTTATTTCGTCGTGAAATACATTCACTTACACTTACGTAACGATCTATAACAAAAGCCAGAGTGTAACCGGCAAAGGTCACATCAATAACCCCAGATGGTTTACCGTTGCACAATACACAATTAAAAAAGACCCGCAACCTAACAAGCACGTATTTTTTAATTGTTTCTTAAAAAAAATAACAACCCGTTATGCCACCTTTTTCTTAAATGATATATGTATGTGACTGTTCGTTTCTACGAAATAACGAAAGTACTCTTTTCGCGTTTTCTTTCTTTAATTAGTGAAAACCCGTGGACCAAATTTTCTCAAAATCCAGCGGTCGCGATTAGAATTACACAATAGTACGTATAACATGAACCGAAAGTGAATGTTCAAAAGCAAACATTTTATTATTGAAAGACTTCAATTTGAGTACGCAGTTCACATAACGAATGGATTGAATTATTAGCACATCATTTAACTCCTTTAAACTAACCTAAAAACCAGAAGTAGATCAGTGGTACTTTGGTGAGATGAAATAATAGCCGAAGCGTACGGGGATGTAGTAGGTAGTGAATAATCTAAAATTGAGATTCATAAATAAACACCAACACATTTGCATGCATTTTTAGGTTAAGAAAAAATATGCAATTGCAAGCATTTTCACATACAATTTATTAAATTAATTGTATATATATATATATATATATATATATATATATATATATAAATATATAAAAACTCGGCCATTTTGGCCTCGCAAAGAGCTGTGCCCCTTGACCCTCTTGCTTTCATTTCTGTCTCTTTCTCTTCTATACTATGTATAAAATGATCAAAATTTACAACGTAATTCTTACTGGCATCAACACAAAAGAAAATAACATAACCACAAAAATCCAATTCTAACATTTAACTTTCATTACATAAAATTAAGACATTTTTTCGTTATATTTTTCGTTACATATTTCATTACATAAAATTGTAACATTTTTTAAATAACAATAACAAAAATCCTATAAAATATAACAAACGTTACATAAAATTGGGACATTTTTTATAAAGGGGAATAGCCTAAGAATTACGTTGTAATTAATATATATATATATATATATATATAGGGTGGGCCAAAAGAACATCCCGAATTTTAAACACTCGTCAAAATCATACACTGTAAGTTAGCGTGGCGATTGCAACGCCATCTGGCGCTAAATAATATGCCGTTTAATATAAATACAGTTGGTTAGTAGTCATGATGTCGTGGACGCGTAAACAACGCTCTTTCGTTGTCGAGTACTTTGTAAAAAACGGTGAAAGTGTAATCGCGGTACAACGCGCGTTTAAAAAACAATTTGATTTAAAACGTCATGACAATCCCTCCGACCGTAAAAGTATCCTCAAATGGGTAAAAAACTTCCGAGAATACGGTAGTGTGGTGGCGGTCAACCATCAAGGTCGCCGTCGATCGTCTAGAACCCCGACAAACATCGAAAAAGTGCGCGTAGCATTGTCGCGAAGTCCGCGCAGATCCGTTCATCGCCAGGCTTCCGCCTTGAAAATTCCCCGTACTTCACTCAGAAGAATAATTCGAAACGACCTCAATATGCACCCATACAAGATACAACTAACCCAAGAATTGATACCAACAGATAAGCCAAGAAGGTTAGAATTTTGTAATAAATTTTTGGATATGCTGAAGGAAGAAGACGTCGATTTGGATTATGTTTTTTTTAGCGACGAGGCGCATTTCGATTTAAATGGTAACGTTAATAAACAAAACATGCGGTATTATGCTACTAAGAACCCTCGAATCGTTCACCCGGTACCCTTGCACTCGCCTCGTATCACGGTATGGTGCGCAGTCAGTGCGAAAGCGATAATCGGTCCCTACTTCTTCGAGGAGGACGGAGCGAATGTTACTGTGAACGGCGACCGCTACATCCAAATGTTAAACGAGTTTTTTCTACCGGAGCTCAGACGGAAGAGGATTGCATTATCTAAAACGTGGTTTCAACAAGACGGGGCCACACCACATATTCGTAACGATGTTTTGCGGTTATTAAGAGAGAAGTTTCAGGACCGCTTGATTTCGCGAAACTGTGAGCTGTTTTGGCCGCCGCGCAGTCCGGATTTAACACCGACAGATTTTTACCTATGGGGCTACTTGAAAAGCAAGGTGTACGAGGGTAAACCAGCAACAACCAACGAGATGAAATTGGTCATTCAGAAGGAAATTGCGGCGATTAAAAAACTAACTCTTAAAAAAGTAATGCATAATTTTGAGGAAAGATTGCAACAATGTAAAAATCAAAATGGTGACTACTCATACGGAGTATTGTTCAAAACTAATAGTGTACAATAAATGGCGTTCTTTTTGAAGTATTCCAACGTTTGTTTCATTTCCGGAAGTATATTAGTCTTTATTTGACGAACGTTTGAAATTCGGGATGTTCTTTTGGCCCATCCTGTATATATACTAGCTGTGTCCCGCGGCTTTGCCCGTGTATTAATGCCCGTTTAAATCTATACTTGGATATTCATAAAAAAATGTTTGTTTTATATGGAATCGTATTTATGTGAAGATTCTTTCTCTGTTTTGGGGGAAACATACGCATCACTGTCCAACAAAAAATAATCTTCACTTTTCACGTTTAGCTAAAGATTATCGATCTTTCTATAAGCTGTTCGTCGTGATCTAACAAAAAGTTTTGCTTAACTAAACAGCACACACAGCCATCATTTTGAAGAGGCCGAGTTATTCACACGGTGATCTCCCATAATTACACGTTAAAGAGAACGTCTTCTTCACTTTTATCTTTCAACCAGTCTGTCTCGAGCTTTTTATTAAAGTTAATTTATTACCGCAACAGGAAACTGCAGTAGTTAAGTAAGAATTTTAATATTCCCAGTAGCAAATTATTAAAAAGAAAGTAAAAGCTAGGAATGACTTTAAAAAAAAAAAAAACAGTTGATTACAAACATTTATACAGCGGTTTTTGCCCAAAACTTCGAATATTTGACATATCAGTTAAATACTCTATTTTATTTCAATATGTTCCCCGTTAAGTCCAATAATATATGGCTTAAAGCTCTTCAAGTTTTTACAAACATATTGGACATTTGCATATTTCTACTCCTAATAATTCATTATTATACAATAAATAAGATGGAGACGAACACAAACATGCACCATCCCTGTCCATGTATTTTACATAATGGGGAACTATTGTATCATTAACACACATAGTAATTCTACATTCGTAATAACAGTGAATATATATATATACACTATGGTCTTCGGACTCTAAATTGTATTTCTTTGTAAATTTTCATAAAGACTGCAGCATTCGCATGTGACATTTAAATTAAAATATCAGAAAAACTGAAACCGCTAGCAGGGTAATATATGTATGTGAGAGGAATATATTACATTTAATTCTTTTTGGAGACGTTAGTATCCAGGTTAATAAGAAAATCAATACCGTACTCACATAGAACCAGCTGTGAAATTTTTTGAAAATTTTTTTTTTAAAACTTGATTTTCACATTTGTTAAAATTTGGGCCCTTTAATTTTAAACTTCACAGATCTAATAGTTGCAACGATATTATATTATTAATTGATGTGGCTTTCAAATATTTCCGGATTTTCCCCTTTTATATATATATATATAGATACGAACACTCAATATATTATGATCAACTGAAAACATAAAATACAAAAAAATTTAAAAACATCGACTAGTTTTGAACCCATGAACGAATATTTCGAAACTAGTCTGTTTTTAAATTTTTTATATTATATATTTTCAATTTATCATAATTTATTAAGTGTTCAAATCTATATAATTAAAAAATGCATAATTTAAAACACTCGTAGAAGCTAATACCTCATAGCAAATCCGCAAGAGAAAAAGTAATAGGTTCCACAAATCAAACAAACACAGCAATCATTCGATGGTATTAGCTACTCAGTACGTAAGCGACCAGCTCATAAAGAAGAACAAACAGTTTTCACTCTTATACATAAATCTGCTTGATAATGGTGCGTTTTTACAGTTCCAAATCGTAATTGTTCACTCTCAGGACTAGTCCACGTTTTCAAACAACATCTCTTATATAAAATCTATAGAATAATCTTCGGTCTTCTGAATTCAAATGTAACCTCTGTACCCCCTTTGAACTAGCTAAACTTGCCGAATTAATAGAATAATTTTTTTTTTTTTTTTTTTTTAATATAATATACTATTACGAGCTGTCCATCAAGGACATTTAGCAATACATATGAATGAAATTAAGCATGAAGGGAAGAGTACCCAATGGCACCTACCCCATTCGATAATGAAAATGAAAACGTGTCTCTAGCTTGGTGCTGCAAACATTTAGAACGTAAAAATAAAGGATGGTTTTTAATTTTTTTTTTTTTTTTTATGCTCAGACCATTTATTTTAAACATTCTCTCACTACCGGTTCCTTCATATTATCAGTATTTGACTGGATTGAAATTTAACCAATTTCTTCTTCTTTTCGAACAATAAAACGTGTTAACATTTTTCAAAAGTTCCTTGTTAGCAACTTTTGAAACAAGCTCACTCTGTGACATAGTTTTGGAACGTAAAATTAACTGAAAGTCCGCAAGTACGCAAGAATACAAAAAAGTGTACGATTAAAACAAGTTAACTTCTAGAGCAGTTCCAGCTTCGCTAGCTTTCCCCGCGTACGTATGCTTGATATTGCACTTATTGAAGGCTCAGACTATTGGGCGACAAATTTTCCAAATTATTTTAGTTGCTCACACGACATATAGAACAATTAAAGTTCATCGCTATAATTGTTGCTTATCAAAATAATAAGAGGTCCACATTAGGACGTTAAGTATCCGCGCATGAAGATCAATATGAATTTCTAATTTTTATTCATACTCGGCATCGCTCAGCACGATCAGTAGCAGAATTATATCTATATATATAAAAATCCCGTGTCTTTATGTTTATGCAGGATAAACTCGGAATTTACTTAACCGATTTTTATAAAATTTTGAAAGTACATGCAATTTGGTCCAACTTAACAGATAGGATACTTTTTGTTTTAATTATTTACATAAATATTTATTATATTAAATAATTTAATCAATCAATTTTAAAAAAACAAATTTAATTGTTGGCTATTACTTTTTGCTTTAATTATTTACATAAATATTTGTCATATTAAATAATTTAATCAATCAATTAAAAAAAAACAAATTTGACAATTTTATTATTTTTTGAGCACCAACTACTTTTCGTGGCGACTTTTGTGTATCGTGCGATGTTAATCGAAATGCAACCATGTTTATCGCTGGCGCATGGCGTTTTTATCGATGAATGATAAAATAAACGTTTTTTCGCTCTGTCGTTTACAAAAAAGTTCGCGTTATTACGGAGTTGTTGCTTATGAAAAAAAAAATATATTGTGCGATATTGTGCGACATTTAATTTATTTATATTTAAGTGTATTTAATAAACGTCTTGCCTTGATAAAAAAAAAAAAAAAAAAAAAAAACTATTTTAATATTCCCACAACAATATTGCGGCAGTGATACAACTCTCTGACATTTTGGGCATCTAAGTTGCTTTATATTTCAGTATAAGATAATGCCACGGAGACAATCGAACCTCAACAATGCGCGTAACAGAAATGCACGGCGTATGCGTGTTATGAGAACTACTGAATAATCGGAAGAAGAAATTGCAAGAATAAACGCATGTTGCCTGCTGCTCACGTGTGGGAACACCATCAAGTGTCTATTCGTGTTAGCAAAAGACAGGTTGACCAAGAACATTGTGCACAAATTAGTGCTTAGATAATTTTCAATTTTATAAAATAATATAACTAATAGTTCGAAACCAATGTTATCTGCCTCATTTATAACATTTAATTTTAATGTAACTAATCTATTTAGTATATTGTGTTAAAGATTAGATAAATAAAATGTAAATTTCAACAAGTGTATATTAATTGGATAATTTCATTCTCTACATATGTATCAAAATCGGCTAAATAATTTCAGGGTTATTAGTAAAAATTAATTTGGTTGCATCAAAATAATAAGTAAAAAATTAATTTAATCTATTATAACTACTAAGCCACAGCAACGCGTGGCTGGGTCAGCTAGTATATATATATATATATATATATATATATATATTGTTAAAAATCTGCATACCAAATTACCTATATGCCGAAAATAATATAAGAAAGATTTTTTGAAAATTTCAACTTTAAAAATCTATAAAGTGTAATGTGTTTTCGTAAAAAGTAGGTTTATAAAAAGCAATTTTGCACGAAGATTGTTCATATTCTGTACTAGAAGTGTGCAAATTTTTTTTTAATATTTTGAAATTTCAAGGACGGACAAAGGATACGCTATATTTATCGAGACTTAATATCACGCTACAGCCAGAACGAATGGCGCTTACAATGAGAAATATTAAATAAATGTTATGTATTGAGCTTTGTTTTGCATTGTTACTACAAGCAGTTTAGAAACTGCAACAATTCAAAATTCAAACAGCCAATTACAAGCGATAAATGAACGCAACAATGTGTTTGTCAAACCGTACTAACGGCATAGAGAAACAACTGCCCCTCTGTCAAAACAGTTCATGTCGCATCTAAAAATACTAAGATAAATTTTTCAAAGTGCTGGGGTGTGGTTATTTATATTAATAAAGGAAGGAGAACGTTCATTTAATTACGAAATACAATTTTTCCGTTTTCTCTCGAATGACTTAACAAAATATTCCCTTTCCAAATAATAGGTTTCTACGTTTCCATTTGTTCAGCAACACTGCAGACAATATAACATTCATTCCGAAGCATATTCATGAAGGAGCATGTGATCGGTACAGACAGTGCCGATAACAATAAGACGACAAGGTAAATGCAGGTTATAATAATGCACCGGTTAGTCCTTCGTACCGTAAGCTGCGGCCGCAACACCATCTAATTGTCGACAAGCGATTCCCAACAACTTCTCCAACTCACTCATACGATGCGTATGCCGCCTCGTTATAGTCAAATAGTTACAATGATTGCACTGTCACATCGTGATCATAAGTTGAAAACGAATGCCGACTAATAAAATGAATTCAATCATTTAAGTAAAATAATTGATAAGCAACGGAAAACATGCACACTATGATATGCGGGCTGTTTGCATCATGAAAATAAGCGATTGAAAACACATTTACATCATGAAAATAAGCGATTGAAAACACATTTACATCATGAAAATAAGCGATTGAAAACACATTTACATCATGAAAATAAGCGATTGAAAACACATTTACATCATGAAAATAAGCGATTGAAAACACATTTACATCATGAAAATAAGCGATTGAAATCAGTTTCAAGTAAAGTCTTTTTTTTCCTCTTTTTTTTTAACCCCCCTTTGGGAATGTCAACAAAGGATCTTCACCCAAAAACGAAGCGAATGAGAAAGATCAGTTAAATGTAGATTCGGTCAGCTATTGATAAGATAAAGGAACAGAGGATAGGAACAACTGAGATCGACGGAAACGATAAGATATACGAGGCACAATAAGGAGTAGGGAGTTTAATAACAGATCGGAGTACATAGAAGTGCGTTCGTGCGCGAGGGATGGACATTCAGAGAAGATATTATGCCAGGATCACAGGCGGCTTCGTCGTCAGAATGAAGAGGATAAGTAGGGGAAAGAGTGCGAGATGAAAACGAAAATGTGAAGAAGAAAGAAGAGTATGGTTCAGACGTAAACGGATAATAGGGATAATAACGGAGCGGCGAAGCGAAGGAAAATCGTAAAACCAAGGACGCGTGGGAAGATTAGTTCGAATGGAAAAATAAAAGGAAAGATGATTAGAAATGGAAGAAACGTAAAAATCTTACCAAAATCTAACATGAAACTTTTTGCACAATGGGAGTAAATTAGAAACGGGAATTTTAGAGAAAAGAAAAAAAAAAAAGCGGGAGGATACAGCAAACTGAGCCAAGGAATCTGACATTTTGTTACCCTCTATCCCCATATGACTGGGGACCCAGAGTATATCAATGCGGATAGCATGAAGTGAGAAAAGAGTTTGAACGAAAGAGCGAATACGGAGGGTAAAAGAAGTCAGAGGAATGAGAGGGGAAATGTGAGAAAATAGCTTTAAGAGCACAAATGGAGTCAGAGATAATTAAATATTTAGAAGAAGAACGATGGGAGGAAATATAAATTATGGAACGTGGAATGGCCATTAACTCAACCGCAAAGATAGTACAAAAATAAGGGAGACGAAACGATTCAGAGAAATTAATTCTCGGAAAAATGAAAGAAGCTCCAACTCCATTAGGCCCCTTCGAACCATCCGTAAAAATAGTCATATGAGAAGGAAAACGGGATTCGATATAACTATGGAATTCCTGTATAACTGTTACATTGGAAAAGGATATTTGGAGGAAAAAGCTTTAATACATTGGGAAGATTGGAGAGATCTGCAAAATTGAAAGAAAAGTAAGGGAGATTGTTATAAGAAATTGTGCAGGATAAAAAGGAATTCAGCCGCAAAGCAATATGGGCTGGAATAGGAATTTTCTTGGGAGTAAAACGCCAGTTTTGCAGAATAGAAAGATATGAAAAAATAAATCTAGAGAACGATAACGGTAAGCGTTTACACAAGAAACGATCTGCGGATGAAAAGGGAAGGCGAGTTTGACTCAGCGAGAACTGATGTATTCGAAAAGATCTAAGAGCACCTAGGCAAAGACGAATACAAGAATTTTGGATTATATCCAGCTTGGAAAGAAGTGATTTTGAGGCAGAGCCATAGATAAAGGAACAGTAGTCGTATTTGGAACGGATAATCGAATTGTACAAAGAAATAAGAAGAAAAGGATCGCCTCCCCATTTTGTTGGGGAAAGAGCTTTTAGTAGATTTAGTCTTTTAAGGGCAGAAGAGGAAAGGAAATTAATATGTTCATAAAAGGACAGACGACTGTTGAGGAATACACCGAGATAGCAGAAGCATTCCCTACGGGGGATAAGTTTGGAGTTTTTAAGGGCATGCTTAACAAGCGCCTGGTCTGGTGGCTCGAACACAATAACGTTTTTCCTTCTAATATGTTTGCTTTCCGTCCTGGCTTAGGTCCTGCTGACTGCGTCAGTCTTTTTGTTTCCCATATCTATAAATCTTTCATCGATAAACAGTACACTTTAGCTACTTTTATCGATGTTTCCAGTGCTTTTGATAATGTCTATCTCCCTACTCTTCAAGATAGAATGATAGCAATTAACATCCCGACGCATTTCTGTTCCCTCATTGTTAACTTGATGTTAAATCGTACTATTCTCCTGTCTTCTTCTTCATTCGAGGTTACAAGAGTTGTTTCACGTGATCTTCCACAACGATCTTGCCTTAGTCCTACTCTTTTTAATATTTATACTATTTCTGTTGCTTCTCTTTCTATGAACTCCTCTTCTTTATTTTTTGCCGATGACATTCTTCTCTTTTCCTCATCCCATGATATTGTAGATGCTAACGAAAGTGGCAATTCGTTTCTAGCTACTTTGGAACAATCTCTTTCCTCTTTGAACCTTTCTATTTCCCATTTAAAATCCTCTTGTATTGTCTTTTCTCTTCGTCCTTTTAATCCCGTTTTAGTCTTTGTATCCTTCAGGTAAAGTCTTGCGTATACGGTCGTTACATGTAGAACTTCCATCAATGTTTCTGTACATCAAGATGCCCTAATATTCACTAACCGTTCTTGGTTAACGTAATAATGAAAAAGACATATGTATAGACAGGTTTGCCCAAAAATCAGTTTACTGCAGACAAAAAAAAAAAAAAAGAAAAAAAAACTCTTTAACTTACCCATACATAATATCGTAATTAAAACTATACATTTGATGTTATTTGCTACAATTTACAAAGACGGGATCTACATTCACAGCGATTTTCAATTACAAAGGATGTTTGATTTGTTCATGTTTTTTTTTCACTCTTTACAAATGCGCTCGAATAAAGCTTTCCCGGAATTATATTGATCTTTGCTATTTCTTCTTCTGTTGAAAGAATTTAAAATGGTTGGTTACTGGATTACAAGTACCTCAGAATTAGAGATAAAATCTAGAATTGAAATGGCGCGGTTATCATAAGCTAAACAACTTTCTGTGAAGTCATGATATAAAACTTGAACTACGGTGGAGAATAGTTAAGTGCTATGTTTTTTCCACGCTATTATATGCGGCAGAAACCTGGATATTAAAGACAGAACAAATAAAACGATTAGAAACGTTCGAGACATGGCTGTATAGACACGATTACTTGCAATACCGTGGACAGCAAAAATTACAAATAAAGAAGTTATGAAACGGATGAATAAGGATTGTGAACTAATCGGAGGAAAATTAATTATCTGGGCCACTTGATGCGGTGGCCGAAGTACGAGTTATTACAAACAATACTGATGGGTGCAGTAGAAGGTGTTCGTGGTGTTGGCCACAGAAGGACGACATCCTGGATTTCCAACATCCAAAAATGGATGGCTGTTACCGGGATAGGAAGACTTTTTCACCTGGCACGAGACCGGAACGCATAGATCAAATTGGTGAAAGATGTGAACGCCAGCCTTCGATAGCGAAGACGGCTCAAGAGGAAGAAGTAATCAATTATGTGTTAATTGGTAGATCTGTCATTCGGCAGACTAAAATTAAATGAAAATAATTATAATATTAAGAGTTAAGCCCTTTTCGCTTGAACAAAATCGGAAACAAATTGTGTGTTGACATGTCTCGAGCATTACCATTCAGCGCTTAACGGAACAACAACAACTCGCGACGTTACCGCTATTTTCTGATAGCAATAACCAACTTCTAGACAAACCATGAATATATATGTATATACATATATATCTATCTGCATGTGCGTGCGCGTATATCGAATATATACATATATATATATATATATATATATATATATATATATATATATATATATATATATATATACATATATATGTATGTGTGTATGTATATATGTATAGTAGGTGACTGGGTGGGTGTGCGTCTATAGTATATCGAAAATTGAATTTCCCAGCGAAATGCGTCTCCATATGACGTTAGAGGACTCGATGCTTGTAAAATTACAGATGCACACACGTCAAGTAATTAATGATCTAATGCGTCCTATTATTATACGTATGGAATCCGGTGGCGGTCGGGTAAGTGATAAGTTATTAAAAAGAGCCTGATAAAATTCGCATACGTGAGTCTGCACAAGAAAATATAATTTTCTGATAATTCTCGCGTAGGTGACATGCACGCGCGGAACGTGCTTTTACATACGTTAATTCGACAGAAGTTTATGCAAAGATTAATCGAACAAAGATGTCGGCGTAGTTCTGTTTACGTGGCCTTCGACAAGCAATACGGCAGAACTTGTTGAAAGGAACTACAGCATCGCGACAAAAAAGTAACTTTTCAAACGATTGCCTCAGTTCTGTGCCGCCGACATTCGACATTTGCCGCAGCAACCGTCGCTTAACGTGCAACCGTGTTCATTTGATTACCTCGGGCAATGACTATTGCAACGGGGTTTTCAATTTTACCGGCCTTTTCGACTGAACACAGTCGTGCGACCCGCAACAGCTGTCCCGCGCGCTTATTTTATACTCAATTTCTATGCCGACAACTGGAGAAAAAAAAGCATACTCGAAAACAAAAATACAAAAATTATTTTCTTTCCTTCTATCGACTTGCTATATAGATACATGTATATGTATGTTCGCTGTAATAGTCGTATTCGGTTCCATAGGCCTTTACCAATTTCCCATCGCTCTGTTTATATAGTTCTATATTGAAACATCAAACGAAAATTTCCTTCTTTCGATTTAGTTCATTTTCCGAGTTCACTCTACTCCCGGGAAACTACATCGCCGATAATAAGCGCGCACGATAAACGGGAAAAAAATGCTACCAAACTCTCCAATGGTTATTGTGTAATTGTTTTTGTCCGCTCTTTTACCTACAGTTGCTTCGCAGTAATATCTAAAACAAATATACATCATCTGATTTTTGCGAATAATTTTACAAATAAACCATACTGAAAAATTTATTAATGCACTTATGAATATATAAATTGTTTTCTTCAAATTCAATATCCCCACGATGAAAAAATTATAAAAATATACGCAGCAACTTTATTTTATCACTATTATCATTATTATTATTATTAATTTAATAAGTACCATTCCAGGACGCAAGCCCCTTATATATGGCCCCGTCTCTTTACAACTTATTAGCAGAATGTGTGTTGGATAATCTTAAAAATTTCAAAAATTACAAAAAAAGACGTAAATTTTTATTATATTTCTTTTGTAGTCACATCTAAGCAAATGTATGGGGTTTTTTTTTCATTTTTTTTTTTTTATTTACATTTATTTATTTATTTATTCCAATGTACCTTGCGGTTTTTCAGCCAGAGTTTCTGATTGTTACTGTTATTATTTATTGTTGATATGTTATGTTTTGTTATTCATTACATGGTTGATAAAACTGATCAAATTAAAAAAGTCTTTTTTATGTACTTCGGTTATAGGTTTTTTTATTATTTTCCGTTGTTCTCTTTCGTTTTTAAACTTATTGCATTCGAAAATCGAATGAGGAGTATAGGGGATCTATTTTTCTTCCTTCAATTAATTTTAATTTGTTCCTCAGATATTAAAGTATAGATGTACGTAACCTTATAATAAATAATTATATATTAATTATAGATCATTATAAAGCCGGATTCATTATCTTCCATACTTTTCTAATCAAACTTAAAAAATGTTTGGAAACTATCTTTTATTGTATTTACTTTTATATTTCATTTCTTCATTTATTGTTTAAGGGTTTTCATTGTGAAGAAAATTTTTATTGTTTTTCTTTTTTCTTTTAAAGACCCAATATGTTAATGACTGAGAGAGTAATTGTACGAGCAAATGAAAGCTCATATTTGGATATTAAAGTATAGATTTTTTTTTTTATTTGAGCAATTATTACAATCTTAAAATAAATCTTAAATAAGTAATAAATATAACAACTGAGAAAAGAACGAGAAATAAAAACTTAGCCCAGCGACTAGTTTTTAAGGATACAGCGGACAGTTCACACCAGGTTTACAGGTTTACAGCGTTTAAGCCTACATGATTTGAGTTCCTCCGTCAGCAACTGTTGAATTAGTGGATTTCTATGAACCCAAAGCCGTTCATAGTACGCACTTACGATTTCTGGAATGACCTCATCCACACACTTCAGATTTAAATCTCTGTGCAAGTCTGCATTCCTTTGAAAACATGCAGCTTTTGCTATCCTCCGTATAATTTTATTTTGAACCCGCTGTATGATATTCCGGTTGCTCGTTTTGGCACATCCCCATAATTCAATACCGTATGTCCAAATTGGCTTGATGATCACTTTGTAGATTATGCACTTATGATATAAGCTTAACTTCGAATGCCGACCCAATAACCAATAAAGTTGCCTAACCTTTGCCATTATTCGCTCATTTTTAGCCTTAATATGCGGCTGCCAAGTTTATAATAAATAATTATATATTAATTATCGATCATTATAAAGCCGGATTCATTATCTTTATTACTTTTCTAATCGAACTTGAAAAATGTTTGGAAACTATCTTTTTTTTTTTTTTTTTTTTTTAATTTATTTAGATTTTTACTGCCTACATAGACTATAATCTACTTAGTCTAGTTACAGTATGGTACATATTTTTATAAAACTAAGTGTAGCATTGTACGTTTAAGAAATTTGATTATGTTATCGAGGTTCTTGATGTCCAAAAAAGCGTTGTGGTCCGTGGCAGTTGGTTGGTTGGCGGTGAACTTGGAGCAGCATAGTACCAGATGTTGTATGGTAATTCTTTCACGAGGGCGTGTTTCACAAATCGGTGGCTCTTTCCTCTCGAGAATGAACTTATGCGTCAGCTGTGTATGACCCAGGTATAGCCTGATAATAGCTGATGTGAGCGGTTTATTCTTTTCTGTTGCCTTGAATATTTTGTCCGTCCAGTCGCTATTGTTCAGTTTTATCGTGGTCAGGGTGCTTGGTGCTGTGACGCGTAAGTTTTCCAGCCACTGGTCGAGAATTTTGTTTTTTCTGTCGGCTGGTGTATCATCTTCTGTAATATGTGCAGCACTTTTAATTTCGCGTATGTAGGTGGAGAGGAAGGTTTCATTGTTTGTGAGTACAATGTAATTTGGATGATCGGGATTTGCTTCGACTTTGAGGCTATATCGGATAGCAGTTAATTTCCTCCAAGTGCTTAAAGGCGGTTCACCGCATAAGAGCTGCATGTTAGTTATTCGGCTTGTCGGAAAAGCATGCAGACTTATTCGGATCCCAGCACTATGTACTAGGTCAAGTATTTGGAGGCAAGTCTCTGACGCTGACAGATATGCCAGGCTGCCGTATTCAAGCTTTGATCGGACAAGAGCCCTGTACAGCTGCAGCATCCCCTTGGGGCCAGGACCGAAGACCCTATTTCGGAGCATTTTCAGTATGTTCATTCTTTGGTGCGTTTCATGTCAAAGTTGTCTCAGATGTGCTGTCCACTTGAGACGATGATCGAAAGTAACTCCAAGGAAGGTGTGTTGGTCAGTTTTGGGTAGAAAGTTTCTATTTAGCCGGAGCTGTACGGCTTAATATTTTTTCTTCCTAGTAAAGATCATATATTTGGTTTTTGTTGGTGAGAACTCCAATCCTACCGTATTACTCCATGACTCGAGGTTGTGAAGCGTTTGCTGGAGAAGAGATTGACTGTATGCGTGGTCGTTGGTGGTTAACGAGATGTTTAGATCGTCTGCAAATAGTCTACATTTGATTCGTCGTGGTATTACTTCTTCTATCGTGTTAATAGCCATTAGAAAACATAGGATGCTCAGGACTCCTCCCTGAGGCACTCCGTTTTCGATGGTGGCTGTATCAGAGAGTGTGGTACAAACCCTAATAGTTCGATTTGATAAGTAGTTTGCTATGAAGGTGAGCGATCTTCCGTTTATACCTGCGGAATGGAATTGTTGTAGCATATAATGACACCAGGTGCGGTCGTACGCCTTTGTGATATCGAAGAATATGGAATACAGGTTCTTTTTATTGGTAAATGCGTCGTGTATGTCATTTGCTAAACCGACGATTTGGTCTTGAGTAGATCGGTTTCTGCGAAAACCACATTGTGCCGATGAAATTCTTTTGTCAAGAGCTGTCATTAATCTGTTGGCGATCATTTTTTCGAGAATTTTACAAAGTATACAAGTTAGAGTTATAGGTCTATACGAATCCGTCTGCAATTTGTTTTTTCCTGCTTTCAGGATTGGGATTAAAATGGCGGTGGACCATATATGTGGAAAGGTACCAGCGGTCCACAACCGGTTATAAATTGCAAGTAACTTTTTTTCTGATGCAGTACTCAACTGTGTGATGAATAGTAGCGGTATGTTGTCCGGACCTGGTGATTTATTTTTTCGGAAGGCTTTTAGGACCTTTTGTAGCTCTGGAAGCGTGTAACTGTGGTTGTACCACTCTTCATTGCTATCATGTGTGATGGCAGGCTGCGTTGATTTGGTTTGGGACTTGAAGGTTTGGAATTCGTCAGAAAATTTCGATGTCGCAGAAGTTGAGGCAAAGTGTAAAAGATGTTGGCTATTTTGTCTTGTTGTTGGTGTAATTTTCCATCATGGTAAATTTCTGTAATGGCAGCTGAGGTATTTGAGTCACCATTTAGTGCTTTAACTTTTTTCCACATTTCGGATGGGTTTTCTGAGTGTTCGATGCTATTTGTAAATTTTTCCCAGCTCTCTTTCTTTTTTTGGCGGATTTTACGTCGAGCTTCAGCTTTGCGTTTTCGAAATTCGATATCTGCCTGGAGCCTAGTGTCGTGGAATTTCTTGAGCGCCGAGTTTCTTTTCCTGATTGCCTCCTTGATCTCCGGGCACCACCATGGAACCATTTTACGTCTATATTTTCCAGTCGATTGGGGAACAGAATTGGTCGCTGCTGACAGAATATTGCTGTTAAGCTGTTCAATTATATCGTCAGTGTTAAGGTCTAGATTCAAGTTAGTAAGATCGCACTGCCGTTTATATGTTGTCCAATCAGCTTTGTCGCACAGCCATTTTATATTAAAGCGTAGCTCTTCATGGTTTTTATTTTTATTTCTGAGATTGGTGATAATCAACGGATAATGATCGCTGTTGCATAAGTGTGGGAATGGCTTCTATTCGAGGGTGGCTGCCAGTGCAGAAGAGACAAATGTGAGGTAGATTGCAGAGGGCATTCCATTACTTATGTTGAATCGCGTTGACGACCCATCATTTATTAGGAGCAGGTCATCCTCCTGAAAAATTGCTTTCTCCATTAGTTTGCCGCGGTTGTTGTGGTTTCGGCTCCCCCCGATTGGATGGTGAGCGTTAAAGTCTCCTAGTGCGATGAATGGTTGTGGAAGCTGATGAAACAATCTTTGGAGCTCCTCATAGTCCGGTTCGTAATCTGGTAGGATATAGATGTTGCATACTGTAACTGTTGATTTGAAGAACTTTAGATGAAATATGCGAACTGTGGTATGTTGAATAGTACTAACTGTGTTCATGCGGGTTTGCTGTAGGTAGACGTCATTTTGGATTAGCGTAACCACTCCGCCAGAGGCAATAAGGCCTGACGTATAATCTTTCATTGTATTTACTTTTATATTTTTATTTGTTCATTTATTTTTTAAGGGTTTTCATTGTGAAGAAAATATGGTAATAATAATAATAAACGTTATTTGATTTGATTATTATTATTATTATTACTACTACTACTATTATTATTATTTGTAACCACTACTCACGCTGATTAGCGGATTTGCAATTTTTAAAGTAATAATAATGATAATGAATAATTTGATTCGATTGTTATTATTTAATTCGAAAATATCATATCAAAAGTCGGCGCTACAATAGGTGTGCAGATAAATATGACAAATATCGACTGTTGCCACAGACTACCAAAGTCGATGAAGCAAACACATCCGACTGTTGTTGTAAGATTTTGTCGGGGGACGCTCAGGAATGAACTAATTAAAAACTGTCAGTCGAAACGTACTACTCTAAATGAAATTGGTTATGCTGGTTCATCTCGCATTTACATTAATGACCACCTCACGCCAACAAATGCGCGACTTTTCTTTGTTGCGCGTGGGTTAAAGAACGTTGGAGGAAAAATTTTTGCCAGAAAATCTGAAATTCATCAGAATAACATCAAATGAACACGTTGCTGGCCTAATAAAATCAAATGACTGACTATCGGTTTATCTCACGGTGGATTTCAACTATTTAAAAAATAAGTATAAAATTGTGATTACATGTAGTTCTCCGAGTTCTTTCAGTTATATGATTGATTTGGATGTTATTCTTGTCTTAAATACTTTACTCTTTTTATTGGTTTCACTAATACATGTGTGCAACTGTATTTTCCTTCTAATTACTACAATGCTGAGATGAAATTTAAGAAAACGGAAAGAAAAAGAAAATACAAATTAACATCGATCACATCCCGCAATATGGCTGCGACTGCAGACCATCGCCCACAGTTCTCGATGAAACAAACACGATAATCAATAATAATGCCATGTAAAAGGGAGTAATTACTCCACCCGGAGTAAACAAATAGAAAAAAAGAAATTTCATTAATCCGGACATTGATTGAATTTTAAAAGGATAAACAACGTATGATCACCAGAAACAAGTAGTTGAAAAATGCAGAATGGAGGATATAAACCAAAGAATATCAGCTATTCAAAAAGGAGGACTCTATCCGTGGATAGGGCCTCACTGATTGCCGCTACAATTTGAATGAAAATGGTTTCCATCGAAAAAATTAAGCCACACTCTAGTATGACCTGAACGAATTCTGCAAATAGTAGTGACAAAAAGCCGAATTAAGTTAGCCGGGATAGAAGTAATATTATTATACCAAGGCATACTTGGTAGAGACGATTGGGACAATTTCGTATGATTTTCCTAAACTGGGCGAACTATTAACGAAGTTTTTCCAATCAATGTACACTTGTTCCTTTTAATCATGTCCAAAAGATCCGTAGATCGTATAAAGGGGTATACTACCCCGTTCAATGCTGCTTCCTTAGACGCTTGATCAGCTACAGCATTGAGAATGATTCCGTGATGACTAGGAACTCAACAGAACTTTACACTACTTTATCTATAAATTGTGTACATTTAAACTTAATATCGTAGATCAGTGGGTGACAGCGATAATTAAAACTACTATAACTAAGACTGCTAAGGCTGTCTGAACATATTAAGGTTTTTCTCTCAGCATCCAATGACTTCAGTATAAAGTTACAAGCTTTAAATCTTCTGTTCGAAATTAAATATCATTTAAATTTTCTACTAATATTAATGCTTTATTTTATTTTTCTAATAAAATATTATGATTAGTATTAATATTATGACTAGTTTATTGTAACTTTTATTACCGTAATAAGATATTTCGCATTCTATTATCATTATACGCAGTAATAAACAATGAATAGTATCTTTCTTTTTGTTTTTTGTTTTTTTATTTGTTTATTACCATTGTCTAGTACACAACTTATATCTGTACAGCTAAAATGTACGAAAAGGTTTCCCACCAGCCCAATGGTTGAGGAGACAATAATAATAATAATTACCAGCGATACTTATTGCCTTTCAGCTATGGCCGACTGAAAGTATTCATTCTGAAATTTTAAAAGTCGTGCTCCTATTGATTTTTTGCCGCATTGTTTTGTAATTAAATTGGAAGGTTGAAAACAGGCTACTATATGTACCTTATAATATTCACTAAAATGTTACACGATTTTCAAATTTTTACATCATCTTCACTTCATGAATTACCTAGTAAATTGAAAATTATGTACTTCTGGTCGAAGGGCCCGCCCTCCAGCTGGATCGTTTTATTTTTTATGCAGGGCACGGCTCGGAACTTTAAAGGTTGACGATCTCATTATACTTCCCATCTTCAAATTATCCTCTAGAGTATTGGTTGGAAAAATTAAAAACTGCTCCGAAAGATTTTTATAGAAAATAAGTAAGGCTGTGTTCTTACGTAAAGTTTTAATTTTATAAATTCCCCGATGCAAACAGAAATTCCAATACATTTCATTTACAAAAAGAAACACACCTGTATTACATGATTATTTTATGAATGATACAATTTTGAAGAAAATTAGTAGTGTAAAAGATTTAGGTATATTACTTGATTCCAAGTTAAAGTTTTATGACCATATTTGACAAATAACTTTAAAAGCGAGTCGTTTATTATCATTTATTATTCACCGCTGTTCATTTTTTCAGAATTTAAATACATTATTGGTTATTTATTACTTGCATGTACGGTCACGGCCGGATTATCCATTACGCAAATGCCTTGGGGCCCGCATTGGTTAGGGGCCCCGCGCCGTGAGAACATTTTCTTTTTGAAAATCTTTCTTCGGCTAGAAATTAAATTTGAAGATTTGTATGTAGCAATCCCTCAATGACAGTATTATTGCCTTGTTTTTTTTTTTATATTACATCGTCATATTTTTACTGGTTTTGAGACGAGTATTAAGAAAATAAATCATCCCGCACACTACGTTCCATGTGCAGTGTTCTCACTGAATTTGGTTGGAGTACGTGTTGCGGAGAGCTGCGTTGGAGCAATCTCATTCTTCGGATTAGTACAGGTATTATACAACTTTTTTTCGGCATCAACTCATTGCTGGACAATTATGCTCAAACATCTTGAAAAAGGTGATGAACGTAAGCAATATTGGTCACTAGTTCTGAAAAGAGTATCCGACACAAGGCTTTGTCAAAAGGTTACAACAGTTTCCAGAAAGCTTTAGAATCTATTGCTGGCGATGCGACTCAGACATCACAAGTGATTCACAAGGCCAGATGTTTATTAAAAGATTTGGAAAGAAAAAAATTCCGTAATGGCAGTGTTCTGGGCTTCCATACTAGATCGAATCAATGGTGTCAGTGTACACGTATCTCTACAAACAACAACTATTGAACTTCGAACGGCAGCCGATCTTTTAAATTCGCTTTTAGATTTCTTACTTTCACAGAGAGAATTATTGGACGATTACGAGATGAAGGCAAATTAAAAAACTAATACCCAATACAGTGATAAGAATTAGCGTGTGCGAAGAAGGAAAAGACACTTCACGATGACGGATCTGCAGAAGACGTTGTGCGCAGAGCAAAAGATAAGTTAAAAATTGAAACTTATTTGCCTGTACTAGACATGCTGTGTACAGAATTGTCGCGGCGACTAGAAGCTTACCGGAAAATTAATTCTCTGTTTGCATTTCTAACAGATTTCTCAGTGCAGCGATGAAATTAGAGAGGCTTGTTCAAAGTTTAGGAAACATTATTCGGAGGACGTTGAGCCTGAGATTATAGACGAGATGGTGCAGTACAAGTACTTCATCTTAAAATTAGAGGTTACCGGAAAAGATAAAATTTTACCTACCGAGGAATCATATAAACTGATTTTGGTAATATGGCAAATCAACTTTGCCGAATGTAATAACAGCAGTGCAGATACATAGAAGTCGGATGGTTACAAACGCTACGGGTGCACGTAACTTTTCAAAATTAAAACTAATCAAAAATTGTCTTCGTTCGTCAATGTCTCAGAAGCGTTTAAATTCATTGGCGATTGAAAATGATATATTGGAAAAGGTTAACTTCGAAGGTGTTTTAAACGATTTTATATCTAAAAAAGTTAGAAGAGTACATATTTAAACATATTTTACTTTACAAAACGATTTAATAAAAAAATACGCATATTGTCCTTTCGTTTGTTTCAATTTTTAACTTTCTGCTAAGAAAATTGAAAATTTTGAAGAATTTGGAAAGTTACTGTTTTCACCCCAATTTTCAAAAATCGGGTTTTCATTAAATATCCATGTTTTGAGGTCCTGGAAGGTGTTCTGACTATTTTTACGATGGTGTCCTAATGTATGTGTGTGTGTATGTGTATGTAAACCTTTTATAACTTTTGAACGGCTTGATCAATGGAAAATCGGTTTGCGGTATTCAAAAGGGTTCCACTAAACTTAGATTTCCTGAAAATTTGGCCCATTCGGCTAGGTAGATTTTGAGAAATCTCAGAAATAAAATTCTCAAAAAAAATTTTTGTTTTGAAATAACTTTTAGACTCTTGTACCGATCAATTCCAAAAACTAATCAGCTCTATTCCCCAAAAAATTGCGTCGAATGCCGTAAACCGCATCTCAATCGGTTGATTCATTCGAGAGATATCGTTGACGAAAATTTTTTAAAATAGTATTTTTTTGAAATAACTTTCAAATTTCATGTCGAATCGTTTTTTTTTTGTAATAAATCATCTTTTTGTGCTTAAGAGACTGCGTCCAATACCGTCAACTGCATGCCAATCGGTTGATTCGTTCAAGAGATATCGCTGTTCAAAAATTTCAAAAAATGTGTTTTTTTTAAATAACTTTCAAGTTTCTTGTTGGATTGTTTTTATTATAGCTAGCCATCTTTTTGTGTCTAAAAACTGCATCGAATGCTCTAAACCACATTTCGATCGGTTGATTTGTTCAAGAGATGTCGAAATTCAAAATATTCAGAAAAGTGTTTTATCAAATAGTTACCAAATTTTTGAGCTCGAAGAGTAATTTTTTTTTTAACATTACAATGCGCAGACTTTTAATATAAAGAAGCCTCTATTTTAATATTTTGAAAATTTACCGGAACCTATAAAATTTCTAGATCGGCCGTTAAGAATCAAAATATAAACTCGTAACTTTTTTTTCGTATTTTTAACGATAAACAGGATCGGATGGGGGTAAAAGAATTTAAAAAAGAAAAAAAAAAGAAACAAAAAAATGCAAAAACAAACACGAACGCATGCAAAAAGTTTCGGCTGAATAAATTTCAGATCATTTGCAAGTATATTAACGTGTTCGGTTACCAAAGTGGCGGTCCATTACGCAATAACGCGCCGCTGAAACTGTTTATTTAAAGATTTCTGCTTAAAGAATACGCAAGAGTAACACACACACACACATATATATATATATATATATATGTATGTATAATAAATACTTGCATCGGCAAATAACGTGAGGGTCTACATATAGGAGCGTGTTTTGTTGCACGCGGCCATTATACACACGTTCGTACTGATTTGACAATTCAGGAGAAGAACAAGATGAAATGAGTAAATAATTTTAGAGACCGACGAATCGGCTCCGCGAGACAACTTGAGGGGAAATGACACGATGATTTGGAGTTTTATCCTGGTAATAGTCTGTTGATGATCTTTCCTTTTCGAGGATAAAAGGATTCCATCGCGCCTGAAGAAGAGGGGCTTGAAGAAAAACCAGGATGAAACATAATGGAAAATATGTTAAAGCGGACCGTCGCTATGGAGCGGGGCAGGCGGTACAAGGGATTTCCCCTATTTTGAGATCGAACGATGAAAATCTTGTTACCAATTCGCGAATGACGTCACACGCGCGACACGATTCACATTTTTCCGGGCCGTCGGAAGCAATTACACTCTCCGTGCAGTCGAAAAGTGAGTCATGAAGGAAACGCTTACCTCGAGCGTCGCCGTCCTCTGCTCGCTGTTCGCCGCTTTGTCGAGTTCAGCGTGCTACATTAGCGCTGCGCCCAACTTACCTGCTGTCATCCGCAAAAATTCTTCGACGCACGAATGAGAGCGGCGACAAGCTTTTCTCGCCTACGGACCGACAATCAAATTTGATAGTTGCTCGCTCGGCGATGGATGAAGCCGGTCTGCTTCCATAGAACAAATAGCTCTAGTGCGCGACGTTAATAGTCGTTCCGGAAGCGGCAAAACCCTTATATTTCGTTTCAATTTATCGGAAGGTGTTCAAAACAGAAGAACCAGCAACATCAGAAAAGTTTCCGTATTATCGAACAGAATCGTTCTCGTTCGCATCTCCTTATTCATTATACGCGAAGCTTTCCTTCGATTAAAACTCGATAACTTCCTTTCCGGAAATTCGGAAAGTTATCAACTACCAAAACAAAAGCGTCGTCTATTCGACCGAGTTCGCCCGAGCTCGCCCGAGCAAAAACATTTCATCGTTTTAAACAATTTCACACTCGTGTATTTCCCTGAAAAGCGCAAAAATTTTTTAATTAAATATCAAGCAGGCACCGTATAATTTTTATAACGGAGAGCAAAGTGTACCAAAAAAAAAAAATCGACTTTTCTAAAATATTCCTAATCGATCAGACGCAAAAAATGTTAAATTTGAAAAAATAGAAAAAATACGGCCGAATTTACATCGTGTTTATTTTAATTATATTAATTATAAAACCTCACCTCGCTTAATTCAGATCAAGTGCCAATTCTATAGCATGTACCTCCTTACAAATTTTACTAACATCAAATTGTTCTTTTTTAACGAGTACTGATTAGATTACATTTCTCAAACATTAAACTAAATATCGATTTAAACATTCTATTAGCAACATCGGATGATATATATATATATATAAAAATCCCGTGTCTTTATGTTTGTGCAGGATAAACTCGGAATTTACTTAACCGATTTTTATAAAATTTTGAAAGTACATGCAATTTAATCCAACTCTTAACAGATAGGATACTTTTTGTTTTAATTATTTACATAAATATTTGTCATATTAAATAATTTAATCAATCAATTTAAAAAAAAACAAATTTAATTGTTGGCTATTACTTTTTGCTTTAATTATTTACATGAATATTTGTTATATTAAATAAAACAAATTTTGACAATTTTATTATTTTTTGAGCACCAACTACTTTTCGTGGCGACTTTTGTGTATCGTGCGATGCTAATCGAAATGCAACCATGTTTATCGCTGGCGCATGGCGTTTTTATCGATGGATGATAAAATAAACGTTTTTTCGCTCTGTCGTTTACAAAAAAGTTCGTGTTATTACGGAGTTGTTGCTTATGAAAAAAAAAAACATTGTGCGATATTGTGCGGCATTTAATTTATTTATATTTCAGCGTGTTTAATAAACGCCCTGCCTTGATAAAAAAAAAAAAAAAAACTATTTCAATATTCCGACAACAATATTGTGGCAGTGATACAACTCTCTGACATTTTGGGCATCTAAGTTGCTTTATATTTCAGTATAAGATAATGCCGCGGAGACAATCGAACCTGAACAATGCGCGCAACAGAAATGCACGGCGTATGCGTGTTATGAGAACTACTGAATCGGAAGAAGAAATTGCAAGAATAAACGCATGTTGCCTGCTGCTCACGTGTGGGAACACCATCAAGTCTATTCGTGTTAGCAAAAGACAGGTTGACCAAGAACATTGTGCACAAACTACTGCTTAGATAATTTTCAGTTTTATAAAATAATATAACTAATAGTTCGAAACCAATGTTATCTGCCTCATTTATAACATTTAATTTTTATGTAACTAATTTATTTAGTATATTGTGTAAATAAGTCATTGATTACAGATTAAAGTTCAAGATTAGATAAATAAAATGTAAATTCAATAAGTGTATATTAGTTGGATAATTTCATTCTCTACATATGATTCAAAATCGGCTAAATAATTTCAGGTTTATTAGTAAAAATTAATTTGGTTGCATCAAAATAATAAGTAAAAAATTAATTTAATTTATTATAACTACTAAGCCACAGCAACGCGTCGCTGGGTCAGCTAGTATATATATATATATATATATATATAATATATAACGCAATGTCTCAGTTTGTCGATAATGAACTCGCGAACTATTTACTAGTTAGTCAAAAAAAAGTTAGGTTTCTGCAAACACTGATTTTTTGCCTCTTTTAAAATAAAATAATTAATTCGACAAACAAAAAACCCGCAAAAATTCAGCTTGTAAAAAGAATAGATAACCTTTACATAAAAACTTATAGAGTACGTTACAAAACAGCTATACAATAAAATAATTTAATATAAAAATTTTAGATAATTCTTTGCGCGTAATTTAACCCTATGAATCGTTATGGAAAACCAAAAAATCATTTCTTAAAAAACATCCCAAACCGAATTTTACTAGGAAACCAAATGGAGTCTAGGTCAAAACTGGCGTTAATAAAGCTAAAACTTTCGGTGGGGCTCTAGCTAATAATTCATTTAGAAACGTTAGTGATGCGTAATATGAAAAATTAGTTACGGAGTATCTTTTAGAACCTCTTTAATCAAGTGGCAAATTAAGCATAAACTAGCTAAGAAGACAGGAAGTAAAACGAAAAATCTTGTAACTTCTAAAGCAGTCAAAAATTTTTCAAATAACAACTTAATATTCTTAATATATATATATATATATATACACATATGTATTGTTACGAATTTGTCTTTCCACTATCAATTACTGTTTCGCAGCAACAGTCGTTAGTTTTTCACGTTTTACAAATTCGGTCTCTCGCAGTAAAATTTGTTACTGGAGGGAAAAAAATTCTTAAAAAAATGTTCTTTCGAAAGGGAAAAACAAAAAAACCTTCGCAAAAACGACTAGATCTTTTCTCTTTCGAAAGACTATAACCCACGGGCGCCAGTGACACAATGTGCCACAATCTAAACAGCTCTTGGTCGAGCTTAGGCTCTTTTCCTGGAAAACTAACTATTTTTCCTTGGTATATCAGTCGAAAAAAACACGATGACTTAAAAAACAAAAAAAACAAATATTCGCCCGTGCCGCAGCACCTCTTCGCATAGCAGATCTCACGGTGGATCACCACGTGTTCATATAAGGAAAAACGATGAAATAAATAAACGCATATATTATTGCAAATTTGCACGGAAGAAATAACACGAACAAAACATAGAATTCTTTTTTTTTTTTTTTTTTTTACGATAAAATCAAAAAAACAAAAGTACGGCTAGGCAAATGGCATGGCTCCGAAATTGCGCTATACACGGCGATAAGGCGATGCTGACTGGAATATATGTATTATTTTGCCAACCGCGATCAACAAGAAAGTGGAAAACGAGATATAACGCTGCGTTCTCTTTGCTAATCAAAACGGTAACTAAGCGGTCTAAGCCAAAAAAAAAAAAAAAAAAAAAAAAAAAAGCGGCCACTTTAATCTAACCAGATTGGCTCGACATAAACTTAACAAAACTAACGGTAAAATAGTCGACTAACCGTTTCCGAGCATATCAGTTATCTTTCTCATTCTGCCATTCAAAGACTGAATTTATTGAAATCCTTATCACCAACCAAATGGGGTGGTGATCCTCCTGTACTCATTTCTTTGTATAAGTCCATTATTCGCTCCAAGTCCGATTACTGTTCATTTATTTGTGGCTGTGCCTCCGAATCCCTTCTTTCCAAATTGGATAGAATACAGAATTCCTGTCCCCGTCTATGTCTCGGTCTTCTCCTATTTCAACAATGCTTGCTGAATCTAATACATCTCCTCTTTCAGTTCGAAGATCTTATTTGGGCTATCGTTTTCTTTCTAAACGTGTACCTTGCATTTCCCCTCAACTTATCCTTTCCTACATTTCCATTGCCAGATACTGGATTTTTGTTCCTAATAAAATTCCCATCTTAGCCCTTCTATCTCGCCGTCTTAGTTATTTTTCGTCCCATATAATTTCCAGTAATAATCTTCCTTACTTTTCCTTTAATTATTTTGATCTCACCCACCCTCCCAAACTATATTTTCTTTCTAATTCTTCCAGGTCTATACCTCAGGCGATTATTAAACAGGAATTTCACAGCATTATCAGTTCCCTCTGTCGGGGCTTCCTTTATTATCCCCGTTTTTAATTTTTCCGAATCCTTTCGCCTTCCGCCTTTCTGTTCTATTTTCACAAAATAATTAATGACTATCCTACGTGCATTTATTTATATCTCCTCCAATCGTAACTTTTCCCACTATCTGATAATATCTGACTCCATGAGTGCCCTTCAGGCTATCAGTTTACCTCTTCCCTCTCCCTCATCAGACTTCATCATTCTTCGTATACGATCTCTCATACACAATCTTTCCTCTCATCACTCTATTCGAGGTTAATCTGCTGTGGATCCCTAGTCATAGAGACATCGGGGGTAACGAAACGGCGGATGCTTTGACTCAGGCTGCTGCCCACTTCCGCTTTTACTGTAAAAAGATCCCTCGTACTAATCTTTTGTCCTTACGTAAGAAATTTCACTGTAAATTTTGGTCGGATATGTACCTTTCTTCTTTTTCCAATGAGAGTTCCTTCTACCTCTCAATTCAACCTAACCTTCCAACTAATTCTTGGTTCTCAGAATTCCCTCCTTTTCCACGTTCTGTTGTTGTCCCTATTATTCGTCTATGCTTCAATCACACTCTATTGCCCGCTTCCCGTTTTCGTCTCTCTTTGGTTTCCTCTCCTTATTGTGTCCTCTACATCCTGATGAAGTATTTATCTGTGATGCTAATCACATTTTCTTTGAGTGTTCTGCTCTTTCTGCGGAACGCTCTTCCCTTTATTTACTCTTTTTAAAGTCAAGGCTTCCTGCTCCCTACTGTGCTTCCTATATCCTGTCCATTTCGTCTCAGTCTGTTGTTCCTGCCATTGGTTTCTTTATTTCTATCATTTCCGATTGAATCAACTTTTAATTAGTTAACTCTTCTTTCTATTGTTTCTGGGTAAGGTTCCTGGTTGATGAGCCCCAAAAAAAAGAAATCATCGAAATACTTATCAATTAATACAATAGGCTATGTGCCTATCGGTCGATCTATCGCACACAAATATTTTTAGACACTATTTTCTTCTAACTCCGCCGCTCACGATGCCGACAGACGCTACCCTGTTGTCGCAGGACACGCACACCAGACCACTTACACGGGCCCAACTCCACACGTGCCGAAATTTCGACAGAAAATCGGAATTTACCTTCTCGGCTGTGTAAGCGTCCCGGATAACCGTATTCCCCGCTGATAACGAACAATACGATGATGCCGAGAGATCGAAAATTAATGATTGTAACCAGAGAATAACTTCTAGCTCGACATCATTGCTAGATAAATAACGAATCCGTATCAATATATATATATATATATATATATGTATATATATTTATAAAATAACGGGATATTTTCTTCGAGCGTAGAATGAATCAACCATACAATTAATACTAAAGCCGCGCAAAAATCTACGGATATCAATTAGCTTACTCGAGGTATTCCCAAAAAATTTTTAAAGTTGTATCACGATCGACTTCTTAAAAGCATTTCGAATAATGCTTGCTAAATCATTAATTTTGATTCCGTACACAACATCCGGACCATACAGAAGATTCGTTAAATTATAGAAAATAGTTTCGGCACCGGAAAAAGTGCAATGCTGCATTATTGTTTTCTTTGACGTCACAAACCCAGGATTTCCTTTATAAACTAAAGAATACCTTGGACAACGGCAATATTTACATAAATATAATCGTATTTCTCAAATAGAAGTTTTGAAATGAAAATGAATACAACAACACTGAAAAAATACTTTTCATTAATTCCTCTAATCGTCGAGAAACTATACTTACACCTTTATTATATTGTTTATACTCTGCCGATTTTTCAACACTTAAAATTACTGTAATTAGGACTTCCACCAATAACGCAACCCTAAGTATGGATCATTATTATTGCAAGACCACTTTCGAACACGACTGAAATGCGGGCAGAAAAATAGAAAATTAAAATACATTCTTCTAAAAGTCTTCAAGTAACTCTGAATAAATTGGTTTACCTATCATCAGGTAAAAATAAATCATAATTTTCTTTTACGGTTAAATAAGCGTTAACTAACTAGGATTCATTATAGACTACGTTTAACATAAAGCGCTCGGGTTGCTTACATAAGGTAGAAAATTTGTTGTAGATTTAAAATTTTAAATTACATCATACACAATTGGCACGGATTGGATATGGAATTGAAAGTAAATAGAGCACATTATCTAGTAGCAATATTAATCAAATTCAACAGATATCAACGCCCCCCTATAACAATCGGCCGTATCCTGTATAAAATGTCAGTTGGACGTCTGGAAATATAGCTGCACAGTTTTGCATGTTTTCAAAGGCTGTTAAAATATGATGAACAACCCTATATAATTGCTCAATGGTGCCATGCTTCCCCCGGGAGCCTAACTACTGTTCAGGAATCGCTCTCGTTCCTGGAATTTCCATCGTCCCGAATAATATTATTCTTTCGAATATTTTGGAAAGCGTGGAAAGTAAAGCTTATTGGTCTGTAGGACGCGAACAGATGAACTGGCTTTCCAGGTTTATCGTAACGATGCAGCATACTTCCCCACCGACATGGGAAGCGAACAATCCGTAGCGTGGGATTGAATATCTTTACAATAAAAAAATAACACTCCTATGATAGGGAGATCTTTAACTGCTCGGACCATCAATGCCGTTGTAACCAGGGGTCTTCGTAACTTTTAATTTGTTGATTTGTTCGATAACTTCAGCAGGTGAGACATGCCTAATTGGGGTAGGAGAAGTACTCTTCGTCCGAAGAAACTCTTCACCGGATTGAATGCATTCAACATCAGCCATATTGAAGTGTGTGAATCTCGCCTCCAGTTTCTCAGTAAAGGCATCTGCTTTTTGAAATAGTGCATATCTTGGCAGCTGTTACTTTAGATACTTGGCTGCTCTTCACAAATTGTAGCCAGTGGGGTTTTATTCGAGTCGGTATTCAGAAGAAAGTTGTTAAAATATTCGGAGCGTGCATCACTCAGCTGCATTTTGAGAGCAGCAGCAGTTCTTCTCCAAACGGTGTCTGTCACCTTCATTTCGAATTCGTATGAATGTCCTGCGTCGATAACGCCTATACCTAACCAGCTCCAGAATCTCTACTCTTAATGATTGATGTGTGACGAAGTAGGACGCTGTGTAGGTGACTTGATTGTAGCGAAGGCAGCAGCTGAATGAAGGTTTTGTCGTAAAGAGTTCTACAACATTGTCGATGTCCTCGGGGGGAAAAATATCGATATTAAGATTAAAAAGTTTCTCTACCTTATCCCGATAGCGTGATAAGTTCGCGTGTATTGTCAGCATTCTTGGCTGTGTAAGGCAGTAGTTAGCCGCTATCATCATAGTTATAATGAGTAGATAAATTACTAATCTTTTTTCATATAGATTAGAATGCATTTAAAATAATGTCTTAGACTATCGTGAATATTAAATGCAAAAATATGAATGTCTATAAGGAAATGTTTAGAGCAAAAATGTTAATCCTTCGGAAGCGACTCCTCCCCACCGTCGTGGAAAAATACTGCCTCATACAAAATATAAAAAGTTTCAACAAAAAAAGGTGATTAACCACTTCCTGTCATAGAAGGAAAAAATATATTTTACTTATAAATTACTATGAAAGGTTTATATAATACTTAAAGTAAAGTGAGTCTCATACCCTTAGCAGGGCAAATGAATTTGATAAAAATATTAGGACCAGTTCTCCTTTATATTTGGGATCCCCGTCTATACTTTCCCAGATTTCTCTGGTACCCAATTTAATTTCAGATTAGATATTAACCATTCAGGAATCTGGAACGAGGTCTCGAACCCGTGTCCTCTGATTTAGTAGCCAAGCGCCTTTATAAACCGTGAAATATAATTAATTTATCCGAAGAAAAACTTAATAACCTTGTCAAAGTCTTAAGCGTAATCCGAAACTCTTACCTTCGACTCTGTCTTGGCAAAATTTTCTCCGATTCCCCAGCACTTTTTACTGAAACTAGTACGCCACCCCTGTCTATCCGCACTTATTTTGACTATCGCTTTCTTGCCAAACGCCTTCCAGTCACATCTTTCACTCTCATTTAATCCTACCTTTTAATTTCCGGAAATTAACGTTTTATGTCTAGAAAAATTCCTATCTTATCCTTTTTTTTTTCTTTTTTCCATTTTTTGGCGGACAAGGACGTTTATCCAATCCAAAAGTATGACAGCATTAATAATTATATAGGAAAAATATTAAAAATAGAACATACGAATGAAGCCAACAAAGGAATAACCAAAGAAGAAGGAAAAGAAAGGATGCTGTGAGCGTTGTAAGGCGTAGGATAAGACGTAAAAGACCGGAATAGAGTATCGCACGTTCTGAAGAAATGAAAGGACATTCAAGTAAAATGTGATTTGCATCACAAGTGAAGTTTGCTTCTGCTGGATCAAACGGGCAGAGAGGAGACGGAATAATGGAGAAACTGAAGAGTGAAGAAGGAAGCAAGCTGTGATTAAACCGAAGTCTGATTATAGATGAGATAGTTGACCGCCTCATGTTAATTAAATTCTGGAACTAAGGGAGAAGAGGAGGAATGGGCTGTATGGCTAAATAAAATAAAACAGGATTAGAAAATGAAGAAGGATAGAGATCAGACCAACAATCGCGGTAGGAACGAAAAGAGAGGAAGAAGACTTTGGGCTGGAAAATGACTAATAAAGCGACCGTCTGAGGCAGCCGAACGTGTCAACGAGTCAATTAACTTGTTGCCCGAAATTCCAAAATGCCTAGGAGTCTACAATAAATCAATACGAACAAAGCGGAAATGAAATAGAAATGAAATTAAGGAGCGTATGTGAAGCACGATAGGATTAGCAGATGGTTTAGGAAAAAGAGTGGCAATGACTTGTAAAACGCCTTTTGAATCGGAAAATAAGAGAACCTTGAATATATTGCTGGTAGAAGCTATGAAAAGAATTGCTTGTAGGATTGCGATAGATTCGGCTAGGAATATGGAGGAGGAGGAAAGTTTGAACGCCTCAGAGTAGCCGAAGTCCGGCAGCGTAAAAGCCGCTCCAACCCTCCAAAACCAACTTTGAGCCATCTGTGAAAATTAAAGTATAAGAAGGAAAAAACGAAAATAAAACATAATTAAATTCGTTATGAACGGTGAAAGAGGGAAGAGACTTGACAAACGAAGAAAGAAAAAGTAAATAAAATCTGAAAAATTATAGATAAAGAAGGGTAGGTATTTGGTGTAGGAAAGAACAAAAGGAGAGAAGGCTCTGCTGAGACGTGAAGAAATCAAGGAAAGGATTGGAGTTTTACGAGGAGTGAAACGCCAGTTGTTGGATATGAACAAGTAGGAATTAGTAATGTGGGGATGTTTGATCAGAAATCTTTCACCTAGATAAAATATTCGCATGAATAAAGGATAGGAACCAGTTTCTGCCAAAATGACTGCAATCGGAGAGGAGTTCAAGGCACCGATAAAAATGCGGAGACACGTGTTGTGGATTTTATCAGGCTTAAGAAGAAGATATTTAGAAGCGCTAGCGCAAAGAAACGAGCAATAATCGAATTTGGAAAGGATAGTGGCATCATATAGCATCAGAAGGATGTCACCACCCCAATTACGAGAGGAGAGAGTCTTCAACCAATTGACCCTTTTGAGAGCCCACGTACAAAGATAAGTAATATGATGGTGAAAAAACAAGTTACCTGTTAAGAATAATGGCAAAGCAGGAGACGCAATAGGAAGGTGAAAATTGACTGAGGAACGACTATAAAGACGATAAGTGAATACCATAGCGGCTAATTTCCCAGGAGAAATAGAAAGGTGAAGATCAGATAACACATTATCAAGAGAAAAAAGAGAGTTGTTAAGCTCCTCGGTGGCAGAAAAAAGATTAACAGAGGAAGGGTAGAGAGTATATCATCGACAAAGAATAATGAAGTAAACGATATCTGAAGAGTAGCTAGGCTGTGGAAATAGATGTTAAATGGAGTGGAGCTAAGACATGAGCCTTGCGGAAGGCCCCGAAAGACCAACCTAGAATCTGTGAAGGAGGGAGTGGAGAGCTGAATTGATCTATTGTAGAAAAGCTTAAAAATTAATGAGGCGAACTGTAAATATTAATGGAACACATTTTATGTAGAAGAGAAGGTAAATGAACGTTATCGAAAGCGAAGGTAACATCAATGAAAGCAGAAATAGTATATCCTTTGCAAATAAAGGATTTGTATAAGTCAGATAGAAACAACGATAAACGGTGGTCCGCCATTCCCAGTCCCGTACGGAAATCGAACATATCTCTCATCTCTATCCGACTTAGTTCATTTTGGCCCTTCACGGCTATCGCTTTTTTGCCAAAGGACTTCCACTCACATCTTCTACTCTCATTCATTTACTCCCACCTTTTAATTTACCGGAATTAGCGTTTCATGTCTAGAAAAATTCCTATCTTACCTTTTATTTCCATTCGACTTAGTTAATTTTGGCCCTTCACGATTTCCTCTAATAGTCACCTCTATTTTTCCTTTAACTTAAATGATCTCTGTCATCCTCCCAAAGTATTTATTTCGCCTGCACTTTCGAAATCTCTGTCTTCAGTCAGAAATTCTGCAGCACGTCAATTCCCTGTTTCATTCTCACGTAACCATTTTCACTGATGGATCTAAAGGGCCTGCTGGTGTTGGTACTCCTTCTATTCTTCCAGATTATAACTTCTCCGAATCCGTTTGTCTTCCTTCTTTCTATTCCATATTTATAACGTTCTACTATTTTTATCTCCTCTAATCGTCTTTCTTCCCAAGTTCTGATTATTTCCAATTCCATGAGTGCCCTTCAGACCATCTCTTCTCCTCGTCCTGATATTTCTGTGGCTTTATTATTCTCCGTATACGTTCTCTCACTCGGATTCTTTCTTCTCTCCACGCGAACTATATTGTTTTGCTGTGAGTTTCTGGCCATTCTGACATCTTTTTGGTACTACAGCGGCTAATTCTTTGACTCGGTTGCTACTTCTTCTTTCTTCTTCTTCAAAAAAATCCCATCCCTTAATCTCTTGCCGCTGTGTAAGAATTTCCATCCCAGATTTTGATCGAATTTATACACTTCCTCTTCTTCTAATAATCATTCCTTTTATCTGTCTGTTCATCCTAGTCTTCCTTCCAATACATGATTCCTTCTGTTTCGTTCACTTCCACACTTTTTTATTGTCTCCATTACGCGCTTGTGTTTTAATCATTCCGCGCTGCCTTCCTTCACTTTCGCTTCTCATTAGCCTCTTCCCTGTGTTATCCTTGCCATTCAAATGATGGGTCGTTTGTGGCGCTGATCTTTTTGAAAGCCCAACACTTTCAGTGGAGCGTTCGACTCTGTGCTCCCATTTTCTTAGGCTTGGGCTTCATACTCCTTATTGTGCCCGTTATGTCCTATTTTTTTCTTCTACACTTATTATCATTTCTGTTATTACCAGGAAGTTAACGATATCTGATCGTCTTAGTATATAACTTTTTCTTTTCATTTCTAATTGTTTCTGGGTGAAGGTCCTTGGATGACGAGGCCATTAAAAAAAAAAAAAAAAGAGAGAAAGACTTTTATTAGACTTGCTTCAATTGTAAAATCCGGTGTTGTTTTAATAGAGCAAAAAAAAAAAAAAAGAAAAGGTTTTGAACTCCTTTTTTTAATAATTTTTACTTAAAACTTAATTTAGTGAAAGAAAATTTATCTTCTCAGTTACACCAATAATTCTTTTTTCTTTGAATTCCTCCTTTCCTTTTTGTTTCACATAAGATGCTTCCCTCGGCTTATTTTACAACTATTTTATCCAATCCTAATTTAACAATAGAACAAATCGATTAAAATCACATTTAACGTAAAAACTTTGATCGAATTAAACTTTTTCTTTTAACTGCAGTAGTTTAATTTATTCTACCGTACACTACTTGTAGAAACGAATCTGAAACTTAACTAATTACGATAAGGCGCAATTCTTATTTTTTTATTCTCTAGGTAAAATTTTGTACAACTAAAAGTATATCTCAATAAATAAGATAAAATGCCCGAGTTTTCTATAAATAAAGCTTCTTTACATTTAATATACTCATTAAAAAAGGTAATTGCTTATAACCAAATACGCTGCACGATAAGTCATCAAATCACATCAACTGAACTTTAATTATTCGATAGGTAATTAACTGAAATAATTCTTTTGCGAATTACAGAACATATACGTGCATTCATTAACTAATTTTATTCGAAGGTTTTTATAAAGGAGAGTACAGATCATAATTTGTAAAAAGTCAAATAAAAATATATAATTATAAATTTAAAAATGCGTAGTAATGAAGCGATTATTTCGTAAATTATCATTTTATTAACCTATGTTAAAATGTTTAAAAGAGATTGCGATTTACGGTGCGTGGAAACATACATCATTTTTCCGTTTTCGATTTTTTCAAATCCGAATGGTCCTCGGCATCATTACCGTCGACAGTAATATCGTCGTTTTTGCGTTTTTCGAAACGTTTAATTCCCTCCTCTGGATTGGTTTTGTTGCGAACCGTTTTTTCTTTCGCATCATCAGTAGAATTTCGGTCATTAGCATCCTTTTTCTCCAATCGATTGCCGTCATTTTCTTCCGTCGCCTGATCACCCACTTTCTGTTGCAGTTTCTTCAACTTCTTATTTTCGTTTTGTAAATTACTTATAATTTCGTTGCTTTTCTTTAATTCCTGCTGCAAAAAATATATCGTACCTTGCATTCCTTCAACGTCTTCGTCCAAATCTTGCAGTAATTCATCCAGTTCTAAAAATAAAAGAAAATAAATTAATGTCCACATCTACAACGTGGAACATTTTTCATATTCATCAGATCATCATCGTGACTTTTCTGTTCAAAAAAATAAGTAGAATGTGTAAATATTTCGAATCATTTTTAAACGATAAAGCAGAAATATCGTTAAAATATTTTTCAACGTTTTACTATCTTTCGTACACTTTTTATAGTTGATCAGTAAAATTTTAAGATACACCAGTGACACAAAGTAATTTTAATAATCAATAATACGCTCTAATAGGGATAGCACTAATATTCAAAACTCTAATTTTAACATTTCATATTCAAAAGCGAGATATGATCGGTCTTAATATATTAATATTTTATTCTCCGGTAACTTAACACCGAAAACGGTAACTAGCGCACCTGAGTGAAACAACCTATAAAAATATAATATTTTACAGGTACGTATTTATTTCTTTATTCGTAAACTGTGATATCATTGATATTGTTAAACGGATAAATTATTAATTAGTTTTTTGTTTTTTTCAATTTATTTACTCGTATTTATTTATTATTATTACTACTGAAAAAAGAAAATCCACAAATGAGCAGTGGATAAACGTTAAATTTAAACTAACATATTCAATAAAGTGCCCTGGTCAAAGATAATACAAAAAGTTTCTTTACACGTTAAATACCACTTTGAAGAAGGCATTAAATATTACTTTTCACGAACTGTATGTAACCTCGAACAAACTACAAACATTAATTTTTTCTCCTCGAATTACCACTCTTTATAATTTCTTTTGTGAGGCACTATAGGTACAACTTTTTTTTTTTTTTTTTTTTTTTTTTTTGATAGCGGCGAGCCATCTTTTGACACACGATTGTTTCAGAAGCGCTATTATTATTTGTAACAGCAGACTATCAGAAACTCGTCCGTGGCTATGTGTCTCAGCCGGATTGGTGAACGCCAATCGAGGACGAGCAAGCGAGTATCTGGCACCATAAAACAGGATCCTTTCAGTTAAGGGAGCAAACCCTGACAGAAAACCCAGTGAAAAACAAGTACTAACGTGACACGTGAAAGAAACCGTTTTAGTGCTCCACCTATGGGTCACTCTCAGAAAGGGGTGACAGGCAACGACTCCAGTCCCTCCGTACCCTCGTGCACAGAACTCTGCAGGAGGGAACACATATGTTTCAGCTGGTGCAATCAAAGTAATATCTGCTTTAAAAATAGGTACATGGAATTTACAAAGTTTATACGAATCCGGAAAAATTCATAATACAATAAATGAAACGAAGAGACTAAAAATATCAATACTCGGTAAAAGTGAAACGCGTTGGCCTGAAGCAGGAAAATATGTCATTGATGACTACATCGTCTACTATTCAGGTTAAAATGGTCATCATCATCGTAACGGAATAGCAATCATTGTGTCAAAACCGATTGCCAACAGCATAATAGCAGTAAGTCAAGTTGCTGATAGAATTATATTAATGCCAAAGTTGGGAAAGGCACAGACGAAAATACAGTGGGTGAATTTAGACTTAGTGTATGTAACGACAGAAGAAATGTATTCGTTGATTTCTGCAAATAATCTAATTTATGCATAATGAACACTTTTTTCAACATATAGACGCCGGCAGACGGGCCAAATAACATCAAAAGAAATCAAATTAATTATATTAAGATAAATCAGCGATACAAAAATTCAGTCAAATTAATTAAAACACTTCCAGAAGCAAATGTCCCTACAGATCATAATTTACTAACAGAAGCACTAAAAGTAAAGTTAAAACGACTGAAAAGGGAACAGATATCACGAAGAATTGATGAACAGTATATTCAAAACAACCAACAAACCATTAGTGAAGCAATCGAAAACGAATCGGATGAAACGGAACAAAATGATACTGAAAAACACTGGTACGCAATCAGAAACATATTACAAGAAACAACCGCTAAAGTACCACGAAATTTTAAACAAAAGTTGATGACAGGTAAAATTTTAACACTGATGGAAAAAAGGCGACCGTTTAAAAACCGGGATAAAGAGAAATATACAATGACATTACCCTGTAATACGAAAGAAAATACGCGAAGCTAAAAAAAATATGGTATGAAGAACGTACGTTTGACATGTACAAAAAAGTAAAAGAATTAGTTGGTCCCTTTAATAAAATGCCCAATAAACTTGCCGATACGAAAGGTAAAATAATTGTTAATGATGGCAATAGAATAAAAGTATGGAAACAAAATACATAGAAAATTTATTTCATGATGTAAAACTGGAAACGAAAAAGATAAGCAGGACGAATCAGGACCTGCAATCATGATGGAAGAAATAGAGCAAGCTATAAAAATGGTAAAAGCGAGAAAGGCAATGGGACCAGATCAAATACTAGTAGATATTTTAAAAATACTTGGGAAAAGGGCCAAATCCAATCTACTTCAATTGTTTAATGAAATATATGACACAGGACACATTCCAAATGACTGGATGAAATCCACATTTCTAATGATACCAAAAAAGGTAAATGCCAGAAAATGTAGCGACTATCGCGGAATTAGCTTAATCACGTACTAAAAAAATTTTCTCAGAATAATATATGCAAGATTATACAAGAAAACAGATAACAACTGAGCGACACTCAGTTTGGATTTAGGAAAAAGTTAGGCGCTAGAGACGCTTTATTCAGCATTAACATGCTAATCCAGCGATATAGAGTCGTTGCATGTCCAATCTGCATATGCTTCGTGGACTTTCAAAAAGCTTTCGATAGGGTAAAACATAACAAGATGACGGATATATTTGAAAGAGCAAGAACTGATGATAAAGATATGCGAATTATAAAAAATCATTATTTTGGCATCAGTCGGCAAGCATGGGAATTGACCATCACAATACAGAAGAAGTGGCAATATGCAGAGGGGTGAGACAAGGCTGCATCTCGCCTCCGATGCTATTTAATATATATTCGGAAAAAAAATTCTGAGAAGTACAAAGCAAATTTAAGGGAAGTACTAAAATAAATGGAAAGAAAATAAATAATACCCGATTTGCGGATGACACGATTCTGATAGCAAACAATCTAAATGAGCTACAACGTTTCTTGGATGTATTTACTACCGTGTGTGACTATTATGGATTACAGTTGACCTTTTTTTTTATTATTATTTTTATTATTATTATTATTATTAAAAATAAGTTGTGGGTCCCACAAGGCATACTGCTCGTTTGCGGGTGCCCAACACGCTTATCATCGTTTATTCAAAAAATATGTTACAATATTTCATTACAATTAGTTTTCATAATTATAAAAAGTGAGGAAGAAAACAAAAACAAAAAAGAACTACTTATCATCATACAAACAATTTCATACTGCATGCTCGACGAATACGAATGGTCGATTCTCACAGCCAGTTCCCAATTTATCTAACTTAATGTCACTCTCATTAATGTTATCAACCAACCATTGCTTAATTAATACTTTCCAAGTTCCTATTATCTCTTTTTGCATTATATCTTCTGGGATTCGTTCTAGCAGCTTAATTAAAACTACTTCATCCGTATTATCAATCTTACTACCTATGCCTTTCGGTCGAATAAAATATACCTTCCTATTAGTCCTCGTTATCCTGCGTCTTATTATTGTAGCTATTCATATATATTGTGGTGTCTTATATTCAAGCAATCGATAATAAAAGTAACACATCCTTGGAGACATTTCATTTCTTTCTCTTCACTGACTAATATTACTGTTACCTTTATTAGGGATTATTATCTTTAAGCATTTCATTTGCTGACTACTAATCTTTTTGATTATCATTCTTTGTGCTTCCCCTTTAATTGATATCCCATACATCATTCTGGACTATACTATAGCGTTATAATATACACGCAAACTACCGTATGATATTAAAAAAGCCAATTTATAAAGTACCGGTAGCATATGCCTAATTTTATTAGATCAATTTGTAATATGCTTGTCCCAAAATAATGTTCTGTCGATGATTAATCCTAAATATTAAATCTCTTCTGTCATTTCCAGTTGTGTACACCCACAGTTCGAAGTGGAAGTCAAGCAGTTATGTAAACAATTATTGTTATGCATTGTAATAGATAGTTTATATGTTCTATAGCTATTCGACGTTCTTATATACAAAGCCTTCGATTTTTTAATATTAAGATGTTTATCATGCACCCACCTACACATACTATTCACATTTTCTTGCAAAAGTTTTTCGGCCTCATGGATGTCGCGGTGCTCGATAATGAGTGCAGTATCATCCGCATAAACAAAGATTGTCAACTTTTTGACGAATTTATGAAGGGAATAAATATAAATCAAAAATAACAACGGAGCCAAAATAGTTCCTTGTCTCACCCCTGTTGATGCAATTTCCTCTCTACTTAATTTTTCATCGATTTTTACTACGCTCTTTCTATTATACAAATAACTCTCAAACCATTTATTTTGCCTACCTACGATTCCCATTCCTTTCATATCTCGCAGTAATATTTGATGGTTTACCGCATCGAATGCTTTACTAATGTCTATAAAAATTATAATAAATTGTTTACCGTTTGCCAACCCCTTATTTATCCTATCCATTAGTACTCTTAACAAAGAGGTTGTTGATTTTCCTTCTCTAAAACCAAATTGATTATTATACAACAACTCGTTTCTCTCCAAATAATTTCTTAGATCAAACGCAAGGTATCGTTCCAAAATTTTTGCTAAAACCGAGATTACAGTAGTCCATAATTGTCACAAACACTGGCCAAACCGTTTTTATATATAGGTCTAATAACACCAGTTTTTAGTCCACCAAGAATCCTACCTTCTTTAATCGAACAGTTCTTTGTAAGTAGTGGGATAAATATAACTACATTATTTTCAATAAAATCTCATTCTGAGGCTTTGTGAATCGGTAATCTGTTAATTATTTGTTCTACTTGTTTGCTTGTAATTGCCAAAGCAAAGTATACGATGATCAGTAAATCAACTTTGAATTCATTTACAGGGCCACTCACAGCTTATGGGAAAAAATTGGAGAAATATCGATAACCTTAGCTGCAATATAAATGATCAATAGGATACATACAAGGAAATAAAAATTCAAATCGGATAGGCTCGAAGTGCATTTCTAAAATTTAAAACAATATTATGGAGCAGAAACATAAAACTGGATCTGAAAATGAGGCTGGTAACATATTGGGTAATTACAAAAACAATAGAACGGAAACTGGATGCCTCGAGATGTGGCTGTATCGTAGAATTCTTCGCATAAAGTAGACAGATAAAATACACAACTCGGAAGTGCTACACCGTATGAGTAAAGACAATTAGTAAGAGAAATTAAATATTGTAAACTGAAATACTTTGGAAATGTAATGCGACATCCAGAACAATATAGCCTGCTACATAATGCAGGGGAAGATTACCGGGAAGAGGCCGCGAGGAAGAAGAAAGACAACCTGGTTACATATTTAATCGGACTGATTCAATTTGCCAGTTATCAATTTGTTCCGAACGGTTCTAGATAGACGGAAGATTTACAGCATGTTAGCCAACGTTCGATGACGGATATGGCACCTTGATGATGATGATGATGAACGATCGATAATTTTTCAAATCGATAATGTTTTTCTAATAACACAGCTAGATAATATGAATTAAAGTGAACAATTCAACTATTCCTCGAGAATGTAAAATACTTTTAACCGAATATTTTAAATGCCAATGTCTTTTATTTCATAAAATTTTACGATATTTCAAAATTTACGGATAATGTACATAATAACTAAACTTTGAAAAATTTTTAGTAAATATTTACAAAATGTTCGCCTATTATCTTTTCAGATTTCTAAAGATGACGTACGAAATGAAATCAAAACGTTTCACAAGCAATTATCGATCATTCCAGTTTGAACTAAATTCCTCCATGAAAACAGTCTCTCCGCCCACGTTCCTTCATTGTATTAAAATATCCTTGGACACGCTTTCACAACAGTCCTGATTCTTTCAATTTCTCCGAATATTCTTTATTCACAGTTTCAACTATTGAAAACCCCAAAAAACTAAATATATGGTATTTACAAGAAAACGAAGTCAAGCCTCACTAAATTTAACAATTAATAAAACGACCATACAACATTCGATGGACTATAAATTTCTTGGTGTACATTTTGACCCTAAATTGACGTGGCGTAATCACATATTTTCACTTAACCAAACGTGTCAGCCATTACTCAACATCATGAAGATGATGAGCAATAGGACCTTTGGACCAAGGAGCTCAACATTGCTTCGGGTATACAATGCCCTCATCCGCTCAAGAATCGACTACGGATCGGTGATATACTCGTCGGCTAGCAAACGTCTGCTGAACATACTGGATGTGGTACAAAATACTGGACTAAGGATTGCGTTGAAAGCTTTCCCAACCACTCCAACAGCGAGCCTCCAATACCTTAGTAGCATCCCTCCACTTTGCTACCGGAGGAAAATACTATCCATTAAATACGTCATGAAGGTTGCTAGTCATCAACAACACCTAAACCGCATACATATACAAAAAGAGCTACAAAAAATGGGACTTCAAAGACCACTAGGGACGATACGCAGTATCCTGAATAAAATTCCTACAGTTGTACCACCTTGGAACCAGTTTAAACCCGCAGTTCGTTGGGACCTATTCTCAGCAGATGTTAAAACGCAACCGAACATGGAGATCCGTAGAAGACTTCAGGACGTTCTTCAACAGCAGCCCAACGCAGTCATTTGTTTCACAGATGCATCTAAAACTCCGAATCATGTAGGAGGTGCTTTTTCCATCGGAAATAGGTCCTACTCTTTCAGTCTACCGAGTATGCTGTCGGTCCTTGCAGCTGAGATGATAACTTTGCTCCAATGTCTAATACAGATCGCGGGCCGGCCTCCTGACCAGTACATGATAATGACCGACTCAGCTCTGGCGTTGCAGTACATCGAAACAAGAAACTCTGCTATTACGATAGTAGACCACATATGGTATTGCATCTTGGAGTTAATCAAACATAATACTGCAGTTACCTTTACCGAGCCGCCGAGGGATAGAAAGCCATGATGATGTCCACCATGCGGCGCGAGGACAGAACCAAGCCTCCCTGCCGGTAATGCTTGGAGAGGACATAGCTCAACATTATATCCAGCGCATTTTAAACTCGTGGAACCAGTCCTTCCAAGCTCGCCCAAGTATGCTTGGAAATATAAAGAAGAACCTGGATGCCTGGCCAGCAAGTATTGGCAATACCTGCTCTCCGAGGCTGGAAACAACAGTCAATAGAATATTCCTGGGCCACACTGTCATCACTCACTCGTACCTGCTGAACGATCAGCCGCCGCCTATATGCGAGGTGTGCCGCGAGCCGCTAACAGTTCATCATATTGTGGTATCCTGCCAAAAATACATCCAACATCGCAGAAATCAGCTGAATACACAGATTCCGGATGTAAACTGCCTGCAAGAACTTACTAACTTTATAATTAATATAAAAATTTCTAAGTATATTTAGATAATTCAAAAATCGAGTAATAGCCTAAAAGGCATTAGCTACTCGTAAAAAAAAAAAAAAAAAAAAAAAAACTATTCAAAATATGTTTAGCCGAGATTCATACTTTTCTCAATCATTCAACGCGAATTCTTTTTCATTGAATTCTAGTTCTACTCCCTCGATAACACGGGTTCCAAAAATCGACTAGGAGGTCGTTTTTAATTATAATCCAAGTATCTTGTTTTTAGAAATCTACATAATATAGCAATTGTTAATTCTGTCTGCACCATTATTTAACCGTAACAAAACGGTTTCCTTAAATTATTAATGCTTTTAGATATTTCACTTTTCGGCTTCTAAGGAGGATCGGTGTATTCAGCAACTAAAAGTCTCCCGGTTAATTTAATTTTCATAATAAAATGCCAACGTATACCCTTTGCGACGTTTAAATAATAATTTTTTCCAGTCAATTTAATACGAAAAAAATATTTTCAGATGAAAAAAAGATTAATGCATAACGATTTTAAGTGGAAAAGAATACGCCTTGGATTATAGAAAAAACTGAGTCGCATTATTGCGAACGGAATGAAGCAAAAATAGTGATGCATTCTAGTTTATTAGTTTCTATGCAGTAAAACCAAATGTATACATCGCACACGATTGAATAAAATTATTGTACTGTCAATCTAAACAAGAATTAATCGTCAGAACTAGCATAAAATGTAAACAGTTAACTAACTAAACTAAACTGCGACTAAATTAATAGACGGACCCCGAAGGTTTGATCTCCGAGTCGTAAATAAAACTTTTTCGAAGCCTAACAATTTTTCATTTCAAATAAATTTCATCTATAAAGCAGGATTATAAAATCGAATATCCTTTATTGTATTTAAAAACTATTCAAAAAATTTATTTTTCATTTTTTCGATAAACACTTCGTTGCCATAACACAACGTCAATAAAAAGTGAATATAACCATATTTGAACAACTTGCACTTTTTGTAACGCTAAAACAGCTCAAGGGGTTAGGGGCAGTCAGAATTTTCAAAAAAACGATTTTTTTTTTTTTTTTTGCATTTTCTCAAAGTATAATATTTTTAAAATATTCTCTGAAAATTTCAAGAGAATCCGACAAATACTTTTCGAGTTATTCAACAATAAACGGCGGGCTCTTTGACGCTCGAGAACAGGAAGCTGGCGGCAGCTATAGACAACTGATTTTTCGGGTTCTATTGTCATAGATTGTTTGTTATTATACACTCATACATACATTTACCAATTTTAGGTTGCAAAAGTGCTGAAAGTTATTTGTTTGTCATCAGTATACCGCCTGTGATAGTTGCAGTGAGCAGTTAATAGTTAAGCGTTTAAAAAAAATTTTTCGAGTAATTTATCATGGGACGTGATTTTGCAAAAGGTTCGAGAGAACTTCGGAGCTCTAAGAATTTTCGTAAATCGCGTCTCGGTAAAAGAAAAAATGTTTTCAATCCGAAAACAGCGGAACGTGATGAAAGTATTAGCAGTACGTCATCTAAAAAAATGAAACAGAGCATTGAAGAAGATGTACCCGAAGATAGTAGTACTGAATTTAGAGTTATTAACTTTATTATGGTATTTAATGCTATTTCGAGTATTGTTAAGTGTAAAAAGTGACACGGAAATGTTAAATTTCAAACGGCAAGCACACGTGGTCTGGGATTTAAAATTGTAGTTTCATGTGACAATTGTGTAAATGAATACATTCCTTCCTGTTCTTTCGTTGGACATTCGTATGAAATAAATAGGCGTTTTATATTAGTAATGAGAATACTAGGAATAGGATTCGAAGGAATGCGAAAGTTTTGTGGTCTAATGGACATGCCGTCATTTTTACATAAAAACACTTATATAATATTATTGAAGCAAATATTAGATTGTAGTACAGCTGTCGCAGAATCTTTGTTGAAAAAAGCTGTGAACGAAGAAAAGCAAGCAACGTCAACAAGTGTAAATAAAGATACGAATGAATTGACTGTATCTGGGGATGGAACATGGCACAAGTGTGGATATACATTTTCATTTGGAGTTTCTTCTTTAATTGGTTATTTTACCGGTAAAATTCTTGATTTAAATATTAAAAGTGCATATTGTAAACAATGTGAATAATGGAAGAACAAAATAAATACGGCTGAATACGAGGAGTGGCATGATACGCACGAAAATGAGTGTACTGCTAATCATAAGGGGTCATCTGGGAAGATGGAAGTAGATTCAATGGTCGAAATGTTTCAGCAGTCTGAAATTAAATATGCGGTTAAATATGCTAATTATATTGGAGATGGGGACTCAAAAACTTATTCAGGGATTGTAAAAGCAAATCCCTACGTTAATACATCCGTAAATAAGAAGGAGTGTGTAGGACATGTTCAGAAGCGAATGGGGACTCGATTACGAACATTGAAAACCAAAAATAAAGGTCTTGGCAGTAGAGGTAAACTTACGGGAAAAATAATTGACAAATTAACTGTGTACTATGGTTTAGCAATACGTCGACACTGTGATTCTGTAGAAGATATGAAATCTGCAATCATGGCGACATTTTATCACTACGGCTCAACCAATGACAATCCAAATCACAGTATATGTCCAAAAGGCGAAGATTCCTGGTGCTCTTATCAGCGCTCTGAAGCGTATGGAGAACTTGATACTTACACTCAAGATTTTGCTTCCTTACCTCCTGATGTTTTAAAGGCCATCGAGCCAATTTATAACGACCTGCGTAGTGACAACTTACTCTCAAGATGTGTCGGTGGATTTAATCAAAACAATAATGAAAGCTTTAATCAACTAGTGTGGAAAATATGCCCAAAAACTATAAATACTAGTTATACCATCGTACAGATTGCTGCATACATTGCTACTGGTATATTTAATGAAGGTATACATTCATTATTGATAATTATGAATAGACTGGGATTAAATTGTGGGCCCAATTCTCATCGGTATGCCGAAAAAACGGATGCTGCCCGTATGAAGGTGGCAGATAAGCGCGCTAACGATAACACTCGAGAAGGCAGAATGCAACGTAGACAACAGCAAATCGATATTGCAGAAGCTGCTACATCGGCTGAAGAATTATTATATGGCCCAGGAATAGATGACTCGGTGTAAGTAATTAAATGATTTCTCTTTCTATACATAAATCGAGTGTAAAACTTTAAACGCGTTTTTCTCAAAACTATGTTTTCAAAGTCGGTGACCACTATCATTCAAAAACCGCTCAGTGGATTTGAATGAAATTTATACAACTTTTTTAAAACATATTAAACTAGTGCCTGATCGAAGGATTTTTTTCCCCCAAAAAAATCGATTTTTTATGAACAATTTACTGCTGCTTTTTTCCTGAAAATTCGTGAATAAATTGTTTGAGTCAGCCATTTTGTTTATTTTCAAAAAAAAAAAAAAAGCTTCGATCAGGCACTAGATTAACTATTAAAATACTAATTTTTTTTTATTTGAATGATTTTAGGTAAACTGTTGAGAAGTTATGGTGGTCACCGCAAAGGGCTACTTGTGGAACAGGGGTCGATACATACAGCGATAACTTTTTACATAATTAATTTTTTTTTTTCAAATTTGGGTGAAATCAAGTTGAAATGACATAATGATGTAGTATTCTTACTTTTATAAAATAAATAAAATTACTGATAAAAAAAAATTATTAAAAATACTTGTTTTTTCGTGCCTCTGACTGCCCCTAACCCCTTAAAGTTTTCAAATTTTCCTCAAGTTAGTTAAATTTTTATTTTAAGATTAGTTAGATTATTTAGATTTTTATAAAATTTGGTATTTTCGCAACGAAACAAGACATCAATTGCCAATTGGTGGAATGTGACTGACTGAATTTTTATTAGATTTGTACAAACTTTTCGGTGTATCTTTGTATTTTTCATTTACTAAAAAGAAATTTTATTCGGGACTTTGAATAGTAAAATCGAGTATCTTCAATTAGTAGTGTAACGCAGTTTTCAGCTTAAGCCTGTCTGAAAAAAATAACGTATTCAAATTTGCTAGCATGCAAGGCAGCTGGATTGACTGTAAGACTTCCCCTACAGCGTGTAAATTTTAAATGTCCCACTTAGGATGTTTTGATGCATTGTTTGGTATCCTTATAATCCATTTCAGTTCTGGGTCATTTGCCGTGCGCAGTCAGTAGCGGTGTGACCACTGCACCATTGATTTATCGCATCACACAACTTTACGTAACGTGTAAACTGCAACAGATATTTCCGTCCTCATCTGTACTCAGCAAAATTGGAAACTTCTATTTCCTAATTGTACGTTTAAGCGAAAATCAATACAACGTAAGAGTAACGTATAGGTATTATTTTAGGATATTACTAAACAACTGCAGACGATAGGGCTCGAGACAAGAACATCCATACGCAAATAGTTTGCATACATTTTTGTCAGAATCGTGTCTACAGTAAAATATTAAAAAGTGCGAAAAGCGTTACAGCGTTTGTAATACAGTGTCGACAGCTATGAAAGTGTCTAGGATAATTTTGAATATGCATATCTATTCAAACAATTCAACAGTAGCTCTTGGAACATATTCTTAATTATTAGATGTTTAATACTTTCGCAGCTGTCGTTACTCGTCATAAATAATTTTCGAACACAACTGTGCCGATATAACGGTATATTTAATTTTGGCGTTACGAATTACACATACACCAACTATCATCAGAAACAATTGCACTACAGAAATAATAAACACGGTCTTGTATATATAAGGTAGAGCCATAAAGTATTAAAGTAAACAACTTGTCGACAAAACCCAGCAAACATTCGAATAACGTAAACGAAATAGCCATAACAACAAGAAGCACAGAAATTATAAAGAAATTACAAAAGGATAAATTTAAAGACTAATTCTTTTTTTTTTCTTTCTCTGGAAGCCATTTTTAGCCTATTGGCTATCAGTAGCTGGTATGGTAAATGATTGTGACGTGAAGGATTCGTAGTCTAGTGACTAGTCCCTGTATTAGTAACTTAAGTTTGAATAATTTTTACCGAGGGTTTTTTTTTTTTTTTTTTTTAAATTACTAAGCCAGGTCGAAAGGTTTTGTTCTTTTTAGTCTGCGCACTTGCATTTGTGGCGAATTATCCAGTAGGCCAATTTCAGTCCAGTTCGTGTGATTATATAACCGCTCCTGATGTTTTGTTGTAGAGGCTAATACAGACGCAATTTCGTTAAATTGCTAGTTTCCAAACTATAGGAATTCGTTTACTCTGTTGAAACTTGGCCGTTTGTCAATTACACGGTATCATCCTCCCTGACTAGCCTCTTGCGAGTTTCCTTCGCCAAAGTAAAACTGTTCTAAAACCTAATCGTGTGATTGATTCTCACCTGATGCTCCGCTAGTGCTGATTGATTTTCCCTGCTACGTGCTCCTTCACTCTGGTTCAGGTTCTGTCTGCTTGCCCAATGTAATTCAACCCACAGAAACACGATAGTAATCACCGGCGGTATGCAACTGGAGTAAACTATCTTTACGCAAAACGTATTTAATTTCAACAGAAATCCCACAAACTGGCCTTACATTAATATTTCTGCTTGACCTGCTTCAACCACTATTGTCTTAAAGAAGAATTAAGATACCTTAAAGGAGTTATGGTTAAGAATGGGTATAGCATTGAAGATTTCACATTGCACAAGTTCGAGCGAAGATGCGAGTGCGCGCCAGGTCCCTCTACCCCTTATTGAGCCGGAGTCCTCATTAACCCTAAATTTAAAAAGGCTTCTTTACTTGACGGTCATCGTCCCAATCTGAAAATACGGAATCGAAATATACGGTAGCGCCAACAGGTCAAATACTCGGATAATTCATCGGTACCAAAATACGTATCCAATGAGACGTTACATCACGATCTCCACATTCCATCTATCGATAAATTTTATATGGCACAATATCAGAAATTTTTTAATCAACTACAATCCCATGGTAACGCCAACATTAGGAAAATGTCCACACGGACTCTGCCCGGGGAAACCCTGCGAGACGATTAAAAAGAAGATGGTTCGGGATGTCCTACAAACGCAGACGGAAGTACCGTTTTAATATTAATATTATACAACTAGTTTAAGCCTTTCATATCCGAACAAAGTAACGATTTAAGTAATAAAAGCTCCATTACTCCCAATGGGGAGAAGGAGCGAACAATAAATTATGTTTTGTATACCCTCTATGATGGTTATGGTATAGTATACAGGTACAGTGTGTAAAAAAAAGAACATAGTGATGTGAAATTTTCTTTACTCTATTTACAAGGATTTTAGAAACTCCAAACTTCTAGCAAGAACAATAGTATGAATTTTTACATAGTTATTTATCCATACGTGTATTTTTGCGATATATACGGAAGTGGGAATCTTACCTAAATCGTTCCACTTGATCCGGACAACCGGAAAAGCTAATTCTTCGTTGCCTTCTTCCCTCCTAATGAACCTCGTTTTTACGAAATAAATTCAGAAAATCAGAAAATTCTTCTAATACACAACAAAGGTATTATATCATCTCTATACCAGCATTTAGGACGCCAATCCGTCAATAAAATTTTATTCGGTTGCTCCATAAAAATATTAGCGAAGATAAGGACTAGACTCGATTAGCATACTGTCATTATGTAAAAAAAAATCTTCCGTCAAATGAAAAAAAAGTTGGATTCTGCAACTGTTTCTATAAAACCGATAATTTCAAGGGAAATACCTCGATCGAAATTGAGAAATGGTCGAATTTCAATATTAAAAATTATGTACGTATTCCTGCAACTTGAAAACCAATGATTTATCGAAATTACGGCAACATTAGCTTGCAGATTTATCCGTTTGTAATTTCTTCAAAATTTCAGTGCTCTTTAATGTTCTGGAAAATTTGTTGTTTACTTCATTCGGATGTTTGTTTGGCTTTATGTTTTTCTTTCTTTCGTTTGTGTTTTCGGTTTTCTCCTTTGTCGACAAGTTATTTAATATTTTATTTTTCTAAGACCGTGTTTATTATTTCGGTAACGTAATTATTTCTGATGATGGTTGGTGTAATCCTTCCGAAACGTTAAAATTAAATATGCGTTTATCGACACAGTTATGTCCAAAATTATTTATCATGACATTCTGAAATATTTTATCGTTGTTCCTTATCGAGAGAAATCCTCGCAGCTACGCTTGTTAAATCTCGAACGAAGACACATTTTTAACAAGAAGGTTTTCCTATTTTAAATTTAAATTTATTATTTATTGAAATCTAATCTAATTTTCTCTGTCAGCATTAGGATTTTGTGATTTTTTTTCCAATCGGAACATTTTCCATTATTCAGTACGTATCTATATATAATTATCTAACCTGATTTGTGACATATCCGTATCACAACTTTGCATTGATTTCTTTTTTATTTTCTAAACAGCTTTTTTTAACGCTATTCGTTTTGTACGGATTAATCGATAACTCAACATTTTACTCAATCTCACTTTAATAAAATAATTCATTACGATAACGTATTAATTTTTCTATTCGTACGCGCTTAAGAAACGTTTTCGATTGAAAACATAAATTTTTTTCAGTACAAACTATCACGCATCATTGAAGATTCAGTCCATCGAAATTATATTACATAATGGCATTTCAAACTACTCTCGTATACTTCCACAGCGCAAAACAAAAAACCAAACAAGTCAATTACATTGCAATAGAAAAAAAAATAATAATAAGCATTACCATATTGTGATTTTTTTACTTCTTCGCTGAAGTTTTTCTGCAAAGCTAATTCTCCTTCCAATTTTGCAACTCGGCCACTGGATATGATTTTGCCTAATTCTTCATTTTCTTGATGTAATAATCGACACTTAGCCATTAAACGTTTCCCCGTATTACTGAACAACAAATTAATCAGAAAATTCCGTTAAAATTAATTTAATTTAAAAAATAACATACACGTGAGAAACTAAATATATATTTTAATATTAATTACATTCTAACAAAACTTAAATATTACGCTTACGAAAGCACTTTTGCCCTTATCGATGTAAAAAAAAAAAGTTGAATAACAATTATATAAATGTTGACACATTTAACAACAGCAAAAATTTAATGGACACAAAAAGAAAAATTTAATAAAATAAAATAAATTGTAAACACTAATTAAATCAAAAAATTCGCGATAGCTGTATATAAGTGATATATTTAAAATTTAAGATATAATAACATGTGTATAAAATAAATGCAGTTTGATTCTAAATCAGCGGCAACTGTACTGATGAAGTCACAAGTCACTTTTAATTTATTAATTTTTGAATTATATAACGAGCCATTATTTTTTTTAAAATAAAGAATTCAATATGTTAATTTTAAAATTAAAGATATTTTATTTTAATCCATTAAAAATTAAATTTATTTGAAATGAAAAATTTTAGAAATAACTAAGTTTTATTTATTCTTTTACATAAGGTCTACGCTGGTACTTAACAAATCAATGATTCTTTCTTCAAATTGAAGCACCGTAATTATCATTAAATACTATTTTTTTGCACGTGTTCACCTTCAAAAAATCAATTTTTGATTCTTAGTATTAAAAAAGAAAGTTAGATTTTTTCCAACAACTGTTAGAACTATAATCGTAACAACCAATTACAAACGTCCAGATCCCGTATCAAATAAACCACCATATTTAAATCAGTAATTTTAGACATATACATTTGTTTGTAACTGTTACTACGCCAAAATAAAAGCAACATCAAAAACAGTGATATATTTAAATTTAAAAAACTCGCGTAAAAAAATCTACATATTTCTCGGAAAAAGTACCGTTATCTTAATGGCGTTCTCTTTCATATGAATTTTCATAATTCGAATATGTTTCGATGTGCAATATTAATTCATTTATTTCACGTAAGCCGATATCACCGAAGGTCAACTTTGCAGCCTCCCTAAAACATACGTATCCTAAGTTCTTTATCCAGTTATGTGTGCGTGAGAGCGTATTAAAACAATATGTTGAGAGATACCAAAGCGAGCAGCGATTCTCTGTCATTCTGTTGAAATAAGTGAATGAAGATCTATATATAGTTTTGTTATAATAAGTTCGTGAAACGATGCGCTGTCTTTAGGATATTCAATTTTGTTACTGTTTAATTACTAACGTCCAATGTAGAGCCGCTCTTTGGCTGATAAAATTTGTTTTCTGATAATGCTGAGGCGCAGCGCTCCAAACTAACCGTATTGAAAATATTATTAAATATTAAATAAAGATGATTAATATACTTAAGTATTTAAAATTTGAATGACTACACGAAGAAACCGGAAACTAAATGTTCACAAAATAAATAAATAAATAAATAAAGGCTTATCCGATATAACTTAAAATGAACACACTTAAGCACCAGAAAAAAACAAGTTTTAGTTCTTATCTCTCGTTTTCATATTATTATTCAAAGTTATTCGCTCTATTTACATACATCTATATGAGTGTATACTTCGATGTAGATAAAACTCGATCCTTCGGACCTCACCACTATGGAAAGACTTCCTGGATCTCTCGATGTCGGTTTTTTGTAATTCTTGCTGAAAACTCAGTTTTAATTAGTCACGTCATTTTTAACAAAATGAAATAAATGTTTCCTAAATGTGACACAAAAACGTTATAAATCTCGTTATACGATTTTCCTATTACTCATGGCGGGAGAATTATGTGATCATTTTCTAATAACATGACAATTTATTAAAATACAATATCCTAAAATATTCTACAAATTACAAGCACTGCTGCTAAGTTTGCTAATTATTCTTTACATAGACTTACAATCGGTTGTTCATTAAACTGTTACGAATTTTTATCTAGTTTAAGTTATCCGCTAATTTTATGAGAAAGATTAATTCCACGGTAACTAACCTATCAGGTGTAAACTTCCAAGCATTTAATTCATTTCGTGTCTCTTCGAGATTCGCTTTGGTTTCCGTCAAGTCTGTTTTTAATTTCTGAAAAATAATATTAACAGCTGGATCTAATAATGCGCACTTCAAATTCGAAACGGCAGGAATCTGAGCAGCTTTTAGCTCTCTTAACTGAGTCTACGAAAATTTAAATTTAAATTACACTATCAAATTTCAATATAAATTCAACTCAAAAAAGAAATAAATGATAAACTAATGCTAAGATAAGTTTTTTCTCGTAACATAAAACAAACATCTGTTGTCACCGCGTACATAAATATATACTTTCGTGTAAAATATTACCTTTTAAAAAGGTATTCAACTTAATTAAAAACAAAAAGAATACTGCCATTACAAAAAAAAAAACAGAACACAAATGATAAATAATTTTCGGAAACAACTGTGTTTTTAAAAAAGATATTTATTCGCTTAACGTTTCGACCAGCTTACACTGGCCATCATCAGAAGCAAACTGAAGAACGGAGCGAAAATTGCCATCGACAATAACATTAAAATAAGAATCAGAAATCATGGAAAACCCAAATCAAAACAGATAACCTACCTCTAAACAGGAAAACCGACGTAACATAGAAAAAATATAAAAACAAAAGAAAAAAAAAAATTAATAAAAATAATAAAAGGAACACAAAATCTAAACGGGAAAAACCGACAAAACGCATAACAACCGAAGATAAAATTTAAAAACATATGAGAAAAAAGGAATTAGAAAAATTTACAAAAGGAACAAAAAACATCGGGTCACAGTTGGGGCAGGGGGGAAAAACGAATAACAACTTATAAAAAATAAAACTGAAAACGTTGAAAACGCACGGAACAACCAAGTGAACAGAACAAAAATATGAAATATTACAACAGAAACAGTTGGATTACCTGAACAAGGACTGGGAACTACCTGAAAATTGCTTGGAATCCGCACCTGAGGACCCACTCGAAACCTATCCGGAAGAAGCACCAGAGGGCACGGCCCCGGGCATTGGACCAACGGAAGCTTAACCAAACGAAATGAAACAAAGCAAATCCAACCGAAGGAAGGAACCACTGGGACCGGCGGGATCTCCGTTCTTCAGTTTGCTTCTGATGATGGCCAGTGTAAGCTGGTCGAAACGTTAAGTGAATAAATATCTTTTTTAAAAACACAGTTGTTTCCGAAAATTATTTATCATAAGTAATCACTGTGAAAGCTTTAAATTTTTAATACAGAACACAAATTTTAAACACGCATTACATTTGTTTCCAAAACAACCTAAAGGGAAAAATAATAGAAAAAGAAAGAGCAAAATAATCTCTAGAATTATTTACTGCAGCATTTCGAAAAATTAAGGGAGTATAAAAAAAAACGGATTTACATTCACCTCACTCAATAATTTTTAAATGCAACAATACGTATAACAGCGAAAGAAGATATCGAAAATATTGGAAAATTGATGGATTACATAAAAACGCGGAAAAATAAATGCGAGAGAAATTAAAGTTTTGAATAACAAGTTCGTAAAAATAAATAAAGAAAATATAAAGCCGCCGATGGTGGCACTAAACAATAATACCGAAAAATGAATTTAAAAAAAAAGGTAACGAAACTGAAAAGAAAGTTACAAAATTATAAAATATTGATATATTAAAAAACAAAAGTAACAAATCAATATTGATTAATCATCTGATAACGAAAAAGATCAACTATGCACAAAAATAAGTTAAAATTGTTTGAGTCTATAATAACGGACATCCTACATGGAATAAAAAAGATAATAAAAGCAATAATAAATAAAAACAATATATCAGATAATTTACAAAAACTAAATAAAAACGTGTAGCAAACGGAAAGAACTAACAATAAACAAGGAAGAAATAAAAATTAAATGTATTAACCTTTATTGAATATATGGTGATAATATAATAAATCTACTTTTGTCATTTATTTTATAGAAAAAATCACGTAAAATACCTACTTGAATTTATCTGCACTCACTACTCGGTAGCATGCATAATTATCTCCTAAAATTTGGAGATATTACAATTAGCTAAATTGCTCATGACACTAGTTTAACATTACAAGCTTATATGTCTATATATATATATTATGATTTATTACATGCAAACAGATGTCGCATATAAAGAAGACTGAATATATGACTACAGATATAAACGAAGTTGGATCTATCCAAGTCTGTGGAGAGCAACTGCCTCGTACGGTGTCCAGGCTGACAATGGCGCTTCTGAGGCAGCCTGAAATCGGATAAGCACAACATGGCTGAAATGGAAAGCTGTAACTGGCGTGCTCTGTGATAGACGCATGAAAGTCAAAAATTTATCGTTCAGTCATCCGACCAGTTGCCTTGTATGGTGGTGAGTGCTGGCCAATTGCAAGGTGAGAAGAGCAAGCGCTGCATGTGATGGAAATGCGCATGTTAAGATGGTCAATAGGCATCCGGTTATCTGACCGAATCAAAAATGAATGCATCCGCGCAGCAGCAGGAATTGCACCTATCCTAAGTAAAGTCCGTGAGAGCCGTTTAAGATGGTACGAGCATGTACTAAGTGCTCAAAAAACCGAAGGTGGCTCGTTGCTATCAGTCGCGCATTCATTCCAAGTCCCAAGCAAAAGACCGGTTAGAAGGCCAAGGCAAAGATGGTTCGATGTAATCACTGTGGATCTCAATGAATCCGGTATTGATTCAAGCCTAGCGATAAACCGAAACAGCTGGAAACGATCAATTTGCACCGCAGACCCCGCAACAACGGGAAATTGCCATCGATAAAGAAGAAGAAGTAGAAGTCATGACGTTAGGGTCACTAGAAAACCATGAGTAGTATATAAACCATGTAAAATATTAGAACGCGACTTTTTGATTTACGCGAGAAATTTAAATTTGTAGAAACTGCATATAACGGATATTATGGATAGCCGTTTAGACAAAAATATGCAATACATTCCATATTATGTTTATTTACCTCGTGTAAATGGTTTGGAAGACCAATTACTTCAAAATGAAGTTAATTAAATAAAAAAATTATTAAAAAACGATAAAGTAATTTTAAAAAATTCAATTTTGAACTTAATAAAAATTTAAACGTTATTTATTATATTTATATAGTATAAAGAAACACCTTGAGGGTACGTGAAATAGTTACATGTACTTCCAAGGATTCGGGGCTCTAACCGGTATAGGGTGCGTCTACGGGTGGTAGATAGTGGAAAGACCCCCAGATATGTAGATTGAACTGTGAATAAGATGTCAGTCAAGTAAGCAGTCGCAAATCAAGAGCACCCACTGCTGGGAAATCTCAGACAGGCGATTCCAGTGGTAACAGGATAGTACGCAAGAGGATGTAAAGGAGCAGGTTGGAAACTGTCTGAAAAACTTCGCGCTCCTACAACTGGCCAATAACCCTTGGCGAGTTGAGGTCGCCTAGACAAATATGCCTCTTCCACTGTTTTCCAAGCGTCAACCGAATCCAGAAGAATCTGTCTACAGTGGAGCGGCTGAAATACGTTGCTGGGATTTGCAATCTCAGTATAAATTATGAATTGGTTTTAAACCAATTCTGCAACATAAATTTCAAACAATATACATGATGGGAACTAATATTCATAATAAACTGAAAAGGGAATACTCCGTCGCAAAAAGCAGCGTCACCGGGCTATCATTTTCTGGAAAGCCTGGACCAGCATGTAAAATAAATAAATCACAAACACGGAAATTAAAACCAAAACGTAAATGTTTTCGTTTGGAACATTAAACATAAATTCATTAATGAAGGTTGATAAATTAAAGCAGTTGATAAAAATACTTGAGGAAACTTAAATACAACTCACGGCACTCCAAGAAATGAGATTCATGGATGAAGACATAATGGAATCGAAAGAGTATCACATATTTAAAGGAAGGCAAGAACAAGAATACTATATCTTGGAGTAGAGTTTATCGTGAACAAAAGTATATTAAATTCAATTACAGGTTTCTGCTCGCCAAGTGGGCACCCACCAGTCACGACTATATGGTGTGCAAATAAAACATACTTGACCTAACAACATGATAAGTCAAGAGATAGAACTGAATATTGATAAATTGCCATGCTCCGACTGATAACGATAATCGAAAAAATCCTGAAAAAGTTGAAAAATTCTGGGAACTTCCGAAACTTGAAATATCAAAAATTTCTATGAGTCATATTAAACTATTATTAGGAGACTTTAACGCGCAAGTTGGTAAAGAAAGAAAATATAAAAAAACTGCAGGCGAATATCCAACACATAAAAGAACAAGCAGGGATAATGATTGATAGAACTATGTAAAGGTTTTAATCTTAAACTTATGTCAACAAATTTCAAGAAATTTCCAAGAAAACATAAGACCATAGTCACCAAATCCAAATTTGGGAGAATTTCAGATTGATCATGCGGCTATATCTTATCGTTATCATAGAGAAATAAGGAACGTAAGAGTTAGAAAAAGTGCAAATATTGAAACGGATCATTATTTGACCGAATTAAAATTCAAATTTTTTTCCACAAAATCAAGCAATGAGTCGACAACTAAAAGTACCAAAGGTAGATACAGAAACTCTGAAATCGGGAAAGAGAGAGTTCCAAGAAAAGTTTAAAAACATACAAATAGAAGAATGGACTGCAGTTAAAACAAAACAAGTGAATGCGGCTTTTGACATAGCACCGCTCAAGAAAAATAATAAGCACAGATGGTGGAACGAAATTTGTGAACAATTTTTGGAAGAAAGAAACCAAATGTGGAAAAATGATATTCCACGAAAAACAACAATGATTATGTGAACTTTAAAAATCAAAGGGCGGAAATGGCTAGAATTATAAGAGGGTTTAAGCGAAATTATATGAACGGACAATTACTAAACTTGGAGAAGACTTTAAGAACAAAAATATGAAATCATTTTATAGCACATTTAAAAACAATATATTAAAATATCAACCACCCAGTTTATGCTTCAGAAATGAAGAAGGAAAACTTGTTCTAAATAATGGGGATAACTGTGAGATACTAGCGAAATACTTCGATAAACTGCTAAACTGCAAACAACCGAGGGAGTCTTTTCCGAAACAAAATCTAAGGCATAAGTTTTCAAATTCAGTATCGCCAAACGCATAAGAAATTCAACGAATAATTAAAGACTTGAAAAACAATAAATCTGCGGGGGAGGATACCATAATTGTAGAAATATGCAAGACAAATCTCTTTTCAAAAAACCCAATTATATAACTACCATCAGGAAAGCTCCAAAATGTATGATGAGGACAAAGTATGGCAGTATTCACAGAGTTATGAAATTTAAATATCTGGGGAAAATGATACAGCCGAACGCGCTATCCAAGGGAACCATTATGAGAAGAGTAAAAAATAATGGAAACGGCATCTCAGTTAACGAGAAATTTATATAAGAAAAAATCGATATCTGAAAATGCAAAAATACGGCACTATAATATAGTGATTAAACCGGAATGTCTTTATGCATCAACAATGAATACATTGAACAACGTTAATGAGATTGAAAAGAAGCAAAGAAGGATAATAAGAAAAATCCCTGGACCAAAATATGAAAATTATATATAAAAACTAATAAAGAGAAATTTGAAATGTCGAAAAAATAACGGATACCATACGTAAAAGAAGGGTCACGTTTTATGGACATTTTAAATAGATGGAGCCGGAAAGACTAACCAAAAAGATATTCGACTTTTTTGATAGAATACGCGAATAAGTTAGTTTGTGGAGGTTAAAAAGGATTTAAAATAAAGATAAAAGAAGAAGAAAAATTCAGGATAGACAAATATTTAAAAAAAAAAATAGGAATGTTCAAGTTTTAAAGCAAAACAGAAGATAACTGACAAAATATGGACGAAGGAAAGAAAAGAACACCGGCAAAGGGTGAAGAAATATTGGCTGGAGAGGAAGGCGCTGAATGGTCCTTAAATTATTTTACGTGATCCCTAGATGGCCACACTCGAAAAAAGAAAATAGTATAAAATACACAAGTTACTCCATACTTGTTTCGCGGTGTAGTGACAAAAGTGACAATTTCTGCAACATGTAAAGGGATGTGAGTTTGAATTTATTGAGAAATTTTTTATTTTACATTTTTTATTATTAATTTTTATTATCCAGTTACTTTAACTCTTTACACATAACTTTTTTAAACATTTAAATTATCTGACGACTGATTTTTAATTTTTTACTAATTATATGTGTAAAATATATATATATACACACGTACACACTAACATGATAATACACATAAAAAAGTATTAATAAATATTAAATTCAACTGTGCTTTTCAATATCTCTAGTGATGAGGCCGCCATTTTCAATGCAAATAAAATTTGTTTTTCAAATACAATAATCAAAAAAAACTACTTCTGACGTTACAATTCTTTTACATGTTATAGTAAATGTCGCAACAATTGTTATTTTATGTTTTTATGATTTATATCATCCAAATTATGTAATTAAAGATTAAATTCGTAGAACTTTAATTATAATTAATATTCATTAATACTTTTATTTTATATATATATATATATATATATTCATATATCAGTAAATTTAATTATATACTTATTTTTTATTTATTTATATATATATATACAGTGTGGAAAATAAATTTTAAGATCAGTTTTAATATTAATTACATTGATTTATAAATAACATAAAATAGGAGTAAATACTTGTAATCCTATTTTTATTATTAATGAATTTGTTTCAAAAGAAATATGTTTGCCGTTTATATAAATGCAAATAATTATTATAAAATTAAACATTTTTATTATATTTATATAGTTATGTATAAAGAATTAAAGTAATTAGACAATAAAAATATAAGATAAAAAATTTTACAAGACATTAGTAAATTCGAACCCACCACATCCCTTTACATGTTACACAAATTGTCACTTTTGTCACTACATCACGAAACAAATATGGAGTAACTTGTGTTTTTATACTATATAAATATAATAAATGACGTTTAAATTTTTATGAAGTTTAAAATTGAATTTTTTTACATTACTTTGTCGTTTTTTAATCATTTTTTGGTTTAATAAACTTCATTTTGGAGTAATCAGTCTTCCAAACTATTTACACAAAGTAAATAAATATAATATAAAATTTATTGCATATTTTTATATAAACGGCTATCCATAACATCCGTTATATACGGCTTCTAAAAATTTAAATTTCTCGCGTAAATCAAAAAGTTGCATTCTAATATTTTACGTGATTCATATATTCATGATTTTCTATTGATCTACAAAATTTGATCAAAATTGGTGACTCGAACGTCATGACCTCTCCTTGTTAAACATTTCGCATTTAGTCTGATCATTCATAGATAAACTAGTTAATATATTCATAAACTCGTTTGGAATACTTAAGTTACGGAAATAAAAGATTAAGAAATTAAAAAATAAACATAACAATTACCAAAAGAAATTCAATAGGTCATTTTCAATATTTAAACTTGAATTCATATACAATTTTTATAGTTAAAAAATCGTTATTCATAATTTTTAATAATTTTTATTTTGGAAACACATGTATGTATTACTAATAGACAGACCTGGACTCATTTTAATCTCATCTGTTTAATTAAATTCACTTCTCATGCGTATCATGTTTACTAACTGTATATATTTGAAAACTTCATTTAATCCGCCCCCTTTAAAACAAATTACATTTGGAAAACAATTCAAAATGCAAATACTTTTTATAAAGTAAGATAAAAGTCGAAGTCAACGAACATCTATTTTATTTAACACGCGTAAATATTCAGAATATCAAACATAACAGTCAAATACGAATCATCCTTCTCTTACATTATTTTTTAATGTTCTCTTGTTTTATTCAGTTCGTAAAATTTGATATCATCGCGTAATTCTCATTAATGAAATTTACAAATATTTCGAGTAAATTTTATTTGAGTTACCTTAAGTTAATATAAACTTACAATATATTCTTGAATTTCATGTTCTTTAACAGCTAATCTTCTAATCAGAATTTTTTCTCTGTACGATGAATCACGTCGTAATTTTTCGCGTTTTTCATATTCTTGTAAAGGTGTTAATCTGCCTACAAATTTATCGGAATATAAATTTAAAAATTTACACTTAACCCTTTTTACTCGCGACATTTAAAAATACAAAAATTAGCATTTAAATAAATAGAAGGTTATAATATTTCTTGAAAAGAAAAAAAAAACGTAGAAAATGATTAAATTATATATAAAAAATTGCTTAGAAAAAAGTTGCATAAATTACAATCTAACGAAAATGATTAGTGAAACTAAGGTTAGTATTATATTACATTTAAACACGGATTGTTTATAATTCGAAAAAATTTACCTTCGTTAGATACACTTTTTTGTTTTAAGATATCGGCGTGCGCATAGAATTGTTTACATACGTCTATAAGTTCTTCTTTTGATTTATTTTGTAAATCGTCTATACTGATATTTAGTGGAAATTCTCTATTACCGTCACTACTGTCACTTTGATTATTACGAAGTTCAGAAGTAACAACTTGGTCTATTTTTTCATCTTTTGGTTTCTTCGTTACTTTCACAATTTCCGTTTCACCGGATTCAATTTCTTTAGTCATTTCTGAAACAAAATACACATTTAAGTAACGCTTACCCCTATTCCTCTCTATAACGGTAGGAAACAGGACATAATTAACATATTTTTTATGAACTAAGTACGTTTTAACATTTAATAAAATTTCCAAAAATGGGGAAATAAATATACTAAATTAAAATAAATAAAAGCATGTGTTTTGACACAAAATATTTTTCAAGAGGGTTCCCCGTATTAAATAAGTTATATAAAGAGTAAAACAGTTATTTTTGCAAGAGTACATATCTAAAAAAATAGGTTATAGAAGTACACAATACATTACAATATTCTTTATGAATACAATAAACGTTTAGACTTGGTTTTCTTATATTTATTTTATATTAATCAAATTAAACTTACTTCGGTTCTACGAAACCAGTCCATTCCACTATCACAGTTTCTTCGCAAAACCATTTATTATTTATTATTGAAAAATTCAACATTCAACTAAAGCCGGTTTACTGTACTATCAATTAATCGATTACTGCGACATTAAACGCAAAATTCAAATGATCTACTTAGCGGCATTTAATTAGTATAAAAAAAAATATCAACTCTGCATGAATTTCAAAGTAATTGAATTTTCACTATATTTTTCTAATATTTATCTTTAATTTTAATGTTACACAATAATGCAATGGCAAATGTTAGACTTTTATTGGAGAATTATGAAGATATAACTGAATTTCATTATTGTACCAAAACCCTAAACACAAATCCAAATAAATTGGTAATTTTGGTGTACACCGAATTGATTTGTGTACGCTCATGATTATAAATATTTCTTACCGTTTCCAAAATTCTGCGTATTTATTTGAATATCTCTTTTAAAATCCATTTAAAATATTTCGGTTATGTCGATCACTCCAGTTTCTGTAAGGCAACAGCTAGCGCAGTTAACGAATTCAGGAGGATCACACAAGGAACAGACTGATAAGTAAATTTAACTAAGTTTCATGTATAATTTACAAAAAAAAAAGTCACTTTTGTTTTATAATTTATAGTTGATTTTATATTTTTCAAGCAAAAATAAAAAGTAATCGTTTGTTTGAAATAGTTCTTTGATTCGGCATCATAATAGAATTGGTTAAAGTTGTCAACTTTTATATAATTTAGTATATAAAGATATGAAAGTATCTTGGGACGGAGAAATTTATGTATACTTATATTAATTTAATGTAAAATATATGATCGTTACCTAGCGATCAGTTGTTATGTATTCGCAATGAAAAAAAAAAAAAAAATAGTTGTTAAAATCGTCTGATAACAAATATTACTGTTTTATAGGTACCGAGCAATTTTGGATAGTATATTAAATCCACCGGTTACGGACCTTATTGAATGTTTAAAAGCTTTCATTGAAAATGGTACGCATTAAATATTTTTCCCTGTTGCGGTTTTTTATAATAATTTATAGTTGCAAGTTGTTTTGTTTATTACTATTACTTTTTTTTTTTTCAATACTACGTTTAATCTACCAATTAAAAGTATCTTATTATTGCCCGCAGTTTTGTTTAACACTGAAATATTGTAATAATTAAAAAGAATTTTGAATATTATAAAATATTCTCGTTTCCTTCAATTGCCCGTTCCTCTTTATTACTTCGGTGCTTATTTAACTGCTACAATTATAGATCATTCTGCCAAAAAAATGTCGAATTTTTAAAAAAAATCATGTTGTACTTTATTAGGATTATCTTAGTTATTTGTGTTGTAACCATTTTTAAACAAAACGAATTCAGTAATAATTAAACCAACGAGTATAATTTATAAATTTTTAAGTAACATTTTCAGATACAAAAATTTACATTCAATTAATTATTAATATGTGTGTAAAACCGCTGTTTATTACCTTTTAAATAAAACACGTGAAATTGTAAAACAATCCCGATTTTAAGTACAAAGTTTATATTAACATTGGCCTTGTATGTTGCAGTGGTAAATGAAAACATAAGTTTAGTAATTTCTCGGCAAATACTTACGGACATGACAAATCAGTTGTCAAATTTATCGGATGATTTAGCCAAAGTCGTGTCACATTTTACGTTAGAAAAGGTAATTCTATTTACTATTCATTATTTTAAAATATTTCAGTTTTTAATCATTATGTTATATCTATTTTTATTATAATTGAATATACTTATTAAAGAAATATAATATATAATCACCACTTTATCTAATGTCATTGCAACTTTTGTTTTTTTCTATACAGGTACTATTCGGTGGGAATAAAAATATATATATATATGTATGTATCTTTTTTCAACAACTATTTAATCTTTCATCAGATATGTTACTCAATGTCATATTAAACGAGCAGTTGCATAATTTCTGAAAAACATCAAATCGCAAAAATAAATCACCGAGCAACAGAAATAATTTTCCAAACTGTTGTTAGTTTTAATATAAACGTAACAGTGACATCTGTAGACATTTCTAGGAACAAAAACCCCATAAAGAAAACAATGCCAAATCCTAGCCAGAACATAAAAGAATAAGATGAGATTATCAGTCATTTTTACTTTCTTATATTTCTCTCACACCCACCACCACTAAAAAAAAAAAACCAACATAAATTATATATCTTTCATTAATGTCATTCTTGTGCTAGGGGTAATATCAAAAGAGCGTTATGAAAATCTATTACGAAATATGTAACTAAAATTGTGATTGAAACTACCACGCATACGTGTTTTTTTTTAAGAACGACGTAATTGACTTTCTATAAGTGTTATAAAAAAAGCTACGAGGGTGGTTCAAATATAAACCGGAATTTCGTCATAAAAATTTTTATTTTATACCTACAGTGCTCATATTTTTTACAATTTTTCGAGATAACCCCCCTCGCACGTTACGCACTTTTTTCACCTCTCCGGCAATTTTTTTATTCCTTTTTCGTAAAAATCTCGCGGCTTGTCACATAGCCATTTGCGCACGAACGATTCCACCTCATCGTTGCTGTCGAAACGTTGTCCACCAAGTGCTTCTTTCAACGGGCCAAACAAATAATAATCACAAGGCGACAAATCTGGACTGTAAGGAGGATGTTCAAGTGTTTCCCAGCCCAATTCGGCCAATGTCTCCATCGTGAGCCGAGCGGTATGTGGCCTGGCGTTGTCTTGAAGCAGTATCGCACTACGGATCGGAATTTCACGCCTTTTTGTTCGATAGGCCGGTTTGACTGTGTTTTTTAGGAGGTTACTGTAATACTGCGCCGTCACAGTACGTTGTTCAGTTAGGAAATCGACTGCGATCACTCCCTTCATGTCCCAAAACACGGTACACAACACCTTCCCAGCTGACTGTGTAACCTTCGCTTTGACTGGCGCTCCCTCTTTTATCTTCTGCCACTCCATAGACGAGCGTTTACTCTCCGGCGTATAGTAGTGTACCCAAGTTTCCTCCGAGGTGAATATTCGCCGCAATAAATTCTCTCCTTCCTCTTCATACCGCTGCAGGAGACGCGTACAAACTTCCCAACGAGTGAATTTCTGTTCAAAATTCAGAAGTCTTGACACCCATCTGGCTGCAATTTTGCGATAACCTAGCCGATCATGAATTATTGTCTCAATACTACCTATGCTGATGCCCAATTCGTCGGTCATATCGCGTACACGGACGCGTTGGTCAGCCAAAATGAGTTGTTCGATGGCTTTGACGTGTTCATCTGTAATGCTGGTTTTTGGGCGCCGCGCATGTGGTATGTTTGACACCACTTCACGTCCTTTTCGAAACGTGGAACACCACTCGTACACTTGAGTTTTGGAGAGACACTCATCCCCGAACTGTTCGCGTAATTTTCGGTAAATTTCCACGGATTTTACGTCGTCTTTGACTAAAAAACGAATAATGATGCGTTGCGCAACAGACACTGGTACTTCTTTTTCACTCATGGCTCTAACTACACTAAAAAGTGCGCTTACGCGGTTCTAATTGCTCTACATAACAAACCGGTCTAACTGTCAGTGCAACCACTTTTTCCACAATAAATTTTTCGCGCGTTTATTTAAAAATTTCGGTTTATATTTGAACCACCCTCGTACCATCTCAGGGTCCGGGGAGTATCTTCATGACGAGGCCCGAAAGATCAAGTTTATACAGGCACGCCCGCGCGTACACATAGACACACGCGCACATATATATACGTATATATTCGTGTGTGTGCGTTTGTGTATATATATTTTTTTAGACTTTGGCGAGAATCAATCAGCTCATGACTAAATTAATAAAACTAAAATTAAAACCAATTATATATTAACATTAGTCGCACACAACAGCAAACTCAAAGTATACGGTGGATAATATCCTACAGAAACCAAATTCAGAGTAAACTCATTTTGAAGAGCCGTATATTTAGAGCCACCGAAAAATATATGATCCTGATCTTCGGGGACTCTGGCGCCGGCAGGATGCAAGTGTGTCGTTACATGCGAAAGTCCAACCCTAAGTAGGTACGCAGATAGACGATAAATTTTGCAGAGCGAACGGAAATTAAGGAACCATCCCTGCGTTGAGGTACAGGGTTTACGAACAAACAAAACATGCTGCCATTGTTTTGAAGAAGTATTGTCAAATTCGAGTACATTATTTCTTTGGCTTTTATTTTTATATATATATATATATCAAAAAAATTAAAATACAGAAATAACGTTATAATAGCAATGAAGTAAAGATACCAAACGATAACAATTATATTTAGACCACAATTTTGCTGATTTTACTATAAGTAAAAAAAGCTTCAAGTTTACGGTTTATTTTTAAATGCTATTTTTTTCTATGACTAAACTTTACTAAAGTTTATGCGGACAAGAAAATTATATTCGATTTTTTTTTATGAATATAATTAACCTTGTGATGTATAAATTAATATAGCATTATAAAATTGAATATGAATAAAAATGTACTTTGCGAATCTAAAAAGACACATAGGCAAACCACTTTCAGAATTATAAGTATATTTGGAAAACTATTAATTATAAAAAAGAAACGTATTTTGCTACATTATAGTATAAATAATTTTGTTATTAGGTTCAGCCTAGAGTCATATCATTTGAAGAACAAGTTGCCTCTATTAGGCAGCATTTGGCTAGTATTTATGAAAGGGAAGGTAATTGGAGAGAAGCTGCGAATGTACTTGTTAGCATACCCTTAGAAACCGGTCAAAAGTATATAACCTAAGTTCAATTTATTTTTTAATTAATATGTTTAGTTCTTTATACATAAAACTAGTTCACTTGCACGACATGGTTCATAAAAATTAGTTTTTAAAATTGTTAAAACACACTAACGCACTAAGTAACAGTAAGCTGTAAAGGTGAGCCAATAAAAATAGATATACTTTTATTCATGATAACTTAGATTACATAATTATTCAATTTTTAATGAAATTGTTCCTTTTTTTATAAACCATTTTTTTGTTTTAATCAGGCATTATACAGTGAACTATAAGTTAGAAACCTACATAAAAATTGCTCGATTATACTTAGAAGATGAAGATCCTGTACAAGCCGAAGCATATATTAACCGCGCATCTTTGTTGCAGGTAAACAGCGATTCTAATTATGCGTCTTAATTAATATTATTGTTACATGTAATTTTTATATGCTACTTATAAATTTCTAATGAAATACAGTTCTATAATGAGCATTTTCTTAATAATCATTTACGGTTAACGAAGGTCAAAAATAATTTTTATAATCTTTCTTTAACTGCATTTTATACATTTGATGAATACATTATTGTTATCGCCTGGAATTGTTTTGAAAGATTTTGTGCTTTCCTACTTTATTACTTAATAATAAAAAACTGGGTAAAAAACTAAAAAAAAAAAAATATAAAACATACAATTTAATAAAACTTTTTGAAACTATTCGGTATGAATGAATAATTATTTTGCTATAAATTAAAAATTTCATTAATATCACTCTGCTAGTTCACGAGATGCAAATTACAAAGTTGATTAATAAAATTAAATGAATTACTCCTGCAAGAAAATAAGTAAAAATAAATAAAAAGCATTCCATAAACTTTGGCTTTCAACAACCTGAATTGCAATTCTTTTCCTCCTCTGAAATACTCTAGCAGTTCTATTAATATGTACACTTACAAAACAAACGTTACACACAAGCACACACACGTATATATATATATATGTATACAAAATAATTATAAATGAATTATTATAGAATATAGGAATCTAAAAAAAAATTGTTTTCTGCGAAAAAACGTGTGTGAAGAAGAATGGAGATTTTTTTTTTTTTAATTATATATTACTGGTTTGTTAATTTGTATATTTATTATATGCGTATTCTTTTATTAAGAAAATTAAAATTTACAATGGAATGTTTTAATATTTGTTTTTGATCGTTAACTTTTTACAAGAAAGTTTTGCGTTCATAAACGTCGAAGTTGGAGACCCGAAGCCCTAGTACTACTATTAATAAATTTAATCTTATGAAACTTAGGAGCATAAAGTATTATAAATCCTCATTTCCTACGTATTCTGAATATTTTTAGATTGATTTTTATTATGTGGTGAAATTTCTTTTGCCTCAAATCGGTAGAGTAATCAAACTTTTTAACGTAACCAACAAAAACGGAGCATTCGTAACCATTTTTTTTTTTTATAAGAATATCAACGATAAAAAAAATTATGATATTTAAAAAAATAGAAGAAAGACCTAAATGATTCAACGAAATATCTTGCTCTTAAAAATGAGAAAACAATTTACAGATGAACGTTTTATTTCTTACCAACCTACAGAAATCTATATTTTCTCATTTTATGTTTACAACTTTTTTATTTAAAATAAGTGCGAATGGTAAATTCTATAGTGCTGTAGTGAAATATTTTCAGAAACGTTTTATGTAATCGATGTTAGGATTTTTTTACTTTCTTACGTTGTTTTTAAACTCTGCCTATACTAAAAGAAAGTTAAATTACAACATCCGCAGTATCACATATTTTTCAGATCAAAAAAAAAAATATTATTAACACAATCTAAGCCATTACAAAGTATCAGTGGCACTCTTTTCAAATTTATTTAATTTTAAATACATTTAAGTTTGGAATTTAATTTCTGACGAAGATATTTTAATAAGAAATTTTAGTGCAACGCGTATTAATTTCAGTTCATATGTGTATACATATAAACTGTATTTAATAATAAAAAAAAAAAAAAAAAAAGCGGTTGAATTTTTAAAAAAATGATATAAATAAAAAATTTAAATTTACTTGATACTTAGTTATTTACGTATTCAGTTATATGTAAATTCGAATAATTAAAAAATCGACATTTTACATATGAAATGATAATTACCTTAAATTTATTGCATACGCATTATTTTAGACGGAATCTGATAATGAAGAACTGTTAATTTATTATAAAGTGTGTTACGCACGAGTATTAGATTACCGCAGAAAGTTCATAGAGGCGGCTCAGCGATATCACGAACTTTCATACCGCGGAATTATTGCAGAGGAAGAACGTTTAACTGCCCTACGCAATGCCATGATATGCACAATATTATCATCGGCAGGTAATAATTCATTTAATTTGTTAAAGCCATTTTAAATTCAATGTTAAATTATAACTGGTAATAGAATATCTCACGATATACGTAATGAATTCATCAGTACACGTTAATATTGCGATTTGAAATTTGAAATACAATTTAGTTATCCGATTTTCGAAAATGATACTTTATACTATATAGTACGAACTTTAAATATTTAAATGTTAAATAGTTTCAAAACTGAACTTTTAGCGGTCTTTTTATTCGTTTTCGAATTTCTTGATATCTAAAAGAGCTTATATTGTAAAAGCTTGTATTTCTAAAAAAAAATGTTATTAGCTTGCATAAAATGTTATCCGAGGTTGCAGTAAATTTTTAATTAATTTTCAAGTTAATTTCAATGGCACCGTATAAAATGACTGGGATAGATTATATGCTTAAGACATTTTAATAAATAGCGATGTATTATGTTTGTATTTTTAAGTAAAATATAAATGTTACCGTTTCCACTCGAAATAAAACAATATTTATCTTATTTTGAATTATACGCAAATCTTCCAGCAATTGCAAACCGTCTTCATTAGTTATTAAATAATGATTCAAATTCATCGTATTATTTTTTTCAGTACAAACCGCTTCGAATAGTAATAATCTATTCATCATCAGACATACGCTGAGGAATGATGGAAAATACATAGAATATAAATCCATCGAAACATACAAAAAATCGTTAATTCCGAACATCTTGGTTGCATTTTCTTACCATACATATCATTAAAGCACAAAAAATTACAGTTCTCCAGCTGGGACCGACTTTAAAGCCGCCTTCTCCGTTAAAATGTTTACATTTTTCTATTTCAATCGTCTCTCTAATCAGCCACTTTCTCACATTTCTAATCCTGGCCAACATTTTAGAGTCGCTAAATTTAATTTCGCATTTATTTTTTTTCTTTATGTTCGGACACAGTCGACTTTTCTATACGCTTGTGTTTGAAATACGCTTCGTGCGTTTATCGTACTACCAGTTTGTCCGATGTAACTTAGATCACATGAACACGGGATTCTATACACAACAGCAGCGTGTAATCTAGGTGAATTTTCTTTGTTATTTCTCAAAAAAAAAAAAAAAAAAAAATTAGTTTTATTGTTAGTTACTTGTCCAATTTTATCGGTCACTTTTCTTATATATATGGTAGAATAACATGCGTGTTGAACTCTTCCCTTTTTTACAATTTTCTTTCCATTTTTCCAACATTTTCGACGTGAAACATCTTGAAAATCGCTCGTGAAACGAAATAGTGAAACGAAATCTCGCAACGCGACGGCTATTATTTTTACCGCATATATTTATATATGTTTATATATTTATATATAGATATATTCTGTATATTTATATATATTTATATGTATTTATATATATATATGTGTGTGTGTGTATATATATAAAAAAAACTCGCCCTCCTGGTCTCGGAATGGGCAAGCCCCCTTCACCCCCAGGTCTAGTTCTTTTCTAATTCTTATAGAAGAGTAAACTTTTTCATTGGCTACGCCGTTCGACAGAAAAAAATCTTTAAGTTCAAATTTTCACCACCAGTGGATGTAGGGGCACTAATATCTTATTAAAGTCTTATATACGGGACAAATTTCATAACAGAACACTTTTCCTGATGACCCCGGGTGTAAAAATGGCAAAGCCAATAATATATATAAATACTTAAACCGATATAGGCGTTTCACGTTAAATCAACCGACCTGTGCCCCAGCACAGCCGCACCCAAATTTTTTTTTATCATTCTTATCACTTTCCTATACGATTTTTCCTTTATCACGTATTTTTTTCGCTCTTCTAATTAACGTCCTAAACACCTCGTACTTTTGGCTAGGACAATGATACAAATCTTTATGCAAGTATTTGTTCGTGTGGGTTTGTATTCGAAACGCAAAACTGTTTATGCCTCCAGTTTCTTTCCTTCCAGCTAAAACATCTAAAAAGCCAAAGTGACATTTTTTCCCTTTTTACCTAAATCTGATGTTTGGGGATGAAAGCTATTCAAGAAGAACTCAACATTTTTTTCTTTTCCACGTTGTCAAATAACAAATGTACCGTTTACATAACGAATCCACAGTTAAAGTGTGTGCCACTTACTAACAATCTTTTCCCCCCAAATCTTACATAAAAGTATTAGCAAAAGTCGGCGCCAAACGCGAATCTATTGCCATGCCCCCTTCTTGTTTGGAAATTTTCCTGTCAAAGGTAAAAATTATTACGGACTACTGTCTCTATTAAACTCATCGTAACCTTATCCATTCCCAGATTTCTAATAAATTCCACTGTCTCAGCCACTAGAGCATTATTGAAAAGAGAGACGGCATCAAAACTTATTTAAATCGCTTTTTTCTAAAATTCGCTTTTTTTAATTTTTCCATAAACTCTGGCTACATAATGCATCGTATTTTCTACTATATCCCTTAATTTTTTCGCAATGTATCCTTCTATAAAATATGACGGACCATTAATGGAACATATTATTGGCCTTTTGTGGGTATCTGTCTTATGTATCTTGGGCAACCCATACATTCTTGGCACAGTGACCACCGAGGAGATCGGCAATTTTTTGGTTTTCCAATTCAAACTTGATTCCTTAACTACTTTTTCTCTATTTCATCAGCAATTTTCCGCAAAGAATCCGCCATTTCCGAAAACGGGCTTTGCTGTATTAATTCCATCACCTTTTTTTTTTTTTTTGTATCCTTCAATTTTCATCACTATAACCGGATTTTCCTTATCAGCTTTTAATATCATCACATCATTATTTTTGCGAAAGGACAGTAGAGCTCCTCTTTCTTGCCGTGATAGATTTGGCTGATGGGCTTTACATTTTCTTAACACAACCGCACAATCCTGCCTAACAATTTGGGCGATATAAATCCCTACATTTTTTAACCCATCTTCAATATTGCTAGTTATTTCCTCTCAAGAGAAACTAACTTTTTGAGGAGCAATAGCAAAATTTAGACCTATGAAAGTTGACCGATAAACTTGGACAAATTTTAAGGAAGAAAAAAATTAAGCCAGTTTTTAGAACTAACGGTAAAATTATTATTATTATTATTATTTTTTTTAAATAACGAAGATAACTTACCTAAATTACATGCAGCTGTGTAGTGTATAGAACCCCGTGTTCATGTGATCTAATTACATCGGACAAACTAATAGTACGATAAACGCACGAATTAAAGAACATGAAGCGGATTGCAAACACAAGCATACCGAAAAGTCGATTGCATCCGAACATAAAGAGAAAAATAAATACGAAATTAAATTTAACGACCCTAAAATGTTGGCCAGTCTTAAAAACTCGAGAAATCCGTTGATTAGAGAGACGATTAAAATAAAAAAGTGTTAAAATGTTAACAGAGAAGGCGGCTTTAAAATCGATCCTAGCTGGAGAATTGTAATTAGTCGCGTTTTAATTATGTATACGGTAAGAAAACCCAACCAAAATGTTCGGAATTAATGATTTTTTGTGTGTTTCGATATATTTTCAATTTAGATTTTTTCCATGCAGTCTCTCAGTCTATGTTTCGGCTCTGATGATGAATAGACTGTTACTATTCGAAACGTTAGCTGATAATATTTGTGACGTGATTTGTAAAAAAATAATAATATAATAAATTTCAGAAGCCATGAAAATTTAAAATAATTCTTAATGATTCAAATTCTTAACCGTTAAACTGAATAAATCTGACTAATTTACATTAACATTTATTATTTTTTATTATTTATGAGTTAATATTTTTGAAAGCATCTAAATACTAATGTTGTCAAACTAATAAAAATTTAAACTTATTAATTGTCTGAGTAAAGTCTAGGTAACCGAATAAAAGTTACGAAAAATTTGTCGACTAAAACCGTAAACTGGGATATTAACCGAAGGATCCAATTGTTTAAAAATTGAAAAAAACAAAATAAAAAAGCGATTAGATTATGAATTATAAAAGAACCCACTCGATTAAAAACCTGAGAGAAATTAATTCAATTAAAATTGAAAAAGATCAGTCGTTGAGTAAAAAAAGAAAAAAAACGGTAGGATTAAAGATAATTGATAATTGCTGTAACGAAATATTAATTGAAGTAACATTTCTATTTATAAAATTAGGCATATATTTTTAAAAAGTAAATTACACAATATATTTGTCATGTAATGACAATATGTGCCCTTTTTTTTTTTTTTTTTTTTTTTTTTTTTTTTTTTTTGGTGTCCTTTCCCTACAGATGGAAGAAATGAAGATAAGATATACAAGTGTTAGTTAAAGTTAGAGTAAAAATAATAAGTAATGTAAAATAATTTATTTATGTAAATTAAAACTGGAGAATTTTAAAAATACTATGAAAACCATTAAAATAAAAATTATTGATGAACGAGATAAAGTATTATAATAGAAATATAAAATAAATTAAAAACTACGATAAAGTTTAAATATAACAACATCAGCTGGAGCACATATAATGAATTAGTAATTCAATAAATCATTATACTTATATATGTAAAAATATTATCAAAGATTATTTCGCTAGAAATTTCTTTAAGCAAAATCAACAGTATCATTTCGGCCATTTGTGCGTATACTTTATACAATGATTGCCAAAGTAGTGTGCCATCAGTTCGAATTTATTCAATGGCTTGCACTGGAAATTCAAAATCAACTCGCACCAGAGCAGTTGGATATCTTTCCAACCGTGGATATATATCCGATTCGTAACTTCCAACTGCGACCGAGTTACGAAGTCATATTTAGTGTGTACTTATGATCTTAGGCCGTGCACTCAACTCCAACTCCGTCTGTTACTCGGAACGCACAGAGCAACAGCTGATAGTTGTATCTGTTGCAGACGCAGCTAACGTCTTTCAGAGTTGAGACATATTAAATCACACTGTCAGAGGTAAATCCGAATGTTTCCGAATACGGATATATCTCCGAGAATATAATTGCATCTGAAGTTACCAATGTCTGGTACGCACGTAGTCGCAAATTAACTGGTACTGTGTACGAACTTTATTTATACGCGCTGAACTTCCTCATATTTCTGTTACATAAAAACATTGTTTCATTGAATTTTAATAGGTCAGCAAAGAAGTCGAATGTTAGCTAAATTGTACAAGGACGAACGATGCCAACAGTTACCGGCCTTTTCGGTTTTGCAAAAAATGCATTTAGACCGTATCATTCGTCGTGCCGAAACGGAAGAATTTTCGAGTTTACTAATGCCTCATCAAAAAGCTGGAACTGGCGATGGTTAGTAAGCGCTGTAAGATTATTTTCTATACTTAGAGTTACAGTTATTCCATTTTAAAATATTTTAATAATCACCGAACTTTACGATGCATAGTTCACATCGAGTGCCGGTAATTATTAGTTTTAATTCGAAATTGAACGTCAAAAATCTTTTATGGCTGCCTTCATTGCTATTTTTTTTTCCCCCGTTTCCGATCATATTAGCGAAGGAAAAGTGAGCAAATAATTTAAATAAATTTTTGCAATTAGGCTCTACGATTTTGCAGCGGGCTATAATAGAGCACAATATACTGTCCGCCAGCAAATTATATAACAATGTAACATTCGATGATCTTGGTAGTTTATTGGAGATATCTGCAGAAAAGACTGAAAAAATCGCGGGTCAAATGATAATGGAAGGAAGAATGAACGGCTTTATCGATCAGATAATACGCATTGTATATTTTGATAGTAAGTTTTAAACTCTTGACTTCATTTTGTTTGCTAAAGGCAAAATCCATTAAGATTTTTGCGACGCTGTAATCGTTGTTTCCTCATTTTTATTGTCTAATCGTGTTTTAATTATGTGTGTATGCGTGCGTATGTGTATCAATAAATATACATACATACATACATATGTGTGTGTGTGTGTGATGTTAACCTTCATTATATTACTTATAAATTTTTTATATTTTTTACTAATTCGGTGTTTTATTATTTCAAATTCACCGCTCAGTCGCATGTAAATTGAAATTATTTATGTAATTTGAATATTTAAAAGTATTAAGCTTCTAAAAGTATGAATACGGACTGTCCAAAGTGACGTTACCAGTTATATGAAAATTTTGTTTTCTAATAAAATGTGAATTCGAAAAATGCAAGTTTAAATGTATAAAATAAACCTCTATCCTTTCTTTATAAAATCCCTATGGTAATTGCATTCGAACATAACGAATTTTCTAGCCTATAAAAAGCTCGAGAAAAGTAGATAGTAAAAGACGTTATTCAGGATCCTCACTTAATTCATCTTGGCTCGATTCTGAATCTACTTCTACTAATGCACGCCTTCTTATTATCAAAACAATGTTGTGCATTCTAAACTAGATTCGATTAAATATTAGCGTGTAATTAGAGAGAAAATTATTAGCGCGTATATATGCGTATTACCGCACTACGGTACGTTGTAAACGTGTCTTTTAGTCAGATGCAAAATTGTATAGATTTCTCGATACTGTTTAAATTCCACTATTTAATGTGGGGTGCTACATAAGCCATAAACTGCGTCTATTGATTAAACTGATAAGCGCCTAATTATAATTTGCCTGATTTTACGCGCGCATAAAAAAGTTTAACTTTTTTAAAAAAATACTCTATATCGACGTTGTATTTTTATTTTTGAAGAAAAAGATGCATTGCAATTATGGAACAAACAAATCGAGTCCTTGTGTCATAACGTGATTCAGTTTGTGGATACAATGGATACCAAATCGGAAATACGTGAATGGATGAATAATCGTCCAAATGATCAAATGATTGAATAATATAATAATTCAAGAATACACCTTCCTTGTTAATATGTATGTTTTTTTTTTGCTTATTTATTTTTTTTTTTTTACTTTAAATAAATATATTTTAATTTACAGTTTTCTATTATAATAAATATATTCTATCAAAGTTACATGTATAGTACACCGCTTTTACAGGGTGGCTACTAAATCGAAAATAAGCCGGGAATTTTGTTATAAAACCGGGAGTAAAAAAATAGCCGAACGATAGTTTCAATACAAAAAAATCATTTGAAGGGGAAAATTATTACATTTTTCAATGCACTTTAAGTATATTACAAAGTTTATTTTTCAATGATTCGTATAAAATATGCTGCGACGGTCAAACATTATCAATGGTAACAAAAAAAAATCCTTTTGTTTTTTTTTTTCAATTTGACTAATTTTTTGCTTAAAAGACTTTTTCTATAACGGCGGGTCTATTTTCATAAGTAATATTTATATTTATTGCCAGTACATTTTAGTAAAAAACATTTAATGAAACACATGAAAAAAGTGTTGTATTATTTATTTCAGTTTATTGGGATGGTTGTGAATCCTTTCAGTAAAACTTTTAAAAGTTCTTGAACTCCGTAAACCCCTTGAAGTCTGTGAGTATGATTAAAAATGTAAATATTAAACGTTAAATTGTATAAATCAGAATTATATCAACCTGTTATAAACTTCATTATTAACTTTTGTAGTAATAAAGTTAGCATATATTGCTTGAGTCAGTTGGTGGCATTACAACGGTAAAATATTTAAAATGTGAATAAAAGAATTTTAAAAAACTAAAAACATTCAATTTACAGTTTTTGTTTCTACTGATATTTTATTTGCGTTCGCTTCAATTTTTTGTTATTATACAAGTGGAAAAATGTTCGTATAAACTCTTGTACAAATAACCAGGAAATCAGAAGGAATGTTAATAAAGTATGATTCAAGAACGCAGACGAATAATGAAGACAACAACAGAGCGACACAGTGAAGGAAAAACAAAAAGAACCACGGATTGGCACGAAGACTAGGTTGAACAGATAAATAAAAAGAACAATTGTTAAGAAAAGAGGAAACGTGTACATGCGATACCGAAATCTGAGATAAAAATCTTTACACGGCGCAAGGAGATTAGAAGATTTTTTTAAAAAAGAAGTAGGAAGAAGCTACAACCCGAGCCAAGGAGTCCACCACTTCATTACTGCAGATGCTGCCCAAATGGCTAGGAACTCGTAGCAAATCAATTTGAATGAAATAAAGGGAAGAAAGAACGTGGATAAGTCAGCTTATCCGGAGTATAATAAAATCGCAGAAACGATCAGGTAGGGGAGAATAAATTGAAGGGCGATCATGGAGTCAGATATAATCAAGGATTTAGAGAAAAGGTGATTGGAGGAAATGAAAATAATACAACGTAGCGCAGTCATTAATACGTTTATGAATGTAGAACAGAAAGGAGGCAGATGAAAAGATTCTGAAAAGGGAAAAAGTAAGAGTATAAAAGAGTCACCGACACCACCCGGCCTTTTTGAACCATCTGTAAACACGGTTACATGCGATAGAAATTGAGAATTGATAGTACTATGAAATTCTTGTCTAATTAGTGCCTGCGAAAGAATTTTGGAGAGCGTAAGTACGGTAAACGTATTAGAAGAATGGCAGAGTTCGTTGAAGTTAAAAGAGAAATAAGGGAGATTGTCGAAGGAAATTGTGTAAAGTCAAAACGAACTAAGCCAAAGAGAGATGAAGGATAAAATAGGGATTTTCCTTGGTGCGAAACGCCAGTTCCTAGAAATGAAAAGATAAGAATGGATAGGAGTAGAGAACGTGACTGGAAGACGATTTCCCAAATAAGATCTGCGAATAGAAAGGGGTGGTGTATTAGATTCAGCGAGGACTGATAGAACTGGAGAGGATTTTTAAGAGCATCAAGGCATAGACGAAGGCAAGAATTTTGGATTACATCTAATCTAGAGAGTCGGGACCTACCAAAGAGAAATGAACAATAATCAAATTTTGACGTGATGATGGATTTGTATAGAGAAATAAGAATATAGGGATCACCATCCCATTTGGTTGGAGATAGGCCTTCAGCAGGTTTTAGCGTTTCGACTGTAGAAGAGGAAAGATACTTGATGCGTTCGTTAAAGGATAACCGACTGTCAAGGAAGATACCAAGATAACAAAAACAATTAACACAAGAAAGGGATGTATTTGCTAGTTATAGACAGAAGCGAGATTATAAGGCCGATTTCTCTTTACCCGATTTAGAAAAATACGTCTTAACATACACCGTGGAATTTTTTATCAATAGGATTAATGAACAATATTTATAACGTTCTGATATTCCCAATTAAACACTCAAAAAATAATGTTCATCGACTAATAGAATGAATTCATTCTTACAATGCAAAATGAATACTTTATTTTTCCGTCAAATATGATTTTAATTTATCGATCCGACACGGCTTTGTTCCCATAGTGCTTGATAATTGTCTTCTTCCGTCCTCTCATGTATTTTTGAAAAAATTGAATATCTGGAACGTATATGTGTACATACAATTTAAGTTTTGGTTGCTTGGAGTTGCTTATCTAATATTTACACCGCATAACCTTTTTTAATTCAGTTCAATTCATTTATTCTTCTCAGATCACATTCCGGTGCCGTTTTTGATTTATTAATAGATTTTTTATTTTTTTTTTTTTGCCGCGTCAACTATGGACATTATCCAGCGCGAGTGATTTTTTTTTTTTTTTTGAAGTTTCAATATGCTGCAATGGGGTTCAAACCAGGTTCTATGTGAATGAAACACCACTGCCTAACCAACTACGCCGCGGTAGCTGGCTCATTAATAGAGATTAATATTGTATTTTATTAATTTTAATAAGATTAATAAGCGATTTATTAAACAGTGTAAAACGAAGACAACGTGCAAATAAAAAACAACGATTCCGGATTATTATCGCTTCTATTTCGATAAAGAATAGTACGTCAAGCTCGAGGTTTTTAACTTTTCCCTCGTATAAATAATCATACTGACGTGTCGAATAAATACCGCTAGTGGACGTATATAAACGACGTTTTTCCCCGTCTTTTGTAATACGGTTATCCATTTAATTTAAATAAAGTTACTGGAATTTGAAAATAAACTGACATCTAACTATTAAAAATGATCAAAACAGATGTAATTTCGTAACAGCTAAGATGGTAGCACACTGCAGGAAAAAAATCCCCCTTCCCTCCAAAAAAACAATATGCAAATACGTTATTTAAAAGTACGCACTTTATTTTTAGATACATCGTGTCTAAAAAAAGAACATACTATGTTATATTGGTATCGCTATACCAAACGAAGTATTCGTAAGTGCAGTTTCAGTATTTCGAGAAAACGGTTTTGAAATAAAAATCTGACGATTTTCTTCGGTAAACTAATCGGACATGTACAAATCCTATTTCTATTTTAAAAACAATGAAATTAAATTTCGATCTATTTAATTTCCCGATAAAATTGTTTAAGAAAAAAAAAGCAAAAAACTACGGCAATTATGGACTCCGCTTCGGCACCAATTGTAGAAACCTAATTAGGTAGAATAACGTTACCGGCCTGTTCGATTTAAAAATTCGAATGATGACGCAATTTTTACGATTTAGACACTTATATCTCATTAAATATCTTCAGTGAAATAAACGCGGTTGTTTTTAGACGAACAATTTCTAACGGGTCAATAAAGAAAACTTACACTTTTTATTTTTTTTCTATCCCTTAATTTGTAAATTCTTTAAAGCATAACTACTTTACTTGATGTTTACTTTGTGCTAAATTTCGGGTACATTACTTTCAGTATTCCTAAATTTTAAAATGTATAAAATTTTTCGCTTTCGGTTAATTGATTTCCGGGTTAAAAGAAGATATAAACAAGTATATAATAGAAATTCTGAGAAATATCGTATATCCTATGCTTAGTAAAATTATTGACAAATTAATTGTACTATAACACTGGTAGAAACCACGTCAATAATTTCTCATCTATATGTGTATTTATTACAAAATCATGGTATACACTTCTACGAATGTATTATTAAACAATTTTTTAAAATGCTTTTTTTTAAATTAAAACCTTTCCTTCTAATTTTTTTGAAGCTACTGCTCTTCGAAACGCGTAGACATAATTTTTTTTTAAACACTAATATACACCGTGTTAAAAGGCATCAATTGACATTATATTTAACTTCATACCATGATTAATTTTTACGAAATAACTAAATTTAACATTTTAGTTAACTAATAGATCTCGCCGTAGATTTAATTTACTCAAAAGCTGACTGAAACGATTCTACGTCAATACTTATCAAATGACATGAACCGAAAGTAAATAGCATAATTTTTTTAAGCACAAGCGTATAACAAAGTTGTATCTACGCCCTGCATACATCGGTACATGCGTTACTTACACACGCCGATATTTGTCTAGCACAAGTAATGCATTGCACTTCCATTAAGCGCGATTACCTTGTTTTCTAATCCTAATATAGAAAAACGTGTTTAAAAAGGCTGCTTTTTTAATAAAGAAAATAAAACGCAGTTTAGATTTTTAATATCCCTGGAGGTTTAAAGTATACACATTTAATAATAAACGTATTTATAAACTAAAATAATCCCAGGTTTTTTTTTGTAGCCTCTGAACTAAAAATTTACTCTAAATCTTATGTCTTCGATTCCACATCGGTGCATATTGCATGACATAAATCAGAAGTAAATAGTACCATTTATTCAAACGTCAATTGTGTCGCCACAACAACAGCCATATCGCTCAATAATGACGAGAAAGCAGCGTAACATTACTGCGAAGTATCGATTTTCCAGTTTCCAATGTTCTCGGTCGATATCTTCAAATTTTTGAGCACATTACATTATCCAAAAAAAAAAAAAACCCGTGACAGTTCACAAGTACCTCACGGAACTTAATCTGTAGCAATAATAGCATTCTGTTCGCAGTACTTAAGCGGCCTTCACGGAACTACCAATGCCATCGTTAACGGTACATCAAGCATGTCATTACACAAACTTCTAACAACGCTCTTTGAATTTCAGGTACAGATTTATCTCTCAATGTTTCAATTTAACGCACGCTCGTTGGTTGTATCGCCGAAATTTAACACCTGCGGCACATTTCTCATTCACTTTCACTATCACTGACAAAAAAAAACACGTAATTGTATTTGTTCTTTTAAATGCGCATATTTATCTACAAATAAATATTTTCACTTTAAAACTACAATTTTGCTCTTCATATTGCTGCATTCAAAATATATTTTTAAACTTCGGATGGGGGAGCCCCCGCTGGCTCCGCCGCTGCATTATACTGCTTTAAAATTAAAACAAACATTTCAAAATCGTGCACGATTTAATTGAGACATATGTACAAAACGTAATTTGCAACAAATGCAGAAGGTTATTTTCCGGAAACTCACCCCTTATTTATCGTAGTTCGAATTATGTCTCAGTAATTATGTTAATGAAAATTTACGCATCTACTTAAAATTGCGTTGAAAATAGGAAAACATCTATTGCATCCATTATATTTCGTACTTTTTTTTTTTTTTTCATATACTTTACAGTCCGAATATCGTCTAAGCCGGTTGAGAAAAATCTAACAAAACACAATAATTGCGACATCTATGAAATAATTCCGACTCGTTTTTTTAAAATTTACAACCTTTTCATTCTATTAAAAAAGCGAATTCCATCTTTTAGTTTAATACTCCTCGTTTAGTAATTGTTTTCATCTGACTATTTCACATAATCACGAGCATTATTTCTAGCTTATAAAAGTAATATACCTTAAGGGTCATCATTCCAAAAGTAATACCCGTTTTTCCAAAACTCACGAAAAAATAAACGCAAAAAATTTTTAAAAAGTTTTATTTACAGTTTGAGTATACCTAGTTTTCTACATAATCACCTTCCCGTACCAAAGACGTCTGGTATCGATCCTTTAGTTTCAAAATTCCCGCGTGATAAAAGGCAGACGGCTAGGTTTTTAGATACTTGTTAACCTCGGATTCAAGCTTTTTGTTTGTTCTGAATTTCTTCCCTTCCAAGTGGCGTTTCAGGTTGGAGAATAAATGAAAATCACTCGGCGCCAAGTCAAGGGAGTATGGCGGATGTTGAAATATTTCCCAATATAATTTTTCGAGCAATTCTGCCGTCCCTTTTACCGCATGCAGCCCGGCGTTATCATAAAACAGCAACACCTTCGGAGTGAGCAGTCTTCGCTTATTCCAGATTGCTTTTCTCACCTAGATGAGTGTCTTTTGGTCAGCCTCACTATTGATCGCGGTTTCCTTAGTCCAGCGAAAACCTTCCTGTCTTCGTCTAACAGCTGTTTAATGCACTCAAAATGTTATTTGGTGAGACTGTCTTTTTCCTCCTTTGAACTCTCTAACTCTCCGACGACTCGCCCATACACTAAACTAAGTTCATCATATATTTTCCGACGCCTTTAAACCTTTCGCGCTCAAAAAACTGAATGACAGTACGCTGCTCAAAAATAGACGTATTCTCCAAGAGTGTCTCCATGGTTACTGACACATGGTACGTGTTGCAGTGAAGGTATCGCCGATTTCTTTCATCCAATATGTGCCTACACTCAGAATATAAAATCCTTCCAATTTCTGTACCCTTACGTCGCAGCCAAATTATAGAAAAACTGGTATTACTTTTGGAACGACCCTCGCAGTGAAAAAAAAGTCGATATACTACAAACTTAAACAACGAAATTAATATTTAAAATTTGTCAAATGTTTTACTAGTATTTCATTTTATTTTTACAATAAAATATTTTTGTACTGTATTATTTTTATTATATTTTTTTCCCAATATTTATAAATAAATAATCGCTCAAGAGTACCAAATAATTTAGGCTCAAAAATACCACAGAGTACGTGCATTTTAATTTAAAATGAAAATTTATGTACGTTTGCACGCGCAACTCTAATTTCGGATAAAATATCGTTATTTGCAAGTTCCAAAGCAATCTAGTTATATGTAAGAGTTGTTAATTTTCAGCTATATTGTATTTTTTATACCCGGATTTTTTCCCTTTAGATCTAACAAACGCCGTCGAACGCCGAGGAATTCGGTCAGATCATTAAACTAATTCTATACCTAAAGTCGTGTGAAATTACCGATTTTGGGAAAATTGATAAAGATTGACTGAGAAAGTGAATAGTAGAACAGGACGCAAAATAATAAGGTGAGATAAAGACGATATGACAGTCGACATTCGAAGAGATGGGAGATAATTAACAAATAATATCAAATCAAACAAATTGGAGTATTAGTTGCATATAAGAGAAAACGATGAGTAATTATGTTGTGACCAGCCGCCCACTAATATAATGTTAGGTAGACGGTGTTCAGAAGACAAATCTAAGTTGATTCTTCATAAATCGGGAACACCGTCAATCTGTAAATGGTGAATCATTTTATAGTAATATCATTTGGATTGATATTTTTTATGTAATAATAAATATAATATTACGAAATTCAACATTTAGCGTGCCAACGTCTCGCAAAACGGGAGCGGCGGGAGGGAACAAATCACTTTTATACATGAAGGAGCATACATACATTCACACACACACACACACGTACCTACAAATGAATAGTTACTGATTCATTACAGTGTACATGTTTAATTGTTATAAATTTTAAAAAATTAGTATACATACAAATTTAGTATTTCTAAGAAATGATGTATAATGAAAAAGGACAAAAAAATACGGATATCACACTTCAAATGAACCGACTTATATATAGTACTAGCTGAAATAATATCAATGCCGCGATATTTTAAATTTATGATAATAAAAACAAAAAAAAGTGTTATATAGTTTAAAAATTGAGTTTTATTGATTCAAAAGATCTCGCATTTATTTAGCTATTAGTTCAATTTTCTTGAATTTTTATTAAATCGGCGTTTTTATCTGGAAGGGCGACTGTCCTTGCTTGGCACACCATTGTTTCGGAACGAACTATGGGCTATGTAAAAAAATCAAAAAGAAATACTAAACGTTCAGTTTTTATGCAATAATTTTGTTTTATTATAATCCTGCTACCTGTTGCACTCGATAATCGCTATCCCCGGGCACTATGAAAAATTATTAACTGGAATTAAATAATTTTTAAGGACACAATATTCACGATTTATTAAAAACAATACTTAATTATGAAAAAATGGCAGATTAAGTGTATAAAATAGTAAAACATAATTATGAAAAAAAATAAATAAATTGTTTAACAACGTACATTTCAGAACGGTGCATTATTTACAGTACGAACATAATGCAATATTTTTATTTAATTGAAATACGTTTTTAAACTAAATATTTTATTTACTCGGTTGTATGGTGGGAAAAAGAAAAAAACTATTAATGAATACGTTTATTCCGTGTGTGCATGTAATAATATCAGACGTTATCCAAAAGATCAAAAACGAAAACACAGAAATTAACCTGTCGAACTTAAAAAAATCATAATTGGGGTGAACAGAATTAGACACCATTATATAAACAGAAAAGGCCACAACGGAATATATAAATTATTCTCGTAAATTCAAAAAAGAGAGGAAGAAAAAAAAACGAAATTAACGCGTGAAATGAAAATATTGTTGATAAAAGAAAAGCTGGAACTAGAATCGAATCATTCGTTGAAACCTACGAAACTAAAATGGATGAATTTAAAATCTGAGCGGCAAAGAAGTGAAAAGTTCAACACTCTCAGATTAAATCTGAATCAAAACCCCAACATTTCTATCACTCAAAGGGATATCGGCGCTATAACTAATAATCAATATTTGCAAAGGCATTTCTTCAGTTTAACGTGATCTCGTTACGATATATTTCTAAGGAGTATGTTTCATTTGATTAACAGAGAGAAATGAATGCATATTTTACACTCCTTTTATAAGAAATAATTTCGCAAAAGACAAATTGCAAAGCTATTATTTTCTTTAATCTGATGCTCCATTATTAAACTAAATACTAATAAATTTGAACTTTAAACTTGATAATAGACAAATAACAAATTCAAAGCTAATAAATAAATTACCAGCTCAAAACCTATAAAATAAAAGAATTATATTTAATAATTTCCGACTAAGGACTATAGATTAAGTTATCCGAAAGTAGACGGCATGTATCCTAGTATAATTGTTTTATTTTGTATGTTCTCGGTTTATATTTCATTTGTTGTCAAATATTACTTTTATTATTTTACCTTCCGAAGATTTCCTGAATTTTCCTATAACGCGGTAACTGAAAAAAAAAAAAAAAAAGTTTACTGTGTGTTTGTAAAGCGGAATAGTAAATGACTTAAGATACAGAGTGCGATAATTAAAATAAAAACGCAGTAAACAGAAAAAAAAAAAAAAAATGACTAGGTATAATAAAATACGGTTGTAAACGCGTAGGAATAAAAAGCAAAAGGCGCCGGACCCTCTTACTGATGTGACATAGGTCCAAGCAACAAGAGCGCGTTTAGTATCCATCAACTAAATCCATATCGTTGGTAATAATAAGGTTTTTTAAAGCATCTTTCAACGGGTCAACTTGTTCCGGGAATTTTTTTCGCTGCTCCATCTCACTATCGACATCCTCGGTTCCGCTGTCATAGCGACTGATGCATCTACTACTGTCGGCCGAATGTAAGATACTGGACGAACTGTCGACATTCAACGATAAACGAGAATCACAATTTAAAAGAGCCGAATTTTGCAACAGGTTAAACTGAAATTCGTCGTTCACGTCGTAAGAGCAATACGGTGATTTATCCAGTATCTGATTCTGTATCATTTGTAGCCAGTCGGCGTTGTGCCACTGGAAGTTGCCCGTTTTAATTTTATCGGTCCACGACTCGTCGAACTCTTTGATTGTTTCCAAACACATGCGACACAGTTTCCGAATAGCCGGGTTATTGTCGTGCATCAAATCGATGAAGTAAGCCGGAGCGTCCGTGTCCTTTATCAGATCGTCTCGAGTGAATGGGTGTTGCAAAAACTGATAAAAAACGTAAATAATCTGCAAAACGATCTCATCGTCTTCCTGCTTGATTTTCAGCAAATCAATCAATAGCTGCGAGATATTCTTTTCGTGGAAGTATTCCGCGCAATTCTCGTCGTACGTCATCGTTCCCAATAAAATCAGAAGTTCCAGTATCAGATCATCGGCCGTGGTTGCCGGCGAGCCTAGTCGCTTTTTTACGAACACTATAACGTTGCTATTCTTCTGTAGTAACTGATAAAAGTCTACGCCAACGAGGGACAAATTACCCAATACACCGATGCACTCAAGCACGAAATCTTCTTTGTCACACTCTAGCACGCCCTGCAGAATCGGTGCGGCGTACTCGTTCAAAACAGCCTTCGTACTCGCATGAAACGAAATGTTCCGAATTATTTTCATGAACAACACGTCGTTATTTTCCAAGGCGGATTTTATTACAATTTTAATACCTTCGTGTTGTTCGCCGCTGTTAACCATCTGTTCGGCGCAACGGCAATTTAAAGCTAAATTTAAACATATCGAAATCAGCAACATACTATTACTGTCGTGTCTCGCTCCACCGCCTGCGATCATTCTGTTAAAAAAATAATACGCGCAGGGCGCTAACGAAAGTTTCCCATCGTCGGTAATCGTTAAATGGTAAGCAATTCCGAGTGTGTATCGTTCGATCAGCTCCATTATGTGATGGTTTTTCTCCGAGAACCTGATCAACTCTGCCACTAGATTAAGTTTAATATACTGCTCTCGTATCCGAGAATCGAACGACAAATTGTAGAACAACTGCAGAACGATCGTTTCTAACTTGACATCTCGAAACGTTAACAAACGGAATAGTTTCTCCGCGATACCTAAGCTATACATCTCGTCTTTATTTTCTCGATAAACCGACAACTTCTTCAGGTACGTACTAAGCACAATCAAAAGCGACACTGAGTCAGTATCTAGCGATAAAGCTATTAATTCGACTATGTTACGCTTTCGAATTTTATCTTCGATCTTTTCGTTCTCGGAAATATTCATTAACAAATGAAAACAATACTGCAATACGACACTCTGTTTTTTCATGATTTTTTCCAAATGCCTCCGTTTCTGACCGTATACATCGGTTTCTGTAGCGGCCAGTAGTTTTGGAACCGGTAAACCGGTGATAGCGCCGCTGTTATTTTCCGAACTGTTTTCTTTGATACCGTTCCGTTTGATGTCACCGCTTCCGGCCGCCGCTGACAACGTACTCCTTCCCTTTATCGGTATACCGCTGCTAATTCTATGAACGGCGCTGCTAGCTTTCGATTTCGATTCTACAACAGCCGATTTCAAACTACGCGGCAAAGGTAACCTGGACTGAATGATATTAGTACTACTAGCCTTACTTTGTTGCTCGGTATACTGATTAGCTTCGTTCTTTGTCTCGTAATAACGTTTCAGTTCTTGCTGTATAATTTCCATACACAATGAGCCGATTTTATACTGCGCGATGATACCGTGAAAATTGGTGTACATCGAAAAGCACAAAAAAACATGCACTATATTCATCGTCAAGTCTAAACTTTTCTTCCAATCCTCGCGCAGAACTCTCGCCAGCGCATTTAGAACCGATCCGTTTTTTGATAATTCGTCCAAGTTGACGGAATCTTTGGCTATTTCCAATATCAGCGAGGAACCTTTTATTTTTTCGAACATATCCTCGTAGAGTAATTCCACGTAATTCTCCAATTTCAAAAGAGTCGCCTTCTCTCCGGACGACGTACTACCATCAGATGAAGATACACTTTCGCTAGAAGAATTCATGTCGACTCCGTTCACATTCAGATCTTTCCTATTTTTCAAGTACGAAATTAGATGTTCAACATCTAATAGCTTTGACCGATGTATCAGCTGGCACTTATTAATAACATCTTCCGCTAACAAGGCGCAGTCCGTATCTTGATTTAAACCTTTAAATATTATCAATTTCTGACAGTCTCTTTTATCGCTTATCACAACCTGTTCATTTTCCCCGACAACGACAGCTTCAGTTTCGTAGTTGATAACTAACGCTTTTTTGGTCGGATGGACATCAATATTGTTGAATTTGATTTTTTTCTTGATACAATAAGGTTCTTGGTCCATTATTTAAAATACACTTTAAAAACGAAAATAAAAGGTACAATTTCAAATACGTAACTTAAATAAAAACACGCATACATACATTTCTCACATTGCATACTTCAGTAGCAACGAAAACTTTGTTTACGACAAATATATTAATCGACAACTGCGTTACCATGTCGATAACTACATTTATCGATGGTTTGTTAAAAATATACCTTTTAATTATAATTTAAATTATTTCTATGCAATAATTAAAAAGTTACTATTTAACAAAACAAGAAAAACAATTTTTTTATAAAAAGGAACATAACGAAATTAGTTTCTATAATTCTATTTATACGCTCGGAAAATAAATAAAATTCATAATGAACAACTGCATAAAATTTTTTCAATTTTACTACTGACTTATTTTTTTTTAATACAACTGCAATGCAAGATGACGTATTAATATGGGGGGACAAATTATTTAATTTCATAATTATATATATATATATATAGAGAGAGAGAGAGAGAGACATATTTGAGGTGTAGTCAATATATAAAAAATCTGTCCTGTATAATAAATAGAAATTGGGTCGATAATAAGACAAGCCTTTTGAGAAGCTTAATCGAATGTAGCTCAATTTTGAGTGCTTAACCGAATGAAGACCAATTTTGAGTGCTTAACCGAATGAAGACCAATTTTGAGTGCTTAACCGAATAGTATAACCCTATTTTGAGTATAAGTCAACAGATTTAATAATTGAACGCAATTTGACTACAGCATATATAAAGAAATTTTCCGTTTTTTAAAACTTTTATTGAAGTAGAACAACAATATACAATCAAATCTTTCAGCGTCAATTTATACTTAATCATTGCTGGCATATCAAATTTTACTCAACTTTTCTTCTATTTTCATGTGCGAGGAATACCACTTTTGGGCTTAAAGTACTTTGAGGAATTAAATCGAAAAATTAATTACTTTTGTATATAATATAAGAAACAAATAACTAAAAATCAAAAACTATATCTCTGTCGAAGAATAGTTTTAACAGAAAATTTTCCATTGTAAATTGCTTTATATATTCAGTAATATGTCAACATCTTTATTTGAAGCTATATTGTAAATATAGGATTCATGTATAAAATTTTCAGAATATTTCTTTTCATAATATGATTTCTTATCGCCATAATAAAGAAATCATTAAATTGCCAACTGATGGCGCTGTAATTGAACAGTTGAAATTTTTTCGTTCGATTACCAATGCTGTAAACTTATATTTAAAATCGGGTTACATTCGGTTAAGTTCTACAAATCAACAGTAAAAAATATTTTTTATAAATTTTTAATATAGATTCACAGATAATTAGAAGTGTCAAAAATGAGAAATTATTTTACTGATAAGAATTTGCTTAATTTTATATTTATCAAGATATATATATATATTTATAGATACTTGAAATAATGTAAATATGTATATTCTAAATTTTAATTGCAGAAAATATTTACAAAATGAGTATTCGGATTAAACAATTATTTGATGTACCGACACTGGTACTATTTATTTTGTAATCACTAGAATCTTCTACCGGTGGTTTCCAAAGCTCTAGTAAAGGTTATGTGCTATTTCTTCGGAGTTAAATATAGTTGTGTAGTATACAAAAAGAATAATGTATTAATAATTTATATAGTAAGAATTAAAGAACTTTATTAGTTCTTGCGTATTATTCAATTACAAATTTTTAAAATTATTACCATTGTTTAATTAATTTTTCATGGTATAACATAAAACACGAGGTTAAATTGTTTTACACCTTTATGATTGTGATTCCTTAGAGATTGTTATTCAACAACTCTGCAATGTATTTTTGAATTTAAATATGTATAGAATATTAAAAGGAGCTACATATTCAGTAAATAATAATAATTTACCATTTAATTATTCATTATTTATCCAGAATTATTATAAGACTGTTTATTGCACATCTTGCAGATGTGAAATATTCAAAGGTATCGTATACACTTTATTGATATATACATTTGTAAATAAAAATTTGTATATAATAGTAAAACTTCGAATTTTTAAATTATGCGTTTTTATTAAATATATTTTCATATTTGAATTTGTAGCTATTAACAACATTAATAGACGCAATCAGTCATCGTATACTAACTTGCAGTCGATGGTTAAAAATGTGGGAAACGTTACAAAAAAGAAGAAACAGAAAAAGTCAAAAGTGAAATATGCCGAATTGTTAGAAAGTAAGTTTAAAATTCTTTTCAGAGTTGAAAAGTTTGGTTAAGTAATAACTTTTTCAATTTTAAGGTAATGGTAAATATGAAGTGAGATTGTTAGAAATTGCATTATCGCAAAATACCATTTCTATTTAATTTGTAGAGTAAGGAATAACTAATGAAAATAATGAAGCAGTTAATCGAATTGTTTTAAATAAATTTCAAAATTGATTAATTATATAATCTGTCCTTTTAATGAGGTTATTTTCTTACAATAGTGTATATATATATATATATATATACATATATGTATATAACTGAAATATCTTAATATGATGCAATCGAAAATCAGATTTTGACGTTTGGAATCAGACTAATGTAGAAGTAGAAAAAGGAAAAAATATATTAATACATTTTACATATGTAATTTAAAATCGTTCGGGATTCCATAATGCATAATCACAACTTCTATTTACAGATCATAACTTAAATAGTTGTTCATTATACAATCTTTAAGCGGTACCAAAGTTACCTGTGATTTCACAATTTTTAATTTGTCTTTTTTTTTTAATTTCCTGAAATAAATTGAAATCTGCATTAAAATTGTTTATTAGCGAAGGCTATTTTTGGTTACGAAATTTTATCAACTGAACAGTACATAACGGAAAAGAAAATACACTGGGAAAGTATTTATTGCATGTTTATACTAATTTAATTAATTTTTTGGATCCATATCAAATTTACTTCATTAATAAAAAGGTAAAATATAAAAATTCATAGAGTAAAAGCAATCTGATTAATGTAGGCGTGCTTTCGTTCAAATTCCAAGTCCTCTATTTTTGTTTCAAACTGCATTTATTAACATCACCGCTTAACGATTTGAACGTAATATTTTCGTTTATCTTCAGAGGGAAATATTAATTTAGATATGGTTTTAAATAAGAATAAACGCGTCTTTGTTACAAAATCTAATATTTTATGTGATAATATAATAATTTCATTTTGCCATCTTTGGTTGCTTTAGTTAACAAAGATAGCAGTAACGTTACGAGAGCTGTAGTAAAACATTTTACCCCCGAACAGATGGCTTTACTGATCGAAAATCCACACATTTCCTTGGAGCAATTACATAATTTAACTCCAGACAATAACAAAAAAGTTATTCCTTCAGACGATCGCACTAATGATCATAATACGCAAACCAACATGTTACCGAATGTCGCTCGTTTACAGGAAATAGCTACTTTTTCGAATGACGTCAATAGTAAAAAACAAAGCAGTATTTCATCGAATGCCATCCATGATCTTGATATTACTACTAAAACCGAAAATATTAAAGACGTCAAAAATCATAAATTAAATTTTTTGGAAAATTTGACAGCAGGCGAATCTGGTGCATTAAAAAATTCAACAATTTGTTCAATAGATATAGAAGATGATAAGAAGAAAAAAGTGTAAGTTATTTGACTATAATAATTTTTTAACTTAGATGAATAAAGTTTTTAAATATATACTATTATATTTCGGCTTGGGCAATAATAAAAAAATTTTCCCGTGTTTCTTGGTGGATAAAATACAAGCGGAATTTTTTTAAATGTTCATATATTGATAGTATTACTGTATATTATATTTATCAATAAAATGTAGCAATTGAAACCGAATAAATTGAAAAAATTCTTTTTTGCTGAAGTGTATCCATTGCAGTTTATTTACACTGGAAACAAATCTGCTAATTTTACAATCTAAATAGATCTAAAATTATTCAGTGAGATTATAATCAAGCGTCTAGGTTTTAAGTAAAAGTATATTATGAACCTGATTTTTTAAATTCCAATTTTTCAAAATTCTTTGGGCAACTTATGTTTTAATATGCTGCCATATATATTTATATTCATTTTTCACACAATAAGCACTGATTCATCAAGATCAATAACCTGGTACGTTCTCAAAACCGCAACATGCCCATCAGTTTAATATGTTCTTGATTTCTACCATACTCGAACATCAATCGCTGTTACAAACATTTTGTTTTATTTTATTTTAAAAAATGATTTAATTCTTTTAATATTTTGTCCGGGATAGGGAACTTATTTTAAATCTTTTACGAATATGCTGGCAATTTTTAGACCTAATCCATTGGTTTTTTTATATCCTTAATTTTTATTATTAATAAATTGTCCGTATAATTAAAATTACCTGCTCGTTTTGAATAGATACAAATATATTTTTATGTCTAAATTACTGTACAATATCTGCATTTGTACTTTTGCTTAGCGGTAACAAATTTCTAATTTTTCAGTAAAAATAATTTTGAATAATACTAAATGATTGCTTGTAGTAGTTAAATGTGGTATTTTTTCCCCCCTTAGTATACTTTAAATTAATGGCCTGTAATGGTAAGTTTTAGATGGAATAAATGATATTTTGTTGTGATAGCCAGACTTTCGCTATAAGTTTTATATATATATATATATATATATGTATATTATAACTCCACTTGTTATATTGAAATGAAAAAGAATAAAATTTTCAATAAATTCTACACCACCACTATCATAATTTTTTGTACTACCATATTATATGTTACAGTGTTCCTTATTCTGTCACATTCGCACAAATAAATATTTATTATTTTCATTTGAAATAATTGTTTTGTGGTTTTAATAAATATAGTTCTAATTCCAATTACCAATTTTATTTAATATCTAAATGCTTTATAAACGATGTCTTGCATTTTCTTTTCTTTTGCATTTGATTTCGTTCCGTACGTTAGGTTTACATTTTCGTATTTTATTTTCCAGTCTTTATCTGTTGTATGATTAATAAATAGAATGTATTCGGTGCAAGTAAATTTAATCTTTCCTGTTTTCGGCAATTAATGAAGAGACGCAAAATACAATTGTGCGCAACTGTTTACTATAACAAATGTACGAAAATCCACTCAAAATGTATAATATGATGTGAATCATTTTCATTACTGGGCCAGCACAATTTTGGGAGGACAAAAAAAAACCTTCGAATATATTTATTTAAAATGATAAATAGGAACTATTTTTTTATTGCCGAATTTTTAAAACTTCAACAAAAAAAAAAATATTTACAAATATTTTGCATGATACACGTTTCGTATATTTATATTTAATTTTTAAAGAATATTTAACATTAATATATACACGTTATTTCATTAATAAAATCATTATTTCTTGCTGAACGAAATTAATTAACTCACAGATTACTTGTATTAAATTTTGTACATAAATTGAATGTATGTTTGTTAATATTTAAACAGTTTAAATATCTTAAAATTTATAAATTTCGAAATTGAACCAAGTATATTTTAAATATAATTACAGTATCGTTTTTGTTTGTTTTTTTTTTTTAAATATATATTTAAATTTAGATAATTTGTACTTTTTATGTCCATAGAAAAAAGAAAGTAATTCAACAGTCAAAACAAAGTAGAAAAAATGATTTAGAAAAGTACCAGAAAAATTTTAATCTTGGTCTACTATCGTATTTAGATGTGTGTGTAAGTAATTTGTCGTTTTTTTTTTATATATATATATATATATATATATATATATATATATGGTAATATTAAAAAATTATGTACATGTACCGCTGATTTTACATTTATGTTTTTAGAGATTTTAAAAATAAATATCGAATAAGGGAATAAAGACTGATAGTAATTAGTTTTTCTTCCTTATTCAGAGTGGCATTTCGAAAAAAATACCAGATGAAATGGAGTGTAAGTTATAAAATATGTTAGGAACAATGATTTACGGGGATGAAGGATAATTTAAATGAAATAACAGTATACGAAATGTTTAGTTTTAATTGCGGAACTGTCATTTTGTGGTCCATAAACAGTTTCAAAAAGATAAAAAATAATTTGAATAATTATGTATTGACAAAAACCAAAGCTGCAAGGAGTAACCTTAAAAAAAACAACAAATTATAATGTATATTCAAAAGAAATTATAAATTTATACATATTCGGTATATCCATATTTAAACTCACTGTTATGATTATGTCCCTCAAAAAAAAAACCTGCACTAATTACATTAGTAAAAATGTGATTAGAATTCTGTGTATAACAACTGTATAATATATTACGATGAAAGGTAAATATAATAATTTTTACCTTAAACGTAACCGAAAGACAATGAATTTTTATAATAACAACTTTTGCTGCTAACTAGCCTTAGAAGACTTAAATATTTGCGGTTTTTTATAGTTTTTTTTTCAAAAATAAAGCAGTGGAAATTCATAATTTATTACTTTATTTAGTTATATGTTTTACTATTTGTCTTAATGTGTTGTAATAATAAATTGTATTCTTTTTGTGCAGATAAATTGCGGGTTTTTAAATCGAGGATTTTCTGCGCTATGCCATTATATTAATAAGTACAAGAACAATCAAATAAATTGTATGATAAATAACGTTTCCATATTTAATACGTTAATGCACGGATTTGCTAGCAAGGTACAGATTTGTTTTCTTTTCATACATGTGCGTATATATTGTAAAAAATTGCGTTTTCCATCTGTTTTGTTCTTATTGCGGAAACCAATCTAATGGAACTTGCTGCTCGCGGAAGCCAGTAGTGAAGATTAATGTTTTGACTGGATGATAATTTTTCTTTGTTGTTGGTAGAATATTAATCTTTTAATTTACTTAAAATTTCTTCGAGAAACTCATTAGCAACCATTATCGACCTTTCGCGAAAATCAAAATCACCCTGTCTCGCCGTTGAAAGAATGGAAAAAAATTTAGTTTTTGTGACAACGCGTGCTTATTTGGGAAAACTTACAAAAAATAAATAAAATAAGGGACGGGTAATCGAACAAACGGGGATGGCGATTACAAAAAAGAAAAAAATTAAAAACCGTAATTCTTGACCAGAAAACAAATTTTACACGGAACGCGAAAAAACATTCAAAACAGAACGCGGTGCTGATTACAAGACGCGTTTAATTACTATGACGACGACGAATATACGACTCATGAAAAATATGACTAGATATTTTGAAGATTAATTCTCGTAAAATTACGGGAGAAAAATATCGATGGCCAGTGTTTCATGGGATATTACAAAAATCCTCATTGATCGCACTCGCCAAAATATCAAAACCACTATACTCGCAAATATTAACTTACTCTAAACTCGAATATATCAGTCTAGTCGAAGGTATGCTGCAGCGATAGAATAGAAAACAATTATTTGTGCATGGGTAAATTTTGTCCCGAATTTTAGTTGAATTTATGTAGCAACTAAACAACATCCTAACCAGCGAGTGACTACTATATCGAAACAAAGCACGCGTGCGATGTACGTAGGGTAGTTGGAAATATGAAAAAAATCTCTCGAGGTAGAGATAATTTAGGAGAAAATTAACCAATGTAAAATTCAACACGTGCCGCTAAAAGATTGAAATATACGTATATAGTGACTCGACTCTACGTCCGAACGCGATTACCAAAATTCTCTATTTAGAGAAACAATCAAATAAAAATAATAATTTTTGATATATGTGTACGTGTATATATATATATATATATATATATATATATATATATATATATATATATATATATTGTAATGGTAAGAATAACTTAAGGGAATATAATGTATTTACAGAAAAAAATATAGTCGCAGTAACATTGTCGAATTAATAACCTTGCTTCAATTCGATCGAATTACCCCATGTTCAGATATGACTAAATGTTATTAAAAACATTTAACTGTTAAAAATCTAGATTAATTTGATTTATTAGCATCGATTGCAACAAATTGTTTCTGGTTAAATTACTTGCAATAATTAATTGTTACATCAGGCAAACTAATAATTATAATTACTATAGTTGATTTTTATACAAAGAGGTGTTGAGAATCGATCAGAAGATCAGACATCATACGAGATTACGAACATTTTTCATTATGAAGTAGAGAAAGTCTAGCGCATTCTGAGCAAGTAAAACAAAATAGAATATAAAAAAAGTTTTGTCTGCAATAAAACAAATAGTCTTTAAATGTAATATGAATAAAGTTAAATTTATAATTCGAATTACACAGCCTATCATTTTTAATCTTTGACGTTGCGGTCTCTTATTCCGTAAATAATGAAATGTTATTGCTGCATCTAACAATACTTTTATATAAATTACATATTAAACAGTAAATATCTAATCATATGTTTGCAATTGGGCAATCTTCGTCTTGGACTAAAATCTCACTTTTGGTCAGACACTTGTATTTTTGATTTTCATAGTAATTTGGTATTCGTCTGTAATTTTTAATAGAGTCTAAAAATATTAAATTTGTAATGTCTTGCATAATGTTAAAGACACAATTTGGTTTTTAAAAAGTGAACACAAAAAATTCGTGAGCTAGTTCTTATATTTTCATTGGTCATGAGAAAGTTAGATAAATTATTTATTATTAGGACATGCCAGGATTAGAAAGCGTAAAAAAATATATGATAGAAAACACATCGAAAAATTAGAGAAGGGGGTATGAAAAAAAAAATGTAAATCAAAAGGACAAGATTACTAAATGTAAAAATGAAACCTTAACGACAAAAGTTTACATATTTTTAATTTAAAACAACGTTTGAAATATTCACACGGATACAGCTAATAGTATAAATAGAAGTAAATTATTAACTTAATTTTATATGTTCTAATTAAACATCAATGTATTAATTAATTTTAAATTCTGATTATAGGGGAATTTAGAGAAGGTGAATTTTATTTATAAAATGATGAAACAGTATAATATAACACCGTCACCACAAACATACGCAGCGTGTTTTGAATGTTTAGCTCGTTTACCATCCTCAACTGAAACAAAAAACCAGTTAAAATCTTTTTATGATGACCTTTTACTGCAGGTATAGTATCTTTTTATATCAAAAGTTTCCAGATTTTTAATTGAAAATAAATCATAAACAATAATACGGAAATATCGAAAAAATTAAATAATAACACGTGATTAGTTAAGCTAATTGTGTTTTATTTTCGTTATCTTTTTAAATTAAAATTATAATTTATTCTAAAACGAAAGAAAAAGATACTATTGATAGAGTGAATGTAAATATTTTTAAAATATGTTATTGTAACTTTTGAATATATGCATTTAATGTTTAATAGTAATATTGATTTCTGTGAATAATTTTGTTTTTATGAAAAATTTTATTATCTGCTTCGAATTAAATTTGATATAATTCAGAAAAAATTGTACCGAAAAATTAACCAAATAGAAATATTAATATTTACCGATTTAAATTTTTCCCTTTTTTTCATTTCTTTCATTCTTTTATATTTTTAAGTAATCTTCGCAAAGATTTTTTGCATTTTCTCTCCGCATTAAAAATTTGTATTTTAAAATTTTTTGTTGATATTTATTTTAATTTATATATATATATATATTATATCCACATATGTGGTAAGTTGATTAAATGAAGTTAGCAACTTCTGATTTAATTCAAAATACAACAACAAAAATCTAATTTATGGAGTAAAACAAAGTAAAAATGAGTTCTTCAATTGAAACAAAGTAAGGCCTCGGAAACTAAATCAATATTCCGAGTTATTTCGGAAATCTGGCATATGTGAGAATGAAAACAGCGAATTTGTTAAAGATCAATTTCTTCGTTTTTTATTTATCAAAGTGTTCACGGTTCAAAAAAAAATAAATTAATAAGACAGTCATAATTAATTTATTCGAAACAAGTGAGGGATAAAATGATTAATTATTTTTTAAATTTCAGTTTCGCTCTTTTGGGGGGCTTTAAACTCAAATTTTACCCATCATCTTCGCTCTTTTAACCACTTTATTTTCGTCAGTTGGAAATTAAATTAAATTCTTTGTGTTGCTTTAGCAAATGAAATATATCAAATTCAGAAATATAATATAAATTTTAATACAGTACCTGTAGTTATATCCCTATTTCTTCGCCAATGAATTAACCTATTAAGTAAATTTCTATTTTAATTAAAAATGATTTTACTATTTATTTTCTTTTTTAAATATTTTCAGAATTATACACTGAATGATCTATTCACTAAATGTATGCACACAGATCGTCAACGTACATTTGTTCTAAAAGCGGTTCGAGTATTATATCCAAATTACAAGATGCCGTTACAGTCTCATCAGCTTAATTATTCCAGCCCTATTGTAAATGAACTGAACAATACAAATAACGTGAGAGTTTTCCTCATTTTAATATTTTATCGTAATGTAAATAATATTAATCACATATTCTATAAGAAATCAGTACAAATTGATTTAATTATCTATGAAGGTAACCTCTATTTAATTAAATTTGCATTAAAACAACTATAAAATACTTTAAAACACATTAATGCTTTCGTTTATGGATTTTGATTATGTTTAAAAAAGGATAAATTTATTGTCTTAGAAATTGACCTTTTATAAAATTTTATTCCGTCTGCTTTTTTATTTATTGAGATATAAATGTTATAATTGGTAATTTTTTGACCGAAAAAGCATATATAATTTAAATATTTACTCAATTTTTCAGATCTCGCCATGGAGTAACTTGAACTCCTAAATGAAAGTTCTTAATACTTATAGATGAATAAATTTCAATTGACTACATCATTCTTTAAAATGATTTACGGTTTTCGCAACAATCAGTATAAATTTCCACCTTTATGGAATTCTTTCATAATTGTTCCTATTCTAAAGGATAGAGTTTTTTCGTCTTTCTGCTTATCTCTCTTGTTAAATAAACGCCTTGTTTGGTGCCTAGAGAATAATAATGTATCGCCTAATAATATGTATGGATTTCGTTCTGGCCATAATTGTGTTACTTCTTTCCTGTATCATATCTATCAGTCGTTCATCCAAAAGAAGCTCACTTTGGCAGCTTTTGTCGATGTCTTAAGTGCTTTTGACAGCGTTCATTTCCCAACTCATCGAAATAAAATGTTGTCCATTAATCTGCCTTTCACTTCATCTCCTTAATCATGAAACTCTTCCAAAACTAAAATCGAAACGTTTCTTGTGATCTCCCACAAGGTTTTCATCTTATCTCCACTCTCTTTAATGTCTATTTTCTTAATATCGTTTCGTTTCTTCTGCTTTCTTCCTCCTTATTCTTTGCTGACGACATCTTTTTTTATTCGAATGTTCTTAATATTCTAGAAACTCCATTAGTTACAACAGTCTTTATTTATTGTGTTCTATATCAGAAATTCATCCTATGATCACTCCTTTAAATCCTCATGTACTACATTTACTTATCGGCCCTACTACAGTTCAGCGTTAATCAATGTATTTAATAATAATCTGCCTCTACCTTTTGTTACTTCTTTCCAACATTTAGGGATCTATCTTAGCAGCCAATTATCTTTCTGAGACCATATAAATTATTTCCATTCATCTGCTCTTAAACGTTTGAATATTCTGAAAGAGTTTTATCTTCTTCCAATTGAGACGGGGACTTTGTGATACTCCGTATTCTCTATAAATCCATTATCTGTATTAAATTTGATTACTGCAGCTTCCTCTGCGATAACGAAGCCCAGTCTATCATCTCTAAATTAGATGTGATTCAAAATACAGCTCTTTACTTGTGTTTTGGCTGTTTATAATTCACCTCTATTACCGTAATTCTTTCTGAATCCAATGCCCCTCTCCCTTCGCATATCTTTCCTATCTTACCGCTTTCTTATTACGAGTCTTCTTGTCTCATCAAATAATCTTATCCATCTATACTATTCCCTGTTACAAGATTGGCGTTTTACGGTCAACAATATTCCTGTTTTTTGTTAAGTTTCTGCTCGCCTAATTAAATATCTTTTTCCTTGTGTTACTTCCTTTGTTAAACACCCATTTTTCCATTTTCAGTTTGCGGACATTATGCATTCTCCGAACCTGTTTCCTTTGCCTCCCAGTATGGGATCTTTTCCTTCCTCCACAATAATTAATGAATTTAATTATTTAATAACATCTATTTTTTCTTAATTACACCCTTATTTTTACTGATGGGTCAAAGATAGCACACGGAGTGAGCATATCTATGTATATTCCTGCCTCTAACCACAACATTCTACTCTAATTACCTTCATTCTGTTCTATTTACTGTGCAAAAACGTTGACGTTATTTTGGACCATTGAATTCATCCCTTCTGTTCCTGATCTGAAATCATTCCTTTTAATTTTTGATCGTAGAAGTGTTATTGTATTTCCTTTTCATATATTTATACATCTTATGACGCATTCAATCTTTAACTCCTATTCTTTCTTATTCGTAGACAGTTCGCATTGACTTCTTTTGAGTCTCGAATCATATTGGAATTACAGATAATGATAGGGCTGACTAAACTGCTCCTCACTATCATATCTGAGTATACTGTCGGGAGATTATCTGGCCGTAAGTTACTGAAAGCCAGGAAGATCCAAACTGGTAACTAGAAATTTTTCCATAAATTATCCTTCTTCAATTCATGTTATCAGTATTTATTTCGTCATCTCCAATCATCGGTTAAACCATGGTATTTAGATTTTTCAAATCGCCGTGCGATTATTTCTTCTATTTATCGTCTTCAAATCGAACACAGTCGGTTTCCTACTTCACAATATCGTTTCTCTATTGTGCCTTTACCTTTTTGTCCCCTCTGTCACGATGATACTATCATATACGTCGTTAATCATGTTGTTTTTTTTTGGAGTGCTTCTTCCTGTCATTTAAGAGAACAGCACTCTACTTAAAGTTTCTATCCGCTGGTGTTCTTTGCGCATCCTCTATTCTATTTCTCCACCCACCAGCAATTATTTTAATTATAACTAAAATAATTTTTTTCATACTACGTCATTTTAGGATTTAGTTTGGTTCTTTAATTCCTCTTTCTTGTAATACTTTTAATCTTTTACTCCTAAGTATTCAGTCCTTTTTGTATTTAAAATACCATTTTTTGCTATGTACAACCAATTTCTGCCCTTTTCTCCTAACAACATTTTACACTCTGTGTAATCATGATGTTAGATGGGAGGAATTCCTCCTTCTTTTATTGCAGTCGCACTTGTTGCCACAATGCTGAATGGTAAATTCTTCATATTTTTCCGCGTCTGCATTGTGGGTTTTGGTGTTGCAGTTACAGTCACAGTGTTTAAAAGTGGTTTTCTTTTTTCTAACTGTTAGTGTTGCAGTTGTAACTGTTATGTTGGATGAGAATCTCGTTTTTCCTGCAGTTTTTATATATTTTATACGCTGCTTTCACAGCACTGGTAATACGTTCAGGGAGCTGTTGTGCAACTACATATTATGCATCACGAGGCGTAGTACTCATAGTTCCAGTATTAAACTATTTTTAATCTTGCTTATCAGCCTAGAGATGTAGTGGTGGTAACTTTTAATCGCAAAAACCGTGCAGCCTACGTTAGCTATCCTTTAAGCTATGGAACACTTTTATTTCTCTTTAGTAATTTTTCAGCTTTTCTCATTTTTTATCTTGTTTTTTCCATTAGTTTTCCCTGATCGTACTCTAGGCGCAATTTTTCCTTAACATATTTCTATTGGTTGCTGTGTACTCTTTTTTGCAGTGCTGTGAAATCTCTTTTCCCCGGATGAGCCTTACTTATGTTGTTAGGTAATCGTTCATTGTTAACAGGCCGAGAAAAAAAGAGAGAAAAAAATTATATTCATCTTCTCTACTTCTTGTATGTATGAAACGATTATAATCCGTATTGTACACAGTTGGTATATTAAAAAATAATGTTACTTTTTATTCCTCTTATAAAAGTAATTAATAAAAACTGTCATCTTATAAATGCGAACTTCTATGAAGATTACCGTTGTAAAATCAGTGTTAAGATATAGATTTATTTATTTTGTAGCAGAAACAGTCATTCGAACCTCCTGCTCACAATTTGTTAACAACGGATGAAATGAAAAATTTAATCCAAAAACAACTTTCGATAGAAAATCAGTTTGTTTTGCAGATAAAATCGGCGGAAAAACCAGCACAGTTGACTTCTGATATTGTATACTTTGTAAGTATTATATAAAAATTAAAATTTGCTCAGTTCGCATAATTCTATTAAATTAATTTGAAGTTTATTTCTTAATGTAGTTTAATAATTTTTACGCTGTTTTGTGTACATATTTTATGTGAAAAATTTATAATTTGTGAACCAAAAATTTTATTAGGTGAGTATTATCTTATTTTTTACTAGAAAAATTTTTCTGTAAGCAATATGAGATCGTGCGCATTATTTTAATTCTAAATACATGGATCAAAAAGGTTTTTTGAATTCAAGCACAAATAAGGAAGTGATTTAAGTAGTCGTGAAAAAAGAAATAAAATGAGCACAAATATAGTAATATACGCAAAAAAATAAAAAAAGACATACAAATGGTATAAATTAAAATTGATATTTAAAAGTGGTGTTATGCACCATTTTAATAAATTGTATTAGACTGTGGTTAACGTAGGTATTTATCTTTAAAAAAAAAAAAAAATGTTTTCAATTTGATCGTAAAATTATTGCAAATGTGCTTTTTATAGAGAAAGAAATGGTTGGAATTGGAAGATATGTGGAAAATGTCTTTAAGAGAAGGTCTAGCCAGAGAATTAAAACAACTTAGACAACACCAACATAACACGAATTCATTTGCTAAAATCAGTATTTATCCGTATATGCGGGCGTTAACGGCAGAACAATACGTCAATATTATGATGTCGGTGCGTATTAATATTCTTTTAAGTTAAAAAAAAATTATACTATTATTTTTATTTAAGTCTTTTTTTTTAATATACTCGTATTCATGTATATTGATACGGATTCGGTATTTGTGACACTATCTTTCGATCATGGTTAAGCTAGAAATTATTATTTGACTAAAATCATTAAATCTCGATTTCTCGAGTTTCATCTTGTTTCCTTATCGCAGTCAAAATGTATCAAGAACACTTACTCGGCCAAAGTCAAAAATTTCGTTCATAATCGGTTATGCTTATGATAGCAGCTAGCGACAGGGGCCCAACGCATCTACAGTGTACGTGTTCCGCCCATTGACAGTGCCGAGTAGCGTTGAGCTGAAGAAAGATCTGTAAATCTTGGCAGACTAAGCGGCTAGTGCAGTATTCAATTTTGTAAAATTGTGACAACAGTTTACTGTTGTTAATTATGTATTGCACGCTTTTATAATTGCTAGTCGAAAAGTTGCACGGGTTCTTTTTTCTGTTTTGGCATATTTTTTTTAAATTTTCAGTATTCAATTTTTTTGAATTGTATGCTCGTTTAGTTTCACCTGTGATCCTTGAAGGCGCGAAAATTAACCAGATTTTATTTTTCCACGCCTTTATACGTATATATTTATTTTTGTGTATTACCGTGAGAGACATTGGGGCCCGTGTCCGTAGTGAATGTATTTTTTTGTAAATGAATAAATTGTAATGCTCTATAGCAATTTGGAAATTTGTTACGTAAAAAAAATTTCTGTTTTATAGACTAAATAAACTGCGAACCGGACTAGGGACTAAGAAAAGAAGCATTTAAGATCCACTATCACTAGCGTTTCAGGGCAAGAGAAAACTCACGAATCATATTAATATATTATAAGAATGAAACGTATAGTTGTATAGTAATAAATGTTCCTAAATCTATTTAGTTTCACTAGAACAAATAAATACAAATTAATCTTATAATATTTTGGTTCACTGAAAAGATTATAGATAAGAAAGTGCATATGGAGGATGATAAAATTACATGAGGAATGAGGTTTAATTAACAGTTAATTTTTGTCATGAACTGAGAGGGTGAAAAGAATGGCATGCAACATCGTAATTGATTCCGGGGGAAAAAAAAATAAAATATATTGAGGAAGTTTAAAACTTCTTGAATAATTGTTACCAAAAGTATGAAAACGAAATTCAAAACCACGAAGCTTCTTCAAACTGTATGCAAAAAACAGCGAATAAAAACGAAAGAAAGAATTGATAGTATTGAGAAATTTATAATTAGCACAAGACAGAAAAATATTTAAAGCGAGAAAATAGTAAAAATAAATTCGATGTAAAAAAAATCTTCATAACTAAAAATGAAAATGGAAAATTTGTTATGGGAAAAATTTTATAAGTTGATGCGAAATATAAGATAGTATCCTTTTAAAACTAAATTTGTATTTAAAAAAAAAAAAAAAAAAAAAAAATTGAATCGGATAAGGTCGTCGCGATAGCCTAGTTGCTAGAGCGCTTGACTTTTGATATGGAGGTCACGGGTTCGATCCCGAGCGACGACGAACTTATTGCAAGAATTAAATAAATAAATAAATAATCGCTAATAATCACGTGGAAGGCAATGGTAAACCACCACGTTCAACATCATATGCGCGCTAGATCAGTACACAGCAGACCCACACGAGACTGCACATGTATACCGATAAATCAAACGATTACTAATCTCAGTTCCGAATGTAGTCTTGCGTGTGTACGCCTGCGTTGCTTATAACAATTGCCTAGTACAATACCTGTATCTGTACAACTAAAAATGTACGAATAGGTAGTCGCCGACGATCAGAAAGCCTTTAGAACAAAGAAGAAGAGAATCGGATAATTTTTAAGAAAGAGTTTAAATGTTGTTTTATAATAAAACGGTGACCTAAACAAGAAGTGAGCATAAATTGCACGTTGACTTAAGAATTTCAAAGCAGAAATGGAGACGAATTTGAAAACGGTCTAGTTTGCAATTTATAATAGGCTAAGAAGGAGATCCTAGTATTCTTTTTATACTTTATAAAACCACAGTATGCGCTCAACTAGATTAAGAACGATTATCTGATTGAAAGCGCATTGTTTATTTATGAAATATCACGAGTATTTTAGGATTTTTCCCCAGACTTAACGAAAGGAATTTTGGGATGGATTTAATCTTTTACAAACGACGTATAGAAATGATTAATATGTTTAGAAACGAAATAATAAGTAAAGATATCACAAATTACGGATAATAGATATATGTTGTTTAAGGTCAAAGTTTCTGAAGAAAGATTAAAAAAACAACTAGTAGAAGTAATACAACTATATTTAAAAGGTAATATAAAAAGGTAAAAAGCGGAGACGGAATGATAAATAGATAAAGAATTTCTGAATTTATCATTGGCAGAAATAGAATAGGGTAGAATTTCGTCCGTATAAAAAAGAGAAGAAAACTTAATGGGAATGGAACCTATATTAAGACTATATACTTAAAACAGGAAGGATTAAACAAGAACATCCATGAGAAAATAGTTTCGTACTTTAAATGATTTTGAAAAAAATGAATAATGAAAGGAAAATAAGGGACACATATAACGGAGAAAGATGAAGATTATTATCAAAGGCACTAGAAACTTTAATAAAAGCCGTTATAATGAAATTTTTGTGTAAAACGGTTCTGTAGATGTCGGAAATGAACAAATTAAAATAGTTAAAAGGTCAAGAGTAGGGCTAAAGCCAAACATTTTATTATAAATTAAATTTTTATTTTCTAACCAACAGATTAATAATCTATTTAGGATACTGTAAAATGGTTTCCTCAATCATGGTTTAAAAGATTAGACAAAAGGAATTTTTTTTTTTTTTTTTTTTTTTTTTTACAAATAGTAAGCGAATTTCAGGAGGAAAAAAAATTAAAAATAGAATTGCATCACTAAGAATATTTGAAGAGGTTTTTAAAATCTTGGCAAGGAGTGCCATTTATTCCTGGGAAAAATTATTCTTCTTCTTCTTCATCCGCCGTCTCCGTTACGAAGGTTGGCGATCAACACGGCAATGTCTTTTCTAGACATGGCAGATCTAAACATTTCAATGGACGAACAAACGATGAAAGTCATTTGTCCACGAATTTTGTGGGCGCCCTTTTGATCTTTTGCCCAAAAGCTTTCCTTCCATAATGAGACGTAAAATCTCTATATTTTTGGCCTCTCATGATGTGGCCTAGATAACGTAGTTTACTTTCCTTAATCAAATGTAATAATTCCGGGCGTTTATTGATTCTTTTTTGAGGACTTCTTTATTAGTTACTTTTAAGATCCACGGAATTTTCAGCATACGCCTATACGAATATAATTCAAAGGCCTGTATACTTCTTTCTGATAAAGCATCTAACGTCCAACTCTCGTTGCCATACAGTAAGACCGAGAAAACATCGCAGAATTCGTAATCCAAGACTTAATTCCCTTCTACTGAGCAGGTTTTTCATTTTTATGAGCACTGCTCTCGATTGCTTTATTCGCAATCGGACTTCCTTCTTACAGCTGCAGCTATCGTCGACAAAGGTACCCCCAGGTGTATCTAATTGATTTGAGACCTGTTCTAGTTTTGTCCCATCTGCTTTTATCATTCATTATACAGCCTTATTCTTAGAGAACACTATTTCGTTTTAGAGCTGTTGATAGTGAGCCCATAAGTTTTTTGCTATAGTCTATAAGTTTGTTCATTATTTTTCGCAGTTCCTCCTGACTATCAGCTATAATGAGACAGTCATCTGCGTATCGAATATTATTAATTGTGACTCCATAGCTGCTTAATAAAAACCAGTTCATTAATATTGAAAGAAAAGATTAAAAAATTAGAGACGGAAATAACTAAAGATGAAAATTAATAGAACTCCTTGAAGTTGAATATATACAGCGTTGCTGCAAAACGTACAAAAAAATTTAAAAAAATTTCCGACATTTTTTATTTAAAGTAGTCTCTGTTACATTGTATTCACCTATTGACACGTTTATCCAGCTTCGCCTATAACCTTTGAAAAATCTTCTCTTGAAATCATGTTCAACTTTCTCGTTACAGCATTTTGAATGTCTTCAGTCGAAGCAAAATGGTCTCCTTTCAACTACATCTTCAGCTTTGGGAAGAAAAAGATAGTCGGGAGGACTTAACTCTGGTGAGTACAGGGCTGGTTGAGCACCGGAACTATTTTTCCGGTCAAAAACTGGGTGTTGATTGCTGCGGTGTGAGGCGGTGTATTGTCGTGCAACGAAAAATGATCGATCTTTCCACAAGTTCGGCCTAACACATGCGGTTTTTTTTACAAAGACAATCCAGCATTTTAATAAAATTCTGCGAGAAACAAACTTTCGGTGCACAATTCCTACGGAGTCAGAAAAACAACCAATATTGTTTCCATTTTTCATTTCCGAAATCGCAGTTTAATCGGTCGCGGCGAATTTTCGCCATCCTATTGGGCATTTCGCCGTTTTGTTTCAGGGTCATAAGCGAATTACCAGCTTTCATCATGGGTAATAATTGTGTTCATAAGCGTACCCAGGCAAGTTTTTCGGGGGGAGGGGGGGGGGGTCAATCCATTAAAAAAAAAAAAAACACTTGACAGAAAAAAGGATTTCACTTAGTAATTCTATTTTATTAATAATCTCTTGTTCAATAGTTCTAAATGCGTAAGACTTCTGTTCGTTTTCATTTTGAGAATATTTTACACTAATACATAGTTAGTTGTACTGTCAGAATGCCCCTGGTACCAAAACATCTTACGACCCTAAAGCGACAATACAGCAACGTAAAAATCCATTTCGGGGGAGGGGGTTGAACCACCGAATCCCCCCTCCCCCTGGGTACGCCTATGATTGTGTTAACGAGCATGTCATGTATATGCGAAACGTGTTGCTGTCATTGTTCAGCAGTCAGGGCATGCGGAACGAACGTACGCATAACTTACTCTTTTGTAAATCGTTCTTGATAATTCGTCGAGCGATGGTTTTTGGAATACCGGTTGCACTTCGAGCTGCGACGTTTTCGTTCGTTTTCGTTGTGCAAGGCCTGCCGCATCTTTCTTCGTCTTTAATCGATTCCCTACCGGCGAAAACCGACTATACGAACGAAATATACTAGCACGAGACATTACAGACTCGCTGTAAGCGATTTTTAACATTTCAAATGTTTCCGTAGCACTTTGACCGGCTTTAAAACAAAACTGAATCGCCAAACGTTGTTCGGAATTTTGCTTCCTTTTAAAATTATAACCACTCACACGAACTGGCACTGAACCGTTGCAAATGATCCGATCGACTTGAAACTTCGTATAGGCAGGGAAGAAGGTTATACTAACAAACTCCTAAAATTTTATGAAGACGGTGCTAGTAGTATTGGTTTTAGAAGTACAGTCTTAAAACTTATGGGACGCACTATGCATAAAAAGAGATAGTCTGAAAGTACGGGAAACAAAACATATTCCAAATCAAGATAAGCTTTAAAAAATCCGCAAAATATTATCGGCTAAAATTAGAATCTATTGTACTTATACGTTCCAATATAATCTTGTAGATGAACATAATTAATTCATTAAGTAGTCATAAAGCAATTATCTTTTATTTTAGGAAGTACGCAAACTAGCAAGGGGATCTGAAGTATACAGTTCAGTGATACGACAGTTGTACTGTGAGTTAGGTGAACAAGTAAAGCAAAGGTACAGTATTAATAACATCACACTAAATTATACATTTTTACTGTAATGGAGTTAAATTTTTGTTATAAGTTTTTTAAACGAATACTCCTGTTTACGAATATTGTTCTTAAAGAAGACTGCCAGACATTATTATTTATTATTTATTATTATACATCAACTCTGACAAGATGTAATTTAATTATTAAAAAGAGTAATGAATGTGGATTTGTAGAAAAAAAAGTGTAATTTTCTTCAAAATCGAGAGTTGTGTGAGAGAAGTACAGAATGAAAATAGTAAAAATAAACTTAACATCGGAAAAAAATAATCACAATATGAAAATTATCACATGTTTCGAAAATAAGAAGTATCGAAGAAAACCGGAATAATAACAAAACAAAATATATATTTCAGAATTTGTATCATTTGAGGAATAATGGTGTACATTATTACAGAAGTCATAGCGAAAATCTTCCAATAAAAGGAAGTTGTGACCAAGCCTTCCCTATTAGGACTGCACATTTTTCATAAACAGTTAATTTTTAAGTTGATCTTAAAAAATTATAATTTTTTTGAATAGATTCATTAATTCTTTTTGTACGTACATTTAATGTAACTAACCTAAAAAAAAAAAAACTACTATAGTGAACTACAATGAAACTGTTCTAGCCATTGAAGTGAGGTGATGAAAATTTTTCAAATTTATTAAAAACACCGAGAGATGTTTGTAGTGACGTGAAAGTTCAACGCTCAAATCTTATTTTATTGTACGTGAAAATGCTACAAATAACTTCGAATACGATACAAGTTTTGAAAACCTTATTCACATATTTAAAAAATTTCAATAAGTTTCAAGAAATAGTGAATAATTGATTTTATACGAAATATATCAATTAAAACTTTGTAACGAGATGTGATGTATTTTTAGTAGTACATGCAAAGAAAGTACTATTGAATTTAGATGATGTATTATTTTTAGCAGCTTATCTTTATATACATATTTGTAATCGTCTGCGATCGGAACATTTTAAGAATGACGTTAATGGGTATATTTCTCAGTTACATTTAATGCTAAATCCTCGGGAACCTTGTAGTAACGTCATATTTCCTGAAATCATGTACAACTAGAATATATATTTTTTACAATTGCGTACGAGATTGTTTACTTTTTAGAAATGTTTACAATTTATTATTTTTTTATATGATCATCATTGGTGAATGGAATGAAGCGGTGAATCATATAATTGTAAATTTAGTGTTAACGCAAGTTAAATATTTTATTGCAAAAAGCTCCGTATTTGTCACATATTGAGTCTGAATTAAATTGTTTCATTAGTGAGCAGTTACATATATAAAATATTCATTTTATCAATTAGTAAATCGAGGCAAAACTTCTTATTTGTAAGTTACTTTTCGGGTTAATTAAGTATAATTTTGTGTCATATTCCCCACGGTTGAAAAAAGAATTGTTATTCATAAGTTACCATATTAAATGAGTATTGTACTGTATTTTGTTAAATTTTCAGGTATCATTTGAAATTTAAACAAAATTACGGTATATTACAAAAAACCGAAAAATTATATATGGAATATTGTAATTGGTATTTAAATCCAGAAAGCGACAAACTTCATTTGAATTCTCGACAACTATGGCAAACTCTGCTCGATAAATATCAAAATACTGGACCGTCTATGGTAATAGTTTTTTTTAAACTTTTGTTTATATTTTAAATACTAAAACATAAAGGGAAACATTACAGTGTTTAATGAATTCTCCTTATTAATTCCGCAATCTATACGAGTAGATCGATGGACAACCGTATTTAAAAGTTTCTGAACAGAGCCATATTCATATCTCCGTATCGATTTGCCTTCACATCTTGCTGTATTTGTTTTATATATTTCTTCTTGGTCTTTTCCCTTCCACGGTTCCTCTGTTATTGTATTAGGTATTCATTATTTTTGAACATATGCTAATCCATTTCAATCTCCCTTTAATTTTTCTTAATAGACTTTTTTTTCTTTAACTCTACTTCATTTATCTTTTCCACCCATAATTTTCCATTCGTCTCCAGCACTAGATTTCAAATGCTTTCAGTTGATTGCTCAACCGTTTGTTCAAATTCCAAGTTTCTGAACCATAGAGTAGTATATACCATATGAATAGCTTAATACATTTTTTCTTTATTTCATTCTGAATATTTTTAGATGTTAGGAAGCTTCTTTTTGTATTAAAAGCTAATTTTGCCATTGCAATTCTCTCTCCTTTATATCATCTTGTTTACTTGTTCCATCCTCTGTTATTTTGTGCCGACCGTGTCGATCGTGGCTACATCATCAATTGAGCGATATACTTTTTCCAGCCTATACGGTTTTCTATTTTACTTATAATTCTGTGAGTTGGTTCTTTATGCAGATTTCGTATCTGGTCTGTCCATCTCATCGAGCATCATCCACGGAGTCGTTTGCCATCAATTTTTCCCAGAATTATTAGTTTCTCTAGACTATCGTTTTCTTTCCTCATAATGTGCCCAAAATATTGTATTATCCGACGTTTGCACATATTACGTAATAGTTCAGTTGCACCAATCTAATTCAGAATGGATTCGTTTTCGCTGTCCAAGGAACACGAAGCACTCTTCTCCATATTCACATTCCCAGACTGTCTATTTTTATTTTTATTTTTTATCTGCTTTTCTTAACGTCCAAGTTTCTGCTCCATACAGCATTACAGGATGTATTAAAGTGCGAACTATCTCCATTTTGGATATTTTTTTTAATATCACGGCTTTTCCAGATGCGTAACAGCATTTTTACAGCTTCTCTATTTAGTTGCGCTCTTCTCCTTATTCCCATTTCACTGGAACCATGGCAACTGATCAGTGAACTCAAATAGACAAAAGATTCCACTACTTCATATCCCATTATGTGTGTATCTCTACATCTTATTACATTGTCTCTATTCACCACCATGACTTTGGTTTTATCCTGGTTCAATGGCATACCGTAGTCAACGATTATTCCTTTGATTCTATTCAAAATTTCTTCCAGTTCTTCTCTTGAAGCCGCCAGTATTATGGTATCATCAGCGTATCGAAAATTACTTATGCGTCTTCCGCCAATAGGTACACCGCCCTTCCAATCTTTTCCAGTACCTTCCTCGTTATATTTTCTCCATAAATATTAAACCGGCAACATTATGCATCCTTATCTGACGCCCTTTCTGATCGTAAATTTTTCTGATTCCGCATAATTCACTTTGATTAACGCAGTGCTGCCTTTGTATAAATTCTGTACAAGTCGTCTGAGATGACTAGGGACACCCATTTCTTCAAGTATTAAAAACAGTTTACTCAGGCAACGTTATCAAATGCCTTTGCATAGTCGAGAAAACAAAAGAAGACCGGTTTATTGAATTCACGGGCCTTTTCTATGATCAGTCTGACTTTTAATATTTGTCCTTTGGTACCTTTGCCGGGCATAAATCCCGTTTGTTCCGGAGAAATCTGCCTATATAAGAAGTTTTTCAATCTATCGTTTAATATTCTTAGCGTGATCTTACTAGTGCTTGAGATTAGCGCGATAAACCTGTAATTTATACATTTCCGCATTGATCTTTTTTTATGGAGCCCTATAAAAACAGTGTTTCCAGAGTCCTTGGGTCATTGACCAGACTTCCATATAGCGTTCCGCAGAATCCACGGTATTTTAACTCCATTTCTACAAGTTTCTTTTAGTAATTCTGCATTTATACCGTCGCTGCCAGCGGCCTTCCCTTTTTTTGTAATGCATCCAATACTTCATGAACTTCACTTAGCGGTATATCTAGTTCCAAATCAGTATTCATGTTTACACAGCGATCTGTGTCCATTGTCTCTTTTGCTTCGTATAATTCGGCACAATAACCGCTCTCTGCCTAGCCAATGCATCTTCTTCAGCCCAGGCTACTGTACCATCTTTCCTTTCAACTGCCCAGTTTCTCATTTTAAATTCTGTCATACTTTTTATCTTCTTATACATTACGTGTGTATCGCTGTTATTTACATTTTTCTGTGTTTCTTGACATATACTATGATAGTGTATTCCTCCTTATCTCTCCGGCAATCATTCCTAATTTCTCTGGATAATCTTCTATATTTGTCAGAGTCTCCTTATCCCTTTTGATTGAGTAGTTTTTTCTTTTCAATTTTAGAAATTGTATCATCCGAAATCGAAGGTTTCTGAGGTACCTTCTTCAGATTCGACATCTTTTCTACTTTATTGCTCACTTCCAAAATTTTATTTGGCCTTGCGTTCATATCGATTGTAACGCTATTTCCTAATATCACTTGGAATTCTTGTTGAAAACGATTTATGGTAGTCTCAACTTATTGTGAGTTGTAACAAAAAAGAACTGTTAATGAAATATTTTAAATTCACTATTTCACACTTGTGATATTTTTTATAATAACTATTTATATATGAAGTTTGGCGAATGTGCTTTAGTTTTATAATTCAAATATTGTAATAAATAAAATAAATGAAAACTCATTTGTGTTTCTTTTACGATCAAATCGTCACTGGAAAATTACAGGATTAAAAAAAAATCGGCAAACGCTTTAAAAGTATGAAACTGAATTTATCGTATGAAAACATTGAAAAATTTTCTGATCCGCATTTTACTTCATTTCGTTTGTAAATTTTGCCGCCTTTTACTTTTCAGTTTTCATTATTAAAAACAATTTAAAGATTCCAGATTTTACGTCAAATGATTTCCTATTATAAAAGATTTTATTTTAAAATTATTAATATTTTCCTTCGAGTCACACGTAATTAATTGTTTAAAATGATTATTTACGCATACGTTGCATTAATTTCAAATACACATTTTCTTGTCCTGAAATGTTACCAATAATAATCTAGTGAAAATATACGTGAAATTTTTATTATCTTAAATTATGATAAATTACATAATTTATTTTTTATTGATTAGCTGTTACAGTCTCGAGATGATAGTAGCGAGACTTACTTCCAAAACATTATTGTGTTTCTTGAAAATTCTTCACTTTTTTAATAGATTTTTTAGGTTTACATAAAAAGGGACAATGGTGTTTTAAACTTGAATAACTTTACAGAATTGTCATAACTTAGAGATAATGAATGTATCCCAAAATGAATATATTAACTGCTAGTCACTTGTGCACATCTCGTATTTTTCACTGTTGGCATTATCAACTCGAGTTACGATTGTTGTGAGTCTGTATGATAATTTAACATAGTAGAAACACTGCACTGTAATTGACAGCTCTGAAAGCGATTTTGATAACAGCAGTAATGTGCCATATCTGTTATTTGCTTATAAATACAAATATTTTTTGCCTTTTATGTCATTTTTTATCGCGTCATGTATAATTTGTTATAAATCGGCTATAGTATCTATTAAATACCTCGATTAATATTTTATTTGTAAACAAAAAACTGATGAAGAATATAGGAGATAATTATTTCGAACAGCAGTTTGTAGTTGCAGCGATTTATATCGTTAACCCTAATTATCTGATTTTTTTTCTTCCTTAAGCTTTCATTTTTTTTTTTTTTTTTGCATTATTTTTGTACTACCGAAATTCACTCAAATATTGTTAAGGCGACCTTGCATTAAAATTTAAATATACATATTTGAATAATTTATGTTATGTTATAGGATATAAAAGAAAAAGACTGGCCGACAGCTATTTTAGTTGGAATTGGAAAATTTCTTTACAATATTATTATCAAAGATGTTAAAATAGATGTAAATGCGATGAAAAAGAACAGTACTGCACCGTAAGTTTCTTAATTTGTTGCGAATTATCGGATACGAAAAACTTTTTATTGTTTCTGACATTTATTTAGACATTTTTAATTTAATCCGTGCTCTTAAATAACTAATCAAATCGCGTTCTTCTTTATATGGCTGTAAAAGCATTTCTATTTACCTTTCCTATTGGAATTATTCTCAGAATAAAGGAAGATGGTATTCTATCGGCTGCGAAAAATGACTATAAATGATGACGAACTTTATGCTAAAGAATGTAGATTATTCAACAGTTTACAGGCGCGGACTATTAAAAGAAATGTTTTAACAGAATAGACGTAACTCTATTGAGAAACACGACACATTTCTATGTCTTTCACAAATGGGTGAAAATAAAAAAAGGCGACCGATGCTACTCAAATATTTTACTGGAATAGTAGTTAATACTAGTTTTTTTCACGAGCTATTTCCTAGATTTAGCTTAGATCAAAATGTTAAATCCTAGATCTACACACCTTCTTAGAATATGCTACTGAATTTTACACTGACCGAGGCATTTCTTTACCTTCTTTTACTGATTGATTGGGAAGTACATTAATCTAATCTTGTTTCCTTGGAATTATTGTAAGCGTTTGTTCATATGCTCCTTCACCTTTTTTCCAGTAAACTAACTGACAGACAAATGAGGACAGGTTAAGATTTTCAACCAGTTAAAAGTAGTAGGCCAAAAAAAGTTTCTAACCGTACTTAAATATATACAGCTATATGTTAGATATGCACGGGTTGTCCAAAAATTTCGAGAGTTTGTTCGATACGGCGTACGAAATTACTTACCGATATGCGCGGATGATATAGAATTGTAAATGATGTCGGTGATCATTCGTGAAGACTGACATTTGTCATTTAGTTTTCGAAAATCACGGATATTCGAAAACGTTCGATGCATCGAACCGCCTGTGTTCAACTTGAGTCCTACATTTCCCTATATGTGAGGAAATGGAAAAACACACGCAAATTTATAACGAATGGCTTAAAATGATGCGGAAAAATCAAAATTTTCCAAAAAGTATGGTCACCATTGACGAAAGTTGAAAACACTATTTTAATCACCCCCACCCATCAAGAAAGCGCAACGTAGAAAACCTGTCATTCTCCGAAGATAAATACGTCTGACAAGCCACCGTCGCGATAAAAGAATTTCTGATTGCATTTTTCGGTTATCGCGGCTTAATTTACCGGTATTTTGTACACCCCCTACAACGTTCATGAACGCCCTCTGTTCTCGCAACAATGTCCAAACACTGCGGAATCATATTTTAAAAAAGCGGACCCGATTTAAAGAGACTTAGACACTTCATTGCGGCCTCGCATGACGGGAATCGTTCAAGATTGAAGAAGAAAATCAACATTCCGGGTTTTGCTGTATACTGTCTGCAGTTTTGAAATTCCTACTTCTGAAGAAGATTGGCACTTATAATATAAATTAACATAAAATTGTACGGCTATTTTTAGGACAATAAATTTTTAAATTTCGAGATTTTATTTACTAATTACGATTTTATATTTCTATTATTTATACAGTAATTTTGTATTTCACGCATGTACAAATAATTCATTCCGCAATATAACAATACTCGTATTCCAACTTTTAAAAACAAATAAATCAATACACATCAGTAATATTCAGATAAGTATATTTTGTTTTTTTATTAGCCATTGCAATAACGTGCAGTGTGTATATATTACATTTAAAAATCATGTAAAATTAAAAGCCCATATTTTAGGCAGAAGCCTCTCTTAACCTTGCCCGTTCCTTACGGACCTGAGAAATTCTCCCGTAATGTCGATTATGCAAAGATTTTATTATTTCGTCATTCCATCTTAAATATTGACTTCCCCTTTTTCTTTTTCCTATTATGTGTCAGTTTTTTACGTAGTATGTCCACCTACCATCTTTTAACCTTGTTACATGTCCATATGCATTAATAATATTGTGTATTTCATTTTGTCTCTAATAATCGTGTTTCTGGTTTTATCTCTACTCATTTGATATTAACGATAGACACTCGTGCATTGCGTTTGAAGTAGTCTCAATTTTCCTTACTTCCATTTTTGTTGTGGACCATGTTTGAGAATCGTAAATTAGAGGTGGAGCTACATAACTATTAAATATTTCATTTTTTGCTTTAATGCCAAAGAGAAGACCCCCTTATATTTTTTAGCAACCAATACTTTTTCCAAGCCAACGTTACCCTTCTCTGTACATCGTCTTTAGTCCCGTTTACAATCTTTATACTTTGATATAGATAATTTATTTCTCATCTACAAATTCAACAACTTTTCCGTCTGTCTTTATTTTTGTTTTTTCCGTGCTATTCGTCGTGATTTTTGTTTTACGTTTATATTCATAACCTGCTTCTTTACCCGTTTCATTTAGTTCTTCTAGCACTGCTAATTTTTCCCCATAACTACTACATCATCTGCAAACCGTAAATTATTTAAAAACATTCCATTAATTTTGATATCCTTTTTTTCCCAATTTAATTTTTTTGAAAATTTCCTCGAGAGCGCATACAATTGCCCCTTGTTTTACTTTTTCTTTTTTTTTCTGGAAATATTTGCCTGTTTTTTTTTTTTTTTTATCCGCGCCTCTGTTTTTATATGTAACTGAAATTATTATTTTACAGTAGATTATTGGCCTGGTTTTGGAGTGCGTCTAACATATATTTATATTTTAAGTAGTTGAATGTTTTAGAGTAATTAAAAAAAGCCAAATGTATTTTACTTTTTGGTATTCTATTGATTTCTCAATGATTCTCAATGATTTGAATTGTGAGAAATAAATGGTCTGTAGTAGAAAACCTTTTCTAAAACCTGCCTGCTCAATTGATAAATGGTGGTTTAAATTATTTATAATTTTCCTTATTACTATTTTTGAAATCATAGGATTTAGGCTTACGGGTCCATAATTTTCGATCCTTTTTTTTTTTTTTTTTTCATTTTGCGTAATACGATTATATTTGACTTTTTCTGTTCCAATGAGCATTTTTTTTTCTCCATAACTCTGTAATAATATAGTTAAGCTCTTTATCAGATAGTTCCCAGCAAATTTTAATTGTTCGTTTCATATTTCAACTGCTTCTGGTGGTTTGTTTGTTTTTAGCTAAAACGCCGCGTTCTCTACAACTCTAAATCAAATGTATATTGGGTTCCTGCTCTACTACTACATTGCCCAATTCACATATATCCACGTCCTCGTCGTCATATAATGCAGTGTAATACATCGTGGCAACTTCATCCAACTTCATGCGGTTGTGTATTTTATTTCCGTCTACGTCCAGTAGGAAAGTGATCCATTTGTTACCTAACGCCGGGTTTTTTTATTGTTTTTCTACTTCCGGTATTTTCTATTACTGATCGAATGAAGTCATATTAAAGATGTATATATGAAATTCTAAATAATAATCAAAGTGAGTCATTTCAAACTTGCGCTTTCCGATGATAAAATTTGTATTTTTAATGTAATGTTTTTCTTTAACGAAATGTATGCGCTGCCACTGGTGCGCCGAATATACTTTGTTTAATTTAATATTTGCCGGTTAGTTTAATGACATGTTATTTTACTATTATTTTTCTTCTGCAATTACGTTTTCCCCCACACGCAGTATTCGCGAGTTGGTTCTCTTCGTATGGGCGATGTTTACTGGATAATCCTGATGCGTTTTTTTTCTTTCTTGTATTCACTGAAAAAACTATAACTATGCCATTTATTTCACTGATACCCAACGTGAGACCTTATTCTTCCTCTATCAACACCAATTCATTTATAAAAAAATTGTAACACTATTACATTAATGTACAACAAAAAATAAATTTAGAAACTGACCAATATGGTAGCACAAATTTGATAGTTGATGTAATACTGTATAGCTAATGAATTTCATAACAGTAACATGTATAACATCGTTTTTATTACATGGTAAAAAATCGTAGAAGTAGTATAATAATATTGGGATGTGTGGTGTATTTCTAGAAGTGAGAATGTTAGCCACTTCCAAGTATTTATTATTATTATTTTTTATATATATATATATATTGTAATGTGACATTATAGTTTGAACATGTAAAATAAAATAAAAAAATAAATCAACAAATGAATAAATTCCGAAATATCGAAAAATGTAATGAGAGAGAAAATGTACGTGTGTATTAGATCCGGTTGTCGGTCAAAAGTAAATATATCATCACGCGAGCACACTATGTAAGATACGGACCCTATTGGTGAAAATGGTTGTGATTGGTCGACGAGGGAAAAAAGTCAAAAAGATGCGTCGAAAAACAAAGTTTAAGTCAGTTGGTTGGTTTTTATCTTTTTTTCTTTATCTCCTTCCTCTTTCTGCAGGAATGAATCCAGTGGGTTGGGGGGATGCCCCCCAGAATTCTAACACCCCCCCCCCCCCCCAAAAAAAAACTTAATACAAGCTGTTTAAGAATGCGGCAATTTCATAGGAAATAAAATTCTTTTTATTGGCTTTGTTTACAGTTATGTCAAAAGTTGCTGCCAAAACATTTTGAAATGGTTCAATTAGTCAGATATTTTTAAATTTCAAATTACGAGATTTATTTTTGACGAAAAAATGAAACTTTATAAAATAGGGATAAAAAAAAATAATCTTTTAAAATCTGACTTTGACGTTTGCTTGTTATTCTATGAAAAAACTGATATACTTGCATTGCAAATGCGCGAAAGATGTAAAATACTCACGAACTGAAAAAATTATTCGTTGCAGATGGTATTTTTTGTCAGCGTAAACGGGAACTCTCACGTTTCACGTCGATCCATTTATCATTAATATCAATAAATTGTTTAAACGTTTCTTTTCGGTTTTCATTTATTCTTTTTTTTTTTTTTAAAGAGACATGATCTATAAACCCTTCATTTCGGTCTCTGATGCTTTTTCCTTGTTTTTTATTTCCAAGAAAAGATCATTTAAAAAAGCTTAACGCACAGCGTATTTGTTTATTACGAAAAGATAATGAACCCGTTAGAATGTTTTTATAATATGTTCTTTAATGCTGCAATTAGAATTAATAATTTTAATACCAATTGAGAAAACGTTGTTTATGATCGACTATTTTACTTAAAATTTATCGTTCATACTTGCTTTTTCATTATTTTAAATTCCGTAATAAATCATGTTTTACATATTTGGTTTCATTCAGGAATATCCCAAAAAAATTTTCTCAGTAAAAATATAAAAAAAAAAATCTTTGCCTCCCAGAAAAAAGATTCCTGAATTCATCACTTTCTTTCTGAACCCTCTACAACTCTGATTCTCTTTTTGAATGTGACGAAAACAATATTTTCTTCGAATGTTTGGTTCTTATTAGCGAACGTTCTCTTTTGTATTCGAAAATCTTAGCTCTCGGTCTTCCGGCTTTTTATAGTGCTTCCTTTATCCGTTCCTTCCCATCACCTCAGAATCTAATTTCCTAGCATAATACATTCAAATGATTGGATCAAAGCCAAGGGTGAACCTGAAAAAAAAAACCTTTCTCCTCGTTGAGAATCAATTTTTGCTACTCCCGGAGAAGGTCGATTCGCGTTAAATGAAAAGAAAGCAAAGGTCGATTTTATCAATTACGTTTTCCTAGTCTTCGGCTAGTTAGTTAATTATTTATTTTGTTACCACGAAATTAGTTGAAATATCATAATCGAAAATTAATTTTAAATTATCGATTTTATTAAGACCATCTTCTTTGCAGGATTTTTTATTTCTCTGAAAAATATAATAGAAAATACTACTTTTTTTTTAAACTCTCCGCAATGAGTACAGCAGTTAGAATTAGATTATGTCATAGAAGTTTGATGATTTCAGTAACGGCAAAAAGTGAAATAACAGAACGCGATGTATTTACTTGTGCCAGAAATTAATAAAATTTATCTAGTTTATTATTATTTACCAATTTGTGTTTACCATGATAATCATTTTATTTAAAATTTTATAAAAATTAATTTTTTTTTTCATTCGTTCCGTATGCATTTCTGTACCGCTGGTCTCATTTCAATTACGTAAAACTTCATATTTCATGAAGGAAAGGGGATAGAATACCTTAAAACCTTCTTTAAGACAACACGAATACAGCCTGAAAATTTTAGCACGCTCCGTCCAGCGGTACAGGAATACATACGGGACAAACAAATAAACATTCATTTTTATATAGAGAGAGATGTATGTGTTGTTGTTTTAAAATTCCAGGCAATTTATGCCGGCGTTTTATATCTTATTTCGGTTTCATTCAAAAAAAGTTCGGGAAGAAATTAAGCCTCATCCGACGTTCAACAAACTTTTCCGCAGTGCAGCTTTGGAAACTATTGAATTTAGCACAAATTTGCTGCCGATGTTATCGCCTCCTTTACCGTGGGTAACGATAAATACTGGCGGCTACCTTATTAACAAAACTCGATTTTCAAGGTTTGCTATTTATTGTATGATCTTAAAATAATTTTTACAAGACAAATCTTTTCGGTTTTTTTGCCATCGGCTTTATATTCTGTTAATACGGATCCCAAATATTCCGAAAAAACATTAATGTTTCGATTGTTTGAATATGAAGAAAAGAGTAAATAAGAAGCGAACATTGTTAAAGAGGTAAAAAATAGAGTTTACCAAAAGTAGTTTTAGGAGGGAGTGTAAAGAGAATTCAAAGAAGGATAAGGAAGAGGATAAAAATTTGAAAAAGGAACGAAACCAAAGAGATAATTAAAGCTTATCTATATAACAGATGATGAGCAAAAAGTTAAAATCCATTTATTAGCTCTGTTTCGGTGTGTGGAGTTTTTAACGGGAGACATGAAGTAATGTAACAGGGGAAATTCTCTATACATTTTTCTGAGAACAAATTATAAATGATAGTAAAATGAAATTTACAACAACTGTCTAAAAGCAATTATTATATAAAATTTACAAAAGAAAAAATTATCCTTGTCTACTTTAACAATTTTACTTACGTAAATCATAGAAATCTGCATATTATTAGCGCGTGATTTTTTAAATTACGAACTGATAAATTTATTCAAAAAATATTTTGTAGAAATAGCTTATAAATTTTTCTGATATTAAACATAATTTATTTCAGTAATAGAAAAATGGAAATATTTTTTCGCATATAAAATTTTTTCCTAGTTAAAACACAAATTTTCACTTTTTAATATAACAAATTTTTCGTTCCATATAATGTTGTAATTTTTGAATTTTTTAAAATTACAAATATTTTAATTTAATTTCACTATCATGCGGCGTAACTTTTAGTGTTACAATTATTTCTGAAACTTGTCTTGTAGCCAACAATAACTCAAAGAAGTAATTATAAAAGCGTAAGTTGATGTAAGAATTTTTTACATCAGCACTACGCGTGTCATTTGTAACTATTTTGCGAACATCACCTCAACTTGAATATGACACAGAAGTACACTTATTGCAGTGAACGATTAAAATGTTTTTATATATCAATATTAAAAAAGCAAATTATCTTTTATTTAATTTTGACATTTGCTCTTAAAACATTTTAAATAACTGTAAAAACTGCATCAAAATTTATTCTGTAGTTTTCGAAATTATCTTAGCTAAATAGATACCTAACAATTACGATTTATAATATAATAACAAATGTCTGGTTAAAACGTAATGCGCTTGTATCGATTTTTTTAAGACACTAAAGTAGGTAAAGGGAAGAACCAATCTCCTTGAAACATTTGTGCCACAAAAACATAAACTGGAATTTTGTCGCTATATTCGTAAACAGAATTGAAGAAAATAATTTTTTTTTATCCCACTGATCCGATTTCATATTCTCTGTAAAATTTAATTGTAATTAAAAATTCCCACAGCGCTTCATTGCATGAAAATTTTTTTTTTAAAAATATTGTTTGTATAAATATTTATAGACGCCGCTGTTTTTCGATGGTTTTTACCTGTAAATAATTTATATTTATAATATAAGTAAATGCAATTTTTTTGTCGTTAAAATTATAGTCATTTTCTAATACTTGCTATTAGTTATCTTTATTGTTTTTTTTTTAATTTTTTTTGTTGCAGATTGGTTAATAATCCGTTATCATTATACAATTACGAAAAATTAAGTAAAGTTCCTGCGCAGCAATTATATCCTATCTTTGATTCTTTAAATCAGCTTTCGTCAATACCGTGGACAGTAAATGAAAAGGTAGACATAATCTATATAATTTATAATGGTAGTACATAAATTTAGTTTTAGGTATAAGCTAACATTTTCTAAAAAAATATGCACAATTATGTTACAATACTGCGCAAATATTACACTGAAAATGAAAAACATTTTATCCCAAAAAGTAAACTACATGAAGAAGTAGCATTCAGAGAAGAATAACTACTAATAGAATAAATTAAAAATAAGAACTGAAAAGATTGCTTTAACAATTTCCAGAAATACATAATAAAAATTGAAGCAACAGCAGACTAGAATTCTGCTTATGATGAAAATTGTAGAAATACTGTTTAAGGCGTATTATGGGAAAAGTAAAAATTACAAATTTGTTCATTAAATTTAAAAATATAAAGCACATCAGTAAATATATATTAGTTTAAAATGTGATGCGCATATCAGAGCCATACAGTTTTATTACGTCCAAAATGAATAAAAAATCAATATATTTCTAGTGAAAAGTGGAAAATTAACCGATCTTTTCATTTAATTGCGTGAATGACAGTAAATCGTTCTAAATTGAAGAGAAAAAGAAATTATACAAATAAGTTAAATTATTATAATACTAATTTATATTGAAATACAATGAATTGATACTAATGTACTCTTTTCGCGCAGAAAGAATAAAAGAACTTAACAGCTTAGCCAAATTACCGAATTACCAAAGAAATAAGTAACTGCGCCGTGAAAATTATGTCGTTTATCGTAGTTTGTGGTAGTAAAATAAACAAAGTTAAATATTAGAAATTTAATGAAACAGTTTTGTTCCCTTTCGTTGTTCTATCATTATCCGACGTTTGATTTAGAATGAAGCAATTTATTGTAAGTGCTCTAGATGGAAATTTACGATTCGGTTTCTAATTTTTGACTTAATAATTTTTGCTGTATCGTTTAACGCGGTTTTAATAAGATTACGTAATATTTTTTTATGTTAAATTTCATTAGTCGAGTGCGTTTAGGTATATCCTTTTTTTCCACAAGCACCTTAAAAGTGTTTAGACCAGTTCTTTTTCTAAATCTGAAATATTTAAAAATAATTACTAAATTTTAAACTTAGATCAATGAATATTGTGTTATACTTTGGATTGTTCTATATTTATATACGTGCTATATCACTTCAACAAATATTAAGTGCTTAGGTGCCTTATTTTCACTTGCACTCGTTAATTTTATTCCGCAGCCTTTGCTTGAAGACTGCTATTATAAACGGTACAACGGAGTTGTTTTCATTAAAAGCAAGGATATTATCTAAACTTTATATTTTAAATTTTTTGTATAGCGTTTATTCTACATTCCTCTGTTATTCTCCTGTTTTTTTTCTTTCTTTCTTTCTTTTTCATAAGCATTCGTCAAGAACTTATTTTATCATTTGTGTATATTTTATTTTAAACGATTTAATTTGAAATAAAAGCGATATTCATATTAATAATATTTGTGAATTACAACCCAGCCCTCACGCCCCGCCCACCCGCCCAATGAATCTGATGGCTATATAAATCGTTAAATACAAAATTATTATATTTAAATGGGATTTTTAGATTTTAGATGTAATGCTGAAAGTTTTTCAAGATGGTGGTTCAGAAAAATTAAACATACCACTTTCTACAGCCTCATTTATGAATCTTAAAGGTGCTAATTGCAATAACGAAAGTCAGCAGTACAAGGAACGGATGGCGTTCAATATTAAAAAAGGAGAAATGTACAGTTTATGGTGCGAAGCTCTGTACAAATTATCTTTAGCCAATCATGTAAGCTATTAACATTTATATTACATTAATTGCGAATTTGGAAATCGTTTTTTTTTAAATTAATGAAGTTGTTTTTGAAATACTGTTTACTTATTTACATACATATTACGTTTAATTAGTGGCGGATCCACGGGGGCTATATAAGGGACCTCCCACGAAAGAACCAAAACCTCGATAAAAAAATTTGTTACAACAGAGAAACTTAATAATTTATACTGTAAAAGATTTTTATAATTCTTACCTATGGATTTAATTATATAACTAATATTTAATACTGTTTTGAAGTGAAACTATTAATGTGGCCTTTTTATTATATTTTAAACGCAACTATCATAGATCTTTTGTCTTTTTTATTTATTTTTAATTTTTATTTTGTAATGTAAATGAAAATAGTTGAATGAGAAATAAATATATTTTTTGTACTTGTTCACAAAGAAAGAATTAGGATCGGATTACTAAGAAAAATAAAAAAGAAGTAAAGTTTAATAAAAATACACTATCTTTCTTACTATTTCTAAACTACCATTTTAGCTAGAATTTTACAATTTCGTTTTATTTTTCATCTAAAAGTAAAACAAAATTTAAATTAAATTGTAATAATTATGTATTTTTAAAACACTTTTAAATTTCTAAAGAGGTCATTTGATTTTCTTTATGAAACAAGGTACTTCTCAAGTCTGCTGTCTACCATATAAGATATTACGTAATTATTTAATTTCCCTCCCGAAAAATTTTTTCTGGACCCGCCATCGTTTAGCTAATAAATAGTATATATTTTTAAAAACTTAAATAATAGTTTCATTAATAATAATGCTAATGTTATTCGTGAGCGATGAATAAAGTTAAAGTGTGTATAAGTCAGCTTGTAAAAAAAATTCAGAATAGTTTAAAAGTAATTATTAGTGGCGTAATGAACGGTTTTTGCTGTGCGTTTTAAATAGAATCAACAATTTTTATCGTCAGTATTTCCCGATTATCGGATTTAATAGAATCAGTTTATTATTGATAAAAGAAATAAATAAATAAAAATACAATACAATTCAGTGATGAATCTAGTGAGGACCTTAGAGTGCTGTAACCTGTTAGTATTTATTTTTCTTAAACACGTCTTTGTTTCAGTGGTTTTACTTAAATATGTTAATATATAAAGTAAAATGAGTTCCATGCTCTTACCAGAGTGTCAAGGATTTTGTAGTTAAGATTCACAACGTAACACGTATACACAAAGGTACATCCTTGACTGAACTGGTCGTTTTGTTTACACATGTATATATGCTCGATATATACATGGTCTGTTCAAAAAAAGACCGAACTTTTGGAATTGCGTCTGAATGGTGTAAAATTTAAAGTCACGCGTCATGCTACACGTGGCGACATTCTTTCAAAACAAAATGAGACGCTTACCGCATTAAGGTAGTTTGATCAGTTAACGAATAAGCGATCAGGTGAACAGATGCAGTCAGCGCTCTGCGAAATAGTAAGAAAACGGAAATGAAGGACTTTGTGGAGCAACTTTGCAACATTAAATTTTGCTTTAACATTGGAAAATATTTTTCTAAAACATGGCCTTTGCTTCAGCAAGCCGATAAGGAGAGCTGTATGAGCCGTATACAGTGTTACGTTTCAAATTAGGCAGATCATTGACGACCGTTGACGTCAACAAATGATGAAAACACTGATGTCGTTCGATCTGTGATTTGAGGAAATCTCATTTAACTGTGCGGGAGGTTGCAGAAGAAGTCGGGATCAGCATTGGGTCGTGTCACGAAATTTTGACAGAAAAACTTGGTATGCATCGCGTCTCAGCAAAAATCATGACAACGCGCCAAGGCAATCGTCTCTACTTGTTGTCCAAATTGGCCAACAATGGAACAGCCGTACTTCCCCATCTTCCTTACTCTCCAGATATGGCTCCAGCAGACTTTTTCCTATTTCCGAAACTAAAATCCGCCTTGAGAGAACGTCGTTTTCGAAGTATATATAAAAGAAATTCAAGAAAAATCGCAGGCACAGCTACGAGACATCACACTAAACCAGTTCCAGGGAGCATACGGACAGCGGAAAACCCGATCGAACCGGTGCATAGCAAATAAGGGGAAGTACTTTGAAGGAGACAAACATGTGTAAAATTTTAAGTATTACAAAAAAGATTTTATGACAAAAGTTCGGTCTTTTTTTTTCTTTTTTTTTGAACAGCTCACTTCTATGTATTATATTAATAAAAATCCGTGAATAGAAACAATTTAAACAATTATAATTCGGTAAGTTGATGTTTTTGGTAATATTATTAAAGGTGTTTTTTAATGTCCAATAGAAATAGGAAACGTAAAGTCTAACAATATAAGTTTATTTCTTCGTGCTTTTTATCTAAACAGCATTTTAGAAGTTTTCATAGTGTATATTCTTCAACAATGAGAACGTTGTAAAATATTCTATTTTAGATATAGTCCCTGATAGTCATCATTCTTTACCGTAGCAACAAAAATTTTAGTTGAGTAAAGTAAAATAATGCGCAGAAGCTCTTAACTTCCCTAATACTTGTGCTTGAAATCGTGAATAAAAGAATTCGATTTTTATAAATCAAAACTAATGATTGTCATATTTTACAATAATATTCAGTAATTATTTTCACCTAACAGTTCAATACTTCTTAGCTAATGGTTATATTTAGCATATTCTGTTCAAATATTTAGCTAAGTAGTATGTCATTAAGGTGAATTTATAATCGCTAAGTATATAGCAGAAAAGTGTAATTTCCATATTGAGATGGACTCTTTTCTCCGTCGATGTAATTTCAGACCGATTAACAGAAATTACGTAAATTACGATGAAAATTACGGACGCTAGTGTCTCTTACGGCGTGTCGCAATCGGAATAGTCTCGCTTAGCAGAGCATCGGGCTTTTCGGAAAATAAATAAAAAAAAAATAAAGAATCCGCAATACCGCTGTTTAACAGCGGTAACGTCCCGCACCGCAGATGTCACGATGGTCCATGGTGCACAAGTTCGGCAAAACCCGTAACTTGACTAGATTTAAAGCTGCCACGCTCGACGACGATGAGAAAAGGAATACCACGTGCCTAGCATACTATGTGTCGTGACTACGTTAACAAAGACTAGGGAGAAGTTTGTAGAAGAACATTTCTGCCCAGATCACCGCATAAATTACCCTGCCTGATTTTGCAGGATTTTTGTATAATTTTCCCTCGACTCAACGTTGCTCGGTACACATTACGGACGCATTTTCCCCGCCAGCATACGTTACTATCTCGGCTTTTTCACCACACACCACGAAACAAATCCTCTGCCCCGACGAAGCCTATGTACGGCTGTGCACGGGATTTTACGGTTTCACGCGAATAAACATCCTGGACAGTATAATGCAGCGATGCAAAAATCGAACAATGTCCGAGGAATTATTTTCTAGCTCAAGCATCGTTATCTAATGGCATAAGAAATACCGAATCCGTCTCAATATATAAATAGAAGAAAAATGTATGCAAAGGTACAATGTAGAATAAATTATCGCTGTTAATGAAATATTTTTCGTTTTGCACAATTGACGTTAAAATTACAAATTAAAATACTTTGCGATAATAGAAAATACTTATTTCAATTTAAATTTGTAATATACATTTAGGTAGGTAAGAAATTTTTCGTTATGTTTTAGTTAATTAGAGTAAAATTCTTGTTTCGGTGGCTACATCCAAAAAGCGATAATTTTTAATTGAAATAAATAATTTCGAATTAAATATAAATAAACTAAAACCGATTTTATTATTTATTATTATTAGTAAGTATCTCCCGTGCGGGAAGTTGCAATCGACATTCGATTGAACCTTGTTATCCAGCCTGTCCAACATTATAATTCTTCTTCCTCTCAGTGCCTTGCCTGGAATCTTTCCATTTACCACTAGTGAAAACATCCTGCCTTCAGACATTTTATTATGGTGGAATTTCCTTTAATCATTGGTAGCAAAATGCAATTATTCAGTCCCATTCTCCTTAAAACCTCCTCGTTCTTGATTTCTGTTCAACTTATCCTGTTCATTCTTCTGTATGTCCACATTTCAAAATCATTAAGTCTCCTTTCCATGCTCGCTGTCATTATCCACGTTTCTGTGGCGTATTTTGCTACAGATCAGATATAGCATTTCAGAATTTTCAGGCGCAATTCTATTTTCATTTTCCGGTCCTATTAGAATTCTTTCCAAATTGTTAAATGTCATTATAGCCATACCCAATGTTGCTCTTATTTCCACATCAATCCCTGCCATCTTCAGATATAACTACTCCAAGATATTCATTGTTTGATACTTGTTGTATCCGTGCTCCATCTACCTCGATACGCAGTGGTCTATTTTTTTTTTTTTTCTTCTGATGATCTCCATTACTTTAGTTTTGTTCAAGTTAATCTTCATCCCGTATTTTTTCCAAATTGCGTTTCACTTAGTTGGCTGTCAATTTTTGTTTCGATTCTTCTTTTTTATTATTTTTCGTAAACGTTTTAATGTGTTCATTAATGCAATCGTATGGTATTCGAAACATTTTTGCGGATTCCTCTTTTCAGGTATGGCCACAAATGTAGAGATATTGAAATCCTCTGGCAAGTATCCGGTTTTGGATATTTTGTTTATTAATCTTGGCGATTTTTCTTTACTTTTTTTGGAAGCATGCTTTATTAGCTCTACAAGGATTCCATCTGTCCCAGTTACCTTTCGTGTTTTAGCTTTCTTGATGACATATTCTAGTTCTTTCTTTGTGAAGACTGGTGCTGTCTCTTGCTCTTACTAATTCAGTTTAAAATTTTTCACTCGTTCATCCCGGTTTGCATCTCTATATAGTTTGTCTATGTACAACAGCCGTTCTTTATCCATTTCTTCTGTTTTTGTACACACCTCAGTCCCCTTCCCGTATCATTTTCACGGGTTTCTTCTACTTTCCATTTTGTCCTTTTCATCCCCCTTCCACATGCATTCCTTGTGATTTTGATCATGTTCTGTTTGAATGTGCGGTCTTTTCTGCTGAACAATTATCCTTCTACTCTTTTCCACTAAAATTAGGTACTCCTTAAAATGCTTCTTACATTCTCTCATTTCCTTCTACGTCTGTTATTCCTGCCGTTGAATTTTTTTTATCTTCTATTCTCAAAAATTCAAGAATATGACGTTATTTTCTTCCTATTTCTTAGGATAATTTCCTCGTTGATAAACCCATTAGGGGGGAAAAAAAATGGTTGGAACGATATGTGGAGAAGGAAAAAATAGCATATAAAAGGCACGATATGGAGTAGGAAGACCAAGTCGCAACAAACTGGAATAGAAAGCAGAACGCTTAGCAGAAACAGATGAACACTCAAAGAACACATGATTAGCATCCTGATAGAACTGGGGAGGATTTTTAAGAGCATCAAGGCATAGACGAAGGCAAGAATTTTGGATTACATCTAATCTAGAGAGTTGGGACCTATCATAGAGAAATGAAAATAATCAAATTTTGATTGACGTGTTGATGGATTTTTATAAAGAAATAAGAATATAAGGATCACCATCCCATTTGGTTAGAGATAAGGCCTTCAGCAGGTTTTAGCGTTAAGATACTTGATGTGTTTAGAGAAGGATCATGGAAGATATCAAAATAACAAAAACGATTAACACAAGAAAAGGATGTGTTTACTAGGGATAGATAGACAGAAATAGGATTATGTAGTCGTAGAATAAATACAACCTAACAAGATTTAATGGTAGAAATAGAAAGGTTAGTTGAGAAAAGGGAATTACCCAGCACAGAAAGAGACGAATTAAGTGCTTCATTGGCTGATCCAATATTAAGAATACATTGATGAAGGAACCCAAAGTATAATGTTTTTGAATAAAAGATTTGTATATACGGGAAACAAAAAGACTAATACAATCGAGGAAACCAATACCAGGGCGAAAGCCAAACATATTACTAAAAAATACATTATTATGCTCTAGCCATCAAACAAGGCAATTGTTTAACATACCCTCAAACAGTTTTCTGGTGCGGTATACCAAGGAAATTGGACGTAAGGAAGAATTTTTTTTAGTAATGGGAATGATGATAATACCCCTGGAGAGGAAACAATTAAGATCAAGGAGAAGGGTAGGAGGCTGTTTGGACAGGTTTTTGAGGACAAGAAAATATATACCGTCAAGACCTGGAGTGGAACTAGAAGATTTGGAAAGAACAGATTTTAATTCATAAATATTAAAAGCCGAAGTTAGGAAAATATGGAGGGGAATTATGCGGAAGTGGAGTTAGATACAGCTCATCAACGTTAAAAACATAAGCAGGAGCAACGGAACGAGAAAGGATTCTAGGCTATCTTTAGAAAGGTTGAGATTGGAGGACGTTCAGAGGATGGGGATTTCAAAGCTCCAGCTATTTTCCAAATATAAGAAAGAGGGCTATTCCTAGAGAATGAAGAACAGAAATTTTTCTGGGAGTACCTCTTTGAGACTTTAAGTATATATCTAGCTCTTGCGTTCGCTCGCTTATGACAAGAAAGTTTTCGATTGTAGGATCTAAACGAAAAATTCCAAAGGTGGCACAACTACGGTAGAATGCACGGTTGCATTCCTCATTCCACTAAAGAGACGAGGCTTTATTGTGATTATTAGATGACTGATGGCAGGTAGGAGAAGATAGAGAATGAGCAGACGTAAGGGAGTTTAAGAAGGAATTATCTAGCAGCATGGAATCGGAATCAAGTTGAGAACTAAGGAGTGATGAATCAACATATGAACGAAACAGAGTCCAATTTGCTCTGGAAAGATTCCATCAAGGAGAATGAAGAGGCCTGAAGGAAGTTGGAGAAGAAAAATTAACAGGAGTTATTAGAATAGGAACATGGTCAGAACCATAAGAACCCGTAAGAGTTTCCAGTTACAATTAAGACCAATAGTGGGAGAAGGAAGCAAAGGTCAGATCAAGAGACCTAGAAATAGATGGATTCCGGAAATAAGTTGAGGAATGCTCATTAAGGAGTTAAATTATCGGAAAGGATACCATTCTCAAGGATGGAACCGTTGGAATTGTAGGTTGTGCCACCCCACAAGGGTGAATGTGCATTCCAGTCATCCCTGACAATAAATGATAACGGGATAGAGTTGAAAAATGCAGAAAGAGGGAATTGACGAAGATCATAATTAAGACGAACGTAAAAAGAGTCAGTGTTAATAGGACGCGTAGGGGTAGTACAGATAAAGATGTGGACTATGTTAGATTGGTTAAGAATAAAGGGGAAGTTTAGAGAAACATCGTGAGAGCGGAAAAAGAGTCATTTTTAACAAAGATTGCAGAACCACCATATCCGTCATCCCGATCACATCTAATTAATTTATAACCTTTAATATTAAAGTTCGTGTTCGATTGAAGTCACGTTTCTGAGATGAGAGCAACACTAAGCTACATTTCCGGAGTAATTTGGCAAATTGGTGGTATTTTAAGTCAATCACCTCTGTTATACTAATAAAAAATAATAAGAAAAAAAAAGTTATCTAAAGAGACCACATTTTTTCACGTTTTTTAACGAATAATTACAATTAGTTTATGTTCGCCGATTTTCATCAGTACTCATATGGTGCCTAGTTGAATGGTACTCTTTCTAATGAACAAAAAATCAGTAAAATCGGTCAATATGAACATTAGTTATACGCGAACAAACATAAAAAAAAAAACCCGATCACCGTATAACCTCCTTCTTTTTGGAAGTCGGTAAAAATTAAATTTTTGTTGATAAAGTACTTAATTGCAATTTGTCTTTAATCATTTATTTATTAATGTTACAATAAACAATGCTTAAAAATCGACACAAAATTGATTATGGTAAAAAAAATTGCAATATAAAAATTATCTTACTTTTTTACTTTAACGAAAAAGTTAAATAAAATTTGGGATGTGGTGCACTTAAAAAAGAATTTAGCAGATGTTGAATTGACTTGTAACAAAAATTTACCTAAACAGTACTAAATGTAGATAATAAATTTAAAAGATATAATATTTAATTTAAAAATATGTTATATATGACAAAAGAATTAAAATTTTCAGTTTCGGAGAAAACTATTTTGGCTGCCACATAACATAGATTTCAGAGGTCGTGTTTATCCAGTACCGCCGCATCTTCAACACTTAGGTTCTGATATGGCTCGATCATTGCTATATTTCGCTAAAGGAAAACCATTAGGTCCGAATGGCTTAAATTGGTTAAAGGTAAATTAATTTGTAATAATTAATTGATTTAAAAATGGAGGAAAAAAAATCACCGAGTGATAAATAATGTTGGTGAACTTATAACACACAATGTACACGTAATTCACTATAATATTCTTGTAGAACCTAATAATATGTTTTTTTCGAAAATGTCAAGAATATTTTCCTTCTACAGATTTATATTTTGCTGAATTACAAAAGAAATTTATACCATTAAGCTTTAAATTTACAATATTTTTTTGCAATATGGAGTAAATTATTTACCCTATTGTAAAATATTTGTAATGTTTTGTATTGGTTATTCTTTCATGTTACATAAAATTATGTTTTTCCCTTTTTTTGTAAATGACTTACTTTTTCTAGGTGGCGAATTAAGTCAGTTACAAAACAAATTTTTTCGATAGACATCTATTCCATTTATTCTTCTATTCAAAATTTATCTTTAAAAAAAATCGTTAATTGTGATTTTTGTTTCGAATTTTACTTTTGTAGTTTATGAATGTATATCGTGCACTTTAATCAAAATTTTTATTTTTTAAAATAAACACTTATGGTTTTGCATTTAAAGCTGAATTTTTCTTTGTTATTATTGTAATTTTTTCTCTTTTTTTACTTTAAAATGAAATTTGTTGCGTAATTTCAACAAATTATACAAATTTAAGCGTAAATTTCACTGATGAAACTAAAAGTTTTCTACCTTAAACTTAATTGAAAATATTAAACTGAAGTACTGTTTATGGATTATTAACTAAAAATTTATCTTTATTTTAAGTAAAATTGTCTCCTTCGTCCAAGCACCGTGTTCAGCGTATGTGATTCCAATGGTTCTTTAGTTCTACTTACCCGCTGAAGATCTATGTTTCCTAAAACTATTTATTCTTCTCTGTAAAATAAAATTTTCCGAAGATCCGGCTTCTGTTCATCGAACAATTTCAATATCCACTTGTATTTATTTTTTCAAACACTAGTTTATTTGTACGACGAGCGGTCTACGGAATTTTGAATATGCACTTTTCATGTCAAAAACACCCATGCTTTTACAGTCTGATGTTCTTATTGATCAAGCCTCACTGGCGTACTGCATCACAGAGAATACAAGTGCATTTACCAGTTTTATTTGGTTACTTTAGTCATTTAGTTATCGCACCATATTTAATTTAGTTATATTGACGGTACGTGGGAGTTAATCCCGTGTATTCTAAGATTCTTAGCTGTTTCAGTTTGAACCGATTATTCACTTCATGTCGACTACTATTGTGTATTTCTAGTAGATTATTGTTTTTTCTATCAATTATCATTTACTATTACAGTTTATTTTTATTAGGATTCCGTTATATTATGTACTGAATCTTATAAGATAGTTCACAAATGGCAAAAATATCAAATGATTTAATAACTCGAGAGTGGACAAAATCATTTAATTTCCTTAACGGCACTTTCGAATTTAACAAAAAAGTTCAAAAAAGCGCAAAAAATGTAAGTCTCCGCTACGACGCTAGTATTACAGTCAAAGATTTCAATCCAGCTCATAAAACACATGCATTCATAGAATTTTTCTAATTTGAAACGTCTAAATATCCAAGTATACCTTTAAACTATATTGATCATAAATATCTTCTAATTTATTATTTTATTTAATTCTTCCTTTTTGCTTGATATTAATACAGTATCATCAGCAAACTTTAAATTCTTTATTTTGGATCTGTCAGTATTTACTTCATCACTCGTGTTTAGTTGCCAAAAATTATCCTTATTAAAATTTATATATACTCAAAAATCGGAAATGCTTGTAAAAAAATATAATCAGATTTGTAACCGATATTATACTATTAAATGACCCCAGTTATTTTGCCCTTAGCACGTTGATACTAACTTTATATTTCCTTCATTAATTTTTTCATATACACCTTTCATTCTGATTATTTCACATAACCGATTAGTCATAAAAATTGAAAATAAAATAAGATTAAAATCATACTTTGTTATTAGTGAGTTATAAATTGATCATGTTACAATTTTCTAAAATTTAAATTATTTAAGGTATTGTAAACAGTCAATCGTGTGCACATATATCCGTGTGTGTGCATATCTGTGAAAAAGGGAATGTGTGTGAGTGCGCGCGCATGTATATATATATATATATAAATATAGCTTTTATCAAATTATATAAATAAATAATATTTGCAATAATTAATATTACAATGAAATACATTAAGGTACACTGTATTAACTTGACTGGTTTGAAAAAGAAGTCTTCAACAAAAGAAAGATTGGAATACGCCAATGAAATATTATCGGATATACTAGACAGCGCAGAAAGACCTCTAACGGTAATTTAACGATTGTTTTTTTTTTTTTTGTTTGTATTATTATTGTTATTATTTCATTTAAAATGATGGCTTCCAATATTTTCAAATTAATTTATCGATTTTTTCCTAAATATCATTTCTAAACAACTCATACTGTTCTTTATTTTAATGAAATTGTGTAAACATAGATATATAATTATTTACGACAGCTCCGTTATTATTTTGAATGAACGTCCATATCATTAGAAAGGGCAATTTTCTTTTTGGTGAAGGCGCGCATTGTGACATTGACATTAGTCACTAGGGCCATTTCACGTTATAAGTAATAATGGTTTTTATATTAAGGGTTCTGCTAAATATTTAATAATGTAAAAATTGTCTTCACCTTCCACCGAAAGCTGCATTACAAACATACCCAGCACTGCCATTTAGATTTTGTTCTCGAAGACAGCAGTCTAATTCTACCACTGCTCTTCGCGAGATGCTAACTGTTCTGCGTTTTTCTAATTGGAATAAAAAAATTAGGATAATACACATCCTCAACGAAGATGTACATATTTTCGATGTGATGATACTACGAACACATAGTGACGCATCCAAGAGAGCTAATATATAGCGTCGATGAGAGAATGTTAATACATAACGAGGTCTCGAGCGTATCAAAGAAGAAACTGTATAGTGTTGCAAACAATACACTGGTATACGAGCAATAGAGATAAACTAAAGATGAATGCTGTTTTGTTCGAAAATTTTGCACCAAAAATATATTATTTTATTGAAAATAAAAATGATTACAGGAAAAATGTATTCGAAATAAATAAAAGCAGAAAATTGCAGTATTTTACAAGCACCAGAAAAATTTTATTCGTATTTTTTTTTTTTAATTTTAATGCGCCTAGCGTAAACTTTCCAGTACAAAATATTATTTGTTGAATTTTTTCATTTAAAATGTATTCTTAGAAAATATTAACATAACCTCATAAATAAAATTCTAATACGTTTATTTATTTCATTTGGTTAGTTATTTTGCCGCAAAATTTATTCAAAATAAAAGTGTCATAGCAATCATCATTTTGTCGATCCCAAATTTTTTTTAACGGAAATACCAGTGATGCATTATTCTTTATTCACTTCCGTGTAATTTTAGTAAAAATATTGTAAGATTTGAATATAAAATTACCACTTACTGTCTTTAAAAATGAAGAATAAAGTCCAGAATTTTTATGGGGTTATTAAAGGCTGTCTAATCTCTCTACGGTACAAAGTGAACTGATAGTCAGAAGTTCTTATCCTTTATCTAAACCAAATAAAATATAACGGCTTATTTTTTTGCTGTCTCATATACTGTTTTTCTTTCGGCGCAGTATTGAAATGTCCAGCAACAACACTGAACTGCATTAAATTGCAGCCACAATTGTTCGGTATACAAATATGATCATGGAGTTTACACCGCGAAACATTTTCAATTTAATTTTTATTCGAGAATTATAAATAATTTCTACAAAATGTCTATTGAGCTAATTAACGTATTTAAAAAAACTTAAAATAGCATAAAGGAAATACGGTAGCCTAGTAATTGAGGTACTCGGTTACCAAAATTTGAGATAATCATAAGTTCGAAACTCCTCTGGTTTCAGACTCAAACTATTCGCAGATCCATGCAGCTTAAAGTACTGGCTACCAGGAAACTTTGAGAGATTATAAGCAACTGAGAAAGGAACTTGACCAATATTCTCTTTCACATCCATTAGCCCCTCAGTACCTTACGAACTTTAACTTCATAATCCCCGTTTTTCGCTAACGGATAAAGTTCGCTTTACGCCTTAGATAAACGAATTCGAGTAAAAAGTTCACAAATAATTGCCCTTTATGCTCTGAATATCAAATTATTTCAATAAAAAATTATTCTAGGGGAAAATGTGGTGGGCAGAAGCGGAAGATAAATGGCAAACGTTAGCATGTTGCATGGAAATTAAATCAGCATTGGACAGTAATTGCCCGGAACATTATGTTTGTCACTTTCCGGTTCATCAAGATGGTTCCTGTAACGGTTTGCAGCATTATGCAGCATTAGGGAGAGATGAAGCTGGTGCAATCGGCGTCAACCTTTATCCTTCCGATACTCCACAAGATGTGTACAGTTGTGTAGTAGAGCTGGTAAAATTTTAAATCAAATAAATAAAAAAAAAAGACTAATATTTTTTTTTAGTTTTACATAAAACATTTATGGTATAATGAATAAATATACAGGTAGAGAATGAGCGCAAAAGAGATGCAGAAATGGGTCTTGAAATAGCGAAAACCTTGGATGGTTTCATTCAGAGAAAAGTTATTAAACAGACTGTAATGACTACCGTATATGGAGTAACTAGATATGGTGCTCGACTACAAATAGCGAAGCAGTTGAAAGGTAATAGTATTAACGGTGATGAAATTTACTACATATTTTTCTTTTTTTTTTGCGTATGTGAAAAAGTTTGCATTTATCAAAACCAGAGATAATGCTAACATCCCTTATTTTTAATATATCAAACAGCTGAATTATTTATGTATTTATATGTTAACGAAACAAATTTTCATTTAGCAAATCGTGCTTTTATTTCATCAAATGATGTTGCTATCTGCAGATCGTTATGTAAAATATTCTTTAAATCCATTTTGTCACTTTGAATTAGCCTTTTATTTAAAAAAGCCTGCAACTGTGTGCTCCCTCGAATCGCTCTAATTAAATTTCGGATATTCTTTGAAAACTAATATCTATAACACAGAATTTTTTGACGTTATGTTTTGTTTTGTTTTTTTATTTTTAACGCAAACAAAATTTTGTTTATTCCAAAGAATAAATGAAGCCCTATTAATTGGAGATAGTTATTCTGCTACTGTAATGTGATGATCAAGACCGGAAACGTATTTTTATCTTTCAGTGGAGAGTCTGAAAATTTTCATGAAACCGAAGAAATGCAAAAAAGATTCTAGTATTTGGTGAGTTATTGTTCTTCGTCAGTAAGTAGATGCGTCAGGATTCTTAAGAAAGGACTTTATAAAAACAGATCTAGCCATAATTTTTTTTGAAAATATTTTGGACTTTTAACAAAAAAAGACCACAGGACCTATTTAGAAAACAAAACTTCATAACTTAAGTTAAAACTGAAGATTCAAAAACTTCAGCTTCATTTTCGATCGAACATTAGTTTTTTCCTTTCTTAGCGAATAGCTACTACATAAACTTCGCACAAGTACTTTTTTTTTTAGCAAATTACTTGCTCATTTAATATTACTGCGTATTTAATAGTTCCTTGCAATATTAAAAATTCATGGTCAATTTGGTTTTATTAAATTATTTTTATTTTTCATTAGAAGTCGTCGCATTTATGTTGATTAAACTCTTGATCGATTTCATTATTTAAATTAACCGCGCTACGAGATCGTCAATAAATAATGTTATCGTTGTGCTACTGTACAAAAATTTAGTACGAGTTCAAAAACTTTCTCTTGACAACACCAGCTCTAAGTAGCAGAGTGGATTACATGTTCTACAGATTTTTAGGGGAAATCTTTGCTTTGAGACCTTACAAAAATAACATCCAAAATTATGGCTAAATAATATATATATACATATATATATTTTGTTTGTTTTTCATTCTGAATATATTCGGTAACACTAGTTATAAATGAACGCTTAATTGATCGTGGAATAAGTTCTGTGGAAATGTAACTAAATGTTCATGCTAATTTTTTTGTTCGATTTTAAATTTTAAACGTTGATACAATTATTAAGAGCTTAAAACTTCTGTTAAAATTTTTAAAAAAAAAAGAAGTTATTTCACCGTTTAATTTACTGATAACAATAATTTGGAACTTATAAACAACGATAGTCCTTCTGAAGCGATATAACGGATAATTCGAAAAGTATTAACCAAATGAACAAATAATTTATAATGCGCCACCAGTGCCAAGGCGTTACTATTAACGTTTTATTTATTTATTTATTTATTTTTTTGTAAATAATCATGTTACTAGAGAAAGATAATCTTCCGTAGCTAGTTAATAAATTAAATCGCGGTATTTAAAAAAAAAAAAATAAAAATCAGCTGGGTGGTTTTGATTATTTTCATTTTATCTTCTATTCCAGTTTAGGATGCTTTAATCTTTTTCAATTCCATTATGAACGACTCTTCTAACTATTTAAATTTAGCCATTTTTAATTTCAAAGGATTCTGTACTTAATTTTATTCTATTGTGGTTTTTCTTTACCGGGTCAGTTCCGTTTTTAAACAAAAGAATACGTTTAGTTTTAGTCGGTTTTTGGCTAATGCCGATTTATCTACATAGCCTGTATGCTCTTTTATTTTGGTTTAAATGCTACTCATTTTTCCAGCGCGTAGTTAAAAACATACGAACAAATATTTAGCATACCTTGTGATACGTGTAAAGTGAACTAAGAAGTTTTAAATTTTACTGAAAGTTCGAAAAACAACCGGTCTTTTCCCTTAAAATTCTACCTACTTTTTCGATTACTTTTTTAATAATCGCAAAGGATTGTTCTTTGTCGGCTTTCTGTCTTCCTTTAGTTACTTATTTACATATAAATAGATTTCACTTCTGCGCTAGTCAAGTTTTTAATAGTATGAAGTTTTAAGATGATTTCTTCAAATTTAAAATCTTTATTTTTGTTTTCAAATTAACTAAAAATTATATAACTACATGAAAATAGTATTCTATGGCCTCCTTAGTTAAATAAACGAGAAGTGATGTTTGGGCGTCTAAGGCACATTTATCAAAAATAACATCATGTTGATTTTAATAATCTGATAACAGAAGAATATGGGGAAATTATTTGCGAAATATGAAAGATTGTTAATCCTTATTATATATCATAAATGTATGTAATTTACGCCGAAATTAATTATAAATGAACTATTTTCATTGCAGATATTGATTCATTTCCACAAGATTTGGTTCAAGCGGCCTCATCATATTTAGTGGAAAAAACGTTTCTGTCCTTAAGAAAAATGTTTTCATCTGCTCGACATATTCAGGTAAATTTTAAATATTTTAACAATGGGAACCGCTATGATCTTCGTTGTATAATTTAAGTAAAATTAGTAAAATTAATCATTATTTTAACAATGAATTCCATATATAACAAAATATACATTATAGAAGCTTTATTCCTGCCAATTACCTCAAAAGTTACCGAAACTGGAGGGTTAAAATTTGGTGTATGTATTAAATAAACTTATCTCCGTTTAAACAAAATAATAAATAAGAGTAATAATAATTCGATCAATTTCAATTTCACAATAATTTAATGAAAGAAAAGGTTTGCTCTGTTTTAATTGCATTATTTTAAAAATAAAATAGTTTAATTAATCAATCAGTAAGTTTTTATAAAACGATTTTAATAATCAGTCGCTTGTTTTCATTACTAATGTAGGTGTGTTCGTGTGTGTAGTAGATAAACAGGCGCATAGGATATTCTTTATAAAGCTGTCAGATATATATGTAAACAAATCGAACCATATCATTTTAATCTCCAAATAAACAGTGAAAAACAGAATAAAATAAAAAATTTCTACCGCTCACATTTGAGGTCACTCATAATTTGTATTTGTTTTCGATACCGACTAGTGTAAGTGCAATATACAGCTTAATACAGTTTGATTTTACTCAAAAAAGATAAATTAAGCCAGCACAATGGTATAAACACGCGCAGATCAAATATCCAGGTTGCAGTAAAATAAACTTTACTAATTTCCTCGCTTGTTGCACAGGACTGGTTCACAGAATGCGCTGGATTAATATCTACCTGTTACGAAAGAAACGTAGAATGGATTACACCTTTAGGATTACCGATAGTTCAGCCGTATTCGAAAACATCAAAACCGACTTTGATTAACGTTGAAAATGAAATTAAAGAGATCAACCCGCGTAGTGCCGAAATGTAAGTTTACGATCGCAGTTAGGTTATAGTTTATACGACGCGTTACGATTAAACTTATGCGACATTACGTTCATCAAATATTATTATTTTTCAGACGACCGGATACGATTAAACAAAAAAACGCCTTCCCGCCGAATTTCATACACTCGCTCGATTCAACTCACATGATGCTAACGTCGTTGCACATGGAACGAACTAATGCTACCTTCGTGTCGGTACATGATTGTTTTTGGACACATCCTTGTTCCGTTGAAATAATGAACGAGGTACAGATATTATTGTACAAATATAAAACATTTAATAATGAACGCAAGGGGGTACATATTAAATATCAAATTTTCTCGGTCGATATTAAACATAGGTTTTCCTTAAAAATATTCTCACTAGACTTTGTTCAGTGCCGTCCTCTGAAAAATGTAAATTGCTAAGATATGCTTTTATTTTTCTTTTACGTTTATATTGTAAAAAGATCCAAAAAGCAATACTGCGCCCAGCAATCATGTTTTAGTTTCGTTACATGGCCCGCTCGCTCCCACTTTTTGATATTAAAAATATCTTTATTATGGCAGTAAATGGCAAAAAAACGTTGCCAAAAATTGTAACAAAAAAGCGTAAAGACCGACAGTTTGATTTATCGGCTTTTATATTGCATTTTTTAATTTTAATATAGTGGACGACGGTTCGATGAGACATTTTCAATATATTTCGTACTTGATTGCAAACCTAAGTCTGCACCACATTTTTAAAATTCCGTACGCATATAACGTACAGAATCCTGATAAGATGGTTCAGAAATGACAAAAATATCAAATAAAAATCAATAACTCACGAACGGTTTGACTTTTATAAACTTCAAAATTGAATCATAAATTACAGTTAAAATTCTCTTAAAAACCATCTTAACCGATTACCCTGGGCGGCGGCAAAGTCCCAAAAAACCCCCGTCAGGAATATAATTTAAAACGACCTCAAAAATCACTTAAAAATTCATAACTCATCGCTGGATAACCCTTTAAAAGTGAAATTCAACATATAAAACAAAATGCAGAAGCTCTTTCATAAGGTTAAAAAATACGGTTAAAGAATTATTTAACTCCTCCCTCCCCTCGTTTGGGTCAAAAAAAGCAAAAAAGAAAAAAGTGTTCATATAAACAGTAACCCGAATAAAAAAGTTGGAGAAACCAAAATGCATAAAAGAAGACCGCTTTATAGGAAAACTTTAGCCAAGCTACAACTTTATATTTAGGTCCTCGGGGCGCCGAAAGCTCGAAATTTTTGAAAAAAGAATTTTTTTTTCTGGGTATGTTATATCGATGGAAGAACACTATTTGTCGGGTACAACACCGTGTTTCATTTCCTTAACGAAACTTCTAAAGTTATCTAAAAGTGCAAAAAATTACGTGCAGCATTTGCGAAGCTAATATTATAGTTAAAAGTTTTGAACAGGATTACCAATAGACGCATCATCGCGTATTTCTCTAGTTTAGAACATCCGGGTTTATCGATTGGAAAGATCGCTGTTTGTCGGGAACGAAACCGTATTTCATTTCCTTCACAAAACTTTCAAAATTAACCTTTTTGGGGGGACGGAGGCTTGTCAACCAGGGATCTTTACTCAAAAACAATTAGAAAAGGAAATGAATCAGTTATATTTTGATGCGGTCAGATATTGTTAGTAGGAAGAAACAAACAATGGGAACGATGTGTGGAGAAGGAAAAGACAGGATATAGGAGGCACAATACGGAATAGGAATACCAATAAATTGGAATAGAAAGCAGAACACTCGATCGAAAGAGATGAACACTCAAAAAACACGTGATCTGCATCGCAAAAACATGCTCTTCACTTGGATGGAGACGAAACCAACGAAAAACAAAAAAGAGAGGAATGCAACAGAGAGTGAGTGGCTATATCTACTCCTCGTTCGTATTTAGAGAAAAATTAATCTCTCTATTTGTATTTTAAGTAATTCGTTCTCTTTTGTTTCGGCTTTCTTATTTCTTCCGTAATATTTTTATTTTTTTTTTTCACGCCGATTTCATTACAAAATACGTTTATACATTTTACATTTTTAGACAATTGATCAAATTTTTATATTAATTTACCGAACGTTTTTAATCGAATATAACATGATACGGATAGAAAATATTAAATATATTTCTGTATTAAGACAAAATATATTTTGTGTGCTGCGCGCGCGTGTAATAATGAGTACGAAAACATGCACATAATGTATTCTAAATATTTACTTTTTTCCTCTTCCTCCCCATTTTAATTCTTGATAATATAGACTACTTAAATAAAATTTCCCAACTGTATTTGTTGTTAATACACATTGTTAACATTATAATTATGATAAAAATAAATTTCAACACTTTTTTTAACAATTATATATATATATATATAATTTTTAAATCCCCGACGCGTTTCGAAGCAAACACTTCATGTTCACGGGAGTAATTATAATATAAATAATGAAGAACGATAACTACATTAAAAAATAACAGAAACATATAAAAAAAAAATTTAACGAAAATAAAAAAACATGGATAAAATTTACTTACAACACCCCTAACACATATAAAATAACCAATACCTTCAACTCATTACTCAAAATTTCATATAGTACTAAAAAAAACTTATATAATAAAATAATTAACATTAATATTAACAATAACAATAATAATAAATTTAACCAAGCCGGAATTTATAAAATAACTTGCAATACTTGTCAGAAAATATATATAGGACAAACTAGAAGAAACTTCAAAATAAGATATAATGAACATTTATACGCCATAAAATACGGACATTAACAAATTAACAATAGCTGAACATATTATCATTAGTAAACACAAATTAACGCATAATATCGAAATAGATTTAGAAATCTTAAAATACATAAATAACCACAATATGCTAAATTTTGCAGAAAATTATTATATTAATAAATTCAAAAATAACTGCATAAACCACAACTTTCCCAATACAGATAACCCATTATATAACCTTTAAATAAATTTTAACTGTTCACTTCCTTATATTATTACTATACAACGACCATTATATATAACATTTTTCATATATACAACTTATTTATTTTTGAAAATTTTAAAATGTTTAAATCTTCATTTTTATATAAATCGTTACCATTTTCATTGTTAAAAATTTTTAGTCATTTTATTTTTATATTTTTCACTTTTAAATTATATATTTAGTACTTATTTAATATCGATTTTAATATCGACCTTTTTCTGTTATTTTTTAAATGTAGTTATCGTTCTTCATTATTTATATTATAATTACTCTCGTAAACATGAAGTGTTTTCTTCGAAACGCGTCGGGGATTTAAAAATTATATATATATAATTGTTAAAAAAAGTGTTGAAATTTATTTTTATCATAAAATTTCCCAAATTGATAGTGTGCTCTTTATATGGGTTAAATAGTTGTGACAAGCTATTGCATAAAACAATCATTAATTCTATTAAAATTACACAAATTATATAGATAACCAGTTCCGTTGAACTAAAACATCATATACGTGCGTGTATGTACCATACTACTCAATACTTGTATTCAATGGTTTAACCGCAGCGGTAAAATAGAGATGGTCATGTTTATACATGTATCAATTTCGTTCCCGCGTCATATATGTACAGGGAACAGAATGTTATTACTCCCAGTGTAAAAATGAAATATTCTGTATTTTTTATATATATACATAGGATGTCTCATAATGATGTTAACATTTATATGGGAGTTTGCGTTTGAGTAGTTATGTAAAAAAGTGGGCATCTCCTAGCACATAGGTATAAATCTACGAAATATTGCCTAGTATTTTGGCATTAGAATACCGCAAGTCGCACCTCGATACGTTTCGTTTAACAGTGTGTAAAGCGAATGAAAGAGCGCAAGTCTGAAAACAGCTGAACGATGAACGTAACACTCTTCCTTTATTTCGTTCTTTTCCTTCCCCCTCGTTGTTAACGACTAAATCCATTCGGTTACTACTGTTTATATTATTTTAGTGAATTTCGGAGCTATTGTTTTAATATCTACGGCCGCTTTTGCCGTCGAGATGTTTCTATGCGTGCAACAGTTTCATGAGTAAACAAACTTTGTTATGCATTTTATTCCAATATTGTTTGGTATTTTGTAATAAATAATTCGTACTTATTATCGTAAATGTAATTTAGTAGCGTAGTTAGGATTGAAATAAAAAATACCATTTGCTGCACACAAAATACTCGCTTGAAGAACGACGCTAATAAAAAATATTTATAAAATAACGTGTTGTCTTGTCACAGATCGACTGCACACACCTTCAAGTAAAAAATCACGAAATTGATGGATTTAAATGTGAAGCATGAAAGATTTCCTGATGCATACATTTTCATTTAACTTAAAACGAAAATACACTTACAAGGAGAGGACACGACCTAGGAAATTAATTTTGGGACAATACTCTGAATAATAATAGTACATCCTAACTGTATTTATTTAAATAATTGATGTTTGTATACAACAGATTTATTTAATTGTAAAAATATAAGTCTTCGGCACCAGTTGCGGCGTACTATCGTGAACTATAAATGTTTATTAAAGTCAGCTAAGCGTCATTTCTTAAAATCCTGCCTTATTATCTTTTTTTATTTTGCTACCGTGTACTTTTTTTACATTTTCGAATGTTAGATACGGAATTTTATCCAATATCCTTGCTTAGAGGACATCTAATAGTTTACATTGTACGTCAGTATGCATTGTTGTGATTCCGGACATTTCGAGTTTTTAACTTTTGGTTTTTTATTTCGAGATCTTATTTTTTTGTTTTTTTGTGTGTGTTTTTTCTCTGCGATTTCTAATATTAATCATGTACTTGTAAAAATTCTGTTCTTAATAGCATCTAATAGCTGATATTGCACGTTTATATGCATTGCCATTATACGGATTTTGATAATTTCGTTTAACTTATTTGCATATGTGTGTGTGTATAATCCTTGGTTGAATACTCCTGCAGCCAAGTAGGCAGCCATTTCAACAACTTTTTGGCCGTGATGCAAATGCTTCGGATTGATGTTCAGACCATTGTGTTGAACGAGTCGTTTGAATTTTGCTGTGACGGCCTAAACATCTCGTTAAAAGTTCGTCATTTGATAGTTCTTCATAAATCGAGCGAACGCGATTCTCAATTTTTTTGTCAATCAATCGAGTACGATGCTCAAAAGATCATAGTTGATTGGTACATTCAGCTTTGCGCCGTTCACACTAACTATCGATGTCTGTTTGGATAATTTTCGTGTCGAAGTGATTTGTCTGTGGAGCAATAATGATGTAGCGCTGCTACCGCAAAGCTTTTTTTCATTTCTTGGACCGAATCAATATTTCTTCTAATTGCCAAACCATAATAAATCGTTAACTTTTTCATGATACCTTTCGTTAGCCATTTCATACCGATAGAAGCGCGGCGAGAGCGCCTGAGACTGACTGAACAGAAGCTCAAAATAAAAACACGTGCACAGATAACAGTTATAACGGAGTAGAAGACACAAGGTCGGAAAGAGCGCCCAAGCCTGGCTAAATGTGCATACATTTGCTCGACACTCCTTTTCATTCAGCTTTATATCTTCAAAAGTATTTCGAATTGACATCTGTGACTTTGTGAATATATTCTTCAATAGTTTATCTATAGGTTTAGGAAATTTAAAAAAAAAAACCGATTTTTTTGATCTTCTAAAGCAGGAAGAAGAGGTATATTGACTAATTTACAGTAAAATAATTAATTGCTTTCTTTCTCGTTTTTAAATTAACGACGAATTTTTGTTTATATTTAAACATAGCACAGTTTTGTTGATGTAAAGAATTTATGATAAATTTGCTAATTTTTTATTTTTATGACGTTTAGATCTGTAGAAAGCAATTTTTGGTTCTTCATTCGCAGCCGATACTAGAAAATTTATCTTCGTATTTTTATACCACCTATTGTAATTCGGACAAGTAAGTATTTAAAATATTGTCGCGAATTATTTTTCACCTTAACAATTATTTTTTTAAATTCCGGCGACACGATAATGAAACGTAATAATATTATTTAAGTGAGCCCCGATATCTCTGCATCTTCTTCGACGATATTAAAAATATCGAAGTCTCAAGACCATATCAAAATTAACTAGACAGCGGTCCAATAAGATATTTTGAATTATTGCGATTAACGAGAGAGCTTGCTTGATTCTGAGACCATTGTTAGTGGTAAATACATAATCGGACTCCCCTTTAAACCATATAATAAACAATAATCCCCCGGGTATGTCGACTTTATAATATACACTGTTAACAAAAGTGTAAATCTAAAACAATTATCAAACGCATCCCATAATAGTTAAATTGTCTCAGTGCTAATCTTAAGGTCTCGATTTGAAACGAAAAATCGTTTTGAGATAAATTAAGCAATAGCCAAATTTGAGAAAGTTGAAACAAGCTGAGAAAAAAAAAATTTCTACTTATTTTAATACATTATAGAGCTTAACTTCACGGCTTCTCGACTAACAATATGCAAAACTCATTTTACTTATTTATTGTTAAAAAGATGAAATTAAAAGTGATATGTTTATAGTAAATTTATAGTTATAAGAGACTTACAATAGGAAAATAAAGACTAATTCGTTAAGAAATTCTAGATCAGTATATATATATATATATGAAGTCCATTTATAAAGTTATGAAGTATGTACATATAGAGTTTAAATATAGTGTCGAGTCTTTATCAATAAAAAAAAAGCAAAGAGATCTTTTATTTGGGGGGGAGGGCATATTGAAATAGAAAAAAGAGAGAAATCGAAAAAGTAGACAAAGATAATCATACTAATGCAGCTTAGTAGTTATACCCTGTAACAAGCTGGACTGATTCTGTGAAGAAATACATATTATCGGTTAGAACTTTGATGCACTCTGTTGTGAACCACCCAGAGACACTCCTTCTTTTACACTTTGCAAGACGAATCCAATAAAATAAGAATTTATCCATTACTGTGGATATATGAAAAATATCTAAACCATTTGTATTCTTGTTTTGTACATTATACCTAACTGAGCAACTGTTTTACAAAGCACCATATATGTCTATGCAATATGCCTCAGTTCGTAATGCAAATGTATTAGATGTGCAAAATCAACGCCTCCTTTCATCCGAATTTTTTTAAAAATACATCTTATTCGATAACGATCACTCTGTTCTTCAAAAGTTTACAAACGCTGCACTTGATGTTCTGTGTCAAATGGTAACATAAATTAACCCTTTCGTTCACAATGTTACTTGGTAACATTCATTTTAATTTCACGTATTACGAGACTTTTATAATATTATACTTTGTGACATTATGCTACTATTTGGTAACAAGCCACTTTATTGATTATTAACAAAACCAGCGTTGAAAGCCAAAAAAGTATATTGTTTATTTACAGTTGAAGATACCGATTTTTATCTATATGAGATCGCTGTTTTTTAGTTTGAGCTTTACCTTATTTGTAGATGTTTATTTATTTTTAAAAGACGAAGCTTATACGATTTTTAACTTAAAAAGACATGCAGATTTTTGTTATATATCTATATTTACTTAATTTACTGTATGTTGTTAGTATGAATTTTTTTAAATTCATTGTTACCGATTGGGAACAGTATGACGCAAAGGAACTTATTCCAGTACAAAATGCATTGAAATGTTTAGTAAATATAACATATAAATTCGTTACAATTACATACATTATAATATAACGCTAAATGAAAAACAATATAATCTGAATAATCAAATAAATTTGTATTAAATATCAGATAAATGCACCATTACTATGATATGGGACTTACTTTACTATAAAAATCACCTTCATTTATATAATTACTGTACAAACACACTGCATAAACGTACAACTAAATAAGTGTTTAATTGTAAAAATGTATTTAGTGCTACTTTACACACACACATGTATATACAGATATATATGTATAACAAACCAATTTCATTGTACGAAAATCATTTAAGTCATAGTAGTGTTATATTATAATGTATGTAATTGTAAGGCTTATATTTACTAAACATTTCAATACATTTTGTACTGGAATAAGTTCCTTTCCGTCATACTGTTACCAATTGGTAACAACCTATATCTCAAAAACTAAGGGTTGGAGAGGGGTGAAATATGCATAAAATATCATTTACATGTTCAGGCATTAAAATTATTTTGAAACAAAGGCAAAAATGGTGTGAACGAAAGGGTTAATATATTGAAAGTCGAGGAAGTAAAACGTTACTTCTGTATATAACCCACATTTATAAGGGATGTAAAAGACATTTGCTTGATCAAGGTTATTAATTCCCATCTCTTAGGCAAATGTTAACCCTGAACTTTAATAATTTAGTTAATATTTAAAATAGCATCTACTAACCCGTATTGTTCAAAAAATTTAAATTGGAGAAAAAAAAAGATAGCCACCGATTTCTAGCGCTAATAATTTTCTCATCACGCATGATAAACTAGTCGGCAACACAAATTTATCCGTTTTGGCTACTTTCCGTAAAGTTCGGCCCCATATGCTCGAAATTAGTTTACTAAAAGTTATTAATATTTTTTGTTTGTTTTTTTAGGAATAATGAAAATAGTAAAAAATTGGGGTATTCAAGTACCTTTAAAAATGTGCCGAAAAAGGGAAACTTCCAACTCGAACAGGTTCTGGATTCTGTTTATTTCTTTAGTTGATTTCTGTATTCCTTCTAGTCTATTAGTGATAGCTTAGATATTAATTTATTCATTTTTTAAAATTATTCTATGTATATATCATCATTAGAACTGTAAAATAAAAGAATTTTAATATAATTTTTTATTCTAGCAATTGTCTTGCTTACATAATTTTAAGAAGTTGATTTTTATTTTTATATTATTCTTAAAAATATACGATAGTAATTGAAGAAAAGTTCCTTGCCAGTATGTTTAATTTGATTGTGTAACTAATCGTTGTTCAACACAAATAAAAGCAACTTTTAGTACCAAGCGATTTAAAATGTTCAGTGCGCGTTAAAAATAAAAATAACTGCTTCCTTTTGTGAAATGTTGCGTTTATTTTTCTTTACTGTTGCCGTCCGTCATTTTCAAATAAAATATTAATATGTAAGATTGTTTATGTAATTCTGAAATTATTTGCACATAGAACGTAAATACGTTAACAAACATCTAAGAAAATTTAAAAATTTTACCTTGATTGGAATTTTGAATTTATTGTTATTATTACTATTACTATTACTATTACTATTACTATTACTATTGCAATTACAGGAAACGCTAATTTAAAAAAAAAAAAAAGGATTAAATTTTGTATAAAAATAGGTTAATAAATAGATTAAATATAGAAAGGCTATAGCCGGGTTACTATGTTAAAATTGCTCCCTCTTAAAAAACGCATGTATCATTGTATCATACACAATTCGACAGAGGTTGGAAAAAAACTACAGCCAAACTTTCAGCTCCCTGTCCTCTGCGCGTGCACAGTAAAATCGAAAAACGTGTTTTTTCGAATTTATTTTTTTCTGAAGCGCCTTTCTATCCAAAAATTCTGAAAAAATTCATAATGCTGGGTTTCTACGTAAGAAACAATTATAATTTTTTTCAAATCTCATAACCTCAAAATTGGCCCTTAAAAAAATGTTATTTAGTTTTAAATCACTTTTTGTCCAAAATCAGGACAGTTTAACCTTTTTTTTTTTTTAAAAAATAATAACACGATCATAAAAAGCGGGAAAGAGTACACAGAAAAATATTATTTCAGTTCTCAAATTGTAACATAACCTACCGAAAAGCGTGAAAAAATCGGTTTTTGATCAAAATCGGAATGACCCATCATCTTTTTAAAAAGATAATAGCACCATCGTAAAGCGTGGGAAAAAATACATCAAAATCATGAATTTCTGAAAATTAAGAGTTTGAAAAAAATGATTTAATATTAAATAATTTTTTTAGGGGCCAATTTTGAGGTTATGAGATTTGAAAAAAAAATCTAGTTATTTCTTACGTAGAAACCCAGCACTGTAAATTTTTTCAAAGTTTTCGGATGGAAAGACACTTCAGAAAAAAATAAATTCGAAAAAACACGTTTTTCGACTTTACTGCGCACGCATAGAGGATAGGGAGCTGACAATTTGGCTGGCTGTAGGAGTTGTTTTCCAACTCCTATCGAATTGTGGTGTATGATATATGCGTTTTTTAAACGGGGGCAATTTTACTGTGATAACCCGGCTATAGCCTTTGTGCAATGCTTGTAAAATATTTATACATGGATATGTTTTTTGGGCTGGGGATTATTTCAAAATTTATGCAACGACACCGAGAAATGCAACGCTATAAGTCAGTGCTTTTCAACGTGCGGATCGCGAAGCCTCTTTAAGGGGTTTGCGGTTAGTTTAAAATTTGGAGTAACTGCGACCCCCTTAAAGAGGGTTTTACAGTTTAAAAAATAAAACCTTTCTACTTCAAAAATAATATTTATTAAGCGAACGTTAATTAATGGTTAAGCCTTAAGATATAGGTTAACACAGATCAACAAATACCCACGAGTCACACATTCACATTAATGTGTGATGGTTATGCCTGTTTCTCGTTAATAATTCTTCCCGTCGCGGATCCGTTTTTGCTACACATAGTATTAAATCGTTCTATAAACTTAGCGATTTCTCTATTCGCTTTTTATTTGAGCCAGCGACAAAAACGTAAACTCGCACGAATAGGAGGTGGCAAATGGAATCAAACACTTCAAAGCTTCTGTAGTTAATTGTGGGTATTCCGTTTTTCTGTTTAACCAAAAGGTATCCAAAGTAACAGACTTGAACTCCAAGTGCGACATTCCATCAGCAGATTTTCTTTAAGGTTGATTCCCGAGCTGGCCTCGTTTATAGCTGCATTAAAAAAAAATTGATTTATAATCCACCTTTTGTCCAGTGCTTTCTGAAAATTCTTGCACCGAAAAATAATGACACAATTCTTCTTTCAAATTCTGTAAGACATTTTTCATGCCAGGTATATATGATTTGATGTTTATCTGAGACCTCACTTTTCCAATATAAGACTGAGCCAAAGAGAATGAATCAAAGATGTTTTGCTTTATAGATGATGGCCACAGATTTCTTTTTTTCATGAAGCCATGACTTTTGTCTTTAGCAATAATAACATTTTCATCCCGCACTTAAAGTCTTTTATTCAAGATGTTTAAATGCTTAAATATATATCAGAAAGTAAAGTAATATTTAAAAAAAATAAATTTACATATTCATACTTCTTAATCTGCTGTATAAACTGCACAAGTTCAGCTCGAAATTTCATAACACTTAATAGTACTTTGTTTTTCGATAACCTCCTAATCTCCGTGTTGTAAAACAAATTTTAGTGCGACGAACCCGTGTCTTCACAAATTTTTTAAAACAAACATGTCTAGAACGCTTTACCTTTAATAGTAGAATTCACTATGTTGGCAATTATAGGAAGAACTTCATTGTATTCCTATGATAAGGTTTTTGGCTGAGAGGACTTGGTAATGAAGGAAGCAACGCATCCAATAAGCGTTTGACATTAGTTCTTTCAGTTTGGTAATAAAGCTGCTTTTCGAACCAGTCGTGGCTTTTGCTCCGTCGCTGCAAATAGCTATGTATTTCTTCGCCCAATCGGTATAGAAATCTTGTGTAGTTTCAAGGAGCATATTATATAAGCACTGGCCTGTTATAGTCGTGGGAAGAACTTTACAAAACAATATTTCTTCTATCAATTTATCATTGGACTGAAAACGCACAAAAGCTACAAATTGCGCACAACCCGTAATATCCGTGGACTCATCAAACTGTAAGGATACAAAAGTACTTTCTTTTATTTTTACTATGACTTGATCGCGAACGTCAGTCGCCATATTGCTTATCTTATGTTGAATGGTGCCGTTAGAGAGAGGTATATTTTTGAGTTTTTTCACCTCTTGTTTGCTAAACATAACCTCTACTATATCTAAAGTCGCTGGTAAAATTAGCCACACGAAAAGCTACTGGATAACTAACTAGCAACGCTTTTTCATTTAGGTTGGACATCTGTACTACAACGGTTTTTTGATGATTAAGACCCTTCAATTTTCTTTCGAAAAATTCCAACAATTTGTTTTTTTCATGCGGATGCTTTGTATTGAGGTGGCCCACTAGTTTCGATAGCTTCATGCTTTTGCGTGATAAAGTTTCGAAGCAAATGACGCACTGCGATTTATTTTCAATCACGGTAAATCCAAATTTTAAATAATTGTCGTCATACAGACGCTTTTTCTTTGGTTTTGTTTCACTATTCTCACTGAAAATTGATGTTGACGATTGTGTTGATCTTTTTAGAAATTTATCCATTTCCAATAATCACAAAAGTAGCTTCGGTTAATTTAAATAAGTACGCTAGTTCACAATTCAAACAATGGACAAGCTGTAAGGAGCAACCGAATCTACTGCAGCACAAGCTGTGGATAAATAAGCGTACAATCATGCTCACGTTGTGAACAAATATATTAAAAGTTATCAAATAAATTGTGCAATATAGTTGTTGAACTTAACTGTAAAAATACAGGTAGAAGCAGCAGCTGCAAATTTTACACATTTTCAGAAAATCCAAGAAAAATGACATCCTGTTTTTAAATTTTTTTTATATTTTTCCATGTATATTAAGGATGGATGTTATGTCAATAATTTTCAAAGAATGCGTTGGCGAAGGCAATTAAGACGTAAGTTGATCCTCAACGAGACCTGATTCTGGAATATTTAGTCATATGTTTCCAGACTTAGTTTAAAACGATGAAAAAAATTATACAATTAACGTTACGTGATAACCTGATTTATTTTTTGAATGAAGTTATTTGGTTCTGATGTTAAGAAACAATTTTTTAAAAGTAAGTAAACCGAACTAGTGGATTGTTTAGCATGAAAACAAGTATAACGATTTATCAATAATAAACTAATAAACCGCAAGAACAATATGTACAATTTAAAATAAAAATAATTAAACATACGAGTCGACGAACAAATTTCATGATTGTTTTCTACAAAAACAATAGATTTATAGATCCATTTTAAACCTAAAAATCTTAATTTACTAACTTTAAGAAAAATTACAAACTCCAGCAGCTATAGAAATCCGTAATTTAAACGAGTGACTAGTGTGCCACAAAAAACTCAACCTGTTAAGTCACCGAATCCACTCCACATGACTGTTGTGAACTCATTTAGACCCGTTCTGTTTGATGTGAAAGAATGTTATTATTTCTTTTTGTGGGCGCCAAATGTTTTCGTCGGGCACCTTGCCAGTAGCTTGTGCTCGTAAACAAGTGCTAAATGGCACCGCGTCGCGTTGTGTTCCCGACGTCCGTCGCACGTATGACTCTGTATTATTCGTCGTTCTCGCAGCACTTGTCGTGTCTCGCTCGTTCACTCGACTTTCATGCTCCACACACACACGCGTTGTTAGCGACTATTGTCGCTATCGACTTTCCGTGGAGGTGTTTGGCGACGTAGTCTATGTTAAAATATGCCTGCTTTAGGGAAAATGAGTAAAATAGATGTATGCATTCCATATTTGTAATATAATAAAATGTACCTTAGAAATAGCGGAGGGTAGGATATCGCGAAACGTTTTCCATGCTAAGAGAGCCGCGTCCCGAAAAAGGTTGAAAAACATTGCTATAAATGATGCAATAAGTTCGTGAATTATGTAATATGATAGAATAGGATGATGCAGTGTATGCGTAATTTACCTGACATAGTTTAAGTTGATTAAATAAGTGATGTAAGGGCTCAGTGTTAATTGTAATGTCGTTCGCAGAACGTTCAAGACGTGTGTGCGCCAGCATCAAGGAGAAGAATAGGAACGCAAAGAATTCAATGAACTTTCCATTAATACTCCTTTCTCGTCAAGTAAAACCAAGGAAAAAAAATTCTTGCATTTTACACAAAAAAAAAGGAAATAACATTGGAAAGTGTAAGCAGTATAAGACATCACTACCGACTTTGTTTCATTTACTATTAAGTTAATAGCGTTCATGAAAACCTAGGTTGAAAATAATCAGAATTATGAAATTTCAGGATTCCGTACCATTTCCCGCTTCAAAACGAACGCGATGAAAGCTGGTAGAGTTGCTATATTTTCGAGAAAGAAAATTTCACCTCTGAACTTGCTTATGCAGGCCACAAATTTCTAAAATACAATGAGAAAGGAGTGAACGTGAAGAGAATTGCTACCGCGCATGATGGAGTTGGAGATGTATGTGTGATCGAAACAACTACTCGTATCAACGACACGAACTTTACTTGTTTCAGTTTATGTAACCCAAGCTGCACCGAAGTGAAAAATTGTCGAATTCTTCACTTTAAACTTACCTTGTTTATAGTAAAAAATTGAAAAGAATATTTGAATATTTGGATACGTTAGAGTTTTACAATATGCCTATCATTCTTGAAGGAGATTTCAATATTAATTTATATAGCCCTATTGGTATTGAATTTTACAATTTTATGGCAAAATATTTTGGATTACAACTAAGCGATGATTCTTCTATTTCAGAAATCAGGAACACTACCTGTATTGATGCAGTATTTTAGTCGCTATGTCAATAATCTCGAAACAAAACAATATATTTCATACTTCAGCCATCGTCCATTTTATTGTTAATTACTAATGTAGTACCTGAGGCTAATTCTATGCAATAAAGTTATATCTTGATGCACTAAAATTTGTTTTATTATTTTAGCTGAGGTTCAGTTGGAGATTTGCGTCACATCATAAAAAAAAAGACAGAGAAACATATCCATTAATCTTTTTCAATGGAGCGGAAAAAATAACGCTTCTTGTTCTCTTCAAATCCTGGTGCTTAGTGTATCTTGAATTTCAATAATCAATCAAGTCGCGCTACGTCAATTTTATAAATAGAAATCTAACATTTCGTATATGACTTGGTAATGATTAAGTAATCATTTTGAAATTTTTTTCACTAAAGTTACATCCCCATTTTAGTAGACATGGTAATGTAACTTAGTAAATTGAAGCATTTATCAGAAAAATATATTACGTACTTACTTAAGAAGAAAAAGTAGGTATTAACAAAAATATTAACTTATCTGAAATAATTATTCGAAATGGTATAAAACAATTTCTATCCTTAACAATACATAAACTAAACTTACACTGAATGCAGAAATATTTCGTTTTACTCTTACACTCTTTGTATGTACATCTAATACTACAATGCTTATCATCAAAGAATGAAGGGAGGTGATTGTAACAACCACATTATGTAGTTCACTAGGTAGGGCCTTTTTGCAGTCGCATATGACATGCTGTAACTAAGGACAGCGTGAGATGGGCGACAACAACTATCAATAAAGTAGCAAGAGCCTTTATAAAATTCTCTATAAATCTATAACCTTTTATTTTATTTTTTTTGAGTATCTAATAGCATCTTGCATATACTTCAGTCAACTATGAGATACAGCAAAATCGAATGCATGTCTACTCGTCTTTCCAAAATATATTTAAAATCGGTAAGTGGAGGGTAAGAAATCCATCTTATTGACCCTACCAATCCCATTATTATATATATATATATATACATATTAACTACTCTAAGACAGCTTACATTTATACAGGTACTAGAACGTCTGCCTCATCTATGACAGGTAACTTGGTTACCAATAATTTTTATTTAGCTGAATATCTTTACCATGATTGATTTTTCTACATCTAAAATATCATCTCTAGAAATACTCGGTACCGCAGTAGCATCGCTAACAGAAAGATAAAAATCAAAAGCTATATCATTCTTTAATACTCCCGAAAATTTTGTTATTGAAAATTACGAATCTGATATATCAGCTGATAAAGTAATTATATTCTACAATGAATGCAATTTGGATCGAGAGCGACTAATCTTACCCATGATCAAGCCTGAATTTAGGGGAAGGGGAGGGGGGGGGCTGCAGATCCGGGCCCCGCATTATAAAGGGGCCCCCAAGAGACACCCACTTCCGACATGTAATAAAAAATTAATCTTTCATTTGTCATATATATCAACTTTTTTTTAAATAAATAAAATTAACTTTACAGGAGCAAGTGCATTTTGTAATACATTTATTTGTTAATAATTTTGTATCCATTTTTATTTCCTCCTAGAGGAGGAAACTTATTAATAGTAAAATTTCGAGTTTTGTAAAAACATACCAGAAATTTGTTTTATGGAATCTACGTTTATAGGAAATGTCTGTATGAATGTGTGTGTATGTGTGTGTACACACGCAACACACGCACACACACTGTCCTTCTATGCAAATCTTTGGTTAAAATTTTTTGAAAAATTCATTGTTTAAAATTATATATATATATTACACACATATATATATATTTTTTTTTTTGGCATCGAAAATTCCACACATTGTCTATATGATATTTAGTTTTGCTTACATTAATAAAATTATATGTTAATTCGTAAATTCAAAATAATATAATTAAAGAAAATTTAGTTATTCTATAAAACTGATAACTTTGTCACTTCCGAAAAGGGCCCTTAATATTTCGGTATTCCCGAGCCTATCATACACTTAATCCGGGCCTGCTCTTGATAAACAATGGTGTGAATGGAAAATCAAATTCACTTCACGATGTACCTAAGAAAAATTTGTATATATCAGGGGCGGATCCAAAGAAATATTTTAGAGAAGGAAATTATGAATACCTTATACGGTAGGCAATAGATTTGAGAAATAACATGTTTCATAAAAAAAATCAAATAGTGACCTCCTTGGAAATTTAAAAATATTTAAAAATACATAATTATTACAATTTAATTAAATTTTCTTTTTATTCTTAGGTGAAAAATAAAACGAAATTATAAAATTGTAGCTAAAATGATAGTTTAGAATTTGAATAGTATATTGCTAGAAAGAATAGAACGATGGCATTTCTATTAGACTTTACTTCTTTTTTATTTTTGTCAGTTATCCGATCTGAATTCTTTGTCCGCGATTAAGTTTAAATATGCAATATATTTCTCATTGAACTACTATTTTTAATTAAAATTGCAAAATAAAAATAAAAAATAAATAAAAAAGACCAAAGATCGACGACAGTTGCGTTTAAAACAGAATAAAAAAGGTAACATTAATAGTTTCATTAGAAACGGTATTAAACATTAGTTATAATTAAATCCATAAGTAGTAACATTTATATAAAACTTTTATAGTATAAATTAAGTTTCTCTGATGTAACAAATTTTTTCATCGAGGTTTTGGTTCTTGAAGGGGGGGTGCCCTATCCGCTCCTTATCCTCCACTGCTTGTATTATCGGAATTTACCGAAAGTTGATTTGAATCATATTAATTAATTTCTATGTTGATAATGCGAACGGTGCTTTTCTGCACTGCGTCGCGTGAAGACGTATCTTTTTTCTCTCGAAGCAGAGAGTTTAAATCATTTCAACGTATTACGTATCCATAAAGATTACACTGAAATTCTGCATGTAAAATCACTTATGAATCTGTACATTTATACCAAGAACTTAAACTCGCACATCAATATTTTCCAAGTATTATTTGACAGATTTAGATTCATGCGTGAAAATTGTCAATGCGTTTTCAAAACAATTCTAAGTCATTATCGGTAAAGTTTGAAAGTTATATATCGCGTTATTTACAGGGTAGGACTATTTTTCGAAATAGGCGCATATTAGAACATAACACTGCGTTAATTTTTTGTAATTTCTTCTAATGGAAATGGCACTGATACATACTATACATGTTACCAGGTGGTGTTGAAAATCTTTTTTCTTCGCTTTCGCAAAACGCCGACCGCCTACTTTTGGAAATGATATGTTTATCATTTATAAGTTTACATCGATTGTAAACTAACGCGTTTCAAAATAAATATGAACTATCTAATCGCATTTTAATGAAATATGGAATATTTATTTAAAAATTAGCGCAGTTATTCATAACTTTTGCAACAATTATCTGTGCGATATTATTAGAATAAATTAAAATTTGGCTATGTATTATCGATCTATTGTTTTGTTTACTTTGCATCACTACAGCAGTATACTCAGGGTTGATTGATAGAGGGTTTATGCAATCATAATGATAAAATTCAAAGATCCTTATATTTTTAGAGAACCTGTGAATGGAATTTTAGATAATGGCGGAACATTTCCGTACGAATTTATGTAATATAACGGGGTCAATGGTAAATAATACGAATTCATACCCTTGTTTTTTTGCTCACTTCTAATTGGTTGACTGGTTTAAATTTAACCTTCGTGTCGTTACGCGTAAAAACGTACATCAAAATGTGCGTGTGTTTGAAATTAAAGTGGTTCACTTGTTTTGTTTCGTGTGATATAATATTTCAATTAAGCGTCAACAAGTAAATTCGTTTGAACTGTGAGCGACAAAGGTTGTTAGTCCAGTATGAGCTGTAAAATCAACGGTATTAACAAAAGTGAAATCGTAATGAACCTAACAGTTCATTTGTGTACGTAAACTGATAATAGTACGGTTGCGTAACGTTCATTTCATATCAGCGCCAGTACTCGGCAGTAATTATTCATTATTCCAATGTCGCCTAAGAGTAGTATCACGCTTAATCGTTTGGCCATTTAACGATACCAGTGAAGAAATGCGAATATCTATTTCAATAAATTACATGCAACATTTGTATATCGACAACGAATATGTCTAATCAAAATACTTTACCGAATTATATGAAATATGGTTTTGGTGGCTTATCGGGGTACGTATTTATATAAAAGTACTTTTTTTTCTCTCTTTTTTTGACTATAAGTAAAATTTGATTTTGAACAAAGAATTTTTCCGTGGTTTTTATAATATAGTCTAATGTAATTTTAAATTATTAACAATCTATGTATCGGAATTTTTTTTTTTCCCTATGTGTGTTTTTTTTTTTTTTAATATAACAGTTTCAGATGAAAAATTTTCTACCTACTAAAAGTTAAAAATTACATGTAAGTTTAAAACTTATACAGAAAATAGTTTTGATAGCCACTAGTTCAATTTTACTACAGTAGTGAACTGATTGCGCGTTTAAACAAATGAATTTATAATGTACGAATTTGTTTATTTCTTTTTTTTTTTTTTTTTTTTTAACCGGGCTACTTGCAAATCTGATAAATGGTGCAGAATAATAAAGCGTTGCATGCTATGAGAGTAAAACGAAAACATGTTGTATAACTAATATTGTAAATTTTTTAAAATAAACGTTTATAAAGATACCCATTCCGATGTAAACACTTTACGAAAAAAATTATAGTGAAACTTGATACATTTTAAATGAATATGATTATAAACGAAATTTTCGAATTTCTTAACATTTTATTTTTCGTATTCTTTCAAGTTGCATTTTATTATTCGCATTCTGCGTATGTTTACATCGGGTAATGTAATTTTGTGAACTTCTGAATCTAACTAACGACGTAATTATTTCTGTAATTTTTTAAATGATATGTCTTCTTAATTTAACAACTAAAAATATACACGCACGACGTTTGCGCGTTATTAAACGTAAAAATTCTAACATAGAGTGGCAGTAATGAAGTTCGTAACAAAGTCCGTGAAAGACTTTTTTAAAAATAGTACGCCGAATTTTTCGATACAATTTTAAACATTTGTCTGTTTTTAAATCTTTCGTGCAATCGAAAAAAATAGGAAAAAAAGAAAATTGCAAACAAACGCTTGTTTCTACTAAATGGTTACTCTGTACCGTAGAAATATTTAATATTTTGTTACATGTATAAATATATAGAATGGGTGCAACGTGTATCGTGCAGCCGCTGGAATTGGTAAAGAACCGGATGCAACTTAGCGGTGTCGGTGGGAAGAAAAAAGAATATAAAACTAGTTTTCACTTGATACAAGCCGTGATTAAAAATGAGGGTGTTCTCGGTATGTACAGCGGACTTTCTGCGGGACTTCTGCGACAGGCCACTTACACTACAACTCGTCTTGGCACTTATACCTATTTGTTTGAAAGATTCACCGGGTACGCTAATATTTTTTTTTCCTAACATTCTGCACCAGAGATATAATTTATTTCGCAATTGACAAATTTGTTTATGTAGCAAGTTGTTGCGTGCAATTCAAACGCTTAACCTTAATACATATATACACATATATATCATTTTTTTTTAAGGAGGAAGAAAAAATTGCACGTTAATTTCTGTTCTTATTATAATGAAATAAATAGATGTTTGTAAATGTAAGGTATTTTGTATTGTCGTAGTCTGTTGTTTAGAAACGAAATGGCATGTGCGTAATACTTTAGTACGATTCTATAGAGAGTTGTCGGTTGTTTTACCGTTACGCGATGGTACATGGAAGAGATTTGCAACAAGCTTTAAAATTGGTCAGTCTTGTTACTTCTTTCAGATAAAAATTTTTCAGAGAAGAGGATAAAGTGTTCGAACACATTTATCATTGGAGATGATCTATGGAACTGAACAGACTCAACGTCGAAATATATTAGTTAATGCAATGACGACAGTCAGTATTTCGAAAAACGGAAAAGTTCAAGGAAGCACTTTCGCATAGCTACCAATTTCTCTAGATTAAGAGAAACAATTTGTTAGTTGATTATGCTGCATCGTATTGTGAAACGGTGCGAACAATTTAAAGAGACTACTCAAATCAACGATTTTGCTCAATTATACATATTAACTTGGACTGATTGCGGATATCGAATAACTTTGGCTAAAAGACTTCCAACCGTTCGTTCTATAATCCTGATCTCGTATCGCCTGATTATCAGACTGAAGTACTATTATAAAAAAGTATGTTTTATCAAGTTATAAGTTTGAAGTCGTTTAATTGATAGTATCAGAAGCGTATAGTGAACATGTAGGCAAACCAAATTTTGTAGCATACTTTTGGTTATGAAAAATATCTTTTTTTTTTTTTTTTTTTTTTTGCCCTTTAAGATTTTGTCGTTCGTTTAAAATAGATCGCATCTAAAAATGCGTTTCGTGTCTATATTGATGTATTATGTGTATACATGAATTAAAATTATACCTCAACCATTTCATTTAAATTTCGTAAATTTGTTACAGTTAACGTGATATTTTTAATTTAATCTTTTACAGTTCGTTGTAGAGTTCTAAAAAAAAATTACTGTTAAAGGATGTGTGTAATTTTTCGAATACAATAACGGCGAAAAAATGTTTACATTATAGGGAAGACAAAACACCACCAAATTTCGGCGTCAAAGCTTTAATCGGTATGTTCAGTGGAATGTGTGGTGCTTTTGTTGGTACACCAGCTGAGATTGCTTTAGTACGAATGACTGCCGATGGGAAGTTATCATTGACGGAAAGAAGAAATTATAAAAATGTAGCGGATGCTCTGATCCGAATTACGAAAGAAGAAGGTCTTTTTGCATTGTGGAGGGGAGCGATACCAACAATGGGTCGAGCAATGGTTGTCAACGGGGCTCAGTTAGCTTCGTATTCGCAAGCTAAAGAATTACTCTTAACCACCGGTTAATATTATTTATTGAACATATTTGTACGGTTATAAAATATTTATACGACTACAAAAATTTCATTTTACGTAATGTAATTTTTTTTTCTTTCCCTCGGCTGCTTTAAATTAACATTTCCAAAGCGTCGGCACCACAACTTTCGCTTATTATGTTATACGGTTAATTCGGTTACTGTAATGCTAATAATGCTGCTTATATTTTTCTGCATTGGTTTTCACTAAAATAAAATCTACTCGTAACACAGACAAATCGGTAAATTGAGAAAATTTATCTATAACCGCGCTATCGATAAATGTTTATATCGACTTTGGCATTAAAAACTTATCGATCGGTTAAAATTTGAACGCGATGCGGTATTTATTTATCTACCGCGGTATGCGACGTTTTAATTTTTAATATTACGATTTTTCTTGTCCATTTTTTGAACTAAATTAAAATGATAGAAAAAAAAAAAAAACACGAATTCAAAGGGATATACATATATTTCAGTTAAAACATATAACCGACTAATTCTGGTTAAATGCTATAAAAAAAAAAAAAAAAAACAACAAAAAACACCCCTTTTATCTACTTATTTATTTGTCTGTAAGCCAGCCAGCGGTTTATATATTTTTTTGAAATACGTCCTACAATTTAATATGGTATTTTATTTATCTATTTAAAGTTTAATATTTTTCTTTTCGCGATACGGTAGATACACTGTAGCTAACTACTCATCAAATTAATTAAAAGTTTCCCGTCCGAATTTGTAATGCTTACGGCCCTGTACATTGGGCCTGAATTTTTAAAACTATTACTAACCTATGCAACAATATGTGGTAGCAAAATTAATTAATAATATCTGCACTTACTGACAATTTTCACACGCTTGTTTGCAAAAAGCAATGTTTCACAGAACTATGGTGGTACTGTGTAAACTCTAGAATAGATTACATATTCTAGCGTATAGCAAAAGGGAAAATTACTTTTGCAATTGAGAAAATCACAGGCCTACGTAATTTTTTTTTTTCGTATAATTTAGCTTTGTTACATCTTCATACGAGTAAACATTAGCCAGACATTGGATGTGACTACTTGCAACATGTACAATAGTATTTGAAAGTTTATGAACACATTTTTGATTTTCAGTATTAAAAACTTCATTGAACATGTTGAAAGGAAGAAGTTTGAATAATGATATCAACTTGATTATTTGTACATTATTAATCGTTATTTCATTATATATGTCGTAAAAGTTTTCATTATGATGTAAGATGATCCTTTTATGTAAATTAAGTAAATAAAACGTTAATTTTAGGGACGTAGTTACATGGTACGTGTATGTAAATTTGTAATGTAATACGTACGCGTGTTCCTTCTAATGTACATCTGCTATCAGAGGTTTGAGATTTTCGTATAGTTTTCATTCAGAACGGTATGTTTAATAAATTAACCCTTCAGCGTTTGCTTGTTTTTTTGTTTTGTTTTGTTTTGTTTTTTTTTTTTATATATATATATATTTTACCGTTAGTTTTCCTACCTATTGTATTTCCTTCCTATCGGACACCTTTCATTCTTGTATTGAAATCCTTAGTCCATAGTTTTTTATTAGATCTTTTTTGTTTGATTTCCGTTTGTCTGCAGTAAAAAACGTTTTTTTTTTTTCTTTTCTTTTAAACTTATACATTCTGTGTTAAAGCCCTTACTTAATCCAATATTGAATTAGTCTTTTTTTTACGATGATATATTGGTTTCCATAAATATTTATTACATTTAATTATTCGCTTAATTTATGCGTCTGTTTAATCGAGCCATTTTCCAAGTATTGCTGTTATTTTATATAAGCACCTCTGATAAGGTTTCAAATGATTCTCCAATTAGTACGCTAATTTATTTCATCTCTAAAGTAATTTTTATCCTTTATTTTTTTATTATTATTTTTAATAGGACTATGATTATGTGTCGCAGGTTCATAACAGTTCGTCCGTTTCCGGATGAACTGTATACTAATTAAAACAATTAGTTTTAGAATTAGTGAATTGTTTTACATAAAATTCGTTAAATGGAGGCCTAACCGAAAACCTCCCTCTTCAAAATGTTAACTTAGCCATACTTGTAAGTAATTTTAAATTAAATTGTTTTAATTAGTACTTCGATTGAACTAAAAACAAACAATTTAAATTGGCGGCGTATAATTATAATCCAAACTTTTTTTTTTCTTTTTGTTTTATATTCTAATATTTAACTTTAAAATTAAATTTATTTCATTTTTGCGCTATTATTCATTGTGTAAACTTTAAATGGTCTGAACAATAAATATATTTCGTTACGTACATTTAAAATAGATATTTTCCATTTAACATTAACAGTTTAATTTTCCATTTCTAAATTATGGTCAAGTTTTCTGCCGGTTGGCACACCCATTTCCTCACTCTTGTCTGCCCTAGTCAGTTTCATGGTGCGGTGTTAGTTTTCTTTACACGATCGCCTTTTTATATTTATCTGCCATTCTTATTAACGCGTTCTCAAGCCACTACTCTTCCTCAACTTATTTCTCTTTCGCTTTTGTTTACCGTGTCAACTTTCAACATTTACTGGTTTGCTATCTCATTTTCGTCACCCATTCAGATGCGTGCTTGACAGTTGCAAGCCGCTTTGGATCAAGAGTCCTATTAGAATGATTTTTTCCCCCTGAAATAACTTCCCGGCTATTACGATAACCTTTTTTAAATTTTGCAATTCATGCTATTTTATTTTTCGTACCTAATTATTCTTTTCATTTGCCGATATCAGCGGCCCCGCTCTTTTACACCATTTATCAGCATTCATAAATTACGCATTGTGCTTCCAGTTCCTTCTGTATATTTTCCGCATTCCATGTACATCTTCCTCTTTATAGGAACTGCATCGTTAGTAAATCTCTTGAGGCTATACATTTTTCTTTTTATTTGTTTTCTTTTTTGCATAGAAATTAAAAATGTTTTGGGTGCCGTGCGATATTGTTGTTGGGTTTCTGTAAAACTTGTTTTATCTGCCAATGTATTTTTGCTTTTCTTTTCCTTTGCATGTTTGGATTGTTATTGTGTTGATTCACTTACGGATCCTATAACGTACGCGTTCAGTGATTTCCCCTTTTCTGTAAGTGCTTAAAGAGTTTAAAAATGTAAACCAATATTTGTGAACTAATTACGTTATTAAACTGTTAAAAAGTGTGCAATAGTGAATACTCAAAAACATCAGACGAGTTAGCTATATAATTTACTTTATTGAAACAATAAAAACGTATTCTAAAAGTTACTTTATCACCGTATTATGCAATAATGGCTAAAAATTGCTTAAATAATAGAAAAGCTACCCTGAAGTATTCTATAATGCCAATATTGCCAACAAAATTTTGCACTCAAAAACGTCTTATAGTATAATTCGTTTTAACGGTGTTATTATGTAGTATCTGTAATTACTAGCATATTTTATTTGACGTATAACTAAAAATTATCAGAGCAGTGAAAATTTTGAAAGAGTTTATTTCTGAATATTTACCTAATCGATTCAATATATATATATATATTTATTTATTTTGCGTGTGTATGGGTGTGTGTGTGAGAGAGAGAGAGAGAGAGAGACTGAGATTTAAATGTGTTAAAAAAACTTTTAGTAATAGAAGACTCGTAATTTAACACTTAAAACTTTTGTAAAAATAAACAAATACGAATGCAGCAACAGTTTGAGATCAACTATTTACGTTTCACTTTCTCAAGCGTTTTTATCTTACGATTTTAAAGTAATATCAACACACAAAAACGATTCTTAAAGTACGACAGTTGCAGCTGTTAATAATAAAGTGATACTTAATTTTCGTATTCTTGGAAAAATACGGCCATCGAATAGCTGATTCTGACATCTATTTGAAGTAAATTTAAACAAATTTATTCAACATTTCTTTCTCAAATGCGTGAAATGGTAAATTATAACATTTTTATTTATTTATTATTTGTTAATTTGATTCCGTTAGTTCGTCAGTTCACTTACCGTCTAATTATTATTCAATATACTCATTTATTTAGTATAATAACGTGTTTTATAAGATTCATTTATAGTAGAAATTTACCTTACAGGTTATTTCAAAGATAATATTATTTGCCACTTCGTCAGCAGTATGATATCCGGGTTGATTACTACCATTATTTCACTTCCGGTTGATATCGCAAAAACAAGGTATGTTATTATTGAACTTTTTTTTTGATCTCTTTTTCGTGTTTACTTAATGATAGTATTTTGTGTGATAATAAGAGTCAAAACAAAAGACAACGATTTTTACGCGTTCGATTAATCACAAATTATTGCACATGTGCGTTTTTACATTCGAAGCGAGGTGGTACACACCCACACACGCATGCGCACCAAAGGTCAGAAAGAGTAAAAAGAAGAAAAAAAGTAGGGAATCAGGTATTGCAGGAAACAAATGTTTACGCGATGAATGAAATTCAGAGTGAAATTCCGGGTTTACTAATTAATTTTGTGTTTACATGTTACGTGCTATCTCGTTCGGTTGATAAAAAAAACTATCAAATAAATATTACGCGGCATTGCGAAACACGTTAGTCTAAAATTTAACTTGATTAATAGTGTAAAGTTTGACTGCATAATCTGTTGATTTTCTGCAGTCTCGATTATGTAAAACATTTACTTCGAATCCGAATAGAGATCAAAATTCACCTTTTCTAAACTATGTACGCAATTATATTTTGTTCGCTGCATGAAAATTAAGAAAGAACGATTTGATGTTAAAAACATGCATGTGCATGTACAGCGTGAATTTGTTAAACGAGTTTTAAAACCTTGAAAAATCGATGAATGACTTATTACGAGTTAATTGGTTAATTTTTTAATAGACGGTATTTTAAATAACAGAATATTTTGCAGTATATTTAGGTTATTTTAACTGATGAAAAATCGTTTAATTGTAAAAAGAAATTAAAAATTACAAATCTTAATTAACAGTAAAATTGTGCATTACATCGGAACTGTTGATTATCTTGACCTGATTTGTAATAAATGCAGACACAAAACGGCCATAGAAATTTAACTCTGTTAAACAGAAATAATAAATCTAGATAATATGCGAATTTTTGAAAAATACTTGGCCAAATAAAGTGGAAATTCGACGATAACTTAATAATTTTACGTGATGTGAGTAGATATATTTTTAAACATTTAAAATCTACATGATGGATACAATTAGGGATACAATTTACGGTAGACACCATGTTTAAAAAATTAATATTAAAACTTTAATGTTCCGGAAAGCTTATACTTACCATCATTAGAATGTGCGTGTTTCTGATGATGGTAAGTGTAAGCTTTCCGAAACATTAAAGTTTTAAGATTAATTTTTTAAACACGGTGTCTACCGTAAATTGTTTCCCTAGGTATATTTTCTTAAGTCTTGCTGTTTCGACTATAACGTTTACTTTTTTGATCTTGAATTTTTACAGTGTTCGCGTAAAATTATTCGTCTTCCCTTTGATAACTCTTCTCGAAAATTTATACAACGCGTGTCTGAATATCAGTTTTCATGTTTGTTGAAGAAATACTGTAATTATTATTAAAATAAGAATTGGGTTCGCACAGTCCATTGAGAACAAATAAAATTGTGAAATTTTACTACAATTCTTCTTCTGACTATAGCTCGATTTAGAAATTTTTTAAACCAAAAGAGAGGCAGTCCGACATTTTTAGAATAGTATATTACGCGTTTCAATATATATATTCTAATAAAATCCTGATTTTTATCAATAAATTCGGAAATAAACTGGAAAATTTCCTATTAATTATGCACAAAGAAAAGCGCTATGATCGTTATATTCATAAATAATTTTGAAGAGATAGCACCTTTTTCTTAATATTTATATGCGTAGATGCTATCAGTAAACCTGGAAACATGATAAGTCCGTTAAAATAATTCTGTAGAATATTAAAAATGATAACCCGATAAAAATTATTCTAAAGAAAAACAAATTGGTCCTGTTAAACACTGAAATAATGATTAATTATTGCGTATAATTTACCGCAAATATAATTTTTCTTATTAATCAGTTCTGAATATACAGTAGTGCCCCCCCCCCCCCATCTGTATCCACGGTATCGGTATTCGCGGTATGTCAAGGCGCGGCTAAAAAAAGTAAAAAACAAAGAAAAACCTAAGAATAGTTGAACTATTTATAACCTATGCGAGAGGATTAGAGCATCTTCTAAAAATACTTTGATTAAAATCGACTCGAAATTATAAAATAAAAACCTAAATAAATGAAGCGTAGGTTATGCCAGTATTATTGAATCGTATTTTCAAGTATGGCTTTTAGTCAACATTAGCAATAATTTAAATCTCTTTAAAAACAATATTAGCACTTAAAATTATTTTCGATTACAATCTTTTTACCTGTTCATATGCTGGACAGCGATAAGAACTGGGAGTTGCAAGTGGAATACTCTGTCAAATATCGTTATCGTCATCAACCGTTTTTATTCTAGTATACATCTTTTGTTCGCATTAATCGTTTCTTGTAGCAACATTATTAAAAATGATCACTTAAAAAAAAAAAAAAAAAATGAAAGAAGGAAAAAAGGAAAAACAATACTGTTTTTGTTGTTATATAATTTTTGTTTTCCCGCTAGTTTAATATTGGTTTGTGACACAGGCAAACAATTTACTAGCAGACATCCTTTCAAACACTCCTTTTACTGCAACCAGACTGTTGGTAATGTTTGGCGATAACTTAGATAAATATAGACGACATATTTTTAAAAAAAAATGAAAAACGTGTTTCTAAACGGAGTCGGGGACAAAATATTTTTTAAATACCGTTAAATAAGAAACCGAAAATGTAGAAATACAGAAATCGTTATTCAAATAAAATTATATTTAAATATATTATTCGAATTTTATTAAAAAGTTTAAGTTTTTAAATACTTTAAATGGTGCTTAAAAATTTAATTTACAAAATGAATTCATTTACATTAATTTTTCTTCATGTTAATTACGTAATTATTACTATGTTATGCGAAAAATTTTAATTTATTTAAAATTTTATTTAACGTATTTAGGTAGTATATATTTTTTATTTTCTGAAAAATTTTATTATTAATAATAATAACGGAAGAAAATAGAAACATTTAATAGTCCGGATTTATTTATTATTCAACATCAAGAGTATTGTCGGATTACTCTAAAGTAAATTTAAACATTTTCATTTATGCGCAGACGCGTTTTTTCTATATACGTGTGTATTGCGAAGGTAAGGAAATGAAGCGTGCCCGGGGAGTATTAACGATTAATTTTGTCCAAAATAACAATAGGTAAGTTGTTTATTTAAAATAATATTTTGTAAAGTAAGCTTTTTTCATACCGTTTTTCCACTGACCTTGAATTAGCAGCATTTTAAAATTCTTATTCTACTTATAAATTTTACCGTTAAAACTGTCAAATGAAATTTATATCGCAGACAATCCTCAAAACTGCTAATAACTTGCCAAAATTCTATAAATACGTATTGAATTCATTCTCTTCCATTTTTCTGGGCGAGTAATTCCATTTTTACATACAAAAGCGCACGCATACACACAGGCAGAGATTAAATTCTAAATTTAACAGTTTTTGTGTATTTGGAAATGGGCGCTCCTGCGATTTTTTGTTTTTTAGGCATCTTCCCTGATGCTTAGTGTTATGCCATTGAAATTGCATGTTATTTACTTTACACGATAAACTGCGTACGCATACTATATATGTATATTATATATGTTTCGCAGGATTCAAAATATGAGTACAGACGGTAAGCCAGAATACTCCGGTACTGCAGATGTTTTGAAGAAAGTAGTTAAAAATGAAGGATTTTTTTCGTTATGGAAAGGTTTTACACCGTACTATGCCAAATTAGGCCCCCACACTGTTTTAACTTTCGTGTTTTTGGAACAGCTAAACAAGGCCTACTTTAATTATCAAGCGAAAAATAGAATTTAATTAACGGCGCAGCTTATGAGTAAATTACTTCGCAGTAGTAGTTAATTTAAAGCTATCATTAATAATTTTAGTGCAGCTACGATTTATTTATTTGTTTTCAAAAATATATTTTATGTCTGACATATTGAGGTGAAATAAAATCTAGTCATTTTGAAGTCAAACTTTTACGTAATTAAATTTCGGGTCGGTACTCATAATATTTCTGAATAAAAGCTATAATTATTTTCGGTATTTTGATTTCTCCTTCCCTCTGTTTTTAATTACACGATCCTGTTGTTTTTGTCAATATTTTAAGCTATAATTAAATGTACAGTTAAAGTAGCGATTTTTTAAAATTGACAATAATTCCACCTTTTGGTTACCAATTATTTTATTTGGGAGAAAAAAGAAACAAAAAAAAACAGTGTGATATGTTATTTATATGTGTAAAATAATCATCTTAATATTTTCTATTAGCAGATTAAACATATATTTGTGTATATTTTTAAATGAAACTTATCATAATTATATATCACGTTAAATTCGTATTAAACAGCGTTGTATTAAAATATAATAATAATAATTTCCGTTCATTATTGTAATAGCGTTCGTAATTAAGTCTAAAATTCATTTTACTTAATTGTGATATTTTTTAAAATTTAGTATATCCTGTCGCTATACATTCATCCAGCGTAATGACGAACACAAATAAAAGTTTTTAAGAAGCCACATTATTTAGATTTCTTTAAACGGAATTTTTAATTTTGCTTGATGTAAGAATTTTTCTTAATATTTCACCGGAATTAATTTTAATAATTTACATTTTCTTTCATTCGGCGTAAACCTGTTTTTCGCTTAATTAATTACTTTCTGTATTAAAAATTTCTAACTAGTTAATAATATATTATTTTTGTCTGACCTTTCGAGTGTTTTCGAGACCCCAAGATAGATGCCCGTTTTTAAAATTATAATATTGGGCTACATTTTTCCTGTAAATTTTCCCCGCTCCGGTACGTGTTTAATATGTATTTCTTTTTTTAGCTTTCGTAGCCGAGTTTGATTTTTGCTGTTTTTTAAACGACAAAGAGAGAGGAGCGTGAATTAATTGATTAACGAAAATGTATTTTTTTTTTTTAGTGAGTTATTGAATTGATTCTTTCAGTGTTTCATTTTAAATTTCATATTATATAATTTTGAGGGGTTTTCGCAAATTTTTAACAACTATGATTTGTCTCGGAGTATGTTATGTATAAAGAGCGTTTTGCAATTTAAAATTTTGTACGTTGAACTGTTCCGAAGTTATCAAATTTTATTCGATTTTTCTACTGTGTTACTGTTCCATTTGAGTATGATTTACCGTAATTATGTGTGTTCCGGTATATAAAGAAGAGATAATAGCGCAAACGAGAAAATCGTAGTTTCTATTTCATTAAAACAGTTTGTGCGCTTTAGTTACACTTAGTGTAACAATTTTACAGCACAAAAAACCACAGTCTTCTTTCTGAATTCGGGTTAATAAAACAATGAATAATATAATGGCGGTAACTAATTTGACTTCTCAATGATTTCGGCTAATTTTACGTTACTGCATACATAAAACAAATAAGTAAAGTTTCAATTACCGAGGATAGTTCATTTCGTTCTAAAGAAATAATAACTTTAAAATACCGTCTAATTAGAAGTAATTGAGACATTTGTTGGAATGAAGGTGACGAACACATGTACAACAAAGGAAAACGAATCTTAATATGACCACTCGAAGTTTGCAAAATATTCGTAATTTCAATATTAAAATGTTTGCTTCTTACACCACTGTCGTGACTAGTTTTTGGTTTATAAATTTTTCGTTTTATTGCTGATTGTGTGTGCGATATGGTTGTATGAGTACTTTTTTTTAAATCAGTCCATTTTTGAATGAAAGATTAAATTGAAGTATGCAAAGTCCTAAAACTTAAAAAAATAATGTAAATGTATTAAAAAACGAAAATATAGAATAGATAAGGGAAAAAATTTAATGTTTTAAAAAATGCAGGAAAAACTGTATAATATGCGAATACAGGCGCTCAAAAGAAAAATAGTATGGTCTGGTTAAAAAGACATATGTACTATTTAAGCTGATAATATTAAATTATACTATAAAATCTTTAAATCGGACAACTGTTTAAATTTACAAACATAATTTAACATTTATATTTCAGTGGAGTTGTAGGAGAATTTTTTTTTTTTTTTTATTTATTTTATATTACAATCTTAAGAAAATAAGGATCTTAAATAAGTAATAATTATAGAGACATTATTTAAATACGAAAAGAAACATAATAATGTAGAAGCATAGCCCAGTGGTATGCCCTACTAGTACATGATATATATAGTTTACAAATGCAGTAGATCATGCGGTTTAAGCCGCTGCAGCCTACGAGTTCTCGTAATCAGCAATTTTTGTGCTTCTATATTTACATGAGCTACTAGACGCTGTTGATGCCGAAATGCAGAATCGCGAATTGTTTCATCCACATTCTTCAACTGCAGATCCCGATGTAAATCATCGTTACGCTGGAACCACCTAGCTCTTGTGATCAAGCGTACAACTTTGTTCTGTGCTCTCTGGATGATTGCACGATTTGAAGTTGCAGCACATCCCCAGAGTTCCGAACCGTAGGTCCAAATCGGTTTTATCATAGTAAGGTAAATCAGCCTTTTATGATACAGACTTAACTTCGAGTTATGTCCTAATAGCCAATAAAGTTGGCGAATTCTGGCACTAATTTGATCGGCCTTGGCCGTAATATGGGACTTCCAGGTTAACCTTGTGTCTAGGTGCATGCCTAGATATTTAGCTGAGGCGGATGTTGGTATCTGTTTACCATTGATGTAAACACCCTGATGTGTGTCAATCGGACGCATTCCGTAGGTGACATGAACTGATTTTGCCTCGTTTAACTTGATTTTCCAATTCTGCATCCACAAGACCGTCTTGTCAAGCGCGTCTTGTAGTATACAATTGGCCTCTACTTGTGTGTTAGCGACAGCAAGAATTGCGGTATCATCGGCGAACATAGTAAGCGTAGTACCTTCAATTTTTGGAACATCAGCAGTGAACATAAGGTAAAGCAAGGGACCGAGAACACTACCCTGAGGCACCCCGGCTTGTATGTCGTAGAAGCTGGATTTTTCTTCCTCGTGGGAAACGCGGAACTTCCTACCGGACAGGTACGATCGTAGCAGCCAGACGTAATTAGCTGGTAAGCAACTACTAAGTTTAGACATTAATCCTTCATGCCATACCCGATCGAATGCCTGGGCGACATCTAGAAATACTACTGAGCAGTATTTTTTTTCCTCAAGGGCGTTACTAATTACTGACCACACACGATGTATCTGTTGTGTAGTGGAATGATTACATCGGAAGCCAAACTGTTCATTCGGTAGCTTGACTTCTGTGAACTGCTGAATTCTCTTCAGTAATAATTTTTCAAATAATTTTGAAATTGAAGGCAGTAGAGAAATGGGCCTGTATGACTCCACTTCCTCGTCCGGTTTATTTGGTTTCTTTATCATAATTATTTGTGCAGTCTTGAAGCATTCTGGTATATGCCGGAGACGAAAGCAAGCGTTAAACAAATAGGTTAAAAGAACTATTCCTTTACGGGAGAGTTCGCATAGCACTTTGGGAGAAATTCCATCAATACCAGGCGATTTATTGGGATTGATGTTTGTGTCGATTTGTACTGCTACTTCATAAGGCGAGCAAAACTTAATCTGTTGCTCAGGTAGCAATGTTATTTGTGGCGTGATATTACTCCTAACATTATGTGGCATAAATGTTTCGTAGAGATATCTAGCAAATAGCTCAGCTTTCTCATCCTCCTTTCTTATCCAGTTCCCAGATTTATCCTTAAGAGGAGGAATACGTTTAACTGGTCTTTAATTTTTTTTTTTTTTTTTTTGTGGTTCGGCTAGCGAAGATCATTGACTCATATTTTAAATAATTTAAATTTTAATTCTATTAGCTATTAAGCGAATGAAAGATGCGATTAATGGAAATATAAGAAGATTCGGAAACGTAAATATCGATGAAATATTATAAGATTTAGGAACATTAAGTTGGAGTAAATTAGGGTATATTACGGATTGTTCATTGAATAAAGAGAAGCATTCAAAAAACACGTGGTTAGCCGTACATAATTATTCTCCGGTGAGTGAAGGAGACCGAATGGAGATGAAGAAAGAGAAACACAGTATCGAAAAGGGGGAAGGAATTTATAATCAAATCGAAGACGACATATGGATGCAATAGAGTTACGCTGAAGAAATGGAAAGTCATGAAACCATGGACTAGCAGGAATAGTTGGATGGATTTCAGTGTTCCAAGACAGCAGACAGCAGTTTTGTATATGATCTAGCCTGATGAGTCGAGATTGCGCAACATTTCCGTGTAAGAAAGCGCGGTAATCAAGTTTAGATCTTACGATTACTTTGTAAAGCACCCCAGTTATTTGGCGAGAGAGATTTAAGTAGGTTTAATTTTTTACAAGTAGAAGCGTGGAAGTAATTTATATGTTCCGAGAATGTTAGACAGCTATTAAGAATAATTCCTAAGCAGCAGAAGTTATTGACTAGTGGATAAGGGTTTTGTGAGGGTATACTGATTGCAAAAGAGTTATACGGGCTACAGGAAAAACCCATGCAATGTGATTTAGATGGAGAAATGGAAAGATGGATGGAGGGAATTTTCTAATATGGTCAAGGAGTTATTTAGTCTATCATCAACGGTTAAAATATTACGTGAAGAAACATGCACAAGGATCATCTGCGAAAAATATAGAAGCAACTATATAATATAACGTGGCCAAAGTATAAATATTAAACAAAGTGGGACTAAGGTAAAATTCTATGCAGAAATCCCCGAAAGATCTTTCTTGAGTTGAAATAGGGAGGAGTAGGGAGAAAAATAAAGCGATTTGGGAAGAGACGTAAAATTACAGAAACAAAGTGAGAAGATACAAGGTCTGTTCCGTAAGTTTTAAGATTGTGGCTTTTAGACGTAAAAAAATTACGACAATTTTTTCAGCAAACTTTTTATTCACACTTTGATCTTACTCAATAGACCGTTCAGAGTTTTTAAGTACCTTTGGCTCTTTTTTCCCTAATCACTTTTCGATCTTCACTGATGGCTCCAAATCCAATGGAGTTGGCTCAGCCTTCTTTTGTCCCTCCTTAAATTATTTCTTTTAACACAGCTGCGACTTTAGCGACTTTTTCGTTACTCTTCGAGACGCATGATCGCCCGCTCCTTTTGTCGTCTTCAATCGACTCTCTACCCTCCGCAAAAATATTATGCCACCGAAAAACAGTAGCACGACGAGACATAACAGATCCACCGTAAGTCATTTTCAACTTTTCGAACTTTTCCGTTGCACTTTCACCGACTTTAAAACAAAATATGATTGCGACATGTTGTTCGTTATTTTTATTCATCGTGAAATTGTGACTGCGATCACTTTGATCTGATAAGTAGGCGTTTCACTTAAGCAATACGATTTATACGCTTGAGGAAAAACTTGATTTACGGTATAACAGTTTAAAAAATACGCTAAATTTTTCTTCGTCTTGTATCATTTAAAATATTATACACAAATTATATATGATCTGATTATTTGAATTTTTTATTTTTCACGCATGCAAGACGTACATATCTGAAAATGCTTTTGTTAGAAAAAAAAAAAAAAGAAAAAAAATTAATTTTGTAGTATTACTAGTTGTATATCATGAATATAATAAAATCAGATCAGGATATAAAGGTTTACAGTGAAACTTATTTTTGTTCACTAGCGAATATCATATATTATTGAATAAAGTTATAATACTCGGACTTATTCGATTTTTGACCGCACTTCTCTTTCCAATCTACAGTTTTTATCGACTAAGGATCTCACATACTTAAAAACTGGGTACTTGTTCCATTATTTCTCCTCGAACCGTGCAAGTAGTTGATATGTGTTGTTTTTGAGAAAACCATTACTTTAGTTTTGACTGCACTCAGCAATAAGCCCCAAGATTCGTTAACTACGACCACATTTATCAATCTTTGCAACTCCAGAGCTTATTACTAGCAAGAAGAACCGTATCGTTTGCATATCTTATATTGTTGATAACATGACCGTTGAGTGTGAGCTACTGTCTTATTCATACATAATTTAATAATTGACTTAATAAATGATGCTTCATTAAAAATGAATTTTCGATTATCGTAAACTATCAGAAATACACAATTATTCGACCTGCCATTTACAAGATTATATCGGGGTTACATCAGTATATGAATTCTCTTCTTATGATTATTTTAAAATTAAAAATTAATTTTTGATAAGAAAATTGGAAGTAGATATGTTTCAAATTAACAAATATGTGCCACAAGCATCTAAATAACGGGTTAATAGAGGGTGCGTATCACCTACTTCCATATATAAATATAATTAAATGAATCAAAAATTGTAATTAAGGTGTTTGTATGGATTATTTTTTTTTTTGTACATAAATATATTTTTTTATTTTCAGATATGATTCTTGTTTTTTATTTAGTTCTCTACTAGTATTTTATTGGTGCATTTGTATATATGTAGAGAGATGGATACACAGTATGTCTGAAAAATCCTGAACTAAGTTAAATAAGAACACATCATAAAAGATAAATGAATTTATTTACATCAGCCCTCTACGTACAACGCTTCTTTGGTTGCACACTCGTTACGGTGCTTATAAAGTTGTTCAACGGTTCTGGAGAAATCGTTTTGTGGAATCACCTTTAACTGTTGTACAAGCTCGTTGACTCGTTGGAATGTCGTTTTAAGGGTGGCCTTTCATCTTCATTTTCAGTTTTGGAAATAAAAAATAATGTGCTGGCGCCAAATCAGGCAAAGAGCGTGGGTAGGATAAGACGATGATCTGATTTGCGGCATAATAATGGGTCAAAAGTGTTACGGCATGCGACAGCGCATTGCCATGCAAGAGAACGCCCGGATCGCGGTATTTGGACCGAACTCGACGGATACAACATGCCAAGCGCTTCATAACCTACAGATATAATGCGGCCTTTACAGTTTGCCTAGCCATAACGAATTTATGGTGGGTGAAGCTTTTTGAGTCTAAATGTGCGATGAACAGCCTCACTTTCGTAGCTCTTTGAACTTTCGGGTTTAACCGTGCGGAAGATTGCCGCTTAGTGTGAGAGTCGTACATGAAACACCAACTTTCACCGCCCATTACAATTGTTTTTAAAAAATTAGGATCGCTATCGGTAATTTCAACAAAATCTTGCGTGCAGGAAAGACCTGTCTGTTTCTGGTCCAGAGGTGTGAAACGAAACGAAAATAAATTTTCGATTCATTTTTTCAATTAATATGGAACGTACGAAATCTTTTCCAATGTTTAGCTCTTCTGCGATGGCGCGAAGAGTAAGATGCGGCTGTTCGAGCAGTAGTGCACGTTCCTTTGCAACGTTTTCGTTTTGAACAGCTACTGATGGCCTCCCCGTTGGAGTTTTCTTCCAGCGACTCTTTGCCGTCTTTAAAGCACTTCCATCACGTGCGTATTGTAGTTCGGGATGGAGTTTGATCAGCAAATGCCGGTTGAATCATACGAATATCCCGACATAAAAATGGTATAGAGCCGTTACTATATACATATATATATATATATATATATATATATATGTATGTATATATATTAATTGCAACGTAATTCTTAGGCTACCCCCCATTAGGAAAAATATCTCAATTTTAAGTAACGTTTGTTATATTTTATAGGATTTTTGTTATTGTTATTTAAAAAATATCCCAATTTTATGTAACGAAAAAATGTTTTAATTTTATATAATGAAAGTTAAATGTTAGGATAGGATTTTTGTGATTATGTTATTTTTTTGTGCTGATGCCGGTGAGAATTACGTTGTAAATTTTGATCATTTTATACGAAGTATAGAAGAGAAAGAGATAGAAATGAAAGCAAGAAGGGTCAAGGGGCACAGCCCCTTGCGAGGCCAAAATGGCCGAGTTTATATACATATACATATATATATATATATATATATATATATATATATATATATATATATATATATATGTAGCATTTATTTATACCGAAAATAATTGATCTACCTGAAAAATTTGATATATAAAACTTAAATGTAAACATTTTTACTGCTTGCTAAAGAATTTTTAATATGTTTTTATGCAAACTTGAAATCAGCATTGTCGTAAAAATGTTAAAATTGATTGAAAGATAAAAGGTAGGAAATGTTTTCAGTGAATCGAAAATCATAGAATGCACTATAATTTTTGAGTAAGTTTAAAAATTTCTGTTTCTTTACTCTTACCATCTTTAAGCTTATAATTTCGCAATCTATTAGATATTCAGTAAAGATGAAATCTTTATTTAGGTTTAAAAATCATATCCAGTTGATTTCAATTATACGGTTTGCTTTATATTTATAAAAAGAACCTAAAGATAAACTTGGATGTATTTCATTAATACTATAGCTATATAAAATTCTGCAAAACGGAATTTTATAATTTTGACTTATTTCAATGTTACTAAAAGTGCAAATAAGTCAGTCGAAATAACACTAACGTTTAAGTGTTATAATCATACGTTTATTTTCGGGCAATACAGATTTCTTTACTTTTTGTCCACTTCTATTTGTAAACATTATTTTATTTTGAGTTTTTTTTCACATTTAGCACTGTACAATTGCTCAAGTTTGCCTTTGACATGGGTATTGCTATGTCGACAACGAGTTAGGAGAATAACAGGTTCCTACAATAGCTGTTATTTTTGATTACTATAATGTTTGTTCTTCTTAACATTCGTTCTATTATTTTAAATCTCACAACTTTACTTATCTATAAATTTTGGTTTCGCTATTTAGATTGTTTGTTGTTATTGTTCTAAAGTTGTTTTTTCTGTTTTTAAATAAAATGTTTAAAAATGAAGAAATTTTTTAAATCCCAAACAACTTTATTGAAAATATAAATTCGTACTTATCTTTTATTGAAGGAGAACGTAATTGTCAAATTTTTAATAACTTCTTATTATCAAAAGCTTTTATGTTTTTTATTAGGACTTCACAATAAAAGAAACCTCTGAATTAGTAAATTTTTAATTTTTATATTATAAATAAACATTAGTTAAATAATAAAATATAAATTTGTTACTTATATTTTAAAACATTTTGCAGAATGATCATTCAGTAAGGAAAAAAATATTTCGATTACAGCCTACAAAAAAATTTAGTTGTAAAGCTGAAATGATAATTAAGAAAATTAAGTGCTTTCCTGATTACAGTGTCCAGAATGTTTCAAAAAATATTCGTGATAGGAAAACTGAAGCATGCACAATTATTATGTTTGCTTTGATAAGCTTTCAATATACCATATATCAATTTATTACCATTGGCGCATCCAGAATTTGTCCCTGAAGGGGGGGGGGGGGGATAGAAGAGTAGCATATAGGAAAATGTAAAGGCGGAGGTTGAACATGTTGGGTATATTTATATAACTCTCTCTATTCTCTCATTTATATATTTATTCTTGTGTAAAATGTATTATTTAAAAAAACTTTATATTTTTATTAAATATTAATTTTTACTGTCAAAAATTTTGCCGGTAACAAATTTAGCCATTATTAACAGTGTCCGTTTAATGCAGTGGCGTAGCGTGGGGGGGCCGAGGGGGCCATGGCCCCGGGCGGCATACAAAAAGGGGCGGCGGCGAGCACCGCGATTTTTTAATTCAAAAATCAAAAAAAAAAACAATATATATATATATATATATATATATATATATATGTATATATATATATATAGCAATGAAACGGCGTATGTTTATGGCCGCAAAACGTGAAAAGTAGTGGATGGATTGACTTGAAATTTTTACAGAACTTTGCATTTCTATATATGTAAGAGTGTTTGTATAATTTTTTTATCCCTAAGTTTCTCCAGAAACGAAAATTCTAAGCGTTTTAAGGGACGCGATCTATGATTTGTTTTCGTCATTATAGTGAAGAATTTCAGAAAAACGTATTGTGGCTGTATATGCGGGAGGCTCTGTAATTGCATAAGCGTGTGTAAATTAAGTACGCGGCGACAATTTACAATCAGTGATGAGATGAGTGACGGAGAATATATATGGATGAGAGAGAGAGAAAGTGTGCAAGTTTCGTTGAAAGGAACCGATCATCATCGTTGAGCTGCTAGAAAAAAAGAAAGCATTTTTTATGACACTGTTCGTGATTTTGATGCGTAGAGTGCAGACAGGAAGGGTAATCGCCGCTCTGAATAACATTAAGATTTTTCTAGAAACATCGATGGCGCTATTTTTTATTAATTGTTAGAAGTGTACTCGGTATTCGGTTAGAGATAGTCGTGAGAGACATGATTTTATAAAGACCGGCAGTGCTTCGAGAAAATCGACGAGATAACGAGTGTAATAAACTGAAATTAGATTTACGATACCACGTGTTTGATTACGAGATTTTATTTTACATACATACTTATTTCATCTAATATTATAGAATTTGACAGGTGTAAAGTACCGAAGTTTTTCTTGTGTAGATATTATAGAAAGTGTTACTATTTCATCTCTCACCGTTCTTCATTTTCTTTTCGTTCGCCTAATAGGTAAATAATTAAGTTCAATTAAATTTATTTAAATAGATAAGTAAGTGCTTACTTGTCAAATTTTATTTGTAAAGGTGATATTTCCATACAAATGCACAAAAATAGTTGATCAAATATTATATAAGTTGTAACTATTCATTTTCCGATATGTATAGTAGTTTTTATGTACAAAAATGAACAATAAATAAGAATTTGTAACATTGTCAAGCATGACTTTTATGTGACGATGATGCCAACTCGACGCCATTTTAGAAACATTAACCTAATTCTATACAAATTGCATCTCTAGCGCACAAGCGTATGCGTTAGAACAGGACCACAGCCGTCTAGCTTTACCAAGCTGCATTTACTTGTTTCGAGACGATTTAATTAGAATATTTTTGCAAAAATCATAAACAGATGGGTTTTTATGTATTAGGAGTGAAAACTATTTGTTTTAGGTGCTTGCGCTTTAATCTTTTCTTTATGATGTGATAAAAGTTTTCTATTTTTGAACCGACTATGGCGACTAGGAATTATAAGATTGCTATTAAGTGAAATTAAAAGTATTTTTGTACACAAAAACGAAAACAAATGCTGTCATTTTAATGATTAGGTATTTCTTACGATTTTTTTTGCTTTACTTTTAAGTTGTAGCACATTCTGAAGGCTTAGAATTATATTTTACGTATTTTGTTTACATTTCCAACGACGATGTTGTAAAAATCGATAGTAATATTCTTATTGCTTTACATTCTGCTATAAACTGAAATATAACAAAACCACAGGCGGATTGAGGATTTACAGGGTGCGGGACTAATCTTGAATAAGGGGCCCTCTTCAAAGAAAAAATAGTAAAAAAGCTCATTATCATACACGTGCAATACATCGGCAGTAAAAGTTTGCCAGAAAATTGTTTTTTTTTTTAATATATAAACAATTTTTTTTTTTTTCTTTTATAGCACATCTCTAACTAAATATGAAAAGGACAAAAGAAAGTGGAGCATATTATCGGAATAAGAAGAAAGAAAAGGAGGAGAATATCAAGAAGAATGAAGCAGCTATATTGAAGTTTGTGAAACTTTCGGAGACGCCAGAGTGTACGCCAGCTTCGCTAGAGTCTACGCCAGGACCTTCAAGTGTGAGTTCTTCAGAGATTAGTGTTGTTCGAACCCAAGAAGTAGCTCAAATAGAACAAATAGCCGATACTGACGACTTGCAACCTTTGATTGATAGTACGAATTTGTCAGATTCAAATAGTTCTACTGTGATTGCTGAAATTCCGACACCCAAACAAAATATTGATTTCAGCGACATTTGGAAATGGCCTGAAAGTATAGATTCAAACATAAGGTTGCTATTGATACAGAGAGGTGGTCCTGAAATTGTTCAACACATGAATACAGATTTCTCTGAAGAGCCAACAGTATCACGCACGGTTCAGTCAGACATGGACTCTACAACATCAAAAGTATTATCGAGGAGACGATTGACTAGAGATTGGTTTTACCGGATATTGCCAAACGGCGAAAAAGTTTTATGCTCTTGGATGGCATATTCTCCTTCGAAAACTTCATTGTTTTGCTTCTGTTGTCGTTTATTTGAAAATGCCAATCCATCAAATGCGTCGAAATTTTACTCCACCGACGGATTTAATACTTGGTGGAAATTGAATCCCAAGGTGGCCAATCATGAATTAAGTGCTCAACATAATGGAAACTTTTGCAAATGGAAGGAGTTGGAAAAGAGGCTTCGAAAAGAACAAACAATTAATAAAAAGGAACAAGAAATATTGGCAAAGGAAACCAAAAAATGGCATGAAATTCTGGCAAGAATGTTTGATATTATACAATTTCTGGCAAAACAAAATTTGGCGTTATGTGGCCACAGGGAAGATGACATAAGTACTAACAGAGGAAGCTTTTTAGAGTTGGTGCATCTTCTAGCAAAGTACGATCCCGTTCTCAGAGAGCATTTGGTAAGGATAAAAATAGGCCAAAACATTTCTCTCGCTTATATGTCACCTCAAATTCAAAACGAGTTCATAGATATTTTAGGAAAAAAAGTTCATCAAGTAATTATAGCTTGTGTCCAAAAGGCTAAATATTATTCCGTGATCTTTGACAGCAACCCGGATATTTCCCACAAAGATCAAACAAGCCAAGTATTACGATATGTGATAATTGAAAACCAGGAGGTTAGAGTAGAGGATTCTTTTATAGATTTCATCGAAACGAAAACCAAAACTGCAGAAGGTATAAGTGACACGATAGTAAGCAAACATAAGGCTGATGGGCTCGACATCATGAACTGTAGAGGGCAAGCTTACGATAATGCTGCCACGATGGCTGGATGCCACACAGGTGTGCAACAGCGGATAAAGGATATCAATGCCAATGCCGAATTTGTTCCTTGCTCAAACCATTCACTAAACCTAGTTTGCCTACATGCAGCTTCAGAGGAGGTAAATTCGGTGACTTTCTTTGGTACGCTAGAATGCTGCTACACTTTTTTTTCTACGTCGACACATCGGTGGGAAGTTCTTCTTTCAGCCACAGGAAAAAGTTCGAAGAGGGTTCAGGACACACGTTGGAGCGCTAGAGGTGATGCTGTAAATTCCATTAGACGTCATTACAAAGAAACTTAAACTGCACTGAAAAAACTGATGAAAACGAAAGAAAGCTTGAACACACGGACAGATGCAGGAAGCTTATTCGTCGCTATGCAATCATATTCGTTTTTATGTTACTTAGGCTTCTGGCAACCGGTACTGTGTGAAGTCAATGATGCTCAAAATTATTTTCAAACAGAGGGACTAAATATACATGAATGTGCTCAGAAAATAAATGCTTTACAGACCGTATTGGAAGAAAAGCGAGAGGAATTCGTGGATGACGCCTTAAAATATGCCAAAAGTTTATGTGAAGAGCTTGAAATTTCTTTTGAACCCCCAAGACGAATCAGGAGGAAGCATATATTTGGCGACGGAAGTAAAGGTGTTGAGATATCGTTCAAAGATGATTTGAGGCGAACAATGTTTTCTTCAATAGACGGAGTAATTGCTGAAATTTGAGAAAAATTCCCAGCGCAAAAGTATGATTTTTTAAGACCTGCAGTGATATTGAGCGTGGACGAACTTAACTTAGATCAAGCTCCTCAAGACATTAATAAAGAACAATTTCAACTTGAGCACATACGTTTACGAGCTTTCGTAGCTACAACAGACCCAGATTGTAAAAACGAGCTCATTAAGTCCGGCTTTCTAGGTTTATTAAAATATATTATCGAGTCCACACTTGAAGATGGCTTACCAAACATTGTCATAATGCTGAGAATTTTTTTGACATCTGCCATCAGTAATGCCAGTTGCGAGAGAAGCTTCTCTAAACTAAAGTTAATCAAAAATTATCTCAGATCGACAATGTCCACGTTGAGGCTATCAAATTTAGCTATTCTGGCAATTGAACATGACATACATATTGATATTGATAATTGTATAAAAGATTTTGCTATGAAAAAAACACGCAAAATACATTTTTAATTAATAAAAAAATTTAAAGCTGCTTTATTTGACTTTTACTCATTTTTGTGATTAATAATTAATATAGAGGGGGCGGCAAAAGCCTACGCTACGCCACTGGTTTAATGAAAATATAATAGCTAGGAATTAGTTTAGAATTGGGAATGAATTCTTCATGATTAATTATATAAACTTTATCTGAGATGTATGTTGAAGTATTGTTTTTTCTAGATTTTACTCGGATTTACAAAAGCAGTACATAGCATACAATTTTACTTGGCGAAAGGGCTTAACAATTTATTGGAAGCGAAGTGAAATTTCACATTATGATAAAATTACAATAAAATCGGTACATTTTTCAAAACAATATTTTAAGTTTCTAACTTGAGTCTTTAAAATGAGCAATTTTAGATATTACTTTTTTAAATTTAAGTAATTGTAATTAGACAATATAAAAATTTTATTAATATATTTCAGATATATAAAAGAAACATAATTTGTAATAATATCTTATATAATATCAACAATTGTAATTCAGTTATAATTATTATTCATTAGCGATTTGCGGTTACTCTATATTTTGTTTTTAAATATCACCTGTTACTAGATCAAAATTAACAGATATCATAGGAACCTGTTATTCTCCTAACTCGTTGTCGACATAGCAATACCCCTTTGACATGGCTGCAGTTTTACGAATCGTGGGAGAAAGTCGATAAATTGAAATTGTGAAAAAACAAAGTATTTAGTTAAACAAACAGTTCTGAGTTTGTAATAAATGTATGCTTATTATAATTATTAGAGTTTTAGTATACTTCCAGAAGCAACAGCAGCAGATTTAGCTGTTATTTAAAATAAAATAAAACATTTTATTTATAACTAGGAAACTACCTCCTACTCGTTTGCTCAGACGCGTCCCGCACCCCTGACTATTGCGTATATAATAGAGGGAAATAATTTGAATTGGATCATAATTCCAGGAGCGCCTATTTCAACTGAAGTTAAAAAATTCTGATCTGCATTCATGGTGGAGCCATAAATAAATTAGAATTGAAAATTTAGCATTCAACAACAGAAAACAACATTATACTGTAAATAATGTGAATATGGGTAGTATTAACCTGAACACAACACCTCAAGCCAGGGAAAGTCCTTCACAGTTCAAGAGTTGAACATAAATATATGCAGATAAAGTAGAGTATCAAGGGATAAAATCGATTAGCAACAACAGGATAATACAACATGAAAAAAACAAGTAATAATGACATCTCGAAAATATTAAACAAATTCATCAATGAGTTTAAGTTAAGAATAAACCCCCTACTTACATTACTCGCCGAAATCATTAAAAAAAATTCTACTCTGGTGCTGACAAACTGTACTATTATAACACAGACATCCCTAGTGATAATGACGTGGAATGCAAATGGTGTCAAGCAAAGGAAAACTGAATTGGAGATTTCTCTACATGAAAACTATGTCGATATAACATTAATTACTGAATCCAATCTGTGTTATGCTAATAATTTTCAAATAACAGGATATATAACATACTTCACTCAACATTCTGATGGAACAGTTTACGGAGGCAGCAGTGATACCAGTTAAAAACCCTATAAATCAGTATTTACATTATACATACAACACATATACTTACTGGATAACTGCAGTAAACGTTGAAACAGGAAAAAGGAACGTATAACAATATTGTCACTCGAGGTTTAATAAAACAGAAAGCAAATATAAATCAATATTTCAAGGACTTGGTAGGAAGTTAATTTGTGGAGGGGACTTCAACTGCAAACATCACCCTTAGGGATTATAAAAAAATAAGTAAACAAGGAAAAATATGGACAAAGTAATATGTACAAACTCATACTCAATATTACTGTCATTCTCTTCTACATAATGTCCCCAACACTTCAACAGACACCCAAATATCCTTGATTTTTTCATTTGCCGAGGTCTACACATTTTTCCCTATCTGACATTAATGTAACGGTTTAAATAAGAAAAACTCCATTAATTGACCATTAGTCCCAGTAGTGAGAAAGGGCTAACAACAAGTTATATTTTGTGCACCCTCATCACTGGCTATGGTATAGGATACCGTAAAAAAAAAAAAAAAAAAGTAGTTTAATGAAAATTTAAAATTAGATGAACACATTTGTAATAAATTATTAATGTTACAAGTTATTGTAAATCATGACAGTGGGTTTTATTGAGATTTTAAAATATCATCCAAAGAATTTGTTGAACAAAATACCTGATCTAAAAATAAAAAAATAAAAAAAAAAACGTAATTTTTATTTCAAAAAATATTCATGATTACTTTCTAAATTTTCGGTGTGTAAAATTTCGATAATACATATCAAGTCGAATCTAATTATGATCGATTTTTCAGAGTATATTCATCTTTTTCATCTAACAACAATAATCCTATGAAATTCATAGCGGTGTTTTATTTAAATTTTCCGTATTAATAAATAATAAATATAACAAATTTAGGCGTTTAACTTTTTTTTGACATAATCATTAAACACTGCAACGAAGTCATTAAATTTTTGATTTGAACAGATTCTAAAAGGGAATAAAATGAAACTTTCATCAGAAGTAATAATAGGATTAAAACGTCTTTGTAACCCTAGTTTAGTTAGTGAGGAGAATTTTCATAGAATAACAGAAGAATGTATTAGAGCTGTTTTAGGTAAAGCAGATTCAAAAGGCGGTATGTAAAAAATTATTTCATAATCCAATAAATACGATAGTTATCTATAGAATTTTCATTGTGTTTTATTTATTTATAAATGAATCTTGGAAGACATAAGGAAATAACTATTACATTCTGTTATATGTTTTGCAATACACGTTCCGTTTTATACCACAAAAAATTGAGTTTTAAATGACGCCCCATGCGTTTTTTCCTGTCTGTAAAGCAAAGCTTTGATAAGCTTTTAGAGCATTGATTCATTTTTGTTATGATTTTAGTTCGTTCATTTTAGGTCAACCGTACTTGCAGGTTATTTAACATTTTAAATAGCTGCAATTTTATCGGCAGTTATTCTACATTGAACTAAAAACGAATTAAAAAGTATGTCGCGCGTATTAATATTAGCTACTGCGATCACTGTTGTGGGACTGTATTCAAATTTTTATTTTTTTTAGTTTACGAAATAATATTCTAAAGAACAAAACGTTTGATTTTATCATTCTTTAAGTATCGAAGTGTTTTTTGTTTTTTTTCATTAATTGTAAATATTGAATTTTTATTATTTATTACCATTGGATTTGTTATTTCTTCGGTTCCTCGAGAAATCAAAAAAAATAATATGATTGTAATCCATACTATTGTGTTACAATTGAATGAAATAAATAAAATAAAACATACACTAACAAACACAATGATATATTTTAAAATTATACACGATATGTTTGTTAGTATATGTTTTATTTTATTTACTTCAATCAAGAAATTAGTTTTTTCACTGCTAAATTCCACGAATTATTAAAAAGTTAAGGATCATTAATTTTTCTATGTTTATAAATTTACGTGTTTCATGAAGTATTACTGATGTTATACACCAAATGTCTAGAAAGTTTAAATTACGATCGTATTTGTTACGGGAAAAACTTTTCTTTGAATTACTTTAATGAAACGATTGAAATATAATGATATTTTATCATATAAAACACAGAAATACAGTAAAGATAACCACCGTGCCTTTAATTTGACGCGAGGAATGTGAAATGTGTAATTTGTTTTCTGAAAATCGATTACTGTACATTTAAATGTAACATTGCCCATTGCAGCGAGTAATAGTCGAAAGAGGCGTGCGACGAAAAATAATTCCTCGTTCGGATCGTTAGCCGAGCGAATTTTTCAAAACACATTTCGTGAATTTCAAATGTTTCATATACATGTTTGATATAATAGTTGTCTTTTATATAATATTTCTTTGCCATTTTTAATTTAATTTCTATGTGAAGTATGAATTTTTACACAATACGGAACGCAAAGATTTTAAAAATGCTCCTATATTCCATATATACGGCGGATATACCTACTATGAACTCAACAGCTGTGGGAACATTTGCAGATGATACCTGTATTTCGGCTAAACATGAAAACCCAGTATACGCGTCTGCGTTCATACAAGAACACCTAAATAAAATTTCTATATGGGCAAAAAAATGGAAAATCAAGATTAATTACATAAAAAGTCAACAAATAACTTTCACATTGAATAAGAACACCTGCCCATCTGTTAAGTTAAATGATCATGCTTTACCTAAAGTTCAAAGCGTTAAGTACTTAGAAATGATCATAGATCGGCGCCTCACATAACACACGTGAGGAAAAAGATCTATATAAGAATGGCTATATTAAAAAATATTATTAGTTCACGATCCGCTGTGAGCCTTTCCTGCAAACGTCTCATATACCTAACGGTTATAGCTCCTATATGGAAGTACGGTATAGAAGTTTATTAATCGTCAGCCAGAAGTAATATTAATAAAATTCAACGGTTGCAGTCTAAAATCCTCCGTGCAATAGTTGGAGCTCCTTACTTCGTTTCGAATAGCACGCTGCACAACGATCTTCCTATTCCATATGTTCAAGAATATCACGCTATGCAGTACAGAAAATTCTTCGAGAAGCTGTTGTTAATTAATGATAACACCAACATGTCTAGCATGTACTACCAATATCTTCCAGGAAATCCACAGAGAAGATTAAGAAAAACATGGTGTCGAGATGCGCTAAATTATAGCTAACGAGATGGTGTATATATCAGAGCTGTTAATTAGAAATAGTATAAGTAGGCTCTCCTCACCTGACCCACGTGAGTGGTGTAAGGTAGGGGTATCAATGATGTTGTCATCGCTTCAGTGGAGATAAGTAATAAGCCTTAAGAATAATTTAAATATGTAGATGGTAAACTATTATAAGTAACTATCTAAATGCTGTCATACCTCAATAGGGATGGACGGTATAAATTAGAAGGCCTTATACAAAATAAAAGTAAATTAATAATTAAACAGTAGCAACGCCAATAGTGGTCAACGGATCGGGGTGGTGTAAAAAAAGAATGTAAATATAAAAAATAATATAATTACACAAAAACTTGAAATAAAAGATGGTAAAACAGCGTGGTAGCTTAGTGGTTAAGGTGCTTGGCTACCAAGTCGGAGGTCACGGGTTCGATACTTGTCTCGTCCCGGATCCAAGTCGCTCCCAAGCTTACCCAGCCTGAAATAATTGGGTACCAGAGAAATCTGGGAAAGTAAAGGTGGCCGAGAGAAAGGAACTGGCCCCCCAGTATTCTCCTTAGATCCATTAGGCTTAGTACATTGTGAACCTTAACTTCACAATCCCGACGCCCTGTCAAGGGTATGGAACTCACTTTACTTTTACTTTTACTTAAATTATTTTTCGCCTGAGTTTAAACTTTAAATGCAGTTTTAAAATCTGTTGTTTTGATAATAATGTAAAGTGATTAAATAAAAAGTAATAATTATATTGTAGTGTTTTAATTAGGATATTAAGTCAGTTCATTTAAAATTAATTACAAAATCCAATCTTAAAACTAAAAATTATTATACTTTAGTAAAACATTAATTATTTAATTTTGATCCTATATAAATAGGTAAATGTACTATTGGGTCTTATATAAAGTGATACAAAAGTTTGGAACAAGTTCAATGTTATTTATAAATCTAATATGTATAAATTTTTGTTGTTTCAATATTTGTAACATTTATACAGAGTTTGATTTTTAGCCTATATTAATACCCTAAGTATTTAACATGTTGCCAATTAAATGAATATCACTTTAGTACATAATAAACTTTGTTACACACAGAAACCTGTATTAAAATGAAAACAAACCGGTAAAGATAAAAGTAAAAGACTAAATAAAAATTCGATAATTTGATCGCAAACTATTATTTCCTCCCTCAGTGAACTCGCTGCAATGAGCAGTCGAAAAAAACACATTTCACATTTCGCATTCCTCGCTGCATGGGCAACAGGCCTAATGCGTTAGTTGAGATTATTCCGCAGTGAAGAATCAAATTAAAAAAAAAAAAACTAACATTAAAACAAGACAAAAAAAGGTCTTTTTTATGGTCAAATATTTCAACTTGTACTATTTCACTTTATAAGTATCACAAAAACGGTTTTTGAATTTTGCATCCAAAAATGCGGTTTATAAACATCGACAAGTCCTAGATAGCACAAATCGCAACGATATTAGATCTGATATTTCATTTTAATGAGGGGGTATTCTATTCTAGAAGCACAAATTTTAGGCGTTTTTTCGAGTTCGATAAAAAAAATATATATTTTTACTATTCATTTTTTTAGCAAGATATTTATTGATATCTTAAAAATACATAAAAAAAATAATTAAAATTAAAAAAGTTATAAATTAGTGAAGTTGGGGGTTAAAAAGGGGGGGGGGGAGCTGTGGTTGACATGATTACAGTCCATCTAAAATAAAATTTAAAAACAAATTCTTATAGCCCCTACTTAAGAGAAACTGATTTTTTTCCCACAAAATGGTGATTGTCTGAAGAAAAAAATATGTTTTTTAGCTTTTTTTTTATATAATTTTTAATTTTTTAAAATATTAAAAAGCATAATTTTGACACGAAAGTGGTAGGGGCGATAGAAGATAATATATATTGAAGCTTGGTACAAAATTTAAAGTAAATTGGTTAAATAGAACTTGAGATATCATGTCAACCCAGGTTGAAAAAAGTACTTCTGAGAAAACGTATTTAAAGTTTCGAGAAAGTTTCAGGTAGCCCCGCAGCAGTCCAAGTCATAGAATGTGTGTACGTTATACTTCATTTTGTTAATCGGCAATTCCACAGAGTTGCCTTCTTCTTTGACTTCAAAGTAGATATTTTCGGAAGAAGCATCAGAAGCCCATTACTCGGAACGCTCAATTCGACGATTGTCCCGTTTAGCAGCGAACGCATTAGCTTCGGGACCATTATTAATTCCCATGGCATTGATCATTTTTAAAATTGGTAAAAAACCTTCATTGAAAATGCAAAATTGTCCGTTTACCTGCATGTATATCTGATTTCAACGGGATTTTTACAATCTTCCCTCAGTTCGATGTAATTCGACACACAGTACGGATACGCTTAGGCACATATTACTGTCTTAGCTTTCGACTATTACCATTCAGATACCAACGCAGCCTCTAATCGATTCGACTGTTCTTACGAACGTGCACAGTGATTTTTGGTTTTGGCCGAGTAAGCATCCTCGACGGAACCATATAGCGACGGCAAATTAGAACGATGTTTGAGAAATATCGCATTAATGAAATATCAGGGAATATTATTTTCTAGCTCAAATACCGCCAAAAGATAACGCTGCAAGTACCGAATAATCCGTTTCACATTTTACACACAAACATTAAAAATTTTGATGTTATTTCGATTAATAAAATTACTACATATTCGTTGTCCTATTTTTATTTATATAAAATTGTTTATACAAATAATACACAAAAAAAAACAAAAAAAAACGGTACAGTTACTTAATGTCGGTTTTTCTATACATTTAATTTAGTTTTGAAAAATCTAGAAAAAATTGAGAAATCCCAAATAAATTACTGAATTCTTGTACCCGAACGTCTCGTCTCAGTTTAATCTTTCTCGTCGCGTCCTGAAATTTCGGGATCTCGCACACCCCTCTAGTGGTTACCTATATTCATACATGTATATAATGTCATCGTACCAAAAATGGTCAGCTCCGACGTGATGGGCTTAGTTGCCGCGTCACTGAAATAGTTGAAACTCCGTAAATTATTAGAATTTAAAATTCTTTTTTTTCTCGGAGGTATATTCTTAAAGATGCAAACTTTAAGAATATGTAAAAAATAAAATAAACTGATTTTTTTAAAAATTCTAAATTAGAATACACCCGTAAATTATTTATTGATTTAACATTAACCGGCGAATGGGTAATATTAACAAAAATAAAATACAAGTATACAATACTTATCCACTCATATACATATAGAATTTGATGAAATGCCACACAGTGACGTGTGATTATTAATTTATTTCATTTAAATTTAATAAAATTTCGTTTATGTCATTGTATACTGTTATCGATAATATTAACCTTTACGTCCGTGTTATGTAATTCTTTTTAATACCGTGAAGCTAATTGAAAAAATATTGACCATTTAATTCGTTAGATTTATCGCAACTATTTGATACCAGATTGGATATTATGAAAGGGGCTTACGCAGCGTTTACAGTTTTACTGGTAGAATGTGTAAGACGAGGAACAGATGAGAACACGCTTAGCACCGAACTAAAGGCATGTAACATTAATCCGCAACGCATGTCGTATTTAATTGAATTATACGAAAAATGCAAGCCGGACGTTCGATTAAAACTTTCCTCTTTCAACGATAACTTGCCCCATATAATTGATGTGCATTGGAGATTGGACTATTGTGTGAAAGTAAGAAATTTACCAATATTCTTAATTACGTATAAATTATAGACGATATTAATTTGAAAAAATTTAAATTAATAAAAACGTAAAAAGGAAATATTTCGTACATATTAAATTTGTAGTTTAGACTATTACATCCTCCGTTGCTAAATCCGTAGCTTCCTTATATGTTTCTTCGTTACAGGCAACATTTTGTAGCCATATGACAACATTATAGGGGTTACTGCAGTGTTGAATGAGCAATTTTTTAAAATTTTTGTTATTAAATACTCATTGGGGAAGCTTTTTAAACGCTGAGTTTACGCCATATGCTACTTTTTCATCGAAAGTGGCATTACTATTGATTGCAAAATTCCTTAAAAACACGAATGTTTTCTTTGTTAAAGCGCGAGTAACTTGTTTCATTGTGTTTGCTTGTATGGTGTCTGTTTTGTCTTCATATTTACTATGGAACGAAATTCTTCACTTATTTTTGCTTACCAGAGTAAAGACGTTTTCTAATTTACCTACAATATTATTGGCAAAAACGCAGTTATCGATGTATTGCGAATCTCTTAGCATAAATATCTTAGCGAGATAAAACAGTTTATACAAGCCTCCCCGTCAAATCTATGAATCATTTTTATTTGTACGTTTTAAAAACAAGCGATTTTTACAAATCCACCGATTAAAGCTAAATAGAAATCAAAGAACAAGCATCCAAGTGAACATCTTATTTTTTCGTCTACGTTTTCGTTGCGGTAAGATTAATTTTTTACCGTGTCACATTTGTAGCTATCTCGTGGATTCGGTTGTGTAATTCTTTCCGAATTTTCAAAATTTTTGGCTTACACGATTTTTTTTTTTTTTGAACGCGCTTGTAAAATTCTCCATTTACGTAACTGAACGCATTTCCGACTATAGTAAAGACTTTATAGAATTTAATTCTATGTTCTCTCGTTCTTTTTGCTTGCTACCGTAATGCGGAAATTATATCGGTTGTTTTTTCTTATGTTTTTTTGGTTCTTCGGACATATTCATTAATGAATATGATCTGTTTTGTAAAATTTTTCGAAAGGTTTACCAACACTACATGAGACACAATCCCCGCTATTACCGCATTCGCATTCCGTTACTTATCCACCCGTTACATCTACAGATACTTATCAGACTTGCCTTTTTGAAAACAGATGCTATCGGTAGCACGCTTTCTTCTCTCGAATTGTCATCAGTTTCTCAGTCTTCTCTTTAATTCAGCATAATCGTTAATATTGGTATGCTTCATTATGTTGTTTCGCTGAATCTTCCCCTAGCCTTCTTACCCAGTATTTTTCCTTCGGTTTTTGTGGTTTTCTAAAATTATTGTTTCACAGTTGCTCTTGTTATATTTCAAAAAAAAAAAAAAAAAAGAAAATACGCAAATAATTTTATACTGTTTGACTTTTGCTCCACTTGTTAGTAAATTTGCTCGAGTGTGCCATTTTATCATCGATTTTATTATTTTTGAGGGATTTTATTGTTTGTTCTTCGACCGCTAATGGCTCGTCTACAGTTTATTGATTTGCTATTGGGCCGATAATTAATTAAAAATTATTTACAGGTGGGATTTATTCGGTAAAGTCGGATAATGCTGTTGACATGTCATCCTCACTTGTTCTTTAAGCTATTTTCCTGTATCATTTTTTCAGTCTGTACAATTTTTATCACACCAAAAAGGCATGTGAGTTGATAGTATCTACTGCAGATTAAAGTTCTGTCAACTTATTCGCTCACTTTAGCATGTATTTAGTTTCACATTGCATAATGGGTTTGAAGAGTACACATGTACGCTGCTCTCGTCCCGTTTAACTTATTGGCTTGCTAAGAAAATTAATGACCCTCTTTTTTTTAATCAACTACTTCCTTCCGGTGTAATTTGTTCCTTATAGACCGAAAATTCTTTTTTTTTTTTTTTTTTTTTTCATTGCGCCGAGAGGTATCATAAGCAATGAGGATCTCTGGTGTACTTAAAGGTGGAAAAGAAGGGAGGAGGAAATAGGGAAGGGAGAGGAGTGAGGAAGGCGTGTGGATAAGGCAAGGTAGGACAGTGAATAATGTGGTGGCCTCAGTAGGACAACAGATTAGGATTGAGGAAAAGCGGACGCTTCGTCACAGAGAGGTTACATTAAACGACGAAATCTACATAAGAGCGATAGTCAATAGTTCGAGTTTACTAGGTGATCGGAAGCGCATCCCGACACCACTTTCTTCGTTTGAGCCGTCTGGGAGGATTTCCAGGAATATTTAACTGGTACATTCGGCTGATATACGGATTTGAGCTCCATTGCAGCTTCTCGAAGAATTTTTTGTACTGCTCATCATAGGTGTTCCTGACGAAGGATACCTGTAGATCCGTGTGCAGCGTTAAATTTGAGACATATCTAGGCGCGGAAGCAATGATCCGAAGTATCTTCGACTGCTCCCTTTGGATTTTGGCTAAGTTGGATTTTGCTGTTGTACCGTACAGTTCAAGTCCATACTTCCAAATGGACGCTATCATCGTTAGATAAAGTTGTCGCTTGATATTTAATTTTAAAGTTGATTTATGACCTAATAGAGGATATAATAATCTACAACGACTGGAGACGGTCTTCTTCGTTTGAAGGACATGATGACGCCAAGTGAGTCGCCTATCCATATGTAATCCCAGGTAACGGACTGAGTCGACTTGAGGAATTTTTGTATTATAAATTTTTAAGGCAGGACAAGTGACGTGTCGGTTCGTATATGTGACATGTTGGCACTTTGCTGGGTTGAAGTGTATACCCCAAAGCTGTGCCCAGTCTGCTATTTGGTTTAAGTGGCTCTGTACTGCAGCATTAGCATATTCTGGATCTTCATTTGTTGCAAGTATGGCCATGTCGTCAGCAAATGTGGCGAGGATTGTTAGATTAGACTTAGGCACATCAGATGTATAAACGGAGTACAATAGTGGTCCAAGTAGGCTCCCTTGCGGTACCGACGACTGAATGAGATGCTCTTCCGAAAGCGAATTGTTGACTCGGACAATAAAGGTTCTATCGTTTAGGTAAGATGATAATAGCCTATGTAGATCTGAAGGAACCAACGGTTTTAGCTTAAATAGTAGGCCTGCGTGCCATACCTTGTCAAAAGCCTGGGCAACATCAAGGAAAACCGCCGAGCAAACTTCCTTCTTTTCGAGTGCGAAAGAGATGGCATCAACTAACCTGTGGCATTGTTGTATGGTTGAGTGCTCTGATCTAAAACCAAATTGATGGTCCGGAATTACATGAAGGCTTTCCATTATTGGATGGAATCGATTTAAAATAAGTTTCTCGAAGACCTTTGAGAGAGAACTCAATAAGCTGATTGGCCGGTAGGAGGATACCTCTATTTCTGGTTTTCCTGGTTTACGAATCATAATGATGACTGATTTCTTCCACATGTTTGGAAAGTATCTGATTCTGAGCGAGCTGTTGAATATATAGCACAATAGGATGGCCGCTTTACGCGGAAAGTGTCGGATGATCTCCGGTGTAATCTTGTCGCATCCAGGAGATTTCTTCAAAGCTACTTCCTGGAGATGCTGAAACACCTCTCTGGGCGAAAAGAGTTTAGTCCTAGTTGTAGACTGCGAGGCTTCCTGTAAGCCATTACACACCATTTGTGTATGAGCCTGATCCATATCTAGCTGGGGTGTGAAGACTGCGGACAAGTGACTAGCAAAAGCATCCGCTTTATCCTTATCGGTTTTTGCCCAGCATCCATTCACTTTCAAGTTGAAGGGCTCCTCAGTGGGCTTCGTCAACTTTCTAGCTTTATGCCATAAGGATCTGTTATCGTTATTTAACTGGTTTAACTTGTAAGTCACGATTTCATTTTTATAGTCTCTGAGTGCAGTCTTCAGCCTAGATTGTAAGGTATTGTAGATGAGCTTGAGCGAGGGGTAACGATTTCGCTGCCACTTCTTCCTGGCCGCCCGAGTGTCTCTAATTAATCTTCTTATTTCAATCGGGACGAAAGTACTATGTACATATTTATTACTGTTGTAGCTGGTAGATTCGTTGCATGCAGATTTCACCATAGAAGTGAAATCGGCAACTGCATTATCAATATCATTCGCGTCTTTTAACCTGATATTCAGATCAATATCGTTTTCTAATATGTCTGAAAAGAGAGTCCAGTTAGTAGTATTATTGACCAGCTTTTGATGTTGCGATATAGTTTTTGGGTGAGAGCTTACCACGGCAATAACAGGCACGTGATCGGAGGATAAGTCGGCTAAAGTGTTGCACGATCTGCCGTAAGATTGAAGTCCACGAATAATAAAGAAGTCCAGAATATCCGGTCGCCTGTCGCAGTGGCTAGGCCAATACGTCGGAGACATCGGAGAAAGAATGCTAAGAGAATTTTCTTGTATTGCCTTGACAAGCCTTTTCCCGGATTGGTTAGTTATCGTTGATCCCCATGCGCTGCTCTTCGCATTGAAATCGCCACCACAAATGAATTTGTTTCCAAGATGCCGGAAGATCGCGCTGAATTCAGTCTGTGGAATACGAAATTCACCGTGACAATAAATTGCAGCTATTCCAAGTTCACTTGAAAGTGTCTCAATATTTACTGCTATGATTTGGTACGCATACGAGGAGCGAGAAAAATTTTTGTGTTGCTTGTAGCGGCGTTTAACCATTACCATGGCTCCTCCACGTGCTGTGCCATCAGGATGATGCACTGAGTACACTTCATATCCGTGTATGGAGAAACTGCGTTCGTATATTAAATGTGTCTCTGTGACGAGTGCAACATCAACAGAGTTGGTTTGAAGAAAAATTTCTAGTTCGTTCTTTTTGCTTGTAATGCCGTTGGCATTCCACAGCATAATGACTAGCGAATGTTGTGTGACAATACTGCTGTTATCTAACATGATGGTATTAATTTTTCTATTAGCTTTGTCATTAACGATATTAGCGGATTAATCGTACTTCTAAATTCGTTTAGAAATGACGTAAGATTCAATGCCAAATTGCCATTAATATTATTACCATTAACGTTATCGATATTTTCGTTGACGTGATTGCCATTAATTACGCGGTCGTAGTTCATATTATTAGCTTTAGCGTCATTTTTAGCCACACTAGCATAGGACTTGCTATTTACGTAAGGAAAAGCTTTTTCAGGATGATGGTAACTATTATAGTTGGTTATCTGAGTTTGAGCGTGAGAGGATCGCACTTTGTTATAATACTGAGCCTGTTGTTTTAGCACGGGACACCCTCTATAGCTTGCCGGGTGGCTCCCTTCGCATAGCGTACAAACCGCTGGTTCCGTCGGGTCTTTACGACAAGATTTGGTGTCGTGCCGTCCTGTACATTTGACGCATCTCGGGGGTAAATTACAATAATTTGCCGTGTGGCCCAATAGCTGGCATCTTTTGCATTGCTGTAGTCTAGAGTTCTTATATGGTTCTTCAACTGCAACAATAGTATTTAGCATGCAAGTGACTTGAAATATGTCCTGATTTTTTGGGGACGGCTTTAGATCTACAAAAAACATCGGAAGAGGCTGTTTTGTTTTACTTTTTAAGATGTTAACAACTCTAATGACATCATATCCTTTTAAACGTAGTTCGCTCGTTATGTCCGCTGTATCTGTAGAGGAGTGGAGGTTTTTTAAGACCACCCTAAAAGGTTTCTCCTCCGCAAGTGAATACGTATAGTAAAGATAATTTTTTTTCCTTCAGGGCTTTAACAACTGCGCGGTAACTTAGCGCGTTTTGAGTCCTTATAGTTACGCCTGATATGGTAGATTTTAAAGAAAATTGTATATCTTTCAAGGTTAGCAAAAATTGTCTAAATTCAGTGAATTTTTGTATGTTTTTAACCATTATCGGCGGAGGGAGTTTAGTTTTATTAATACCCAATTCAACATTAGTTGAATTACTGTCTCCGTTTGCTACATTCGTTTCGTTATTACTTGGAGAAGGTGTGTTGGTTTGCATTTTATTTAGGTCTGCGTCCTCGTTCGCAAGGAATTCAAATATATTGACTTTAACTGGTTTTTTATCGTGAGCAGACACGTTGTTGGCGAGCTTGTCGGTCCCAGCCTTCTTCGCTGGCGCTGTACGTTTAGGCGTGGACCAACCGTCACTGTCACTAGTTGTAGGAGTAGATAGTTGTCGTTTAATAACGTACCCTGACGATGATTTTTGTAAACGAAGAGAGGCAACGGCAGTATTACCCGAACTACTTGCCGGAATAGACGGGCGATTTACATTCGTACCTTTATTCATAGTTTTGAAATAATAAGCCGGTTAAATAATAACAGACTGGCGGAGCCAGCCGATAAAAGAAAGATCTCACCTGCGTTATCAGCAGCCGTCTGTATGTTTCTGTTCGGCCGAGCGACAAGATAAGATAAGATAACAACGACTCGGAAGCAGTAATTACCACCGCGCGAAAAAACTGGCTACATTTATTATTTTTTTTCATCCGCTCCCAGTGGTTTGCAGTAAATGTTTTATTCTGTGCAGTTACCTCTCATCGTATAATTTTCATTATAAATTTGCTTTTTAAAGGTCTTTTTTTTTTTTTTGTTATATTCTGGGTTAACTTGTCGATTTTTTAAGTTAAATCGGGAACGAACTTGCGTGTGATCATTGGATAAATGAAATCACCGTTTTTGATTTTTGTCCTACTACGACCGTATCATTCGGAATGTTTTACACGTATATGACTTTATTACGTATGTTTTAAAGTTCGAAGCTTATGTTAGTAGTTATCGATTTTAAATGATAAAATAATCGCGGAGTTTTTGGAATAATAATATTAATTACGTCATATTATATTAACAGACAAATGAAGTTCCGTCCAAATATCAACATTTGTTTCATATCGATTTTATTGTATTACATCCCGGAAAGGGGCAAAGAAAAATTCGAATTGTATGCACGCTACAGCATTTACAAGAACTTACATATATTCTAAAAGGTATGGTTAAGTATATAAACAGGGTTTCTAATTATAGATTAAAGTAACTTTGTTTTCTACGTGTATTTTCAAAAATATATTATTATCGTTTAAACTATACTCCAATGTATATATAGTTTTTGATACCAATAGTAGTATATAAGACAAATTGTAAATATCGCTTTAATATTAATTTTTGCTCATTTGGCGAATAAATTGTTACCGGATACGCGTTAATTTAGCGTGCTGTTTCATTGGTGTAAACCCAATTAAATGAAAAATTATAAAAGAATAATAATCTTCAAATGCGAACAAACAACTCGAGGTATGCTTTTTATTACGAAAATAATTTTACGCAGTAAGTTTGTTTTTTTTTTGTTTTTTAAAAATAAGTTGCGGATCCCGCGAGACATACTGCCCGTCTGCGGGTGCCCAACACGCTTATCATCGATTATTGTATAAAAAATGTGTTATAATAATTCTTTAATTATACTATTAATTTTCATACTTGTAAATAGTGAGAAAATATAAACTAAAAATAAAATAATAATAATAAAACAAGACTAAAAAAGATAAAAACAAAGAAAAACTACTTATTTATACAATTTCATAGCCACATGTTCGACTAATACGAATGGTCGATTCTCCACCACAGCCAGTTCCCCATTTATCTAACCTAATTTCACTCATTAATGTTATCAACCAACCATTGCTTAATTAATAATTTCCAAGCTTCTATTATCTCTTTTTGCATTATATCTTCTGGAATTTGTTCTAGAAGCTTAATTAAAACTATTCCATCCGTATTATCAATCTTACTATTTATGCCTTTCGGTCGAATAAAATATACCTCCCTATTCGTCCTCGTTGTCCTGCTTCTTGTTATTGTAGCTATTGATATATATATATTTATGGTTTTATATTCAAGCAATCGGTGATAAAAGTAGCGCATCCTTGGAGACCTTTCATTTTTCTCTCTCCACCAGCTAATATTACTGTTAACCTGATTTTTGTTAGGGAATATTATTTTTTAAGGAATTTGTTTTGCTGACTACTAATCTTTCCGATTATCGTCCTTTTTGCTTCACCCCAAATTTATATCCCATACATGATTCTAGACAATACTATAGCGTTATAATATATTCAAGCAAACTACCATAATGTGGTATTGAAAGAGCCAATTTATAAAGTGCCGGTATCATTTGCCTGATTTTATTCGATAAATTTATAACATGCTTGTCCCAAGATTCTGTCGATGATTAATCCTAAATATTAAACCTCTTCTGTTGTTTCCAGTTGTGTGCATCCACAGTTCGAAGTAGAAGTCAATTAATTATATAAAGAATTATTGTTATGTATTTTAATAGATGGTTTATATGTTTTCTTTTTTTATATTAATAGTTAGATGTTTATCATGCGGCCTAAAACCGAGATTATAGTAATTGGTCTATAATTATCACAAGCACTAAGCCGTTTTTATATATCGGTCTAATAACACCAGTTTTTAGTCCCTCAGGAATGCTACCTTCTTTAATTGAACCGTTAATTATCTTTGTAAGTAGTGGGGTAAAAACAGCAACATTATTTTTAATATCCGAAGCTCTAATAATACCATCCCATTCGCACATCTGTAATTCTTAAAAGTAGAAAGATTTTATCGTTTAATTTGGTACGGGAAAAGTAAAAAATTCGTCAATTAATCGAAAAATGCTATCAATGAAGTCGGTTAAAAAACTATATCGACTCTGAAAATCGATTGATTACATCGACAAATGTCTGCTTTGTGCATTTAAATAAAAGAAACGATCGCAATATTGTTTGTTTCGCGCTTCTCTACTCCAGAAGTAAACTAAAAACCCATAATTCGGAAAATAATGACATTTCCAAGATGTTAACTGTAGGGACAACACAGGACGAGCGCTTGCTCATTCTTCGGCGGCGAATGCAGAATTAAACGGAAATAAAATCTTGATTTATAGTTGTTATAAAATATACATTATTTCGTGTCTAACAAGAATTACGATTTTAGAGTCACCGATTTTGATGAAATTTTGCAAACCGACAGAATCGTGTAAAATATTAGAATACAGTTCTTTTTGATTTATGTGAGAAATTCAAATTTTTAGAAGCCGTATATAAAAGATGTTATAAATAGCTATTTAGAAAAAAAAAAATAGAAAAAAGTTTTCAGGTTACGTTAATTTACATTATACAAATGGTTGGGAGACCAATTATTCTAAAATGAAATACTATTTATCATATATAAGAAATATTAAAAAAACAATAAAGTGATAAATAAAAAGAAAAAGAATTAAATTTAGTAAAAATTTAAATGCTTCATATATTATATATACGTGTGTGTGTGTGTGTTATAAAAACAACTTATTTCAACTGTGATATTATTATACTTAAAGCATAAAATTTTCGGTAAAGAAAGGTATCTGTAAATGAAATGCTAATAAGAGGAAATAAAGATGTTGAGAAATTTATTATAAATACTGGCCAGTTAGGCTGCGAGTATTTACATGTAAAGAGTACTTGATTTCAGAAATACCAAAACTATAGTAGTGCAAAAGCAAAATATAAATAGAATGTGACGCATTCATATACTGCTTCATATGTTTTACCGATGTCTGGAGAATTATTACAAATGTTTCTGTGTTTTCAAGAACTAACGGTGTCATTTGGCCTACGGGTTAGAAGGGCAACCATTTAATAGTAGAAAATGTCGACATTGTGATAACAAATTCAAAGTCCGGAAAACTTAATACTTCCCTTTATACTCTACACCTTTCCTTAAAAAATGTTGTGTATTTACCTTGGGTTAGTAAAAGTTTCTCTTAATTCAGAGAGAAATTAGATGATTTAAAAAATAAAAAAAAATGTCAGAAACCTCATGTTCGCAACCGCGACACAATATTCGCAGGCCCACATTATTGAATAACTTTGAATAAGATTTTCTGATGCGTGTTTGTATATAGCCGACCGTGGAAGAATATTCTGTTAGTTTTTATGTTTGTTTTAAATATTTTACCGATGCAATGGCCACTAATTAACTCCAGCAATATACGCTTACTTTGTTATTACAGAAGTTAATGAAAAAATTTATTTGACGTCAAATGTTTACATTTGTAATCATGCAGGCTGATTTCAAGGGGTTAATTTATTAAGTACAAGCCCGTCTAAAAATATTACTGAAAGGGTTCAATCCTCCCAATAAACTGAAATGCGTAATAATAAATTTTTTTATGCGTTTTGTTAAAATTTCAACTAAAATATTTTCTGGCAATAAATATAAATATCATGAAAATAAATCTGCCGATGTGAAAAAAGTCTTTTAATCGAAAAATTAGAGGTAAATAGCAAAAGAAAAATGGAATTTTTTTGTCGACTATTGATAATGTTCGACCGCGCAGCATATTTTGTACAAATAAAAAAGAACTTTGTAATTTATTATTGAGTAAAAAACATTAAAAATGCATTCATTTTTCGCTTTAATGTTTTTTTTTTTTTTTAACCAAAACGATCGTTTCTCCCCGGTATGCACAATTCTCGGCTTATTCCCCGTTGAGTGGCTACTCAGAAAAGGTTTCGATTCATTTTGATAATACTTTTGCTACGATGTGCAGATATGTGCATATTGATGCAAATCGATACTCTCGGTCACTGTTCCGGACGCCATTTGATGCGAATCTGTTATCCACGATTAGTCCCTGTTACGGGAACCATTTATTATTGCAGGAGTCCCTGATTTCGGATGCTATTTTATACGAACAACGTTGTTTGATGTGAATTTGGACCTTAAGATTTATCGGAAAACCCCTTTACGAGCATTAGGCTTTTATTTTTTATTATTATTGTTGCTAATATCCGAAGTAAAAAAGAAACAACGAAACAAAAAAATCACCGGAATAGCGGCAGTTTCTCCAGCAGGAGAATTCACGAGGCCCTTTCTTTCACCACGTGTCCAAAATGAAAACCTTTTATTAAAAAAGAACGTATGTATTCAGAAAAATCACAGACAAGCGACGCAACCGCGTAATAAATGCGTACGAGAAAAGAAATGCGGTTTAGACTAGTAAACACAAAGAAATTTATACAAAAAAAAACGAAATTTCGGTCAACTACGTTGAATGCACGCCGAATTTTCACAATTGGGCTAAACGGTTACACGTGACGGCGACGACAAAATTACAACGAAAGTTCTTTTTCGAGCCACGAGAAAACACGACTCGCTCGCGTGAACAATTAATCTGACTATCCAATTATAGTGCAAGATGCACGTACAAAGATTTCGGTACACGATGGGCTGTTTCCGAACGACATAGTCAATCGCTGAAATTACCCGGTACCTTATCAATTAATATAATAACCGCCGAATTTTCTAGAACATTTCTTAAATTACTACCGCGTAAATTACCCTGCCTTTTATAATGTTCTCTCGGCTCAACATTACTCGGCACATCTTATTTAGCGCTTCTTGCCGCACGCGCATATCATTGTCTTAGCTGCTGACCACTACCACTCAGACACTATTGCATCTCTACCCCAACGCGACCGTGTACTCGCCGATCACGCCACTGATCTCGGGGATTTTTGGTATCGGGCAGATAAGCTACCAAGACAAGACAAAACGGCGATGTAAAATATATCGACGTTCGAGAAGCCGAGAATTAATGAATAAATCGAAGAATAATTTCTAGCTCGAACGTCGGATAACAGATAGCGCCAAAAGTACCGAATCCGTATCAATATGGACATATCTTTTTAATGTATATTAAGTGAAAAATAACGTTGATTGCATGAGCCAAAATTTCAAAGAAGTTGTTGCTAATTTTGGGATAAAATTTTGGTTAATTTCGCATTGCAAACTTTCATTTGATATTATATTTAGTGGACAAAGAGAAAAATTAACTTCTTACATTGAGTAATTAGAAACTCGAATTTTAGTTCTCTATGAAAGTTTCTATGCTTCTAATATTATTTTTTTAGCCAAGGAAAAACTGTAAGTATTATAATATTACAGATTAAATAAAATAAAAAAGATAGCGCGGTCGGGGGTCCCCGTCAGGAACAATGTTTTTTTTTTTCTCTTTCGATACCCTTTTTGACGCTGAGCATATGATTTCACTATTATCTTTCTGCAATGCATATAAATAGTAAATAGTGAACACTCGAATCACATATATATATTAAATGTACGTAAACAGTAAATACTTGTATTAAGTTATATGATCTTTATTAACTTACTTTTCTAAGTTTGCATTATTTATATTTGCTGCAGTTTCTGTTTCTCGACTTTCCATTATAAAATTGCAATAATGACACAATATAAATCTTGTATGAATTAATTAAAACAAAAACAATAAATAAATTATCAGACTCGTAAATTTGCACGCGTTTAGAATTGAGCTTATACAGCTGACCGCGCACAATGCTTGTTGCCCGAATCTCGATACTCGCACGCGCACACACCCGTATATAATAGAAAGAGACAGAGTGAAGATCGCCTGGAGGACGCATAACGCCTTTTTTCGCGTCGTGACGATTTCTGGCAGTTTACTCCTACCGACAAGCCGCGTAAAAGAACTTCGTTCCAAAAAAAGAAAAAAAACCTATTAAAAAAATCCTTGTCTTTTCTTTTTTGAAAAATTTGTTTTAGGTAAAAAAAATACTCAAATGGTATTTTAAAACTTAATTTCTAGCACTACACGCCCACGCTCATACATATGTACATATGCGCACTCTTATTATAGTATAAAGTTTTATTGGATTTTTTTTTCTCCCAGAACCGAAAATGTAGTAGTAAAATTATAATAAGATAATCGAATAGCCAGAATTTATATTTATTATTTTCCTATTAAAATTTTTCCGGTATTTCTTGAAAATTTTCGGCTTTTATATTTTTATTTAGTTCATTTCAGCTTTGTTCACGCACTACGATATTGTTGAAAGCTTTACTGAAATATCTTTAAGGAATCAGTTTTTTTTTGTTTTTGTTTTAACGTGCGCCGCATGTCAGAATTTTACAAAATCGGCTACATTCGCCCATTACCGATACTTCTCTTAACGTTTTTGTAAATGAAATGAGTTTCATTTTAAAAATTTTCTTAAGTTTTTATAATTTATTGTTTATTTTTACTTTTAAAGGTTGTTAAGTTCATTAATACTAATATCTTCTAAAAATTATCACACATAATTTTGCTTCGTAGTGTATAGATTTCATTTGTAAGAACCCAGGGAAAAAATTAATCACATTTTACGGATTTCATAATTAAAAATGTAATTCTACGCGCGCTAAAACGAATTATAGGCGAGATTAAAAAATAAAAACGCAATTTTATAAAGACTGTTTATTACTAAACAATTACAATACTTTTATAATACTCAAATATTAAATATATAATTCATCACCGAATAAAAATAATACCTAATATTACTCTTTTGTACAATGACTAGTAAAATATTAAGTGTTTTATAAACTCTTTACATAACAATTTTCCTCAACAAAGTTACTTATTGTCTTGTCCGTGGTTATTTTCTTTTTAAAAAAGTTACATTATAAAAAATTAAAAATTATCTACTATTAAATTTGTATCTGTACCGTCATTTTAGACATCCCGCGCTTAAACCTGAAAGTTTCATTTAATAAAATCATTAAGTTTAATAATAACCACGAATTTTTCTATAGGAAAATTAAACAATTTATACGTATATTGTGTATTTTTAAATATTAAAACGTTTATGCAGAACAATTAAAAAAATACCTTTATCACTATATATATATATATATATATATATATATATATATATTACATAGGATTGTCATGAGTTTCCTTTAAAAAATCAAGCATGCCATTCCTATGAAAATTTATAGATCGCTCGAACGTTTGCGGAGAACTTGTGGTTATAAGTTACTTCGATATTATTATTTAAAATGACTTAAATTCTGGAGTACTGCGACAATTTGCAACTATAAACTATCGCACATTAAAGTAGCGTTCTCGCGGCTCGAGGAAAATTAATTTCGGATAAGAAACTTTCAATGTTTAGAAATATAATAATAAAAGAAAAAATACGCATTTGTAATAATTTGAATATGTCTTATCTCGGTTTTAAAAAGTGTAATATTTACTGATCTAAATAATTGTTAAATATTTTTTCGTTGTGTAAAAGTTACCCGTAAGTTTATTTTCGGCAGAAACCATGTGTAAAAGTTCACACTTGAGAGTAAGTTTTTCGCAGTATAATTACAATTTATCTTCACAAAGGAATTCATTACACGTGGTTTTTATCGAAATAAGCCCGCGAATATGTAATACTTAATTTAAATGAAAATAATAGATTATAAATTATTTAAGTTAAAGGATTAAAAATTAATAAGAGTTAGAAACAAAATAAGGGTAATATCAATCAATCATTCGAATAAAGAGTTTACGGAAAGATAAAAAGTTACACGTAATTGGGAAAGAAGCATCACTACAGACGACCATGTGAAGTATCTAACGGCAGCATACAAAGGTATAGAGAATAAAAAAATAAAATATATAAAATTAGCCATGTGTTAAACAAAAATTTAGCCGTTCCCTCATAAATAGAATAGCTGGTTGAAAGAATTTTTGGCCCGCGTAATCATAAACATAGATATTTGAGAAAGGGAAATAATGAGAGGACTTAATTAAAATTAGACTTTCGTTGTATATAGCAACATCAGCGAACCAGATAAAGATTCTCGCATTTTCAATAGTCCCTTATTAAACAAATAATATGCATGGAAAAAAAAACCGTTCAAAATGTGTAGAGACGCACACACTGGGGATCCCATAGAGGAGCACCAAATAAACTTATCATGGCGTCGTTTCTGTTCAACGAATACAATCGGAAGCGTTTCAGATTTGTCAGATATTGCATTCAGACGAGTAAATAGCCGGCTAGAGAGTCCGCGGAATATGGAAAATGTTTCACAGGAAGGTGTCGAAATTTTTGAATAGACACTATTTACTAACTGATTGTAATCTTATCGATAAAACCACAGTAACCATACATAGCAGGAATTACTCGCACGGGTTTTTTCGTTATAACGTCACTGAAGACAACTAAAGTTCTAGAGCTACTAGACGTTGTTGCGTTACTGTTCATTGACAAAAATACAATTATTGTCATTCAAGCGCTATTTAATTTTTTATCAGTTTACATTTATTGCAGTTGAACGGTTTTTGATTTGCAACGTTTTATATACATAGGTTGGTTCATAAATTTTGGCTACTCCCCTCACATTGCGCGGATAAATAAGTCAGCGAAAACTAAATTACATACACGCTTGCAACGTGGAATGTTTTACATTTCTGAAAATTTCAGCTCTATAAGTTTTAAACAGACGCCGGTACGAGTCATCCGTGCAAAGTCGTATGGGAATACGGATTCAAAGAGCGGATTGGAAATTCGCGGTGACTCCCACGGTAAGTGTTGCAGATAAAAGAACGAAGTAGTTGAAAAGTAGGCATTTTGAGCTGCTGGGGAAAAAAATAGTACCCTAACGGCAAAAGAAAACGTATTTGAAATGTCATTACCGCTTCCTTTTTTTCTTCCTCTTTCCTTTTTAAAGATTATCAACGAAATAAATAAAATATTAGCTTAATTTCATTTCATCCGTTGATTGCATAAAAATAGTTGCAAATTATCGAGTTCTTTCGTTTTTGTATGGCCGCTAGTTAGGCACGCGTGATTTTTATACGAAACTGGAAATCGATAAATAAATATCGATTAAACGCCTAATAAATATTCTGCGAAAAAGTAGATTTAAATTTTAAAATATCACAATGAAGAACGATATTCAAAATAAAGTAATTAAATTAATTAATTACGTGTCAGTAGTAGTTGAAGAATTTTATATACGTATTTTTATATATATATATATATATATATATATGAAATAGATAAATTACGGAACACAAATATACGAGAATACATACATATATATACACACATATATATACATACACACATATATATATATACACAGTCTAGCCATAAATACTGCGCATCAGTTAAATGGAAATATTTCGAGAACACAAAGAGGTACAAAATTGAAAATAATATATTTGAAAAGAGTATTTCCATAGCAATCGATTCGTAAAAAAATTATTCGAAATGGCCTCCTTTTGCCTTCACACATGTAACTTCAAACAGTTAACAAAGAGCGGAATTTCAGTTGCAGCTTTCGTGATTGACGCTTTCAAAGATTCCAGGTTGCGATGTGGCTTTCTACATGCTTTTTCCTCCAAAATCTACCATATGTTATAATCAAGGGGGTTTAAATCGGGGCTTCCAGACGGCCAGTCGGAATGACAAATAAATTCCGGAACATTTTCTTTTAACCACTTCTGGGTCGTCTTGTCCCTATGGGCTGGCGCCGATTTCTGCTGGAAAACCCAGTGCTTATTTTTGAATAAGGTGTGGTCGAAAGGCTTCACAACAGTATCCAGCATCTTTTGATATAACACCAGTTTCACAGAAATGAATGGGAGTAGCACCTCGATATGAAACCCCCCACCAAACCATCACATAAGAAGGGTGGTGGCCCCGATGCACCCTGGAAACTTTGTCTTTAGCTTCATACGAGCTTCTGGCGTACACACGGTCGTTTTGTTTGTTAAAAGTTTTTTTCTGCCGTGAAAATTTTCTCGTCGGTAAAAATAATTTCCCGGTAGCGTCCAGAACCGAAAACACGAAGCAGATCTTTCGATCGTTCGAGTCGAATTGCTTTCAATTTGTCCGTCAACAGGTGGCCGATGTACCTCTTATACGCTCTGAAACGTAAATCGTCACGTAGTGTGCGAGAAATGTTTCGTGGCGCGATATTCATCCCATAAGAGAGTATTTTTCGTTTTCGTTGCGGATTCCTTCGTATGCGAGCTTGTACAGCTTCAACATTTAGTGTGCGAGCGTTGCAGGGACGGCCGATCCTAGGACGGTCTACCACATCGCCTGTCTTGTTGAAACATTGAATAGTTCGATAGACCAACTTTTGACTAATGTTAAGCGGTTTAAGTTGGGAGAATATCTGCTAACCATTCTTGCTCGCCTTATGCAAGCCTACCACTGTAACGCGCGCATGATATTCGGACCACTCCATTCTTGGAACTAACAAACAAACGTCGTACTGTGTGTAAAAAACAAGCAACACTGACGATCTGAACGTGAACAACTCACTCGAACAGTATTGCTATTGCAGGGGACTGAAAAATCCCTCGTCTGCACGGCGGACAGTATTTATGACTAGAGACTGTGTATATATTTAAAGAGAGTGAAAACTAATCTTCAAAAAATAGAAGTTATTATTCACGAAGCATTAAATTTATATCACACATAAACATTTTTAGGTGTACTTTCATGAAAGATGCACCGAGGTAAATATATAAGGCACGACGCGGATACATTACACTTTATACGTACCGTGAAGTCTTTTAATGATACTTATATTGAGCAATTTTGAGCATTCGGTTAAATTTTTTACGAAAATGTTACGCTAATTTTAATAAATAAATAATGACAAATATAAATTAAGATACTTTAAAAACAAACATACATAAGTACAAAAAACACCTTTTTAATAAATTATTTCTTAACTCGAATTATTTTGGTGTTTTATATTGCAACGAAATTAAAAATATCCCGTAATATTTAATAATACAATATAAAATGATCGCTTTTCGCAATTTAAATTAAAAAAAGTTCGCGCACATTATTCTTACATACATTTTAATCGCTTAGCTCAAACCCTTTTGTTGAAATTGATTACGCATTTATGAGATGTATGCACTGAGAGAAATGCGTGAATGAGAGAAAAACCTCACTAACAGTTCGAAAAAAAATTTAAGGGCGAAATAAAAAATATCGTTAGCGAAAAACATTACTCAGCTGCTTCTAATTAGGAAAATTTGCTATTACCATAACGACGGTACATTTTCACCCTTTTTTATTGCATTTCTGATAATGTTTGAATTTTATCGATTTTCCAGCCTTCGACTCAAATCAGGACACGCGACTTTCATGTTTCACGGTAACTACAATATAGTTCTCTAGTGTATGAGGGGGTTTTCAGGTTCAAATTCCAAGATGAATGAATGTTTATAAGATGAAGTCGTATTAAAATGATAGTTTTTCATCTTAGTGACACAACCGAAATTACACAATCATTTGTGTATCATAACTAACGCCCTGCTTTAAGACAGGAAGGAAATCGCATCAATTTATGTCTGATTAAACGTTATCAAGCCTTTGAAAGCAAAGGTAAAAATCCGCCGTTTAAAATACACTCCATTATACTGAAGCATGTGCAGCATGATCGGAATTATGTATTAGACAGGGTTACACATTACATATACGTTATATACGGGAGGGGGGAGAAGATAAAAAGTAAAACAAAGGCAAAAAATATTTACAGGAAGACACGCAACAAAAACGCAAAAATTGAGCAAAATCGAAAAAAACATCTATAACTCGGACGTTTCTAAAAATGAAACATAAAATGTCATCATCTCGTTGTTTTTTTCTTTCTTTCATAATTACGTCGTTAACAGAATTTCATCTTTAGCAAAAGTCGTAATTATTTTAATTGCGAAAAATAAACGAAATGCAAAGGCGATAAATTAAACGAGCCACTCGTACGTCTTGAACGGAATGAAACTAAAAAGGGGAACACTAATAAGTGTTTTACGAGTATAAGAAAAATAACTTACATTTGGGCATTGCTAAGACACGTTTTATTAGCAAGCGTGAAATAATATTTATAAATGTTTAAAGTTTTAGCCGGCGATTAATTAATTTACTTTCCGTATATAAAACAGTCGGCGGTTGTATATTGTTTCGGAAGTTATAGCATAGAAAACGTTAAAAATTGATCGAGGACGCGGTTAAATATGGAAAATGAGTCGTTACAAGAACGTCAAGAAGTTGGCTTACCGAGATATATCACAGATATGATGGAAGAAACTATACGAGTATAACCGTATTTGTCTGTTAGGACACGTTTTCTCAATAACAGATTGTGATGATTTGATAATTATTGCGCGCAAACACACATATACAAAACGTACTCACATGCACGTGCTTTTCACAGTTCGAGACAGTATGTTTTTTTCCGATTTTTATAAAATCACACGAATAACTTAATTTTACAAGGGGCGAGAAGACGGAGAAGTATTTTATACTTTTCTCGAGTCAACTCGAGCGCGGGCGGGGGGCATTTTATCATAAGTACACGTTACCAGTAATATATTTTTACATCGAATAATAAACTGTTATATGTGGTATACCTACGCTACGTAACATTTAGTTTCTCTGTAATCACCGTGCCTTTCTTTGTTGACTGTTCGTTAGCATCTTTACCGCCATTAACGCTGTTACCGGTATCATTTTTTTCGATACCAGCTCCGGTACTGTCCTCGTTAGCTTTTTTATTATTCTTTTCACTAGCTGTAACATTAGCGCTACCGTCCTTCTTTTTCGTCGCGTTAACATCTGCCATTAATCTGCTCTTCTGATTCGGTCGCTGTTCCAACTGCTGATCTTTACATTTTAACGATTTGCTATCGCGTCCTTGGCCGCCACGCTCGCCCTTATTCGACGGCTTATCTGCCGGTTGTTCAACCGATGTAACATCAAGCACGCGACTGGTCACTGACTTGGTTATCGATATATTACATCCAACTTCCGACTGGCTGGTACAGTTTGATTTCGATTCGGTCGACGGCAGCTTCCTCCTTTTGGCGCCGGTTAAATGCGACGGATGAGAATAGGACGACAGAATATTGTTCAGAGCGAAACTACTGTTCTCCAATGAACCGGCTTTACGGGGTTTAGCCGAAGATACTTGATTAGTAGTAACGCCACTAGCGGAACTACTAGCGGTACTGACGTTCGTTAAAATCTCCACCGGTGAACGTTCGACCGAATCGTCGTTACTTTTAACGAAGTTATTACTCGTTGCTACCGTAGCAGGAGAAGGTGACCCCCCGATGATTTTATTTTTAATCGCCTGCGTGAGCAGCGATTTCTTTTGACTGTTTGCCTGCGTCGCGTCCGGGTTCTTTTTACCAGCGCCAACCGTTGCATTTGCCAACTTCAATATTTCCGCAGTCCTAGGCCGGTCGAACGTTGTTGCGATTTTACCGTGATTATTGTTACTATTATTATTATTATTATTATTATTATTATTATTGACACGAGCGTGCGCGTTAAACAAGACAGACGGTAACGACGGATGAAAAGCGCCCGCAGCCGCGTTCGGGTAAAGATTGGACATAGCCTTCATGAATTGCAACGAAGACGCGGTCGGCAATGAGCTGTCGGTACACTGAAACGATGGATAAATGCCGTATAGTAGCGGATTTATCGATCCTAAAAGCGGATGATTGTGGTGAGCGGCCATTGCCGCGAATGGATTTAGGTGGGCGGCCGGCGGCGGTGCCGCTTTCGATAAATCCCCGTACGGACGATGATTTATAGTGACCGGATGTTTGGCGTTGTTGAATAAGGTAGTCGGCAACGGGTACGGTGGTAATTTTTTATTAGAACACAAATTACCGGTCGTAAACGAGTTGGCGCACGTTGTCACCGACGATGTACTACTGCTGGCGGACGATGTTACAATAGGGCACAGCGTTTTCGGATCTATTTTCTGCAAGGATAGTACCGAACTGTTGATCTGCTTTTTTGACTTTTCTTTCGCCGCTTTACCTTTGCCACTATTGGTCGCGATTTTATTGAAATTATTATCGTTACCGGCACTGTTACTTTTATTTTCTAGACCGTTATTACCACTGCCGCCTGATGAGACCAGATACATCGGCTTAATACCGGACGACGGATTGCCCAGGTACCTGGGAATATTCCGAACTTTGCTGCTCGATTTCACGATTTCGGTCGGTTCTTCCTGGTCCGGTTTTTTTGTCGCGTTGTTCCACGACTTCGAGGAGGACTTCAACATTTTGTCCTTGTACACTTGCGCTATCGTATTTACGTCGTAATTATTATAATCGACCCCCGCAGTATTTGACACTGCGTTAGCGGTAGTACTACTCGGTCTATGATTAGACGGCGCCGTTGTCGTTCCGATTTTCGGTGGCAGCCCGCCGTCACCTTTAATTTGTTCTACGCTACTCGTCGAAGCGCCAATCGCGGTCGAGGCTGATACCGAAATCGACGCACCGGAAGCACTGACCACAACTGCATCGTTAGCAGCGTTGTCGACGTCGAGTCTCGGTTTTTTTGCTGCCGGCGCAGATTCTACGTTCGACGATGCTTTGTGTTCCGATTTTGATGATTTCGACGTTTCGTTGAAATTAATCGCGGTGGTCTTCTCTTCGGAAGGCTCTGATTCATTAGATGCGCTACTAGGCTTAACTTCGACGTTGTTTGTCACTAATGCAACGGTAGCGGGCGATGAAAAATGATCTTTAGAAGTCTCGTAGTTTCTTTCATTTTTAAATTCTGGTTCGATCACTTCCTCCATTTGACAGTTTTCGTTAGCGCTGTTTTTACCGTCAATCGTCTGTTGGCTAATCAATTTTGTTGACGGTAACGATGTGCTAACGATGGAACTATCGGTCAGTAATGTATTCGAAGTGGCCACTAATTTTTGATCGGCGCCATTCTCAGTTGTAGCAGTCTGCGAACTGATTAATACTGACTCGTAAGACGTTACGCACCTAGTTGACAGGTCGGAAGTTTGTGCTGTTTGCGTACCGCTGTCAGATAAAACGACCGGTAGAGTTGACAGAGCGCACTCGCGAGTAGTTATTGCGCTAGTCTCCTCTTTGACCGACTGTTTGCTTTTCAGAAACGAATTAATCGTTTGCGAATTAATACTGCTAGTAGTTACATGTAGTAGTTGTTTATCCTCCGACGGCAGACAGTTCGCTGCTACGGTCGGGATACCATTGTGATTCATTTCACTTCCGGTAACATCTAGTTGCGCTAATAAATTATTGTTATTTGTTTCAATAATTTCCATCTTACACGTCGCCTTATCGTTATTATTATTATTATTATTATTATTGTTGTTGTTAAAATAGCTGATAATATTCGGAGACAACGAGGAATACATGTTAGTATTATCCGTATTGGAAGATTTTTCCACTTTTTCCGGCTTGTCATTTTTCAAGTAGTCATCCTCAAATGTAATAATTTTTCTGTGCGGCTTCAAAATTTGGTACATCAACGAAATCGCTGTTTTCTGAAATTAAAACGTCTTTTTGAAACACGATTGTCTATTATTTAAAAATTGAGAAAAGAAGGTTAAAAGGCGCAAGTATTAAAATATCGATGATTTACGTATTTTCTACATCTTGAAAATGTGTAATATAAAAAATTTACGAAAGCAGCAAGAAAAAGTAGCAACACTTTCTCTTATTCAAAATTATATCTTTTCGAAATGGGAGAAAAAAAAAAAAAATTGCTATTTGCTAATCATAAAATTCTATTATGTGATGAAAAAATATGAATACACAAAATTGTCCGGTTTTTAGGTGAATTAATATTATTGCTAAACAAGAGATTGAGTCGCATATCATTCTGAGTTTAATACTGTGCATTCGTTTCAACTTATTTTTTTGAATTATTTAAAAAGGAGAAAATGTAAAAATTAGAAGTTTTCTCTAAACCTTTTTTATTTTTAGCGCTTTTATTTCAAACATTAAAGATATTAAGGGAAAAAAATGAGTTTTTTATTTTCCTCGTGTTTGCAAAAATTGTTAAAACCGCCGTAGTGATCCTCCTGTAACAGAGAATAGGCACATAGCTCATACATGTACGTTGGAAGTATGCCTCAAAATGCATAATATGCTACATGTGAACGTACTTGCAAGAGGTAAATATCAAAAATAGCTGTACATAGATGATCTAATAGAGATATGAGACAGATGAATTATAAAGAGCTAAAAGAATATTTCTATAAAAGTTATTACAATAGGAAAAAATATTCTTCGAACATTATTATAATCTGATAAAAATTTGGCATCACTCTTGTGAATAAAAATTGTTCTAACGAATAGCAGAAGACTTTTAAAAACTAACATATAAATGAAAAAAGAAAAATGGAAGTTAAAAACTATTTATTATAAGTAAAATTAGAACTCGAAACAGAAATCTTTATACCATGTATTACATGACGGAATTTGGAAAACGACAATATATACATCAAATCGAATAACAGAGAAACAAATACAAAAAAAAAAAATAAATCACAAAAAATACAGCAGCGCCCTAAAAACATTATGTCTGAGAACAAATGCAGTCTTAGTTCAAAGTTAATCCATTAGCAGACATAATAAAGCACAAATATAAAAGTAACATTTGTGTTCGGTTATAAAGAGTTTTGGAAAAATTACACAAAAAATTATTACAGAAATGGGTCGTCGCGATAGACGAGTAGTTAGAACGACGGAAGAGCTAAATCAAAGTTTTGCGTTTGAAATTCATTAAAAATAAATAATCTTCAATAGTCGTCCGATCGGTAATGGTAAACCATCACGCGCATTATCACATGAGCGCAAGTCGATGTACAGAACTACACATTTGAAAAATGTACCTGTCTATCGCGATAACAAACGACTGCGGTTAATTTCAACAGTAGTCCTATATACGTTCGTGTTGCATATAGAATCGCCATTGAAACAGAAAATCTGTACAACGGATAATATACAGAACTACGAAAAGCAACAGTGATTAGCAGCGCAATACATATATTTCAAATTTTTGAAAAAATCTGTATATTAACATAAGTTATAATATCTATTGTCACTGTGTTTCGTGGTGCCTCGAGGATTCAATTTGCCGAAGCATTGAAAATAAGAGTAACAATGAAAAGTAACAAAAAAAAAAAAAAAGAAAAAAAGAAAAAAAAAAGAGAAGTGGTGTTTATACACCCAGTAGGAACAAAGTTCCTTTACTTTTTGGTAGATATACAAGTATAAAGTCATTCATAAAGTATACGATAAAAAATGACACACAATATATGTAAATCCCGTATGAATTAAAACAAAAACAGCAAAAACAAAAAATAAATCATCAGACTCGTTGAAATGTGCTAACGTCGCACAAAAAAACCGCGCTAATTTTCAAATTCAATCAAATGTACACGAGTTTAGAATTGGGCTTATACAGCTGACCACGTACGATGCTTGCTGCCTGAATCTCGAGACTCGCTCGCACGCACACCTGCACACACGTCCGTATATAATAGAAAGGGGCAGAGTAAAGGTTGCCTGCCGGATGACGTATAAGTGCGATTTTCGTTACCTTGCCTTTTCTGCCAGCTTGCTCCTACCGACAAGCTGCGTATAAGAACTTCGTTCCAAAAAAACATTAAGAATGCAATAGATTACAAAAAGCGTACGAGCGAAGAACTGAGAAGAGATTAGATATTTGATTATTCATGCCTTTTTCCGATGATTGATCAAAATTGTAAAAACTTTTAATTAAACTTTATCAGAAAATAAATTAAAAATATTTATATAAACATCGACATGTTTCGGAAGTGCAGTCCCATAATCATGGTATATTACAACGAAAGAAAATATGTAAAGAGGTTTTAGAACCATATCAGCCTCCTATTTTCAACAATAATCTAACACTGAAATATTTTTATATTAGTCTTTCGACTGAATCTAGTGTTTTCTGAAGCAAAAATAGTAGCCGCTTTACCGTGTTTTTGTGCCCGCTTATGAACTGTAAAAGAAGAATAACTACTTACTCGTTTCCATTCGGAAATATATGCGACATCCATAAAAGTCAAATGTTCCGGTAACTGAATTCCATTCCATAAGAAGATAACATCGTGATCAGCACTTAAATGATACTTGAAAAAAATCAGTTTGCGCAAGAAACCAATTTTCACAGCGGCTGGACATCGTAAATACTTTTTACAAAGAGAACTCTAAAAACCGGGAAAAAAAAAAATATTATATATATATATATATTTAACATTTAAAACAAATGAATACATAACGCTAACTTTCCGATACAGTCTGATGATAATATGAAACAGAAAAGACAAAAAAAAAAATTAAATAAAGTATGACTAATCAAAGATAAAAACAGAAAAGGACAACTCGTAACAAAGGAATATCAACGAATGTTGATTATTTATTTTACTTATTGGTCTAAACGAAGAATGGTTTTTGTGGTTGCTAAAGTTCTCCGCGCATCTCTTTTCGGTGGAAACCACGTGAAAACAATTCTCATTGCAAATAATCAGTTTCGAAACGTTAAAATTATGAATTTTTTTGACGTAGTTCTACTGAAAATGGACGTATTTAACTTTTCTATGTATTACATTTACTCGTAAACTAGTATATAATTTCATTATGTATTTTGTTTTCAGATATTGCGAATTAATAAACGCCCTTTTAGTGTCATTAACAGAATGGGCGAAGCTATTATTCGATACTTAACCATAATGTGCGAATAAAAAATGTTTACAAGTTTAAGATAAAATTCGCGTATAACTTTAATAAAGCACCACGATAAAAAATATAAGTTTCAAAAACAGGTTGAAATATTACTACAAAGGAACTACCTAAAATAAAAATCAAATCGCAAAATGCTGAAAAATCGAGATGAAAACCTTAAAATTTATTAGTTATTATGTGACTATTTTTAAGCGATGACTTTTAAATGGTATACAAGTGGGAATATACATATTTCTTTTTAAAACAAAATGCGTCTGTATATAATTTTTTCTTACTTCACCGGCAAATTAAACATTCGAATAAGCCGAGTAATTAATTCATTTTTAATGATCACCTTTAATATGTATAAATTTCGATGTAAAAACTTGTTGCCTAAAGAAAGTAGACAATCAAAAAGATTTTTTTGAGTCATTTAATTTTGCATGAAAAAAATGAATTACATGCTCTTGATAAGACCAGGGTAGTGGCCACTTTTTTTTTTTCGAAATAAATTTTCCCGGCTTTCCAGATTTTTTCAGCTTTTTTTTTTTCCAACTTGGAAAACAATAACCATAAAGATAAAACTATATAATTTCCAAATATTTTACAATATGTTTTTATTATACGCCGATAGTCTAATATCCGGATGTTACATCCCAGATCACCAAATATATATTTTTTCTTCCCGTTAAAAAATTAACAAAATTTGTTACTAGTACCTTAATCTGTTTTGATCGTTTTAATTACTATCAAAATCCAATGAGATATTTTATTAACTACATATTATATAGTAAATGTGCATATTTAAGTTTTGCAATTACTTTTAATATTTTCAAGTTTGCATGTATTTCTGTATCTTCTTCGAATTCTCTGACTTTTCCCAATTTTCTAGCAATGAGGGCCCACAACACTGTACCCGTACAAACAGTTTTTTTACTTTTTTTTTTTTTTTTTTTTTTTAAAGCTTGTCAACTATGGACATTAATTCGGCGCAAAGGAAATTTTTCTAAATTTTCAGTGCGAAGCAACTCGATTCGAACCAAGAACCACTCGAATAAAACACCACTGCTTAACCAACTCTGCTTCGCAAGCTGGCTTCGTTAGTTTCTTTAAGCTGGCTGTCATTTGTTTCCAGATTTCTCTAGTATCCGTTAATTATTTTAACTCAAAACAGATTCGTTTTTTTTTGTTTTTTTTTTGGTCTGCCACCAACCTTAACCTCGAACCAAGGAGGACTTCTGGTTTGATGGAGTCAAACGCCGTATCAACTTACAACAATTTTTCACAAAGTCTTCAGTGTTGTTTTTTTCAAAAACAAATTCTTTATCCCCTACTTTTATATTCTCCGTATAAATAATTCTTTTAAAAGCTGAAATTAAAAAGGCACAAAAAGTTCGTTATTCTTTTAAAATACAGAAATAATAAACTATTTTAGCATATGATTCAATCATTGTGGCACCAATTTGTTCTACCGTTAAAAGTAATGATAACTTCAGAAGAGGTATCTTTGTTTAATCGAATTCATCTATCAGCTGAACTGTTTTTATTTCTTGTTCGCTCCTTAAAAGACACAAAAATTTCAACGTTTACAGCAATGGGAAAAATGTAACGACATTTAAAAAAAATGTGCTTATCCTACTACCACATTATTTACTAAACCTATTTTTTAAATTTCTAATTAGCAGATTTTAGTTGTAGAAAACTTTACTGAAATTTTCCCAATTCAGCCTGGGGAACAAATTGTCCACAATTGTATTAAAAAGAAAATCGCTGTAAAAAAAGTTGCATTAATTTCAAAATATTGCTCTCCTATTTCATAAATATCGTCGCATAATATAGATGAAAAAATATACGCGCGACTTTCAATCAAAGCGGAAAATTATTTAATTAATCCTATTTAAATCTAATCGATTTTCACGCACGCACGCGCGCGGTAGGAAGTTAAAAACGTGAAAATTCGGATAACAAATAAATTAATTATAGAAAATTACTTACTACAAACATTTGATCGCCCAAATTATTTGCGTATTCCAGTTTTATATTTATCGTTTCATCAGAGGTAAAGAAATAGGACTGATTCGTTATCTCACCTCGCATTTCCGGATCAGCGGGCCTTAATTTATAGCTTACTTTTGAATAAAATATACGCCGACTATTCATTTCATCTACAGAAAAAACACAGTAATACAAGTTGATTAATTTGAAACCTTTAAATCTCAATAACCGAGAATAGTAACTACAATTATTTTATAGGTCCCAGAAAAAATAAATAAAACGAAAAATGATCATGAGGATGATAGTCCTGGGAATACGAGGACTCGAAGTTATTTAGTTATTTTCATCTTTCATTTTTAAAAACAAGGAATTATCAAAACGTTTATTTATTAATTGCCACGAGAAGCGCATGCTCCGTGTACTGTGTATTGTTGTGTGACTTTCTTTTAAAAAAAGTAAATATATTTCAGTCATATTTTAAAAAATTTTGAAAATGAATCCTTAAATAACATACAATGTTTCTTAGTAATATAGACATGATATTCGTTAACCTCTTTTAACACGAACAGAGCACAAATTTCTTCAACTTTTTCTACTCATACTGTGTCAACCGTTACCGCCGTTTTATTATTTTACTTTATTTTTAAAAATATACTTTCACCAGATTGTTATTTAAATACATTTTTTCTCATTCTTATTTTTTTTTTTTTTTTTTTTTTTTTTGTGTGTGTGTGAATCGAAAGTTTTCACGATCAGCTGCAAAACTGTGGAAGTAATTTATATGAACTTTGTTGCAATCGTATAAGAATGTAACCCCAAACGCGGTAAAGCTAACGGGCACAAGTTGGGACGTTACAGCAATCCTTTTTTCCCGTTCTTGCCCTGCCTTGCGACATCAGCAGTAAGGATAAAAGTACAATTTTTGATTATTTCGATTTTTCTCTTTGTTTCAGAAAATTGGATAGCCACCCTGATTAAGTTTTTTTTTCTCGCGCAATCGACTCGCTGTAGTTTTCGTTAATTTTATTAAATTTCAAACACCATTAATAAGTATTAAACTAAGAGCAAGTTAAATCTCATCTTCTTTGCAAATTCTTCAAAATTAATACTTTTTACGGGCTGAACAGGTTTAATGCAGTTAACGGGAACTTGTTAAAATCCATTTTCATAATTTATAACATCTTCGAGTATTATCCTTAAATTCTTCTTTGAAACTATTTTTACACAAACCATGTTAGCTTCATTATCATCAATTCATTAAGAATGTACATTATTGAACAAATATAGAGCAATATACAATAAAGTGAATCTGATAGAGATTTAATACAGGATATCGATTTTTTTTTTTTTTTTTTTTTTTGGGGCGTCGAAAATTCAACAAACCGACAGAGATTTATGAAGTTAAGCTCTATAATCTCAAAGAAAATCTGTCCATCTTTTCTTTCCGAAATGACTTCTTCACTACCTAATTTATTTGTAGACTAGGCATACCCTCAGCAGTGACGTGAATCTTGAATAATCTTTATTATATTCCGACCGCTCTAAAATAACGTGAATTGGAGAATACATCATTTGAATCATCTTATTTTCTAATATAGATGTGTTCCTCTTACGAAGATTTTTATTTCGCTTGAAACTTTTTTTTTGTTTTATATTAACACGACCTGTGCTATTCTTACACTGGGAATAATAAAAAAACCGTGTGCCATAGTGTATCGAATGCTCGACTATCCACTTAAATTTTTATGCATCTTATGTAAAAATTTCAACTATTATTTATTAATTTTATATAATTTTTTTTTTACAAAAAATGTGAATATTTTCAGAACCTATATAACATAGAAACTTCGTGAATTTATATTACGGCAATACAACGAAAATAAGTTTCTGTGAACGTAATTTTATATGCGAAAAACGGTAACAATAATGAACAGCGTTTACTAACAAAGTAAATTAATCTGTAATCATACAAAAAATTATTATTTTTTTTTTTTTGAAGAAGAAGAAATATTTGCAGATTTACTTAACTTGCTTTCAACAAAGCAACGGAAATATTCGAGAAGGTTGTTATCAATTTTTGTGCTATTTTGTTAAGAAAAATAATATGAACTTATAAAGAATAACTTACACATTCCAAATAATATTTCTTCAATATTTTGAATTTACTTCGTTAACTGGTTAAATAAACTTATCTATGTTAGTTCTATTTTTTATTTTTAAGTAATACTTTCAATTTTTAAATAGAAAATTTATAATATCATACCGCAACGATTAAAACAATATCTTAATAGTAGAAAATTTTTTTAACGTTTTTTCCTTTTTTTAAAATAGTATTTACTGGATAAAAAAACTTATTAATTAATGTAACTTTGCACCACTATTTAGTGACTTGAAAATTACAAATTCGCAAACTAAATTGTTTTTTACACGATGAAATTATTATTTATTATTGAAAGAAGTGTTTTTGTTTACAATCAGTACATAAACTATCGATAAATTAAGAATTGCATTCTAATTGTCCGGAATTTGTAATGGTTTTTTTTTTTTATTATTATTTTTACGTGATCATTAATAAAGCATGACAAATTCTATCATTAGGTAAAAATTTTTATATTTTCACAATATGCCAGAAAACAAAACTACAATGCAATTGCATATTTCTCGATGTTATCCGTAATCTTTTATTCTTTTTTGTATAAATCCGTACACAATTTACTGGAGTTAATGACAATTATTTTTAAAACAAATAACGGATTTATTAGTTAATGAAAAACATATTTCTCTACACAAAACTAAAAATCATAAATATATATTTAATAAAGATAATCTTCATACAAATAGAAATATGTAAATTTCATCGGTTTCTATTTAAACGAATTGCATTATTAAATAATACGCAGATCTACTTTTACACAAACATTTAACTGAGAAAATTAGAAGACTTATTAAAGAAATTCTTAAAATAAAACATAAGTTGTACAACTAAACTAATATCAGTTTGTCTTCGAATTGTAAATATCAGATAATAGCTATATAGCTTGACTTTGTAATTAAATATAGTATTAAGTTTTCTAAGTATTATTTACGAAAAAAAAAAAAAAGAAAATAATCGAAATTTAAATTTAATCGCGATATTTAATGTGTTATTCTTGTCAGTTTAGACGTAACTTAAAAACATCTAGTTCATAAATTATTTCAGGATAACCTTTTTAATAACCTAACCACTTTCGCTACTTAGAAATAGTACGCGATTAATAAATGCGGAAAACAAAATTTTTAAAAACTCCATGTAAATAAAAGAATGCCAGCATCTATTTCTAAAACTATTAAAAAAAAAAAATCCTAATTGTAAAATTGTTGAAAAAGTTAATTTTGATGATATTTTCAATATTCATTTAAAACCTTTATTCGCCGAAATTACTAGAAAAAAAAAAAAAAAAAAAAAGAATTTCCGGCATCAACAATATGAAATTTTCATATCATGTAAAAGGAATCGGAAATTTATTCGTTGAACTTTTTCATTATTCTTACATTTTATAATATTTACCATCAAAATTACATTTAATTATGAAATTTAATAACTTTAACATGAACGTAATTAACAATCCATTACAACTTCAAACTACTTATTATTTATATAGATGGTATCTGAACCCTTTTATGTACTTACTGTTATATAATTCTGGCACTAATTTATATACAATATTCTGTAACGTATGATCTGGTCTAATATTCTGTAACGGTTTCGTTTTATGTACCAACACATCGCAGATCGGACAATATTTATGTGTTTCTAAATACTTAACAATACACGTTTTGCAAACTAAAACATAGCAAATATAATTAAAGCAAGTTAAACAGAAATTAAATTGTTATTTGTTTACAATTGAAATATTTGTGAAACTACATTTAACATTTTTTATCAAAATAAAACTCGTAATTATCACTTTCTTATCGTGAAGTTTGGATAACTTACATGAAAAAAAGTATTTACTTCTACTGTAAGCTTTTCATTATCATAAAAGATAGTTTTGCATTTCAAAAAAAAACAGATAGTAAATAAAGTAGTCTGAGATTTTATTTGCGCTGTTTTCTTTCGATTTATCAACAAAGGCTAGTAACCCTTGTTCAATGGAAATTATAATTAGTTATTTACGTATGAATATGATCAGTAATGCAGATAATGAAAAACAAGAGGCGTAGTAACACAGAAATAAAAAAAAGAGCACCGTAAAGAGCAGTATTATTAAGTTTATAGATCTGACACTAAAGCAAGAATTATTTGCGCTGGTAATAGTAAAAACAAAATAATCAAACGTTACTGCACTCAGAAAATCCTAAAAGTTTTACTGAACAATTTAAAAAATGCAAATATTAATCAAATTTAGATAAACACAATAATTAAACCAGGACTTGCGAAATAAAGCGTAGGCTTTTTACACAACATATAGAAAAATATGGAACATAGTATAATAAAATCATTTGCAAAATAATACAAAATCGACAATTTTAACAAATATATTTTTATAATACGTATAAGCAGTTCATTAATGCTTATGAAAACTGAGTTTTTTTCCCATTAAATGGTATAAATGTAAAATTTTCTGACATTAAGTAACCAAACTTAATTACTTTTATATACATTTATGAACTTTTTTTCAGCAAAAAAAATATACATATGACATAAGATGAAATTAAATTATATAAAGTTTATATATTTCTAAATACATACAAGCATGAAGACACTCGATAATAGCAGTAGCATCGATAAAATATCCTCCGCATAATACACACATTAAATGAGGATTAAGCTCTGTAATACGAGGCTTTGAAATACCATGCATTACTGTAAGCAGACATTATACACAGTCGTAAAATATTAATATACATATATACAATATATAAATTATTCACTGCATTTGTTTGCTTAAATACTAATCAATCCGCAATCTACATTTTCTACTATATAAACACTATACAAAAGCGAATCAAAAATTATAACGAAAAAAATAATCGAATTAAACGTATACACTTTCACTTACGCTAAAAGCTCAAAATTGATTTATCACATGTTTTGAATAAAATTAAAAAGTATAAACTATTAAATTGTTACATTACCAGTATTTGGCTTATCACATAGTAAGATGGAAAAATTATTGGCGCCTTTTATGGTACAAAAAAAAAATGTTTCAGTTGGAATACTTTCACATTTTTACAACCGCGCTTACTAACACCATATTAGAAAGACGAATTTATAATAATTCGCACCGGCACGAATATGAACACACTTTAATAACGCAAACATAATTTATTAAATAAACTATAAGGTAAACATATAAACAAAATTGGTGAAATTTATTTTGCAAAAATAAAAATATGTAGTGAAGCCGTATACTAAAAATATATTATCGTGCGAATTTCGCTTTCTCTACAAGTATTTGTTGATAGTTGATATTGTTGACGGTTTTAAATCGATTATTCGATAATTTGTTTAAATAAATATAGACAATCGTCTAAAACGATGGAAGTGAGCAGCCGAAATGAAAGAAAAACCTCTTACGTCATTATTTGATAATATTCCTAAATTTTATAGGCTTTTAATGAAAATTTACAAAAAATTAGTTTTTTTCATCATAATAAGTGTTAAATATTTAAAAAATACTTAAAATGTAATAAAAAATATTATTTTTACAATTAGTAATTAATATTTTATATTTACTAATTATTTTTATATATGTATGTATATATATATATACAATTTAATGTTTTTAACAGTTATTAGATGCAATAAAATTGGTAATCAAATAAATGTTTTAAATTGATTTTGTTTTTAAAAAACATAAAAGCTGACGGCAAAATATTAATCCATAAAATAAATTTTAGTTTTTTGAATATGTATATGGATTTTCGTACACTGTAAAAAATTTTAAAATAATTAACAGTAATGTGTAGAATAAATTTAAAAAATATATTATTTATTGTATAATGAAACTATAATGCGGGATTTTATTTTATGCAGTTCTATTTAGAAAAATTATCTATTAAATGGGAATAGAAAATGAAATGAAATTTTTAAAGAAAATTATGTATCTATATTATTGGATAATTTTGAACATAAGTTCCCCAATACTGTGTAAATTTTTTAAAAGCATTGATTTCAATTAAATATATTATGAATTACTTAAAGTAGTAAGACTGAAAATGACATAACTTAATAAAATAATACTAAATGAAAAATACCCCGAAATATACATAATAAACTATTTTCAATACCAAATGTTTTAGGTAGAAAAAGGAATTACATAAAATAAAAAAGTGAAGTAATAATTTTATTATGCCGAATACAAATTTTACAAGTAATTTTTAAACATGTAATGAATTTATATTTAATGTAAAATATCAAATTCAGTAATGTTATATTATTTTTAAAAAGAAAACTATGTAGAGATAAATAAAAGTTTTGTACAACAAGAAATAATTATAATCTACTGAATTATTATTTTGTTTCTAAGACTGAATTGTTTCTGCATAACATTTCAAAATAAACTGAGCCCGAACACTAATGAGTTTTCTAAAATTTCATTCAAAAAATTAAGTGCTTCTGCAACGGTTTTTGAAGATGCAGTACAATGGCAATCACAAAACTGCTGTATTTATGAAGATGGATACTAAAAATTATGTACACTAAGTTTTTCAGCAAATTTGTTGGTTTGTTCTATAAAATTTGGTTCACTAATATGAACATTAATGTTTTATTGAAATTTAAACCATGTCAAATTTTTTTAAAATTTAGTACATTTACTTCAACCATTTTTCCTTTATTCTGTTTTACTTTTCCTTTTCAATTTTAAAATTGTTGTATGAAAAACACTAAACTATTTTGTTAACTTTTAATGGACTTCCCATTTTCTTAACATAAAGTAATATAAGTTTTTCTCTTTAATGAATAATTATCTTACATTTATAAATATTGCAAAAATATTTTTTACAGAACAAACTTACTGATTCATGCTAAAAATTCGCCTTAATGATGGAATAGAAATAAAATATGTTTATGACCTTCATACTAGCCATATATGTATATATAAAATAAAAAATACTAATATAGGTGAAATTACTTAATATGAAATGCAAATTTAGTCTGGAATTGAATCAGTCTATTCATGTATTTTATTATAATAGTAAGAAAGATATAACAATCTAAGTTAATCTAATAAAAAAATTTAATGATTTTTAAGAGAAGAAAGATTCCATATACTGTCAGCCACCTGAAACCATTTATCCAGTATTCGTGTAAGGCTGTTACTAATTTCTGAACACTTACTTTTCTATCTGTTGATACTAGTCGCTTAATAAACTATACATCAAGAGCGCCCATTTTTTTCGTCTTCTTTTTTTGCAGAATGAAATGAATTCAACTTCCTTTTGATACTGCCGAAAAATTACATTTACGGTGATTCACAAATATATTTAGTAATCAACTTATCTCACTGTCCAGTACATTATTTTTTGTTATGAAAAATTACAAATTCACAAGTCTCAATTGAGCTTTTTTTGATCTCACACAACACTTTTTCCACTACAACTGTACTTACATTATTTGCATAGTAACTGCAACTTAATATTTTTTAATGACTGATATGCAGGCAATGTACTGCCCTCCCTGCATTAATGTAATTTCTCATGTTGGGGAAAACCCAGGACTGCTGCTCATGCGTTGGTCCGTCATTGACTAAATATTATTGTGGCACACCAATTTTAACTTTTTGTGTTTGCTGTTACCAGAGCTGTGGTACTTTTTCGTTTATGATTTTTTTTTGCATGTATATATTTAGGCGGGTTTTCTTTGTGTTATTCCATTAAAAAAGTTTGGTGCATTAATTTATTTCACAATGCTGTGACGAAATATTAATATGGCTGACTATATTTCAAAAAAAACTGACTAGTGACTTATTTGATACTAGTAGCAGTCTTTTGTCATCTTTTTTATTTTTTAAGAAAAAAACATATCGAGTGACAATGTTAGTTAAATTCATCTATAAAAACTTTTAAAACTATATATTCAGCTATCATTATAAGCCATAATTCATTACATGAATAACAAATTTTGGTTGCAATATTGCATAAAAATTATGCATTTATTCCACTTACAGCAATACTCATTTCTATAACCTGCATGCTGCTATTATTCACTGTAACTGTTCACTGTAACACCAAATTTTTGAGGCAATATATCAAACAATTTTTTTTTTTTTTCTCTAATCATATGTGTATGTAACAGATAGAATTTATAATTGCACATAATACATCGGCATTTTATACTATAAAAAGATTAACCATTATATAAAAATGAATTCCTACACATTATTATAAATGATTTCAAGGACTGAGAACAATTATTTTGCTTAAGAAAATGCAGAACAGAGGACATACATTAGAAAGTCTTGTTTTAACTTTGTGTAGGGACTAATATATGAAATGGAATGAGTCTTAATTGCAGATTTCTTATTTTACACTATAAATCGATATTTTAAAATCAAATTATACCCAATGAAGATATATAGCTTTGCAAAATAAATACATGAAAGTAATTAACATTTTCTATCAAAAAATAGACTGTGAAATAAAAAAAAAGATTTAACTTTTAACATTTTATTTACTTTTCTCTTATTTCTGAGTTCCATTTTCGTAACATTTATTTAAGTATCTGTTAGGCAAACTGCACAAATTGTCCATTAAAAAAAAAAAAAGCAATGGCATAATTTTATTTATATCAATTTGTGTGCTAGTTTCTTCACTTTAAGATTCATTTCTTACACATTGATTACCAAAATTTAAGTGTGTTTCGATTCAAAATAATTAAAGGATTGTAAATATTTAGTATCATTGTTCAGAACACTAATGGAACAAATTAGAGTAGTTATTGTCAATCTGACAACTTCTTATTTAAGGAATAATGTCTTACAATACATTGCATGAAGTTTTATGGTTATTACTTAAAACAGTGTACAAAAAAATTTCAGATATTTATATTTAGATTAAATCTGTTATTAAATATTACCTCCCCATCCTTCAAATGTTCAATTAGTTTAGATTGTTTTTTTATTTACTCATCTGCTCAAGAATTAATTTGAATTTGAAGGAAGTAAACATTCACTGGTCAGTATCTGAATTACAGGAATTTTTTTTATTCATGTTCTGTAATAATCGTTCAATTCATTATGCATGCTTCGTTGTAAGTTGAATTCAGTAGCAACCCCTTGGAATTTTTTTTTATTTTAACCTCCAAAACTAAAACTCCAAAGTCAGCAAGTAAATTATTCTGCAGTGAATTGAAAATGGCCATTCTGTTACAGGGACATCATTGTGAAGAAAAATATAAATCACAACTTTTTCGTTTAGACCAGTGTTTTCTTCCTATTTATCATATTCATAATAAATAGACAGGTGAAAATTCAGATGATTTTTATATATCATACTAAACATTCCCAATATGGCTAAGATTTATTTATATTTGTGAAATAAATTTGAAAGAAATTATTACTAAAATTAATTCAGAGATGTTAGTTATACATTTTGTAGTAACATTTCAATTATTAGATCAAAATAAAATATAATTTGCTCTTAAAGATTGTAATCAGAATTAGTTTTAAATAGTTTATAAAATTTTAAAAACACACCAACAATTAATTTGTTTTATGTCAATAAATTTGAATATCAGTAATAATTGTATTAAAAATTGTAATAGATAATTTTTGTTGAGACTGTTCAATTTTTAGAATTCTATACACATATGATGTTTTTGGAACCCTAATAAAATGGTTCAGAAACAATAAAAATATCAAATAAAAATCAATACCTCACAAACGTTGGATCAAAAATTACAATTAAAATATTCTTTAGACAATCTACAATTTCAAGGTAATTGATTACTCCAGATAGCAAAAAACTCAATGAAATTCAAAATATAAAATGAAGCGCAAAAGTTTCTTCATAAAACCAAAAAGTTATGGCTGAAAAATAATTTAAACCCCTTCTATTTGGAGAAAAAACAACAAACAAACAAAAAGGATGTTCCCCTAAGTAATAGTTAAAATATAATAGTTAGGGAAACCAAAACATATCTCAAATATATGCAATAAAAGCCTGCCTTATAAGAAAACTATAGCCGAGCTTACAGCTTTATATTTATGCCTTCCAGGCACTTAAACTTGAATTTTCAAAAAAAAATATCCTTCCATTCCTTGCATGTGAAATATTGATGGGAAGATTGCTACTTGTTAAGAATGAAACTATATTCCATTTTCTTACTGAAACTTTCAAAATTAGAAAAAAGTTCAAAAAAGCACCAAAAATAGTGTTTCTCCCCTTTTGCAGTACAAAAAATCAGAGATTTCTTTTTTTTGAATTTAATTTTATATAAATGTAAATTATCTTTAACTTAATATACAGAATCCTCAGCCCACAGAGCATCATGCTTGATTGACCTTGTTTTAAAGATATATAATACGCAGTTGAATCACATGAATAAACTGGAGATTTGTAGTACACACATCTTTTCTATTAAAAAATATAGCAGACTTATAAAAGTTATTAACAAAATATGGAATAAATTTAAATAACACATTCTGAAATTTAATAAAATTAAAAGATCTACACTATGAAATTAATCAAAGAATAAGAATTTTCAAAAGTGAATAAAATATGTATTGTAAAAAAGTTTTTGTAATACTTTCAGTTGTTACAATAATGTAAATTACAGTACATAAATAATTCTTTTAGTAAAAATCTGCAGAAAAAATAGATCACAATAAATCACACATTCAGCAAATGTAAGATGTTTGGGTTATAGTAAATTACAACTGTGACTTAAAATTAAAATAACATACAATATAATGTCTAATTTAACTATAAACAACAGCAATTCAAATCACAAAAATTTATTTTATATGTTGATCCAAATAAGTGTGGTCAGACCATATGAAATCTGCAAATGAAACATAAATGTAAATAAATAGAAAAAAATATATTAAACAATGCACTTTAAATTATATTTTGAATCATATTTACTAAATAAAATATATATTATGTTAATAAATAGAAATAGATAATTTCATCAATTAACAATAAAATCAAAGTTGAAAGTTACCAAAATATATTCCTCTACATTTAGGGTAGTGATTTATAATACATTCTGAATTACTTTTTTATAGTTTTTCTATATATTAATTTAACTTTAATGATAAAATTTTTCATAATTTTTAAATAAAAAAGGAATCTAAATGTATTTTATAAAATAAATTCCCTCCCTTTTGTTCCAAAACATTCATAAGTTTACATTTATAGGATATTTTGTAATTGTTCCTTAATTATACAAAAATTATTAATAGTTTTATATATTAATTTTATTGAGTATTTTAAAATAACGTTTTTTAAAAATATACTTTGAATGTTTTTTTCAGTTTCTCTTAATCAAAGCGTTAAAAACTGGTTGCAACCTGCATCTTAAAAAACAAGAGCAGTTGAGATAAAATTTTCATGAAACACCTATAATTTCATCTATGAATAAATATTAATTTTTTAAAACTGAATAAAATGTGTGAACGAAAGCAATAAAAACAAATAAACAAACATGAAATGTACATAAATTAACATCTATATAATTTTTTTCCACCTTAGTATCGCTTATTTCAAATTTGTCTTAAATAATATATTCTTAATATTTTCTATATTCAGAAATTGTTACACCATCCACCATATTAATTTTTTAAAACCAATACACTTTTACAAATACCATTCTATTTAATTTCAACAAGATTTATTTTTATATGTTTTTAGAACTGCAAAAAACTCAATTATATTGTTTAAAAAGGATTTACAATAAAATTTTAGTTAAGTTCAGTGGGTTTTTAAATATTGAAAAGTTTATGTTTTATTAGATACCATATTCATCATAAATACTTTGCATCACATATGAATATATGCCGAATGAAGTTTTACAAAACAATATCAACATATGAATTTTAGTTATTGCAATCTTTCATTTCCGGAATATATATATATACTTATAATAAATATTTGAAAGGTGTAAATGTTAATGTGAATATCCTATTGAAAACTATGTAATGGTTACCACATATTTCCTTTTTTCTTCCGTGTTCATTGGTATACAGCTTAACTATTTTTTACAAATCCAGTGTTGCAAAATTTTCAATAAAAACTTTTCCATCCACAATTACTACTATGATATGGTCTCGACACACATTACACCTATTTATAATTGTGCAGTACAATCTATTAATTATATATCAAAAGCACTCTTTTCATTTTACTAAATCTTTTAGTTATTAACAATACAGATTATATATAACTCACCAATCCTATAAAGCTTCTTTCTACGATAAATACGACGTCTGTGTATTTTATTTTTTACTTGGCCAACAAAGTTACAAATAAACAGCTCCATTCTATTTTTTTCCTTTACTGCATCGCACGGTTCACTGTTCTATTTTACTTAATTCCTGTTTTCGTTTCCACACATTAAATTCTAAAAAAGTTTTATGTAAATCGTTGAGTATTAACATTTTCACATAATTTTCTTCTCAAAATGTATTATAATATCCGACGATAAGAAAAAGATAAATTATATTTTTCTTAATTCATCTACTGACCATGATTACTACTTATACTTTCTTTTCCACCATTACATTTTTCCGTAATAAAAATTTAAAATTACTATATACACAAAGTGTTCTAAACACGCATTTCATCACTTCATGAATTATTATTCTTTTATGTTGAATAATTACAATTTATGTATAAATAAATGCATAAAATTCATGAAAAGAGCAGAACAGCAAAAACCGATAATAGGACTAAATGGCATCTGAGAATTGATTTAATTGCTGAAGACAGCATTAAAAATTCAAAAAAGTCGATAATTGTTATAAGAAATCGATATAGTTTAACAATTTTGCAATCATATTATACAACGATGACGTAGGAGGAGATTTTTCCATTTTGGCTGCTCACTTCCAGCGTTTTAGTTGCTTTTTAAATATAGTGCCTATTGATTTACGTTAATATTTTTAAAAAAAAATTTCAAAAACCCTTTTTTTTTTTTTTTGCAAAGAAGACATTTAAATTTATAAACACATTTGTATAATTCTATGTTTTTTCTGGAGCTTTTATTAAACATTCAGAATTACGGTACCACGTTCAGTTCAATATAAATCGTTAATTTTAATCATTGTAATTTAATTGTAAAAATAGGTTATCAAAAACATGTTGAATTTCAATGTAGGAATTCAGAAAATATATAGATTTTCATTAATTATTCTTATGTTTTAAATACATCCGTCAAACTTCATGGCGAATTATTTTGGTAAATATGTGGAGGGGAGATTTCATAATTTATATATTTATAATAAGCTAAACAGAGAATTCTAAATACTAAATGAAAAAAGGTAAATATAATCATTTTTTGAGAAATTCAAATTTTAGAAACCAGATCTATATATTATTCTACAAAGGACAAAGCCTCATATAAAAAATAAAATGCTCGATGTTTCCCTTTTTCGGTAAAAATCTTTATAATACGACTTTTTACGAAAAGTTTTTTTTTACCGTCATATTTTATTAATTTGCAATAATGATAATAGTTGATTTTAATCTGAAAGCCAAAATCTAATCTACAGAATAATTGAACTGAAAAATATATACATTTAATATTAAAAATAAAAGAATAATTAAATCAGTTATTTCAAAAACAATGTAAGTCACTTTTTTTTTCTTTTTTATTTTTAGAAATGAGATAACCGGTTGCAAATATTCGAATAAGGTTACATATTCATTATAAAACTCACGTTGGTATCATTTCTCTAAATACAAATACTAATTTCTTATAACCCGATGTTACTGCAAAAAAAAAAAAAAACGACTTTGTTATTATAATAGTAGTGGCTCGTGGTTATAAAAATAGGTGAAGTGTTTAAAATTAGTGGTGGATCCACGAGGGAGGATCCCCTCTCACCAAAAAAACCAAAGCCTTTAGGAAAAAATTTGTTATAAAAGAGAAACTTAATTTACATTATAAAAAATTTGTATGAATTTTACTTACGGATTTAATTATAATTAATATTTAATACTGTTCTCTAGTAAAACTGTTAATGTTACATTTTTATTTTAAATCTAACTGTCATCGATCTATTGCCTTTCTTATTTTTTTTTATTTTGTAATGTAAATGAAAATAGTTTAATGAGAAATATATATATATATTTTTTTCACTTGCTCACGAACAAAGAGAATTCCGATCGGATTACTAACAAAAATAAAAAAGAAGTGAAGCCTAATAAGAATACTATCTTTCTTACTACTGATTTCTAAATTACCATTTTAGCTAGAATTTTATAATATTTTAGTTTCGCCTAAAAATAAAACAAAATTTAAATTTAATTGTAATAATCATGTATTTTTAAAACATTTTAAAATTTCTAAAGAGGTCGCTATTTGATTTTTTTTATGAAACAACGTATTTCTCAAATCTATTGTCTACTGTAAAAGATTTTACGTAATTATATAATTTTCCTCTCCGAAATGTTCTTCTGGATCCGCTCCTGGTTTAAATTATAATGAAATTTAAAAGGTTTAAATTACAACCTATTGTCTATGTAAATCCAGTTTTAGCCTCCCTAACACCCTCGAGTAAAATTTATCGCAACGTCTCTTTAAGAAATTTGAATTCGAACTGAAAATTTCAACTTCAAAAATATATGAATTTCTAAATTTTGTAACATAATTAAAATGATTTAAATAAAATAATAAATTAAGATAAAGATATTTTTTTTTTAAAGTATTAAAATAATTTACAGCGCTAAAAACAAAACAAAATTTTCTAAGCTTTCACCACTACAAAAAATCTTCATTATTATTTTTAGTGATTTTGAATAATAATAAGTGAAGCATTTTTAAATGTGGAATAAAATTAAAAATAATTTAGTCTATTTTTTTTTTTATTATACGTAAAATTATTATGCATTTATTCAGGGGCGGATCCAAAGTGACGTTTTGAGCGGGGGGAAGTGCTATAATTACGTAATATCTCATACAGTAGAGACGATTTCAGAAATATATTGTTTCACAAAAAGAAAATCAAATAGCGACTTCTTTAGAAATTGAAGAATGTTTTAAAAATACATACTTACTACAATTTAATTTAAATTTTGTTTTATTTTTAGGTTCTTACTTGAAAACTAGATGGCTGTTGATATATATGTACTGGTTGTGTCCCACAGCTTCGCCCGTGTATTATTGCCTGTTTAAATCTGTACTTGGAAATTAATAAAAAAATGTTTGTTTTATTTGGAATTATATTTATGTAAAAATTATTTCTCTCTTTAGGAAACATGTTTATCACCGTCCAACAAAAAATAGTCTTCACGTTTCACATTTAGCTGAAAATTATCGATCTTTCTATAACCTGTTCGTCGTGATCTAACAAAAAGTTTTGCTGAAGTAAACAGCACACACAGCCATCGTTTTAAAAAGGTCGAGTTATTCACACCCTGATCAACCATAGTTATACATTTAAGAGAACATCTTCAATCATATCTTTTAACCACTCCATCTCGAACTTTTTATTCAAATTAATTTATTAACGCAACAGTAAACTGCAGTAATTGAGTAAGGATTTTAATATTCCTGGTAGAAAATTATTAAAAAAAAAGTTAAAGGCTAGGAATGGCAAAAAAAAAAAACAGTTGATTAAAAAAATTTATATAGCGGTTTTGACCCAAAACTTCGAATATTTGGCATATCAGTTAAATACTTTATTTTATCTCTATATGGTCCTCATTAAGTCGAATAATATATGGCTTAAACCTCTCCCAGTTTTTACGAACATATTGTACAATACATTTTCGTATTTCTATTCCTTATAATTCATTATTATACAATAAATAAGATAGAGACAAAAACAAACATGCTCCATCCCTATCTATGTATTTTACATAATGAGGAACTATTGTATTATTAACACATATTAGTTCTACATTCATAATTACAGTGAATATATACATATATATATATATATATATATATATATATATATATATATATATATATATATATATATACAAACATAAAATTAAACTTAAACACACGAAAATGAAAATTAAAGAAATAACAATTATTGAATAAACATTTACAATATATAAAAATATAACACATAAATTTCATAATTAATACATTTACATTAGACATGAATCATTACTTGAATCGCTTGAAATTAATATGTAGAATAATTCAAAAACAAAAAAAGAAAAGTAAACCGTTATATATTTTTTAAATATATTTACTTTATAAAACCAAAGCAATGTAATAAAATAAGTATGAAAAAATTGTCAAATTCTGTAAAAAATTTATTAAATTTTGTTATAAAAAATATGCGTATCCAAGTTTTTGTTAAATTTCACTACAAAAAATATTCTAAAAAAAAACAACCAAAAACAAAATCCTTTATAGTAGTTTTTCCCATTTTTGAAAATCTGTCTACCACTTAATGAATGTGGGAAGCAATGTTTTTAATCCTGTTAATCTTATTTCTAACATTGTTTTTCTTAACCAAGATTTAATTCAGTGTAATGATGAAGATGACGGTTCAGCAGAAACATTTGTTACAGGCTATAATTTTAAGAAAATTATAAATAGTTGGATATATATCCTTATCGCAGTCTTTTATAACTTCGGTAGTTGTATCCGGTAAGTTTTCTTCTTTTCGAAGCAGCCATTTTTGTTACCACAGAGTGAATTAGTTCGGCTTTTAATTTTACTTTGTTGGGTGTTAAGTAAATTTTCGAATCTTTTTAATAAACAGTTGACAAGTTCTGTAAATTCCAGTGAATTCAACTTAATTATACTTTCGGGAATTAAAAAGGATAATTTAAAAGCATCAAGAACGTTTTCCGAAAAAACGGGTTTTTAAGTCTACTACTGAATGTAAAAGCGGAATGTAAGTTTTTACTCCGTAAAAACCTTCTCAGTCTTCTACTTGATGGTTATCTCGTTTTGTTTATTACTTACAAATTTTCGTCTTTTTAATTACAATTTATATTTCATCAGCCATTTCTTTCACTGTTTTAAATACTTCCTGAAATTGTAAATCGGCTTTTTGCCGTCGACTGGTACTTAATGCTGCAATTAATGTTTGAATTATTTGCGACGCTTTCATTAAATCGATTGCTTTTTTTCGGAGAATTATGCTAAGCGGATATGTGAGTGCTACAATGTCGCTTAGACAGAACAGTTCAATACAAAAATCACAGTTATATAATGCTACAAGAAGAACCGCAGCAATAAAACCCCTATTTTTCCATTGACTTATTTTTGTGGGTGTTTCAATAATTCTTGGCAAATTTATAGAGTGAACTGAAGAACGGTATCATGCTTTTCTACCCATCTGGTTTTACAAAACTGTACTAATTTTTTCCTCAGATATTCAGCTAAAGCAGGTTGACGTTTCGGATGAGAAACTTTAAAAAAACGTGTTACTTCTCGCATTATGCCAGAAACTTTTTAAATTAAAAGTATGCTCGATGACTTTGAAATACTACTGTTTAATTTATGTAAAAAAGCAGGGTGTCATAAGAGCATTTTTAGCCTCCAACTGTGTATTCCTCTCACCATTCATCTGTACTTATGCCGACACAATATTTCAAACTGTAGTATCATTTGCTTCATTTGATTAGATACCATTTTTTCAAGTGAAGGTCCAGTTAATGAAAGTTCTTCTAAATTCCAACATTCATTTGCATTAGTGTATTTTCTTCAAGTTCACATCGTATTCATTTCCATATTTAGAGAATTTGTCTTTTCCTGTTAAAATTCGTTTCTAAATCACGAAATGCATCAATGAATCCCATAAAGTCTTCTTACATAATAGGTTCGTTAGAGCGTAAATTAATCTATCGAAGTATCATAACTAACTTGAGCTTTACCTGACGGGACTCATCAAAAATAATAGAAAAGTACTCGGCAGAAGTAATTCGTTTTAAAATTTTGTCCAAAATTTTCAATCAACAACAATCTATCAACCCGCTTTGGATCGTTTTACTTATGTATGTTGCTCTTGATGTTGAATTTTTAGAATGATTATGTATCTTGCATCAACTTGAAATAGAAGCAGTTCTCTCGAATTACCTTCATTTTTTGTATGAGGAGAATTTTTAAAGGGGGGCCACGGAATGGTATATTTTCCTTTCTTAAGAAAATTATGGTTTTTACAATCGGAATAAGCCTTTTTCTATTTTCGCCTGTATTTGCAATAAATTCGCTGTATCAAGACGATTTATTATTTCTAACTGTGGTTTATGACAGGTTTTCAAAAAGTCTTTCCCTACGTTAACTGCATCCTTGCGATAAATGGTTCTGTTGTGTAATTCGAGTTCACCCGTTTCTCTGGTCAAATTTTTTAATTTTTTTAAAGGAAACCTTACTAAAGCTCCTAATGTAAAAATTTTTTTGATAACCACCTTCGAGACGATGATTTGCGAATCATGAACACAATATTTACAAAATAGACCTTTCTTAACATCAGAAATTACTACCTATTCTCTATATATGTTTCTAAATGTTTTTTACTAACATCATTTTTAATTTATTTTCTTGATGTAATTCTTACAGAAAATGGAAATTGATAATCATTTGGAGGAAAACAATGGATTTTCTAGTAACAATATTTTTGAATAGTCATTAATTTGTTGACCAATCAAAAGCTATAAAGTAAATCCCATACCCTTGACAAGGCGTCGGGGATTGTGAAGTTAAGGTTCACAATGTACAAATATGTGCCTATATTATTAGAAACTGTGGACAGTTGATCAGCAGATTGATCGTTCTTACATGAATTACCTGTAAACGTTTAACTTTAGGCGTATGACTATTGCGAATAGTAAAAGTATCAATTTCTTTAGTAACCGACACTGACTGACTAAAAACAGAGCACATGTTAGACTTAAAATCTTCATTTATACATTTCTTCTCAACACAAAAATTAAAAATAAATAAAAAAGATAAAAGATCGACTATATTTAAAACAGAATAAAAAAGGTAACATTAATAGTTTTACTAGAATTAAATATTAGTTATAATTAAATCCATATGTTGTAGCATTTATACAAATCGTTTATAGTATAAATCAAGTTACTCAGTTGTAACAAATTTTTTGTCATCGAGGTTTTGGTTTTTTAGGAGGAAATGTCCCCATCACCCCCGTGGATCCGCCACTGATTTATTGTAAATTGTTAAACTTTTAAAAAAAAAAAATTATATACTTCTTTAAGAATAATACATTAAATTTAAATAAAAATTGTTGACTAAAAATAGCCGAAATAAATGTTTCAAGCTCTTTGTCAGCAAACTTTTTTATTAATGTGGTGAAATCAAGGATTTCAGCAATATCATTTTCTATAGAAAGTATCCTAGGCGGGAAAGTTTTCTTCAGACATCGCTGATCTCAAAAAGTTTTAATTAGCTTCAGTTTTGAGAAGCTACGCTCAATAATTGCGGTCATCAGCAATATTGTTGATATAATTCGCACAGTAATCGATGCATTGAGATACAAATCTAACGAGACATTCTATTTTTGATAAAGAATTTAAGATGAAAAGTGAAGTAATCTTATTCTTTTCCTTAATATTAATGACGATTAAAGCTACCATTAAATAAATGAAACAATAACAATCCGGGTATAATAAAACAAAATTAAAAAGTTTGTCAATAAAAATTTAGAAAACGTTTAAAAACTTTTTTCTCCGTTAATGGAAAATTAGTACAGATATATTAGTGTCTTTGATTAAACCCACTAATCGCACTACGAATTTCTTTATATAGAAACATTTTTAAACGGACAACAAACAGACATATACGGAGAAATAACCAAACCATGAAATATAGTAATTTAAAAATAGAATCGTTGACTACTACTAAAAGAACGATCTTGATTTTATAAAAAAGAATAAACAACTTCAAAAGTCGCGATTCTCTTGTTTACATACCGAAATATTACAGCAAAACACGGAAATATGTAATATTTAACATATAAAACTAAAAAGAAAATAAAATTTCAAAAGCGATTCTGTCCTATAAATAATCTAGCACGTATTTCGATGCACTCACCACTTATAATCCAAATATGGAACTGACTTCTAGAAATTTCAAAATAAGTGGGAAGGATTACGCCAGTGGTGTAGCTGAAGGTCCGCAAACCCCGCGGTGCGGGGAGTGAGCTTTTGGGGGCCCCGCTCAGTCTAAAAAAATTGACAGTTTTATTTTGAGCTGGCGCTGCGAATATATATGAGTATGGATGGGTCTAACTGTATGTGTACGTGTAAACATATAAATAAATTTCAATTTATTATTTTTCTAGTCATAGAATGTAAGTTATTAAAGATGATAAATTTAGTGTCGAAACAATTACAGTCAAAAAATATTGATTTACTGTACGCTACCGAGTTATTATAAACAACACTTGAAGATGTTAAAGGATTAAGGAATAATTTTGAAGACGTCATTCAAGAAGCTTCAGTTTTAGCTGAAAGTTGGGGAATATATACAGAATTTCAAGAAAAAAAACAAAACGAACGAAAATCTTCTTTGATGAACTATCAGCTGATGAAATACTTACGAATGCAAAACACTTATTTAAAATACAAGTCTTCAATGCTCGCATTGACATAATTATTGTACAATTAAGCAATCGATTTGAAGATCAGCAAGCCAGCGCTTCCGCTATCTTTTTCCAGTCAATCTCCAAAAGATGAAAGATGATGAGTTGATTGAGGCATCACAAGAGCTAATGAACTTTTATTCTCATGAATTATCAACCAATTTTATACATCAACTTTTGTCACTTTGAAATTATGTCCATTAGTTTTGATAAATACATAATGAAAAATCACTCATCATTTTTGAGTAATATTCTTGATGTGCTAATAGAGCTATAAAACTATTTTTAACATTGCCAGTTAGAGTAGCGAAGGCAGAAAGATCATTTTCTAAACTGAAAATTAATAAAAAAGTTATTTGTGCAGTACAATAGTGCGATTGGCAGGTTTAGTTATCGATTGAATTTGAAAGAGCTAAAAAACTCAATATTGATGAACTCATCGACGAGGTCGCAACAAAAAATGCAAAACGTTCACAACGCTATCGTAACAATATTTTAACTTAATATCTGGTGTAAGAGTTGTGGATACGAATAAAATTGTTTTTATTTACATCAATATAATCCATTTAAAACTTTTGTAACTTTCATAATTATTTACCCCATAAAATTTTACAAACTACATTTATTAATTTTAATAAAAAATTATATTTCAAATAAATTATCTCTATGAAATATAATTTTCGTGTTGATTTATGTATCTATTTATTTAATTTGTTTTTGTTTTTAACTAAAAAAATAATAATAGATAAAAATAAAGAAAAAAGTGATTATTTGATGTCCTTAAGGGGGCCCCATTAAGATTTTCACGAGGGGTTCAACAAGGTTTCAGCTACGCCACTGGATTTCGCATATTATTTTAGGTACGTATGTGCTCTTAAATGTTAACATTCAATCAACATCTGCAGAGATAATAACGTCTTCATGAATGCGTCAACGATCATAGTTCTGATTGCAAGTCACGGCGTCGTAAAAAAGTTCGTATGTAACAAAGTGATTGTTGCAAAAAATTCAAAGATTGTAAGAAAATATTAATGAAAGATCTTTACCGTCCCAGTATGAACGTGTTGGGCAGCGTTACAGTCCTCCTAAAAATACGTATGTATTTCTAATAAACCATTTTTCACGATATGTATTTTTTACGAACTTTTATTTACAATCCGTCTATTATATTTTCATAGAAATTTTTTAACATAACAATTCCGTTTGAAGATATACATCTGCCAGAGAAGAAAGAGTTAATCTTGGTTCACTGTGTTACTCAAATAAATTTTTACGACCTGTGTAACATTACACAAATCATCAGTAGTTGTGTCTAAACTTAAATTAAGAAATTCAAAAAAGAAAAAAAAAAAACGTTCCACTAAAATACTTTTAAATTAACAGATTTGACGACAGTAAGTAAACACTGAGTTTTGTGTTAAATAGGTTGTTCATCTTCTTGTATAACAAAAAACACATTACATTATTACTATAATTTTTTTCACAGTTGTTTGGACGTTCAGAAATGCAGTAGATTGTTTTACCTTGAATTGTTTCTGAGTTCCCGATGGAAATATTTCCATTTGTTTCACCATGATTCTCAATTTCAAAGGAAGGAAATTAAAAAATAATTCAGATTTATACTTTAAATTTTTACGAGCACACAGGATGTTAATAGACGAAAAATTATTATGCTTACCAAATGTATTATTCAGTGTATTTTAAAACTTTTAGAATTACCATGTTCATTGGGACTTTCTTAGTGTGTGTATAACTTCGATTAATTAACAGTTTTATTTTTACTGATACAAAGGAAAAATCAATAGAATAAAAGAGAGTTCGGTGATATTTTTAGAGGTGTAAAAATGTTGTGGTTGTTTAATAATTGGCTTTGGCAAAGAAAAAATAAATCTAATCGATAATCATTATTTACTCTCATAAAATACTTATACATAAAAAGATAAACCTGGAAGGCTAATTTTTCTTTTTCTCGCTTTTCTACGGAATCATCTTTAACTTTGCCATAGTTTAGAGAACCATTATGATGAATAGCCATCAAAACTAGATCTAAAAGTCTGCCTTAACCAATTCTTGAAATCACGCGTTAAAGTGATACTCTTTATTTTCTTTCAAATCACGACAGATCGAATCTATTAAATCCATCTCTGTGATTTTGATACAATATCTGATTGATTACATTTTTAGAAAATAATCAAATGCACTACTAAATTAATAGATTAATTTTACAAAAATTTGACATGCTTTTTAAACATTTTTTTTCTAATTCTTCTTAAAACATCTATTAACTTTTGTTGCATTTAATTTTTAAGCAAACTAACATATAATTTCATAGGTCACTTTTAATTATAATTTCTAGCAATTATATATGCATAGAATAACGTAATGTTTCCCAAAAGTATATTATTGTAAATTTAGAAATGTTACACATATATACGAGGGTTGCCTTTTATATTTCGGGATTAGAGAACAAAAACAAATATTAATTATCGAAAATCACTTTATTGTTTTTCAAAATATTCCCCATGAAGATCTATACACTTTTGCATGCGTTTGAACCAATTGTCGAAGCACTTTTTCCACTCTGATTGAGGTATCTCCGAAACATGCATTCTGAATGCAGCAACCGCTTCTGCAGGTGTCGAAAAACGTTGACCTCTCAGTTTGTTTTTTACGTACGGGAATAAAAAGAAGTCATTTGGCGAAAGGTCAGGACTATACGGCGGAGGACTCATCAAATCGATGTTTTGGGTGCTCAAAAATGCAGTTGTTTGAGCCGATGTGTGAGAGCTCGTATTGTCGTGGTGAAGAGTGATCCGTCTTCGGCGGTTGGTTTTCCTGATTTCTTGGAAGACAACTGGCAAACAAATTGTTGTGTACCACTCAGAATTGACTGTTCTGCTTTGTTCTAGTGGTACGGTTGCGACATGTCCAGTTTTTCCGAAAAAACATGCGACCATTTGCTTGGAAGTGCTTCGTGCGCGAACAACTTTTGTTGGATTTGGCTCATCTTGAAACACCCATACAGTCGACTGCTGTTTACTTTCGGGCTCATACGCGTAAATCCACGATTCATCACCTGTCACGATGTCATAGACGTGTTTTGAAGCACCGCGATCGTATTTTTTGAGCATTTCTTTCGACCAATCGACACGAGCCTTTTTTTGAGCGATTGACAAATTGTGTGGGATCCAACGCGAACAAATTTTTTTGACAGTTAAATGTTCATGCAATATTGAGTGTATGCTGGTCCCACTAATGCCTAAGGTTGTTTCTATCTCACAATAGGTCACATGACGATCTTGCAATATCAGTTCGCGCACAGCATCAATGGTTTTCGGAACAACAACTGATTTTGGACAACCTTCACGAAATTCGTCTTGGAGTGAACTACGACCACGATTGAATTCACCATACCATCGATAAACACTGGTCCTTGATGGAGCTTCATCGCCAAAAGTTGAATTAAGTTCATCCATGCACTGTTGCTGAGTTAATCCACGTCGAAAGTTGTAAAAAATAATCGCACGAAAATGTTCACGATTTAATTCCATTTTTGGGGGCAGATGAATCTTTTAACTTCCGGTAAACAACACAAATAGCGCTCGTATGTCAATACGTTTTGAGTAAGTATAACCTAAAAAACGTCGAACTTTACGATAGAGCTGTCAGTTTTCAGATTGCAACACTAGGGTTGCCAAATCCCGAAATATAAAAGGCAACCCTCGTATATGTATATATATATATATCGGAAAACTTATTTCGCTAAAAATAACCTGTATGTACATTTAATTGTCTCGGGTAATGTAAAAAGTGTAGCAGTGAAGATGATACACCAACTTTATTTCATGTTGCACTTTTCAAAATTTAGTGTAATTTGTTATACTGCAAATAAAAAATTGTATAACGACATGTTACGTAAAAGAGATTTCTAATAACGAAAAACCAAAAAAAAAAAAAACAATATAAAAAATACCGGAAATGTTTTGATATTTGCAACATAAAATTTTTGGAACTAGAATTAATGCTAAAAAAAAATAAAAAAGTAAAGGAAATGAAGAATTAAACCGTGACAAATTGTTCTATCCGCCTCTGTTCTCCATTTCTGTACGAGAAAGGATTTTTATGGTCTTCATCAAATTTCTTTCTTTAGAACTACTCTTTTTAATATCTGCTCTATTAGCATTGCTTCTTTTCCTCTGAATTCTCAATTCCTTGCTGATGATATCCTACTTTTTCTTCAATGTACCGTTTGTTTTTAATGTCAATCTCAGCACAGGACTGTAGAATATGAAAATACTATTACTGATCCAGTAAGCGACAATTCTGAGCAAGGAAATTCCTGCAAATTAAAAACTATATAATTGTATTAAAAAGAAAAGTAAGTCCCACTTACCCTTGACAGGACATCGGGGACAAGTTAAGGTTCACAATGTACTACGTTGAATGGATCTGACGAGAATGATGGGGCCAGTTTTACTTTCCCAGATTTCTTTGGTATCCAATTATTTCAGGCTGGATAAACCTAGGAAGGATCTATCATAAAAGAACAAGCTTCTGATAAAACTATACGATTGGTAAAAAACGTGTTAGATCTAGTATTTTTTTAAATAATTCAGTGATAAGCGACACCATGTGAATACAGGAAAAAAAAATAGTCAGCTAAATACAATGGTTCATTTGACCAACATTTTTTATTTCAAGTCGGTGTTTCAATCCAAAATAAGGATTGTGTAAACTAATTGCACGCAATTTTTTTTTTTCATTATTTGAAATATTTAAGTCTGTTTTTAAAATATAAATATACGTTCTGTACAAGGCCGTGTCCACGGGGTGGGTTTTGGGGGTTAACCCCCCCCCCCCATGAGAACTGAAATAGCTTAGGTACTTCATTAATATTTTATACAATATTTTTCGTTACGAGTATAATCTATAACATATGTAATTTTTATTAATGTTTATACAGTAATTCGTTTATTTAAATTATTAATATATAAATCAAAATGGTGGAAATTATTAATAGCATGAATATTAGTGAAAAATGTATTTTTATTTATAAAATAAATATGCAAAGAAAATTCCCCCCCCCTCTTTCCAAAATTCTGGGCACGGGCCTGGTTCTGTACGTAATTATTAACTGTTTTACATTTTTTTCAAAAATTACAAGAATACGATTCTACCTTTTTATAAATGGACATAGTTAAATCAGTTTTTATAATTAATCTTAAATAACTACGTTTCAAAAATAATTTCCACTATACATTTATTCGTCTCATTTAGGAAATGTTGCCACACAACTATGCATGATTACTGTTTTAGCATTGTTAATATAATTTCATTTATGAAACTTAAGTACAAATTACAGCACTACAAAACTTAAAAATAGCGAATTGTGAAATTTTAAAGACTTCATGTTTTACTCTTAATGAAGAATAATTTTTCAAATCTTTTACGTTTCAACGTTAACGCCGAATGTTTCGCTTCAAAAATTGAACTGAATTTTTAAAAAAACGTTTCTGTTCAATTGTTTTATTTCAGCACTCGTGTGAATTAACATTTAATACGTACGAATCTAACTCTCATTCTCTTATTGTTTGTTCTACTTTTTCGAGCATCCATTGATAAATCGATAATTTTTGCACAGAAGTAGTGAAACTGATGTAACGATTTCCGTGAACGTGAAAGAAAACGGTTACCCTTATAACTTCCTTCGCTTAGCTACAGCTCCGCTTCTCCCTTGACTATTTTTCGTTCCGTTTCTTTATTGCCCCGCGACACTGTTTCTCTTTCTCCCTTTTATTTATCATTATTCTATTTCTCACTGGCAATTATTGTGAAACCTACAGGAATTTATGTTTTACTCATACTAATCGGTATATTTGAAAATGTCCTTTAATTATTTTACGAGAAGTGTGCTTGTTATACACTGATGTTTTCTTTATATTTGAACATTTAATTCTGTACTAGCGCCATCTTTCAAATGATTTGGTAAATATAAAATAAAAATAATTTCAAGAAAAGCCGCTTCTTGTCGCTTTAATATTAAGTAAATTTTGTTATATTTTTTTTTTTTTAATTTAAAAAAAACTAATATTTAAGCATAGTTTTAAATTGTAAAAAAAGAAAACTGATATTATTCTATAAAACTATTATGATTCGATGTCTTTGACGAATTCTTCATCTTCTTTGGGGGTACTGAGATGACGGCTGTACTGAGCATTAGGCTTTTAAAAAAACTCATGGTGACACGCGTCGCAATGTCTGTCGCGGAATTCCGAACTTACGGCAATTTAGGTAGAAAGCAGACGAATAGAAAAAAAAAAAGAAAAAAAATTATTTTAAATCATTAAATTAAATTTTGAACAAAAAAAACAACTCTGGACTAAAAATTCGAAATAAATCGGTACACGACGATTTGACTAGTAACGGCATTGCGATAGCCGAAATTCAACGGCGACTGAAATGGTTGACGGAGAAAGGACGTTAAAGGCAACTAGATGATACAACGGACTAAAGTTACGAACAGAAGTCATGTCGAAGACTCGCTGTTCGGCTAACTCCATGCGTGCGGGTGTAAGCACGCGTGTACGGAGATCAGCTCACACGCGTCAGTACTCACCATAACAAGCCTGTATAAACCTTTTTTTTTAAACCAGCTATTGTAGCGTAGACAGCAGTGTTTCGTTCGGGTAAGACCTGGTTCGAATTCCTCTACAGCACACTCATACTTCTAAAAATTTCACTTGTGCTGAGATGATGCCCATAGCTGACGCCCCCCTCCCCAAACAAAAAAAACAAAAAAAAACAAAAAAAAAACAAAAAAAAATTGAATTGACAGGGATTCTCTAGCTTGAGTTGTTACTTTCTCGCCCTCCTTCGTCACTAAAATTCCAGATTCGATTCTCCTACTTCTTTTCAAAAAAAAACATTCCGAATATTGATATTAACGCTCTGTCTTTTTCTAATAATCTTACTATTTGTCTGTTCACGTTCTGCCATCGTTTCCATTATTTGTTTACATCTTAACCATTCGCAGTTTCTTTCCTCTTGTTTTCTTTTTTCCCTAACATCTTCTTCGTTCTGCCCTCTTCAACCGAACAATATGGCTTTTTGTGATCTCAATCGTATTTTTTTTGAGGATTCGTCTCGCTCAAATGAATGATCTCTTAGTTTATTTTTCTTCATAAAATAAATTTTTTTTAATCTCAATTTCTAGCACTTGATGTTCCTGCTCCTTACTGTGCTTCGTGTATCTCGTCATTCCCTACTTTGTCCGTCATTCCTCTGCTTAGTTCTTTTATATTATCTATCTCTGACCGAATTGCTTATTAATTGTTGATTCTCTCTTCTCCACATTGTTTCTGGCTCAAAAAAAAAAAAAAAAAATTATAGTTTACGAATGTTTTTATTTTGTTAGACGTTAAATTACAACTAAAAATATCTGATTAGGAGAGAAGTACTGCCGAGGTTAAAAAAAAATCCTTCCGGAAAGTTGAGCTCAACGTTTTGTTAACATTCATTATTTTCAACATTCTATTGTTGAAAATAATTTATTCTGTTTTTTTTTTTTTTTTTTTTTTCATTAAACTACAATCGCCCCTTTTGTTTTCATCGAATTCCCACACATTTTATAAATTAAGAATTTATTTATTTCCCTGGAAAATTTCACATGCTTGTCAGTATCCCGTTGCCTACGGCATAAAAATTGAATAGTTGTTTTCAACTATTAATTCGGATATCGGTTGAATGATTAAATGCAGAAACTCATGTTCCCGCTTTCATTTCACGTTATTACGTGTCGATAATAGTGTTGATCTTTATGAATCACTATCAAAATTTACAGTTTCCGTTCGAAATATGTTTGACCACTGTGAAGATGAAGCAAGTAAAATCAGAACATTTTACTTATAAAAGATGAGATATGAACAAAAAACAAACAACAAACTAGAAAATTGCTGGCGGAGGATCACGAGGGTATACTGTTGAACTTAATGGATGAGAAAGATTCAAAATTGAACCATTTTTCTTAATTATAGATAGTATAATTATCGAATTAAATGACCGTGTGTGTAATTACAAAGAAATATGTATTTAAAAAATTTTAAATTTAGACTATTTTCTGATCTAATAGAATATGTATGTAAGAGCAGTGCCAGTGTGTAATGGCTAGGAATACGTAACGTTTATAATTTATTTGTGTGTGTAGTGTTTGTGTGATATTTTTTGTGTAGTAGTGCGTATCAATGATTGCGTTTGGTGGGCGTGTTGTTTGTATAAATTATTTTTACGTGTAGTGTTAGCGTGTGTTCCAGAATTGTTTTTGCTAAACAAAGAAAAAATTTTAGTGTTTTTCAGTAAAGTCTATGTGCGTTTATGGAGTTTTAGCTGTGTACTAATAACTTTTTCTTTAACGTAATCGTTAAAGCACCGCATTTCAAACTACTCTTTCCCTTTAAATTACTAATTCTTTGATTGTTAGATCTTTGTTTCCCATTACTGTTTCATAACCTTCCGGTAATTTTTTTTATTTTATTTTGTTATTTACGAGGTACATATTGCCAGCGAGGCGGCTATCACTTCGGATGAGGTTATTTACATTATTTTAAGGTTTGTAATATTTATAAATTTAATTAGTCTGTAAGTGTGGATTGTTGGCGTTCGACACCGTAGATGGGGCATTCAGTGATGATGTGTTTGACTGTGATCTGACAATTGCATTGAGTACAGGCTGGAGGCTTCTGGTGGTCCAGCAGGTATGCATGGGTGGTTAGAGTATGGCCTAGATAAATTCTGTTCAAGGTTGATTCGATATCCCGGCTTGATGTAGCTTTGCCTATAACGTAAGTCCAGTCAGTAATCGTCCGTTTAATTGTCAGTAGTTTGTTCGAATAGCTGCTGTTCCACTCAACCTCCCAATCAGACATTATTTTGGATTTTGCATATTTCTTCAGTTCGCTTGGGTGTAACACTGGTACGGCGGCGTTAGTCGATAGCGTGGGAAGGTGATCAAACATCATGATGTAAATGGTGCCTTCATGGTAGTTTGGACTCCACGGTGGATCGGCGGAAGGCATGCGTTTAAGTAGATAATTCGGGATGTGCAGCCTAAATTCGTCTTGACATTTGAAGTAGCCTTGGGCAGCGAGGGTACCGTCTCTGTATAATGGGTTTAATGGACTGTACATGCTGTGGTTTGGCCGGTTCGAGTAACTTAAGATGAATAGGGCGTAATCGACCGATAATGTTTGCCGGCGGTATTTCAGGGGAGGAATACCGGCGAGCACGTGCATACTGGAGGCAGGCGTAGTTCGGAAGGCTCTTAGAGCTGTATGGAGCCCCGAATTTTGGTTCGTGTCAAGACTTTGGAGCAGGCCTTTGGAGGCGGATGAGTAGACGATGCAGCCATAGCCGAGTTTTGGTCGGATTAGACTTTTGTATACTTTTAGTAATGTGGAACAGTTGGGTCCGAATTTCCTGTTGTTCAGCATCTTCAGTATGTTCAGTGCAGAAAGGCTTCGGTTTTTCAAGGATAGGATGTGGTTTCTCCACCGAAGTTTTTTGTCAAAGATTAATCCGAGAAAACGAGCTTCTTCCGAAAACTTTAGTTGTTGATCGTTGAGTGTTAGACTTACAGGTCGGTGTCTGCGTTTTCTCGTGAAGATGACGCCTTTCGTTTTTTCGACAGAGAATTTGAGTCCCGTGCGCTTACTCCAGTTAGCTAGATTGTCCAAGCATGCTTGGAGAAGGCTCTTTGCGAACTGTAGGTTAGTAGTTTTAACAGTTATGTTAATCGTCAGCGAAAAGTCTGTGGTTAATAGGAAGTGGAATGATTGCGGAGATAGTGTTTATCAGGATTAGGAAGCAGTAGATACTAAGGACACTGCCTTGAGGGACTTCGTTTTCTTGGTGGTATTCATTTGAAAGAGTATTTCCTACTCTGACCATAAACGTGAGATTATTTAAGAAGTTATTGATAAATTTCGCCAGACGCCCTCTGATTCCAAAACTCGTGAGTTCTTTCAGGATTCCGAATCGCCAGGTGGTATCGTACGCCTTTTTTATATCGAAGAAGATAGCTACTAGGTATTCATTGTGTTTGAACGACTGCAGGATTTCGTTTTGCAGTCCCGGTAGGTGGTCGGTAGTGTTTCGTTGCTTTCTGAATCCACATTGGTTTTTTGATAGGATTTTTTGTTTATCGAGATACCAGGTCGGTCTGTTGGCGGCTATTTTTTCCAGTAGTTTGCTCATGACACAAGTAAGAGAAGTGGGTAGATATGATGTTGGTGGGAAGCGGTCCTTTCCTGGTTTCAAGATAGGTATAGTGATGGCCTTGCTCCAGATCTTGGGGAATGTGCCTTCTTTCCATATTGAGTTGAATATACTCAGCAGTTCTATTCTAAGGGTATCGGGTAGATTTTTGATGAAGGTAGACGGAATGTTATCTGGCCCAGCTGACGTGTTAGGCTTCAGGCGCTTGATGGCGTTGGAGAGCTCCGGCATGGTGATGGAGGTGTTGAATTCTTCTGAGTCATCACTGTTTAGATCGTAGGAACTTATTTCTTCTGTTTTTTGAAATTTAGGAACGTCGGGGTGTAGTTTGCATCAGATGAGGTCTGTGTAAAACTTGAGCCAAGTAGGTTGGCGGTTTCGTCAGAGTCTTGCATGTAAATATCTCCTTTTTGTAGGGTGATTGCATTCAAGGGCTGTTTAGCACCGTTTAGGATCCTTATTTTCCGCCAGAGTTCGGTTTGGTCAGAGTGCTCGTTTATAGAAGTTATGAAGGAGTTCCAGCTCTGTTTCTTCAGTTGCCTGGATAGTCTACGGGCTACTGCTCGGTAACGGCGGAAGTTGGTGAGATCGCTTGTGAGTCTGGTTCTTCGGAACTTAGCAAGGGCTTTATTGCGATTTTTGATGGCTAGTTTGAGGTATTCATTCCACCAAGGAACGTTTTTTGTGGATATTCTGCCGGAGGATTTTGGTATCGAGTTTTCAGCTGCGTGTAGGATGTGTTGGTTGAAGTTTAAGATACAGGAGTCGATGTCTGGTGATGGTTTAGGGAGTGAGAGGGCGCAAATTGATTTGAATTTATTTCAGTCCCCCTTTTTTAGAAGCCATCTTTGAGTTGTAGGAAGTTGTTGGTTTATCGAGGTGGTGGAGATGTGGATAAGTATAGGAAAATGGTCACTATTAAACAGGTCGGAATGCGTTTTCCAATTGAATCGGTGAGCAATGTCGGAGGAGGCAATTGACAAGTCAATCGCAGAGAAGGTTCCATTAGAGCTGTTGAATCTGGTTTGTTGGCCGTTGTTTAGCAGGATTAGTTGACAGTCGTCCTGGAGGATTCTATTGATTATGTTTCCTTTGTTGTTATTTCTAGTAGCTCCCCAAGCGGTGTGATGAGCGTTCATATCTCCCAGAATGATGAACGGCTGAGGCAGTTGATGAATGAGGTGGAAGAGGTCGTTATAAGTTGGGTCTTCATCAGGTGGTCTATATATGTTGCAGATTGTCAAGTTCGCAAGTTGAGGACGGCAGCAGATTGTGACTCGAATGGTCACATTTTGGATGTTCGATTGAGTTTGTGAGCAGTGGTTAACGATAACAGAGTCTCGGATGAGGGTAGCTACGCCTCCAGATGCTTTGAGGCCTCTGCTGCAGTCTTGGCGGTAGATTTGGTAGCCTCTTATCGTCGGTTTGTGTTTTGGTTAGAGGTGGGTTTCTTGGAGGCAAGTGATTTCTGGTAATTCTTTTGGTTATTGTTACATTTGTTTAAAAGGTTAATGTAAACGTTTTTTTGGCTTTTTTTTATTGTTATTTGGATTGTTTTGGAAATATTTTTGTACCGTTTCTGAGAAGGTTGTCTGAAGAATGTAGTTTGATAACTTGAATAAAATGTATTCATTACGTGTAAGTGTGATTATTTCAAGTATCGTCCATTTGAACCTATTTTCGTATAATTATTGCATTTTCTTCTAACTGATTGGAGATTTTTGTTATTAGTCGTAACATTTATTGATACTGTGCTTTTATATAATTCGGTAATTTCGGTAGCAGAAAGAAAAAATCGAAATAGTTGTTTATCAAAACATCTCTTAATTAACAAGTTTTCTTGACAGGTGAAGGGTAAAGAGAAATAGGGAGAACTAAATCATAGTGATAATATTTTTTTCGATTTTATAATTTAAATTAAATTTTAGATAACAGGAGTCCACCCTTTGTATTAACATATGATTTAGATAGACAGGCTTCCATTTATTATACTCGTATTTAAAAACCTGTTAGCGAATCTTCTTATTGGTGTGCCATACTCTTTCCAGGGCATTGGCGATCAGATGACAGTTAAAACTTGCATTCTCTTGCTGCTTGCATGAGATCGTGGATTGAGCTGGTACCAGTTGCCAGTTCTGGATGTTTTGTATCCAGCCTGTCCTCCGTCTTTTTGCCTTCTTTTTCCTTCAATCTTCCCCTGTATAATGAGCTTTAGGATCTCAAATTTTTGTCCTCTAATGATGTACCTAAACTATTTAACTTTCCTATCTATTACCCATTTAACTAATTATCTTTCGGTCTTTGCCATTTCTAAGACTCTTTTATTGGAAGTTTAAATAGTCCGAGCTAGTGTCTTTAGTTAGAGATTAATGTTTACATCCCCGGTGATTCCGGAAAATTTGCTTTCATTTTTAATTAGGATCTGTGGTTTGGTTCTCAAGAGATCTTTTTCTTCTTTCGAAGATTCCAGTTTCGTCAAAAATAGTTGCTCAGTAGTTAGCGTCTTTAATCTTATTCCCGTACCTACTCTTTATCCAAAGCTATCTTGAAATTTCTGGTATTTAACAATATTGTACCTTCTTCTTCTTTAACCAACTTCTTATCTTACTTCCTATCTAATTATATTCCTTTTAATTTACTTTTCTTACTTATGGTTATAATAATAGAAAAGAAAAACGGGGTTAGCTTTTTATTCTCACCTCTTTCTTCTCCCCTCTCTATGTTTATTGTTTTTTTTTTAGGATTCCGCATACATATAACGTACGGAATCTCCCAATAAGATAGTTCAGAAACGACAAAAACATAAAATTAGAATATGCAGCTCAGGAACGGGTTGACTTGTAAATTTCAAAGTTAAAACCGTAAATCACAATTAAAACCTCTCTCTATTACAACCTATAACTTAAAGGCAGCTGATTATCCTGGGCGACAAAAAACTGTCATGAATATATAACATGGAATTTAAAACGACCTCAAATATAACACATCACCAGATAATTCTTTAAAGGTATAACTTAAAATATAAAACAAAACACAAAGCTTTTTCATAAAATAAAAAAATTACCGCTAAAGTTCTCAGAGGGTCGCACGGTCCCACATTTATGGATTTTACGCGGGCAAATTTCGGACTCGAACTAAAGAATGAACTAACCATTTCCACATCACGCAATTCCAATTGACGCCGTCTTTTCACGACACATCGACGCACTTGAAACGCGCTACTATATCTTCTACTTTAGTACGGATCGTCCTCTCCTTTCGATAACGACACATACCTTCAATGTCAATGTTGTAAATGGTGTAAACAGCGTAACAACTGTTCTTAATGATACACAAATGATGTAAACGATGTTAATAATACTGTAAATACTGTCAACGATGTAATTGTAAATACCGTATTCGTCTCTAATGAATCACTTGCTGCACAGTAAAAATCATAAACACATCAGCTTTCACCATCGTTGCGCCCATACGATATAAAGCTAGCCTATTGTAGAAGGAAGAATTGATGGAAAAAGATCGGTAAGAAGACCATATAATTCATGGATAAAAGACTTGCGAATATGGCTTGGATGCAGGACGGTGGATCTATTTCGAGAGGCCACATTAAGCGAACAGACTGCCAGATGGGTCGCTAACCTTCAGTAATGGAGAAGCGTATACAAGAAGAAGAAGAATGACTGTTCAACGAAACAACCTAGATAATTCTTATGTCGAGTAAAAGAATAAAGGAAAGGCGCAACTGCCCATAAGATGGATTCGTGTATTAATGTATCTACGTGAAGTGTAGATACTCGTTAATTTTTTTTTTTTTTATAAATTCCCATTCCCGACATTGCGGGTGGGGCAAGTGTATTAATTTGAAAAAAGTTGAGTTATAAAGAGGCAGAAGACTAGTGTGCTTAAAATCTACGAGTGTGTGAGTGTAATGTGGCTAAAATGGGAAAGCATATTAAATGAGTGATGTGTGCAGTGGTCCTTTGTGTGTGTACTTAAGCTAATGATGGCGACAGGATGTAAGGATAGTCCTATCAACCATCAATGTGTATGTATAATGAGTCTGTATAAGTGTATAAATTAACAAATGGGTTTATAATTAATAACTTATTGTAGATAGTAAAAAGGTTATTAAAAATCAGTAAAGAAAAAAAGAAAAGCTGAAAGAGCTGTATCAAACCCAGTGCCGGATTAACCAAGCGCGGGGCCCGTAGCAGATTCTGTCGAGGGGCCCTCGATCTACTGAGTTCTTAAGTATAAAGTGGTAAAACAATAATGCAATACCCAATATGTTTATTTGCCATCTATAGGTTACAAATTATGTTAGTGTTTAATAGTAAAGTAGATTACAATAGGCCCTGTTAGCCGTTAACAAGTACAAAAAGTCAGAGTTGAGATTGCCCTGAAAATTTAGAATAATTTTGATACGAAACTAACATTTTAAAACTGACGATTAATAACGACGAACCTTTATTATTTTTTAAACTTTTTCAGACTTAATGTGGACGAATTTAGAGATAATACTATTCGTATCAGTTCATTTTTAAACGTGGATAACTAGTATTCTGGGCAGTTATTCCATCTTAAATCTATATATGACGCTCAAGTTGGTGTGTCATGCATAGTAGAGCCATATTTAACTAACGGTGCTATTCCCGTTAGCGACAACTATGTCTCTCACGTCAATAACAGAATTACTATCATTATTAAGAGAGGTAATCAACTCTTTCAACCTTATCGCTATTAATATAGGTGAAATTACATTAATTTCCTCCTATATCTCACCTAACAAACCAAAAGATATTCCAATTAATTCAATTGATATTGCAATTAAATCTTATCCTCACCTCCTGCTTGTTGTTGTTGTTGGAGACCTTGACACACGTTTACCAATAATGGAGTCCCGTATTGGGTACTCTAAAGATTTTCTATTATTAATTGATCTGATTTATTCCAATAATCTCACCACTAAAAATAATAAAACTCCTATTTTTATGAACTACAACGGGAGTAGTATCATAGATTACCTGCTTGTCTCGACAAAATTGCCTTCGCGATCAACTTTTCACCTGCAACATTCCGACTTAACTTTCCATAAAAATATAATTTTTGACCTCAATTTTAAATTTGCCATTATCCCTCACAGGGTATATACAAAGTTAAGTATTAATAATTTTGCTAAAAATTTAAATAATAATTATATAAATATTTTCATTGAAAATGTTCCAAAATCGCGTCATTGGCAGGAGTCAATTTAAAAACAATTCTCCTTCTAGTGATTGGTGGAATTACAAATTGAAAAATATTAAGGATAAAATTAATTCTCTCAGGAAAAAGAAATCTAAGTGTAAAAACAGTTTCAACCTATTTCTCTTGGATAATATTTTAACTGAATTGAATATTCAATATAAAAAAGAAATTGCTAGTGCTAAGCTCTTGCATTGGAAGAACCTTGCCAATAGAAGTCCTGTCTGGGGGAGACCTTATAAAATGTTGGTGAAGGATAGAGTGGGGCTAGTTCTTGACGTAAGGTCTAACCAGAAATTGCTCAGTTCTAATGCTGACAAGTGTAGGCTGTTCTTGGATCATTTTTTTCCAAATAAAACAGATAAAACATTACTTTACGTACGGTCTGATAATGTCTCACCCCCAGTATCACTTCAGTTTTAGTGGATGGTATTATTAAAAATTTTAAAAATAAAAAAGTTGCTCCTTCGGTAAAATTAATAACAGAGTTGTAAAATTTCTAAATAGGAGATTTCCCCGTCTCTTTCTTATATTATTTTCAAAATGCATAGCCCTACAAACTTTTCCCCAGTGTTGGAAGGTTGCTAATATCAAGCTGCTTTCCAAGGTTGGTAAAAATCCTTCCCTTGTTAGCAGCTATCGACCTATCTCATTGTTAAACTCAATTGATAAAGTATTTGAAAAGATCATTCACAGATTACTACTGAATGAGGTGTCCTGTGAAGGCCTGCTCCACCGTAATCAATTTGGTTTCCGCACTGGATTTTCTTCGGAGGGTGCAGTGCATGCATTAGTATCTAAAATTAGATCTTCAGTCTGCACTAGCGGGTCTGCGGTTGTCATTTCCTATGACATTAAAGGAGCTTTTGATAACTGCACATGGTCCGGAATTGTTGACATCTTAAAGAAGAAGAATTTCAATTCATATTTAATTAACCTAATTATAAATTACTTTTCTGGTAGGCTAATAAAAATTGGACAATTGCAATAGTTTTCTATTTTATAAAATCCGTCTTTTTATACCACCAGAGGGCCTCGCAAAATGTACACTTTGCCCACATAAAATTTAGGTTTTGCTCCGCTACTGTATTTGGTATATCATATTCTTTCATTCCATTTGATAATTAATAAAATAACAAAATTATAAACACTATAATAAACATCTTAAGACTGAATATTAAATTAAATATTCTAAAAACATCTTTTCGAGGGAATTTTCCATCATTAGCACCAGAAACAAATAGAAAATATATTAATAATTTGAACATCTGTACACTTGGCAAGATTAGGAATAACAAATAACAACAACTGTAATGAATGCGGATTAGAGGGGTCAATCGAACATATGGTCTGGCAATGTGAAAAATATAAATAGGAAAGGAAGAAATTGATGAAAGAAATTTTAAATAAATATTACACATTACCGATATTTCTATACCAAATTGTAAAGGAGCCATTGTCCTTAAAATGTAAGGCGTTATATATTTTTTTAAAAACTGCTAATGTAAAAATATAAGAAGGAAATAGTTAGGTATTTAGATCTGAGTATAGACTGGCCAAAAGGCGAAAGCTGGGCCAAAAAAAAAAAAAAAAAAAAAAAAAATTGAACATCTGTAAGCAGCGTAAATAACCAATCTGTTTTCACCTAGAAAATGAAATAAAGAATATTGTTAAAACGCGTATTATACATTTGAATCCTTGTTTGTATAAGTCAAAGAAATGTCTACTATCTACTTGTTCCAGAATCTTTGAAATCTGCTTGCGTACAAGTCCGCAATACAGGGAGACATTTTCATGTTTTCCCTTAAAGTAGGCTTTGTACAGCCATTCAGGCGTCCGCCGACATTAGAATGTCGTTCGCTGCGCGGTCTCCGTTGACAAACGTAGCTGTGCAACCTGTGATTTCCTTCATATATATTATATCGCAACGTAAGCGCAGAAATATACATTTAACAACTAACTACCGCTAGTACAAGGTTCCTTATTTACATCATTATCGTTAGGGGTGATAATACTGAGGAAATGACGTGTGAAATACACAAACCTACGATCTTCACAGGTCTTTACAAGTCGTTATAGGAAACACTTTTATCTACTTCTGCTGATGCATACTCGCGTATGTGGGAAATCGGTCTCATTAAATGCTCTCTTATTAGCAATCAATCCTATCTCTAAGTAAATACATGAAATTTTCGTGACGCTTTTCTGTGACGCTCCATTTCGTGACGCTTTTCGAGTTTACGTGCCAAAGTAAAGACATGAAAAAAGGTCATTCTTTCCGACTGTGCAACAAAAAAAAAAAAATAAATAAATAAAAATAAATCTTTATTAAATGTAATAGTTTTATCTTTAAAACGAGACTAGCTTGGTTAGAGCGCCGTTATTAGTTTAATCTTATAGAAAATCCGTCCAATGTTGATGTTTTGAGACAACAAAGGGATCACATTATTTTAGTGGAATTCATGGAGCGTGGACAGACCATTAATGGCCTGAACTACTGGAAACACTCATCAATTTAAGGAAAAAGATAAAAATTTCGAAAGAAATTCAACTGTTTCATGACAATGCACGGCCACTCACAGCGAACATTACCTAAAAACTTACCGCCGAGTTATCAATTGAATGCACAATACAGTTCGGACCTTGCCCAAGTGATAACTCTTTATTTTCTCAATTAAAACAAAAAAAAAATATATACATATAATATATATCCGGCGGATGACGAATTGCTTAAAAAAATCGAGTCACTGGAATCTTCAAAGAACCGGACGTAAAATGTTGTAGGGTAAGTGTTGAAAAGATACTTTTATAAGACGTGAGAAATGTTTGAACGTAAAAAGGTGGTTCTTATATCAAAAACTTTATAAAATGTTCAAGCAATAAAATGTAAGTTTTAAATTTAATTTCCGTTCATTATTATGCCAACGCGACGGGTTTTTGAATCTTACTTTCTGCATAACCCTCGTAAACACAATGTAACAATTCGGATTCGATATTTATGGCGCGCCATTCTATTTCGTGACGATTTTCGAGTTTATGTGCCAAAGTTAAGACATAAAAATGTCAAAATGAACCTAAATGTTTGATTTTTAATTTAAACAGTTAAAATGGAATATATATATATATATATATATATTGGTATAATTTATGTATGCTTCAAATTCTTATCATGTATTCTGCATTTACATTTACTAATATTTCTTTGATTTTTTTGTTTAGTTGAAAATAGATGAATTCGTGTTCCGGAAAGAATCCGGCAACACACACATACCATCCCTAATCAGATTTCATACTATTGCTTTAGTATTAATAATTTAAAATACATATACATAGAAAATTGGTTATAGTAGTACGTTGCGTACTGTAGAGACGAATACTGCTGAAACTGGCAGAATTCCAAAAAACTATACGTTCACCGTACAATGAAAAATCAGTTATTACGATCAAAATTTGGAACGCAGAAAATGATTATTGCTAATAACGACCTGACGACACGAAATTTAATTTCGGAAGATTTTTGCAGATAGATTTACACGGCCTAAATAAACTCAAATAATCTAAATGAAGACTTGGAAGTGGAAGTGACCACAGATACGAGTCCTCTAAAACGGCCTCACTTCAAGTCCCCGAGAGCCCTCATCGACCCGACGTCTTTATCATTCCCAGCCCAGCCGCTGCCTAAGCGGCTGACTCCCTACGATAAGCGACCAGCTGAAGAAGGAAGATCTCCATCGACAGAGACACGCAAAGAACAACTAACTGCGGAGCCAATTGACGCAACTGAAGGGGCCGAACACCTCTTTAACTCAGAACAACCACCGTTCATAATGTGGCTTGAAGAATTTGGATTGAGATCGGTTCATCAATAACAGCACCAATTACAACCGAGAATTGTGTGTACCACAAGGCTCTGCCCTTGGTGCAACCTTATTTGTGATTTACATCAACGACGTAGCAAATTGTATCTCGCCGCCCATTTCAGCCCGGCTGTTTATCAATAATCTAAACATCTCCTTATCGTCTCATCATCTTTCTAATGCTCAGTCAATTTTCCAGAAAGCGATAAACAAAATTCAGAGCTGGTCTGAAATAACGGACTAGCCATCTCAACAAGTAACACGGTGTATATCCATTTTTACAGGGGGCGTCATGCACCTTCGAGTTTTTTCCTAAAATTAAACAATCTTCCTTTTCCCAAAAAAAAAAAAAAAAACGTTAAAATTTTTTGGGTTGTTTTTCGACTCCAGGTTTACGTGGAAGTCTCATATTTCTGAATTGAAACTGAGATGCACCAAAGCTATCCCTATTCTGAAATATCTGGAGAGTTCCAGATGCAACATCAATCCTAAATTTCTCCGTAACATATATAGATCGCTTATTCTATCAAAAATCAACTATTGGTGCCAGTTGTACTCCTCTGCAAGTAAATCATTACTTGAGTCCCTCAGCCCCGTGCACTATGCCGCTCTGAGAACTATCCGGGGGGCGCATCGAACGTCTCCGGCAATCAGTATGTGGGCTCTAACCGGCTACCCCTCTCTCTATTACTACCGAAACTATTTCATACTACGAAACATATACCGCTACCTCAACTACATACAAAACTTTCCTTTTCACTTAGATAAGTGTCCTCTCAAGCCAAGTTTTACAGGCGACCCCCTGCTGGAGGTAATGACTGTCTTGCAAGGACACGGGATCACGTGCCTAAAGAGGCCAATACCTAGCCCAATGATTCTGATTCCTCTCTGGAGTTCCAAAAAAAAAAAAGAAACGAACATCGATACATCGTTGAAATTGAACCCAAGTACAATTTCCACCGTACGGCAGACATGGCAGCCAGAGTAATTGGCAAATACGTGGACCACCTAGTATATTACAGTGATGGAGCTAAGGCAAAAGGCGAAGCAAGGCCACTACCGGCATCCTACGCCTTCGTAGCGCATGGCATCTCACATCAAGCCAGACTTAACGATGCTTGTGATGCGTTGGATGCAGAATTGCACGGTATTTTTTACTGCCTCCATCATCTAGTTACGGATCACAACAAATCTATAAAATTCTCATAGTCACTTACACTCGTTATGTATGCTGAGAAACCAAAAATGCAGCAACCCGTTAACATTGAAAATACACTGCTATCTAAATTAGTTAAATCAAACGAACAATCGGGTGACGTTCATTTGGGTCCCTGGACACGTCGGGGTACCTGGTAATGAAAGGGTCGATGTGGAAACGCGCTCGGCGTTGTTTTCGCCAATACCAGAGGACGCGGACCTACTATCCTCGATTTTCTAAGGAAATGCAAGAACCAGTGGAAAACAGAATAGGCAGCTACTATAACGTTCTTAAAAAAAACATTAAGCCCACAGTCGAACCATGGTGGCCACTGGAGGGAATATCCTGGCATGATTTTAAGATTCTTAGCCAGCTACGAATCGGTCACGTCACTATCTCGCACAGTCATATAATCAGAAAATCTTCACTTCCAACTATGTGCTTCTTCTGCGGCCAGTCCGGTATATCGACAGTTCCACATATATATTTCTTACGTGCCCAAAGTTTGCCACGTTCCGGACGCAACATAGTCTACCCGGTAACATACAAGATTGTCTGGCAAATACTACAACTAACGTCACAAGGGTTATAGCTTTCGTTATAACGAGTGGTTTGACCGAACTACCTCTATATAAATAAATTTCAATTTATTACTTTTCTAGTCATAGAATGTAAGTTATTAAAGATGATAAATTTAGTGTCGAAACAATTACAGTCAAAGAATATTGATTTACTGTACGCTACCGAGTTATTACAAACAACACTTGAAGATGTTAAAGGATTAAGGAATAATTTTGAAGACGTCATTCAAGAAGCTTCAGTTTTAGCTGAAAGTTGGGGAATATATACAGAATTTCAAGAAAAAAAACAAAACGAACGAAAATCTTCTTTGATGAACTATCAGCTGATGAAATACTTACGAATGCAAAACACTTATTTGAAATACAAATCTTCAATGCTCGCATTGACATAGTTATTGCACAATTAAGCAATCGATTTGAAGGAATCAGATCAGTAAGCCAGCGTTTTTGCTGTCTTTTCCCAGTCAATCTCTAAAAGATGAAAGATGATGAGTTGATCGAGGCATCACAAGAGCTAATGAACTTTTATTCTTACGAATTATCAACCAATTTTATACATCAACTTTTGTCACTTCGAAATTTAATTCACAAAAATATATGCCCATTAGTTTTAATAAATACATAATGAAAAGTCACTCATCATATTTGAGTAATATTCCTGATGTGCTAATAGAACTATAAAACTATTTTTAACATTGCCAGTTAGAGTAGCGAAGGCAGAAAGATCATTTTCTAAACTGAAAATTAATAAAAAAGTTATTTGTGCAGTACAATAGTGCGATTGGCAGGTTTAGTTATCGACTGAATTTGAAAAAGCTAAAAAGCTCAATATTGATGAACTCATCGACGAGTTCGCAACAAAAATTACAAAACGTTCACAACGCTACCGTAACAACATTTTAACTTAAATAATTTCTGATGTAAGAGTATACGAATAAAATTGTTTTTATTTACATCAATATAATCCGTTTCTAACTTCTGTAACTTTCATAATTATTTACCCCCATAAAGTTTTACAAACTACATTTATTAATTTTAATAAAAAATTACATTTCAAATAAATTATCTCTATCAAATATAATTTACGTGTTGATTTATGTATCTATTTATTTAATTTGTTTTTGTTTTCAACTAAAAAAGTAATAATAGATAAAAATAAAGGAAAAAGTAATTATTTGATGTCCTTAAGGGGGCTCCATTGAGATTTTCGCGGGGAGGTCTCCAAGGTTTCAGCTACGCCACCGTTCCATTGGATACTATTTAAATAAATTAAACATTATTGCTGACAATAAATGTCTCGTAACTGTGAAAGTAATAAAGTAGAAAATTTTCAGCATATAATATACACGTGTAGCAAGCACAACAACCTGCGGCAATTGTATACGATTGACTGTGCACTTCAACTAAATGTATTCTATTAGAGCCATTTTCTGTATTCATATCTGAATTATTTAAAATTAAACATGTATACGAATAATCGCTACTGGTAGCCATAAGTTAATTCGCAGGCTACTCTGGTTTGTTATATTTCATTATTAAAGTAATAATAATTATGTATATATAATTTTAATGTGACTTGTCTTGATTAATTTGGTATGAAATGACCCTTATTTTGCGTGTAACACATATTTTCTTATTAGGATTAATGAATAATTAAGCTATCTAATAATCCTATTTATTTTAATTAACCATCGTGTTAGTCAATTAGTTTCTTTTGACTGGTCCATCTGAATACGCAGTGTTGGTAAATACTAGTAATAAAAATGATATTAAAAAAATAAAATAAAAAAATAAAAAGAACGCGATATTCATTGAATTAATATGTTTGTGTAGATACTTTTAACTTACGTTTTACTCTAATCTCCGTATTGCGTTGTTGTTATAACCTAGAAGGAAAGAAACATTAAAAATTCTTTATTAAAACGTCTGTTATAAGGAAGAAGGAAGAAACATTAAAAATTCTTTATTAAAATGTCTGTTATAAGAACCCTTTGAAATGATGCAATAAACGAATTAAAAGTATGAAGTAGAATGGGTGAAAAAAAAGTTGAACAATGTAAGAATGTTCGAAGAATCAACACGCAATGTTATTTACCATTGATCCTAATAAATGGTAGACAAGTTGACGGGAATCCATTACAAACTGTGAACTACTAATTGTATTTTCATGGCTTTTACCATCATTTTATACGCCACTCGCGTTACGTATGAAGAACCGAAATAAGTTTAGCACCAATACTTCCCTTATCGCGTGATCATAATTTTATTTCTGCGTTTGCTCTGTCGGAAACTGTCATAATATTACTAAATATATGTATAATACACACTTAATTTGCATGATGTGATAATATTTCGATAAACCGTCGTAAAATGCAGAAAACGCCTGAACTTGTAATAAACTTTTATCAGTGGTGAATAGATGAGTGTTCAAAGTAGAAATATTATATGTCTGCAAATATTAACTGGAAATATGTAAAACAATCATGCTTCCGAGAGAAAATTTTTTCCTGCTTCTTTTTTTTTTTTTTTTTTTTTTTTAATTTTCAAATTATGCTTAACAAGATGAACTTGAAAGTCATATTTTAATTAATAATTTAAACTCCAAGTTGTTTTTATCGTCTAGATTATTTTAAAATGGACTGTAAAGTACTGGAAGCATCATATTTAGAAGAGTAAATCTTGATTCTTGAAAAGAACAAAAGAAAAAGGGGTTAGTATATTTAAAATTTTTCAAGTACCCGGTAAAAGTGTTATTCAAGCTCATAGAGAGTCATATAATTTTTCAACTATGTATAAACGATTTGCCATATGTTGTAAGAGGAAATGAGATAACATTTGCAAATCTTCTGTAAAAGTACTTCTTTAAAATACATTAGTTTTTCAGGCAAAATGATACAAATGTAAACCTCGCCTAGAAAAATGACGCACGACATGCTTGATCCAAAATTCGATTTACCGAATATGAAGATTTATACGTTAATTGTCGAGATAAGGACTAGCAAAAGTTAAATATTTTCCAAAAGCAATTAACCTGTTCAACTTAAATACTCATGTAGTTTCTAAGTAGGCAGAACATTTATTTCTTTATGTTTAGTGTGAAAAAATGATTTATCAAAAAAAAAATTCAGTTCTTAACCTCTTACGCCGAAACACACATTAGTCCACCTAAAACTACCGGCTTAGTATGATGTTACAGCAAGTAGAGTAGAGAGAAACACGTAGGATAATAGATTTCGTTCTCGAACCGTACACTGAACTACATTATCCTCAATAAATCCATCTACTTACATGATATGATAACACACCGCTAGATGAACGAGAGACGTACTTTTGATCAGTTGAACAATAAAAAATCCGCCAGTTACAAATGAACGAATAATAAATTTAAATTTAGGAAGAAGCGCTAGCCATATCAATATCTATATATATCTATATATCTACATATATATATATATATATATATATATATTATACATACTCGTAAAAAGTTGTTGAAGGATAAGTAGCAGCGATTAGGAGCAGTGAAATTTTTAAAATTAATTCAGCTTCTTTCGGTATAGCAAACGACTTCATGTTGAATATTGGAGATCGAAGTTTCTTCGCCCTTATCAAAACGATAATTAATATGCAATTAAATGTATAGGAATTAAACAATGTTCACAGACAAATATTTTCAAATTATACATTACCGCTAATTTATTCTTGTCCGAAAACACCTACTTTAGACCCATTCAAACATCGACATCAATTGAATTATTCTCTCTACAACATCGAGAAAATGAAAAAAATCAAAAATATGTTGCTGCCTGTTAGCGCTCGTGGATTCCGAGACACTGTATATTAAGATATAAATAGCGTAATGAAAAGGTTTTTTTGTTTTTTTTTATTTTTATTACCGTTGACGTAAAAACGTTATTTCTCCCCCGTTGATGGGGGGAGGGGGGCTTGTCTACCGAAGGCATTGATTTCTACAGTTCGAGAAATCATCAATGGGAAAAGTAACTATATTTTAATACAATCTCCAATTGAGGAAATGACGGAGACAATCGCAAAAACTGTAGGAGGTATAGCGTATGAAAGAAGGAAAAAAGTGTTACAAAGGGTAGGAAGAGAAGGCATAAGAACTGAAAGTAAAAGCACGAACGCTCGGCGGAAAGAGAGGAACATTCGAAAAAAATACGATCGCCATCGTAAATTAAACTCTGCAATCACATTTTTTGGAGGTTGGAAAGAACAAAATGGAGGGGAAATAAGAAAAAAACGAAATAAAGAGAAGAAGGAATGAAGTTATGATTAAAGCGAAGACGATAGATGGCAGAATGAAAAAACGATGAGGATGTGGAAAGTGACGATGGTCAAGACGGCCGGCAGAATCAACAGATACAAAGACGGACATTTTGAAAAAAGAGAAGGATAGATAGAGTGCCATGGTTTAGTTTAGAGTGTGACAGTTTTCTGAGAGGAAATTTAAGTTTGAAGCAAGAAATTTAGAAAGGAAACGACCATTATGTGCAGCAGATCGGGAAAGCGCATTAGCCTGCTCCCTCAATCTCCCTGCATGACCAAGGACCCACAAGAAATCAATATGGATAGCATGACAGGAAGACAACTAGGAGATTACGAATAAGGAGAACAATAGGATCAACGGAACCTTTCTTTTACAGTAGGAAAAAAGAAGAACCAATTCAGAAACCACAAACAGAAAAATAAACGTAATAAACTTTACACGAAAATGTAATATAAACGTGTAACGGAATAATATAAAGATGCCTATTAATTATTTTAATATGTCCCCTTAGCCGAAGAAAAAAAAAAAAATCTAATCGAATGTAGAGATACATTTCAAAAAAGCGCGAAAAATGACCTGTCTCTCCTTTATGGCGCGGAAAATTATATTTCTTTGTTTTGAATTTAGTATTGCTATAGTTTTCGAATAATGCTCGACGTATAAAACATCGCTTTTCTGTGAACTTGTTTTAACGAACATTAATACATGAGTAAAGCCGTGAGTAACAGATAATAATATTATCGTAAAACAGAAATAATTTAAATTTAGCAATAATATTGAATTAAGTCGCTCAAGTTGATCGCTTCCTTTATTTTAAAATTTTGACCACAAACATTTTCCCTATAATTTAACGTTAAATAAAAATTTAATTTTTTTTGTCGCGCATTCGGAAAGAATGACGTTGTCATTTTTCCTCATTCTATACGAAGTACACAGCTGGTAAATAAAACAAGTTCACAGTAAAGCGATGTTTCGTCGAGCATTATTCGAAAACTATAGTAATACTAAATTCAAAACAAAGAAATCTAATTTTTCGCGCCATAAAGGAGAGATACGTCATTTTCGCGCTTTTTTGAACTTTTCGGCAACTTCGAAGGTTTCGTTAAGAAAATTAAATACGGTTTTGTTACCGACAAATAGCGAACAAAACATCAGGTGTATAAAACTAAATATTTCGAAGGTTACGTTAAAAAAAGCAAGTTAAGTTGTGGTGTTCGAATATCTATTGAATAAACCGCTGTACAAAGATATTATTGTCGGCGAGTTGTTTCTCATAAATAAAGATAAGAAAAAATGCGAACCCGAACACGAATTCAACTAGAATCGCTCCCCAACATCTACGTTGTATATATAGATGTAAAATGTGATTGAACAATAATAAAGATGTTTGTTAAAATCTATAAATGTAAACACTAAATAAATTCCTAATAACAACCGAAAATAAATATTAATTTACTTTATTAAATTAAAAAAAATATCTTATTTTAATTTATTAAAGTATTTTTGATTTTTTTTTTTTTTTTTGGGGGGCTCGTCAACCAAGGATCTTTACCCGGAAATTTATTAAAGTAAATTTATACACTTATTTCTGTTCGTTATTAAGGAATTTATTTATATTTATCATGTAATTTTGTTTATCTTATAAACACTATGAACTATGAAATATAAAAGATAGACACGTATCGATTACTTTGAACATTCATTTCTAGTTCAACGTTTTAGCAGGTACGTAAAATAAAACTGATAATAGTTTCTATTTTTTTCAAATAGCTCAGAAGACATTAAAAATTATCTACACAGCTTCCGAATAACCAAAACTGTTGTAGGTGCATCACAATTGCTGCTCGACAACTGAAGGAAAGATAATTTTCCAAGCAGCCGGATATGTTTTTTCTTCTGTAAATCGGGGTTACCTGACCTTGCGTAGTAGAATGATGTACGGTTAGCGATCAATTTATTTTCCATTATTAACATAACACGATATCACATTTTCAATTACGTTCGGCAAAATAGCGCGATTAAAAAACGGGGAAAAAAAGGCTACCGATTAACAAATATTACGCGACGATTAATATTTCCATCTTATTTATTATTTCACATTCGCCGATTACACCCATCGCATTATTATGAACCCGTCACACACATTTCGCAAGCGACCGAAGCTGTTGATTTACGAACGTCACCGTTATAATGTAAAATTTTATTATTAGCATCGTCATCCAAGATGTAATCAATAGAGCACGCAACTTCCTCCTCAGGAAAAAAAATGTGACACACTCGTGAAGAAAAACAAAAAATGAATACAGGTCGGGGGGACGTCATTCTGACCTATGCTCAGCTCTAGAGGGGGGGGGGGGGGGGCGTTTTTTAAAGAGTTTTTTGCGCCTCTCTATAATATCGGCCAACTATGATATATACGAAAGACTTTGAAATTCCATTCGTCGACAGAGATCCAAGAAGCACGCTAATTTTTTTTTTCTCAGTCTGAATTTTTTTTGTATCATTATGTACAGAGGTGCTGTCGTGTATTTTAGCTGCACACTTTCGATAGTCCGCTGTTCATAGTTTTGTACGTCTCGGTGTAGCACATTATACCAGGGAATATTTCAATATCTTATTCTAAATTGCTCGAATTATATTTTAATGCAGCCTTTCACATTTATCGGGGACAGTAACGACAGCCTTACACGCTTTCATACTGGCGCTACTAATTGCTTATACAGATGAAGTTTCTTCTCTGAAGATGTCAATGAGACTGCTTTCTTTTTTTTTTTGTTTTTTAAAGATCGTTTTCCGCTGGGCATTTTATGAGTAAAGTCGGTAAAACTAACGCGATTAAGCCCTTCCGTATTGATAATGACGGCTGTTTCGAGAGAAAATCGAAAGTTTCGAGCGACTTTCACGGAAAATGACAGAAAAACGAATCGAACGTCGAACTGGACGAAAAATAAAAGAAGAACAAACAAATAGAGTAATTTGCACGTCGCATATACGACACAATTTTAAGGTCGCTAAATGACCACTCCTGAACGCACGAATGATAAATGAAGAGCTTGACAGGCATCGCAACGCGCGACTAATTACTATATTGATGGGCTAGAGAACCTATTAACCGAGTTATTTAGATAGATCGATGATAAATAACGGTATCATTAGCACACATACTGCAGGAAGTATCGATAGTATCATCGATAATTTTGCAATAAGTTGTGGCGCGTAAACATCAATATAATTGCTTAAAAAAGCTATCATAAAAGTATTAGAAAATAAATTGAAAATATACAAACGTGTTAACCCCGTAAACATTATTATTTCCATAATGTGTGTGTGTGTGTGTGATTTTCGTAATCGAAAATAAGTGGTTTATATTTTCATTATATGTCGTAGTATTTCCGTAATAAAATCTTTTTCGCCCCGTTATTAGTGATAAATATCAACAGTTCTATCTTCATAAAATGATTTAAATGCAAATCTCTAAAACAGCCGATCGTAATATAGTAATGCACCAGCGCTGATCTTTGTAACGTAAAAAAGAGAGATTACTGCGACTGTTTATTCTTCTTCAGTCGGTTCGATTTCATATTTGTTTTTCATTCGGAGCGTACGTGTCTTTTAGTTCTACTGCGATTGATTTGATTTTATTTGATCTCTACAGGTGATGGAGACTGTCGTTCAACCATCCAGTAGATCTGGGAGGCTCCTCTGGTATAAGTTTTTGCATTAAAATCTTTTTGCATGAACTTTTATTTAATATTCGTAAAAATGCGACATAGAAAATGGCGAGAATGGCCGGGTAAAAATTAAAATTCCAACGCCTACTCCGAACTGCCCGCTAAACGACCGATATTCGCGTCAAAGAGAAATTCTGCATTATACAACGCGTTCGGAGAATGTACTATGTAGATGGTAAAATAATATGACTGTCAATAGTCTAAAGAAAGCAAGTTGCGAATAATTTTGGTCGCCTAGGTAGCTGGATATAACAAAATTTCGCACGAATAAACAAATCGTTTTTTTTTTGTTTTTTTGTTTTTTTGTTTTGTTGTTGTTGTTTGTTTTTTTTTTTTGTTTTTTTTATGAAAACGAATTAACTTGTCCGAAAACGAAGTTAAACAAACGCCTACAGAGTAAATTTTGGAAAATGTAAGACAAGACCGGAAATTCTGTTGTCGATTAATGGCCAATCTATTACGGGGCTACTTTTGAAAACTGATCTTCGAACGGCAAATACCTCGCCGTTCCCCATGGACCAAATTTCCACGCTAGAGTAGTTTTAATTACACCATTTTATTCGTTCGGCCAACGCTTAGAGTCTCTTAATTAATTCGCTGGAACCGAAAAAAAGTGGGGGGGGGGAAATCGTATGCTGAGAAATAACGCGCGCTAATATTTACATACGGCGAGAAGCGGGATTAATAGATTTTAGAAATAAGTAAACAGCGCGGGTTTAAGCGTAAATGTTGGAGGGTAACTTTCCTTTTTGACCCTAATTTCGAACTGGCTGCTGAATTAATCTTTCCAGGAAACACTTCCGATACATTCAAATATTTACGGAAAAGTATATTAAAACTTTCTAATTAAATCCAACAAACTTTTTACCTAAAAATTTATTTTCTGATAAAACTTTAATCGCACCAGGTGTAAACAACGTAATTTCTTCGACTTAATCTGATTTTAAAATTAAAGTAAACAATAATACCTGGGGGAAAAAAACGATTAATTTTCTTGCCAAGTCAATCCGTGCCGCATGATTTATGTTGCACCGCGAACACTTTAGATTATAACGGAGACTGCAGCGATATTTTTTTGAAATATACGTAAAACTTCGTACTAGTATCATTTTCTATTATTTTCAATCTATACTAAAATATACATATATGTATAAAGAGGTAATGTTTGTACAGTTTGAATGTAGGAAGTAATCTCTGCTCATCCGATTTCAAAAATTCTTTCACCGATATTTAGAATGAACTTTCCGGGCGGACATAGACCATATATATTATCCTATTATAACAAATAAACGGGTTTTTCCTGACGACCAATTTTTCACATATTACCCCGTTAATCCCGTTAAAATAAAAAATGGTCAAGCGATGAATCACTTTTCCCCGTTTTTTTTTTGTTTTTTTTTTAAATAAAAGGGCTCTTCGTGGCGACCAATTTTTCGACTAAAATCGACGATAAAATGGTGGTAGAGCGATGGTTCACACTAATATTATAAAGAGGTGGTAATGTTTGTAAGTTTGCATGTAAGAGGTAATCGCCGAAACCACTCATCCGATCTCAAAATTTATATGATTTTTGAATAAAATTACTTAGTTGCGGAGAGCGGTATAATTTCGTATACTGAGTTTTTACTGATACTCTTACACAGTCACAAACTGAATTCCACGCAGGCGTAATTTAACAAATAAAGTAATTTTTTAGAAGCGTATTTCATTAAGTAAAAGTTACATCCTGCATTACAAGACATAGCTAGGCAATGTTCACATTTGCAATGTATAAATAAGGCAGAAAACTTAATACAAAAAGATTTAGATGAGCTAACAAAATGGACACATGATAGAGGATTATATATTAACTCAGACAAATCAAAAGTAATGTAGATAAAACCAAGCGGTAAATATAATATAGATAAAATCAAAATAAAACATCACAGTTTAGAATGTCGGCATTCACACACACACACACACACACAGAACACATGTAGCTGTAACAATTTAGAGGAAGTATATAAATATAAATATTTGGGTGTCACAGTGGACAACATGTTTAGATGGAATGAACATATAGATAATGTAGTAAATAAGTTGAGGAAAACGCTACCCAGTCTTTATCAAATGAAGAACTCCGTTATAAACGCATCAACACAAATAATAGTTTTCAACGCATTATGTCAAACACACTTGTATTACGGTATTATGGCTTCGGGGCACGCGAATAATACAAAACTAAAGCAATTAAATTATTTACAGGACAAATGTTTGAAACTCTGTGTAGGCAAAAAAATATGAAACTCCTTCAAATATAAGTTCTTCAAATATTAGGAAAAGACATTTAATACTTACCCCAAAAATGATACTTAAATACAATATACTAATTAAATATATAGAAAAAGAAATCAGTGTGTAATAGCAAGAAATAAATGTAATTACAGATTGCGTAACTTTAGGACAATACGAATATCAATATAGCAGACACGCTAATAAACATGAAGACAAATTACAAAAATTGGTTTTAACAAAGTTACACTTAATAATACTCAGATAAATAATATTATAAAAGAAAACAAAAACAGAAATCAAGTAAAACTAAATTAAAGGAAATGCTGCTAGAAAATAGTGAATAACAACAAACACGAGCATAATACCAAGCTATGTAAAACATTTAGGTGTGTGGATGCACGTGTGTGTGCGTGTATGGGTGTGCATATTTTTGTAGATGTAGGTGTACATATTATGCGTGTATGTTATATCTAGATTGTTAATTTGTGAGAAATAGATATTTAAATGATATATATCGTAGTTATAGATGAATAATGATAAGTTATAGAAACTAAGCATGTAATCTAAACTTATTAAATAAATTTACTCGTGTGTATTTATTTTGGGAACCGGCCGACAAGTCAATTGACTTGCTGGGGACTGAGGTATCGTACATGAATTAATAAAAAAAAAGCTATAATTCCATAATCGGCAAGCAGTTGGAACGTTTGATCTGCGCTCTAGTTAGTCTCAATTTCTATCGATAGCGAATAAAAATTAATTGCGTTTCGGGACAACAGGAAGTAGTCGCTAGAAGTGTGAACGTAAACATTCGCCGAACGATGTAGATAAACAACCGTAAGAGGTCGGTATTTGCGGTCTTCCGGGACCGTACTTTTTCACGGTGAAAGATTGAATAAAACGACAGCTCTACACAAACAGGACGCTATCGATTATATAACACGGATGATTTTAAGATTTCTCTATTCCGTTTGTTTCTTATAGCAAAAAAATAAATAAATAAAAATACAAATTTATCGAGTTTTCTCGCATAATACATAATTCAAAAATGAATCCCCCCCGCAGCTTCCTCCAAATATATTATAGTCTGCATTACTGATTTTTTTTTTTTGTTTTAAATTTATTTTTATAAAATACATATTTCACAGAATTTTAGGGAAATGTTTAATACATCCTCCTTGCCTGGACTTTTAGGAACAGCAGGCAAGTCGATTAAAAGCAATCTGAGGAAAGCCATACGAAATATGCTATGAAAACTATGCTAAAACGATGCCGATACAATATTTTCTGACGACCGAAGGTTTAGCAAAACCAATTCGATTTCTATATCGTTATCTGCGCGCGCAACGTGACTTTCTTTTCTTCGTTTTCGTTTTTTTTTTTTTTTTTTAGCACTTATAACTTTAATAATAAATAATTTTGCAATCGGGTATAACTTTAAACGAGTGACATTTCGGAAGAACTATTGACGCGAATGGCAAATATTTTTTCGTAACATAATCTTCGAAATCGGTTTCAGTTTATTGAAATCGTTCGACAAATTCGTCAAAAACTACAACAATAATAACAATATATCAGAAAAATTCGTCCACTCTGTATCGTATATTCTGCTCCTGATGTAGCTTCTCGTGAAAAATATTCGAATAATAATTCAATTTGTCGAAAACCCGTTACTGTTCTACATTTTTTTCTATCAACTCCCCCGTAAAATGGAAAAAAAGGCACGGTGAAAAAATATACAAACGGAAGAAGAAACATTCTCAATTCTCACCTTTACGAAGAGAAGAGGATTGTGGCAAGAACGGGTAACGAAAAAATTTACACAGCGATCTGTACACCGGAAAGTTGTTAAGTCTTTTTTTTTTTTTTTTCAAAAAACGATCGAATTTTATTTCAGATTATTATGAGCTCTAACCGATCCGATGAGAAGTGATCAGCTGCTGATTCTAACGAATATTTTTCCATCAAAAACCGTAAGCTGTAATGTAACATTAAGAAGAAATAGGCACATGCTGGAATCGTAGGCAATTGACTGGGAACATTATATCGAAATAAGATAAAGAGTAATCTCGAAAATACGAGTAAGGAAAAATTTTGTGCCGTAGAATAAGATGCGAGATTAGTTCATTAATTAATAACTCGATTAAGTAACATGACATCAACTCCGGCTGACAATCATCGTCGGCCTCGCTGAGATACAGACTGCAATAGAACAGTTGTCTTAAGAAGACTATATATCTAAGAGGCTGCAATAAATGTTGTAATTTAAATGAAGGAGAGCGCAGCAGGCTAGGACCGAAAAAATTATTAGAGGAAAAATGAGACTAACCCTGAAAGAGTTAACGAACTAAGTGATAATATTTGAGGGCAAAAGAATTTTGGTACAGAAGTAGATTCTACAAAAATCTCCACTTATGGATAAATATATCGACATAGAATTGATAAATTTATCCAAAAAAAGTTCGGTCGAGCTTCTGGACAATCGCGATCGTCTGATAGATTAAAAAAATAGTGAGATAGAGAGATTACATGACCTGAATTAATTAAAAGTAAGGACGGTAAAAAAAAAAATTCTTCAGCTGGACCGGATGGAATTCCTTATGAGGCGCTTCGAACGCTTTCTCCGGAAGCTGAATCTTTTACATTATCGTTTTCTAATGAACCATTTGAAACGGGATCTATTCCCGACTCGTGGGGAGAAGATTACGCAATCTTAAAACCTCCCGGGGAAAATAAAAAGGATCACGATTTATTTTATTGCTCTCGTGAATAGGAAAAACGCCGGAAAGTATAATATAAAATGGAATTGATAATTTTTTGAAATCTTTCCGAAATATCGGTACTGTTTTTACGGTACAAGAGACAGCACGGCTATACCGGTTAGTGATTTATAGATGAGCTTACGTGATCAACCGGTACTCAATAGTTATTTCCTTTGATTTAAAGTTAACTTACGGCAGTATCAATTTACAGACTTTAATTTAGAATTTTCTCCGCATTAGGATTAACAAAAAAAAGTGAACCGATTGATATATAGTTGTTTCCATGATAGAAAATTAACGGTACCATTCCAAGGCGGAACTTACGGTTCTATGAGAACAGGTAGAGATTTATCCCAATCCTGAGTCCTTGTTAAAAAAATATAGAGAAATTAAGACAGAACGATTGCATTTTATCATCAAGGAGAAGTCGATTTTAATGGTCAAAGAGTGCCATATCAAGAAACTAAGGACCAGTTCGGAGAAAGAAAGTATGTCTATATTATAATGCGATAAGTGAGCCAGAATTTCTGGAAATGGATTATTAAGCCCCTTCTGGGGTAATGAAAAAGTCATTTATATGAATAAAGAAAGAACGACTACGAGAAAAACAGATGAAGGTCTCACGCTGACAGTAAACATCTCTGAAGTATTTTAATGAACGGATATCTCAAAGGCCGCATAAACTAATTAACGGGAAGAATCTGTGCGCACCAAGTGTCATGTGAATTAAGGGATTTGAGTAAGGAAGAGCTGGTTGATGAGTACCCTTAGGGGACTCTTAACTGATTCTGGAAAGGACTAAAGTTTTTTTTTTTAAACGGAAAGAAGATTAAAATTTAACGTCTGATTAATACTTAAGGATAGATAGAAATTTATGAAATTTAATTTTAAAATTGATTATGCGAAGACGCCAAGATTATTTATGATTAAACAGTAGTCCGAGGAACTTAGAACAGTGGGATGGACGTAGAATTTTCAAAATTTAAGGATATACCGGGAGAAGTCTGACGCCTACCATAGAAATCGACATAGATTGACTTTGATGAAGAAAAATAAAACCGTCGTTATTACACCGGGATTTATAGTACTTCGTAGGATTTTTTAAGCATTTGCTGGAGGATGCTAAGGAGATATTTAAGTGATCAAAGGTGAAGCCGGTTGATAACAGGTGGAACGACACATTTAGCTGTATCATTGATATTTAGAAAATAAACAAGGCTACATCGAGAGGGCAAAGTTTTGTGGCGGTACGCTATTATCAATTTGAATGGTTATCGATGTCGACGAACCAATTTTGATATGGAATGTCCTAATTTTTAAAAAAATATTTAGATAATTAGCCATATTTCCAATTATGCCAGCTGATGTCAGCTTAAAAATACTGGCCGCAGAGCGAAGGCTGGACTGAAAAAAAAAAAAAAAAAAAAAAAGAAAAGAAATAAAATAGAAAAAAAACAATGTTATATTCACAATTCTGTTGGTTATTTAACGAACTCATGGACCATTGAACATTAGTTATTGACTTAATAATTACCATAAATAAGCTACAATATCGAAAAAATTAACAAAAATGGACACGGAAAATTTAGAATGACTTCTATTCAAAAGCGTATGTTAAAAGTGCCTGCTACTTACGTTTCTTCTACTGCTATTAATCGATATAACAGGCTATTACTGTTATATACAGGAGAGCGTTATTTTTATTTTTAAAAAATACCAGCAGAATAGAGTCGTAACTGATGAAAAAAAAATATATATAATTCGTACTGAACTATAACCGTGGCACTAATTGAATGTTAATTGTTATCATTTAATGTCGTGATAACTAGTCAGAGAACTTATATATTTCTATGATTATTAAATGTGTTTTTGTTTCATTAATTATATAACTATTTTGAATATTAGTACAATTTGTTTGTATGTAGCGGTATTATAATAATAGAATTAAACCATTATTGTGTCTAGTTTTTCAATATTTGCTACGGCGGAGTTCAAATGTATTTATTATAAATATGCAACTAAATTTGTAAACATATTTTGGCTATAATCGGGACCATCCTGACTGATGATTCTTAATTATAAGCGCACTTGTGAGGATGGCTTATGCTTTTTTTCCCTTTTTTATTCATATTTTTATTTTTTTCTTAACAATTAGACTACACATTGGCAATAATTAAAATACACTTAGTCAGTCGTACCACCTTTATATGCGTATTTACAAAAAATATAAAATTATTCTACCTGAAAAATAAAAATTAAAAATTAAAAAAAATAGATACCAAAACCTGTTTGTTGAAGTTAAATTAATGACGTGATTAAAACATTTTTATTATTGCATTATTTATTTTATTGTTTCGTTATTGAAGGTTTTTTTCGAAGAAAAAAAAATGGTGTTGATAATGTATTTAATTTGATATCTGGATATATTTTTCAAATCATTAAAAAGCTTATTCGACTACATCGTCAGGACACTATCTCTAATTTTATAATAGCGTGATGTTAAAAACGTCTAGGAATGCATTCTGAATAACTTCTTTTCGAAAACAAATGACCTCCCGCAGGAAGTTTAAACTTTTTAATCCTATATTATTAAAATGCAGCTGAACTAAACGTTTCAAAAAAATTTAAAAAAAAAACAAAACAAAATGAAGAATGAAAAAAAAAATCTAAAACACTACCAACTCTTCCCTTCCTTCTATAGTCTAAAAAGTAATTACGACTCAGTCGGATGACCGAGAAGAATGTACTAAAAATTAGCACGTGCGCAGTTCGAATTTTGTAATGAATATACGTTATTTATAGATATAATTAAAATTGGATTGATGACGTCAACGGAAAACGTTTTAACGATGAAGACCAGCACTGTACGTCACCATTACGTCGAGTAGTTTCTTTGATCACTTTCGTCTGAATCGCACCGCTTCTTATACAGATAAGGAGCTATTATTAGTGTCTTGGGACTAGGCTTTGTTTATTTTGCTATTAATTATAACTCGTACGACTGATTAAAATAATCATAATTACCAGCCGCTATAATCGGAGTGGCTACTTTGACGCACGATAGTCGGAAAATCTGTGACGTACAGTTTGTCCCCCTTATATACTTTATGTAGAAATTATCAATAATACAAGGTGACGGGAATTTAGGTTCATTTTCTTTTTCTTATATTATTTTGAAGCACATTTCGTGCAGCAGGAGGAAAAAGAGTCATTCAAAGCTGCGGTCCTCTTATATGTAAAAGACAGGGCGTTGGGATTGTGAAGTTAAGCTTTCCGTAATGGTACTAAGCCCAACACGGCACTAATGGGAGTAGGGTGGCCGGTTCCTTTCTACTTGGGATCCGCCTTTACCTTCCCAGATTTCTCTGGTACCCAATTCAATTTCAGATTAGGTGTAAACCTGGAAGCGATTCGGATCTGGAACGAGACTAGTCTCGAACCCGTGACAGTCAACAAAATTATAAATATTTTGTTATTTTTGCTTTTCAGCTGGAGGTGATTCTGAACTTTTTTCGACAAAAAGTGTGCAAATTTTTCAACGTAAAAAAGCACCCTGCGGATACTGCGAAACGAAAAATCTCACGGCCTCATGTCAACTAAAATTCGGTAGGGAAGAACAAGAATATTTTTATGTACACATACAGGGCCGTATCTAGACCAAAATTTTAGGAGGGGTTACGAAAATATTTTTATAATTATACATATATACATGTGTGTGTGTGTGTGTTATCATAAAATATATTTATTTATAAATGGTACACTAAAGCCTTGTAGTCAATTGTTGTATATGCAATATTTGAACACTGCAATAAAAACGAATAAAAAGCAGTCGTTTCCATAGAATTCATAAAAATTTCAGTTTTCTTTTCTTTTGTCAAAAATTGAAAAGAAATAAATTTATTTTGAATTTCGGTTCCTTTAATTCGAGCAGTTATTATTTCGCAAACAATACGGGGGGAGGGGGTTGCAGTTTTCGATCTACAAGAAGCCGCGGAGTTGCCAGGTTTAAAGAAGTAACAATTCATTTTTCATTTGTAAAATAAAGTGCCATTCTTTCCGCATATTTAGAGTACTACCATTTCGTAGTGTAATGGACCTTAGCCCGGATTCATCCATTTTTCCATGCAGATATCTGACATTATAAAATCATCACATAATTTTGATCAGATGTACTATCTGGTTACACAGATTACTTTATTATCGTTTAATTTAAATGTAAATACACCGAAATAATGAATAGAAAATAAAATAAAATAATTTATTCAAGAACATAATTACACAAGTATATAATTATTTTCTTAATATTCAAAACGAACAGAATTTTTACTCCAATAACAGTTTTTATAAATTTCGAAACTTTAAATTTATAAATTTTTTCCAAATGACGGAAAATATGAGTACCTATTTAGTTTTTATAAGTACACATAATACGAAAACCTATCAAATTATACTATAATTTACTATTTTTTTCGAAGTTTAATATTTGATTTACTCTTTTCAATAGCGTTTAAAATTAATTTAAAAAAACGTTATTTTCCTATTTAAAATAAATATTAAATTATTATAGTAAAATAATATAAATGAAAAAATAAGAATAAGCGATAGATTCCATAATTAATTTTTATTATTTTCATATTTAAAGAAAAAATACACCATATAATACAGATTACAAAATAGGCAACAGAATAATTGGCTTATTGATTGTAAATTTTTAGAATCTATAGTTTCAGTTATGAATAAAACATTTTATGTTCTTATTTGTATCTAAATTATAAAGGTGAAAGACAAAAATTCCGGGAAAAATTTCCTGTAGTAGTCGAGAATTTTTTTCTTCTTTAATCAGCGTATTTTCGTTATTAAAATACAGGAAAAATGCGAAACCTCGAGATTTTAACTAAAAAATATACATATGAAATTGTAAGACGAGAAAATTAGAAAAAATTTTACAGCCCTTCTGTAATAACTAAAGCTACACATGAACTATATTATATAAATATATGTGTGTGTGTGTGTGTGTGTGTTTTTTAACTAGACATATTTTCATCACTAGAATATAGGAAAAAAGGTAAAATCAGTAAAATTTTAAAATTTAACTGGCACAAATTTTGATAAATTGACAAAAATTAGATAAATTTCGCAACCCGATCTATAGTAGTTACAGAACTGATATTTTTGTTTTTAATTTGCGTATTTTTATATTTTTATTATTTAAGTATGGAAAAAATACTAAACACGTAAGGTACGTAATTTTTCATGCTTTTTTGAACTTTTCCTCGCTTTGAAAGTTTCGTTAAGGAAATGAAATACGATTTTGTTCCCGACAAAAAGCAATCTTTCCATCAACATATCACACGCGCGAAAAAAAAAAAAAAAAAAAAAAATTTCAAAAATTTCGTACTTTTTGGCGCTCCGACGGTCAAAATTTAAAATTGGACACCCGGGTGTTACAACTAGAGAAATATGCGCATATTTTTGTTTAAAATTTTTAACCATAATACTGGCGACGCTGGAAACGTAATTTTTTGCGCTTTTTCACAAAAGTTCCAGAGCTGGCGAGCAAGCACCCAAGTTTATCTCTATTCATTTACTATTTATTTTATTGTTATTTGTCAATGCGATTTATTCGTGAATGAACCGCTGCATACGCCTAGTTAAAAGATAGAAACCAGTGCGCAAACTGTACTAGTCGAAATTCACCCATTTATTATTATTGTATCGGTTATATGTGTTGAATTTTTATATTTCTATGTGAATCGATGTGATTGTGTGTATTTACGTGAGCGAATGATAGGGGGATCCTCTTAGAGGAATAATTAAGTCGTTTCGTCGATCTGATCCGACTGCGAGCGGAATCGTATTATTTAAAAAACCCCATTTTGTAATAAAATCGTTAAATAAAAGGAAAAGAAAAGGATAATTGTCTGGCGGTATCAATTTTTTTTTATTAAATATTTATGGTTTTGTAAGTACTTGTGTACTTCACAATACTTAGTAATGTCTAACTAGTGTTCTCTTACCTAACTGCTCCCCTTTCCTACTTATATGATTATTACCCAAAATCGATCTATGATTTATGATCTACTTTCTAAATACCCCTTCCAAATCGATTTTTTGTGGGTGCCTGGTCACGCCGCTATTGCTGGAAACAAATTAATCCATTCTTTCGAACCGCACAACACAAAATCATCCGCTCTTATCAAAAAGTTTTCACCTTTTAATCTTCTCTTCTACTTGCCATTAGCAAATTTGGTCTGACAGTTCTTCATCTTTCCGTAATCCCATTTTCACTCTTCGATCATCCTTGGTTTTCCATTTTTTCGCCGCTCAGTGATTTCCGCTGTTTGTAGTCTACGTACTGGACACTCTTTATTGTCTTCCTATCTTCATAGATTCTCTCCCGCTGCTATATCTCCTGATTGCCCATTACATTCTCATAACTGCCATTTGGAATGTGACCTCAGTCATCTCCTATTTTCCCTTTTACCTGAGCGTTTATTATATGTTTTACTACGAACTATTGCAACTAAGAACACCCACTCAACAATGCTTCTTTCACACCCTCGTTTTCCTCATTTCCTGTCCTCCTTGTTCTTGCTACCTTTATTCTCCTAGTACCGAATTAGGTTCTGATAATTTTCTACTTTCTTTTATAATCTTCGAAATCTGCTGGACTGATGCCATTTTTCGGAAAATCCAAATAAGAAAAGAGAGAAAGAAAAAAAAAAAAGGATACTTTTTCTTTTCTTTCGTTAACTTTTTTTCCGCACAATCGAATTTATTTCGATGGTAGCTATCAACCAAACGAACAAAAAATCGAAAAAAAAAGAGGCTAAAGGAGACTATTAAAGCAGACGAAAAAAAAAACAAAACAGGTGGAAATGAATAAAATGCATCATTCGAAAAATAGCAGCGTGTCGAAACATTATTTCCGTATTATCTTCAAACCATCGGTATACTAAAAAGCCCACGAATAATAATAACGATTACTTAACACAAGAAAAGTACTTTGAACAAGAACGAAAAAGGAGTTTGAGATTTCAAGGTAACTTTTTTTTTTTTTTTTGATTAAAAGAATCGTTCGCGAAAACGGATACTAATTCCGATCATTCTCGGAGGTGATTTCTTCTGCCCAAATGTATATCTGCCATAAACAATGATAGCGGTATGGAAAGATGAATCCTTCTGTTGTTCCTGTGTTGGCTGCCTTCATTTCTTCTATCTCCAATCGTTTATAACCCCTGTTACTTCTTACGTTTCATCATTCTGCTTGACCTTTGTGTTGTGTTGTCGCGCCGAAAAAAAAAAAAAAAGAAAAAAAGAAAGATGGAATGAGAGGCAGAGTAAATAAGAATAGTTTCAGTAGGAGAAAAAAATAATTTAAAAATTCCAATGGACATCTTCGACTCTCTAAAAAAGTAAGCGATTTATTTATTTATTATTATTATTTTATTTTTCTCCCGGTGTACATAGTGGTTCGACATACTACCATCGAGTGTACAATGCAGACAACCATCTAGGTAATCGGAAATACAACTGCTTTCTTTTCAATCGCCTGTTAAATCTCGCTGGATGATCAGCAATGTACATTCGGCATGTAAGTGGATTTGAGCTAAACTGAAGTTTCTCAAAGAATCTTTTGTACTGCTCGACATAAACTCCGTGTGTGCAGCATTCAAGTTCGTATGCAATGTACAATTGCATACAAGGCGATTTAAACACACGTTGATCTGAAACTGTCGCAGCGTCAGAGATTAGCTAGTAGGCAGTAGTGTTTCGTTCAGGCGGAACCTAATTCGAATCCCGCTGTTGCACATTGAAAGTATAAATAAATTAAAGTAAAAAAAAAAAAAAAAAAAAAAAAAGAAAATAAATCAGCTCGTAGTTAAGAGTTGTAGCACCCGTCAGAACTATCTCGCTCGTCTACGTTCTACAAAGCGTATCAGCTGAGCAGACGTATATTATGAAATTTTTAAGAAAAAAAAAAAAAAGAGGAAGTAATTGCTCGATCGGTCGTTATAAGTAATATCCTATATATCCCCGATGAGGTACGATAGATCGTAAAATTAAGTCATACTGAATTGATCTTCTAGTGGAACTGAAGAGAATATTTAGGGCCAGTTCCTTTCTATTTGGAATCGGCTTTTACTTTCCCAGATTTCTCCGGTATAACCAGTATTCAATTTCAAAATAAGGTACATACACCGTGGACAGTCGGGTTTGATAGCCGTTTTAGAAGCGGAAATTTTAAGTAAAAATAACTTCGAAACATCTTAAAGCTGTTGAATATTAAAACTCATTCAAAAGACTATCTCCGAGTAAAATTAGTTCGGCAATACGGAGAGCAAACGTTTAAACGAGCACTTTCCAAAGAGCGGAAATGGAACAAGGAAGAAAAGTGTGCGAAAAGACACAGCTAGTCGGTGCATGTTAATTCCGAGGTGGAAAAGCGTCGGGTACCCGTTAATTAGGACAGATTGCGGGCCGTATACTTCGCAGCACGCTCTTCGAATAGGTTTTATTTTCTTCTGCATGATTCATTAGATGACTCGTCTAAAAACTGACTTGTAATTACAATTAGCAGACAAAACTGTCTGAGGAGAGCGAACAGACCCGCCTGCCGAAACAACAAAATTTGTTGTGTTTCCATTTTGCGGTCACGCCTCGACGAACGCAATTAGTACTCCCATTTAACGTGTAACGCGTAAAATATTACTTGCAACGAAACTAGATTTAACCCCTAATTTTAAGCTGACGGAAAGAAAAAAAAAACAAAAAAAAAACAATAACGAAAATAATAAAAAACTCGATTCAGACAGCGGCTATTATGATAAATGACGTCACGGGAATTACGAATAATAATAAGAATTTCAGGTACGCGTTAATAATCTCGCTTCGAATGAATCCTCTGGCGTATCGTCAATGCGTTTAATTGAATCTAACGAATCGCGTCATATATCGTCGCACGTTTACCATTTATAAAAAGTGGGAGAGGCTCGCGCGCACGTTACATCAGTCATCGATGTTCTCTGTTCGCTTGACGTATATAATTCATCGGCGCAGTATTACGCCGGATCATTTATACCATTCGAAAAGGATAAAGCAACACGGCAATTGTTTCGTAATGCGATCAAGCCAATGCGTAAAATTAGGTGCATTTCACACATTTAGCGCATTCCGATGAAAGTTTAGACATGTCAGCGCAGTCTTGATTATACGCGAATAGAGAGAGAGAGAGAGCTCTCTATATCTTTAGAAGGCATCCTCCTTGCTAACAGGGAAATCGACGAAGACAGGCCTTTAAAAGAAATTTTTTTTTTCTCGTGTTTCTAAGAGCTTATTCCTTTCGACACCCTCTTCTTTTCTGATAGAACTGTTGGAGGAAAAATTCGTAAAACAAAGCGGAGAATTTAGGAATCTGAATTTACTAGATCCATGAGGTTTCTCACGATACCGGTCGATCGGGAGTGAAAACCAAATTTTTCCTATTTCCTGTTTCTAAGCAAGTTCTCTGCTTCGAGAAGCGAAACGTTCTATCCACCTAATTTTGCTTTCTTCCGCCTTCATCATGATCATCATCAACATCAGCCATTTCGATTAATTCACGTGAAAGGCACACCGGGAATGAGCTTTAGCGCACGTCACTTGGCCAACTAGCGCAGATATGAACATTCTAGGATCTGCATACATACATCGTGTTTAATATAGGCCTTGTCGCACGTTTTAAACGCAAAAACGTACAAAATTTATAGGAAAAATTTAAAAAAAAAATGAAAGATAGCCAAGATGTCGTCGACGCAAACCAAATTTATGTTTTCCTACATAACAGCGAGCAAGTACAAAGCGGTATTAGAGCCTATTGCGTACCTATTGTTATGTATACCGGTAGAGTTGAGCGTTATTATTGACAACATCAGTTTATAAATTCGATAATGTTAATTTTTTCAGTAAATAAACGATTCACCTCGCGACTAATGTGCCTCAACTCTGCGACACTCATGGTCCATCTACTATTACTAGCGCTGACGTCGTGTATAGTAATCACACGGAGGCGATATGAAACGGGTAATTCTTTTGAAAAATCTGAGAAAAAGATTTGAACAGGTAAGTGTGGTCCTTGGTATGGTTTCTAGCAACATCGTACTTAAATGAAGTCGAAATGATTACGATGAACATTGCTAGATTTCCTACTAGAAATCTAACAATTTTTAAACGATGGACGTGCGCGCAATGGAAAATAGACGTCTTGTCGCTTAATAACCGGCCAGGATATATACACGTATGCGGCTGTCTAAAAACTTCGTAGTGCTTGTAAACTGTGCCCGCTCAAATAGGAATTCGCTGGCTGCTTCCGAAAGCTGTTGCTGCCTTTTGGCCATTTCGAGACTATTTCATATAGATGTTTCAATAAAATTGCATACATTTTTACAGCAGATAAACTATTCGTATCGTTGTTTATAGAACGTGGGTAGAAAATCTGCTCTAGCAGCCCTTTCCTTCCGTTGCCATATTCAGGGCACTGTCATATTTTTTCGAGTGTTCCTTCTGCTACTCAATTGCATTGTTATCAATAATTTCTATGCCATTTAAATGATTCCAATGATGACCCATTCTGATTCTAGCGATCATCTCTGTGCAGTTATCGATGTAGTGCGCCTAAACCGTTTTTCCATATATACTCTTCAATAAGTTAATACATTTTTCCTTTCTCGAGGCTGATTTGCATTATTGCCCATTTTTTGCATATCCAGTTTTTTTTCGTCTCTACTATACATTCCTCCCAATTCAACGTAATTCGTTGCCTATAACAGCGCTTCCGAATCTTGCTACTTTATCTACTACTTCATTTTCCTATACATACATATATTATATAATATATATATATATATGCTAAACGTGATCCGCGACGATCCGCTTAAATCTCACCACAATGTCCCTGTGCAGTTTCTTGCACTCTGCATTATACACATTTGCTAAAAACCGATTAATGTTGCGTAATTTTATTTAGAAATTAAATCTTAAAAAAACGTTCACCAACAATGTTTAAGCGTCTACACAAGATGACTAAATATTTCATAATAAAGTTATTGCAAAATAGCGGCGGTTTTTAACATTCCATTTGGCCAGTCTGCTTTCAGAAAGGTGTTGTAATTTTTTTATTATCTCGACCAGAAACTCTGGCCTGAAATAGACTACTAACGAAAAAAACATTAACCGCGGAATCAATTAAAGATCGAAAGGGAAAATTGATCGGCACAGAAATACTATCCGGGTACTGTGCGAACTTCTAAGCCGGAAGAAGAGATAAGGGGGCATCTATTAATTAGGCGAGCTGTTTTCCTTTTAATTTGTACCCCCCTTCCCCGCACGTGAGATTTATAGTTGTTAATGGAGACTAAAGTTATTTTCACGAAGGAGAAAAATTAAAAACGATCAATGTTACGAAGAAAGCGAACGGAAGAGCACAACGAAGAGGGCAGAATAGAATATATTCGATAGGTGCAGGTAAGAAAAATAGAGAAGGAAGTGTAATGCAAGAGGCTAAAAATGAAGGCAACAAATAGCCGAAATAGTGGTAGCGTGTCTTAAAAAAGTTCCCAGAATAGTTGAATTAAGAAATACACCCCATGTCAGCTGCGAACGGAAAAACACTGTCATAGCCTTAAAGCAAGTCAATAAATCTGCGCAGAAACCAATTTAATTTGACTCTGAATCACATTCCTCAGAATTAATTTACCTTAATCTAATGCATATTATGGTCAGCGTAGAGGAGAATTTTATATAGTTCACAGAATACACGATAAACAATAATACATTAATTTCGATGGCAAAAACGGACTCTAATTGACAATGACTTCAACCAGAAATAAACGAAAGCGGTGTATGCCTTAAATTTAACGTTCGATTCGATTTAATGATTTAAATTTTTCATAAAATTTGCCATTAATGATCATTATGCGTATTTTTAAAAGGCATTCGTCCGGCAGCAGTCAATTATTTATTTTGTCATTGTAAACGCCAACATGTAAAAAAATTTCAATTCGCTTTAGTTTCAATATAAATAAGGACGATAAAAATAAATAAATAAATAAATAAATAAAGACATTCGAACGTCATTAAATGTAAAACATTTTTTTCACTTCCTATCCCCTATTTTCTTCACACTGGCAACATTTTATTGGACCATGCTCATTATTGTCGTTTTGCCGCTGCAACGACGACCCCACTACTAAAAAATACCCATTAAAATTAGTGTTTTTTTTGTTTTTTTTTTGCCCCACCGGATAACCTCTGGAAGGACAAATTTATTTTATAAAGGAGCAAGGGGTATTGTGTAAGAACAAATGTAATCAGTAGTGATTGGCATCTTTGAATTTAGCTCCAATTGTTAAACTAGGAAAAAATGTATAAGTTTTGCGACCAGCCGTGTCACAACTGTCCCACCTAGATTGCCATTTAGAGATTATGGCATCCCCTTAATAATAGATTTGAAGTTTCTTATCGGTAGGACATCCCCGAATTTATTAAATAGATTGGGACCTTTTTTTTTTTTTTTTGGGCGTCAAAAATTTAACCCATCGACAAAAATATACTGCATTCGTGAGAAATCTTGTAGTCTTAGTAATTCTATATTCAGAAATGATGCTCTAGATTTAATTATAAATAAATCAAGGGCGAGAATTGAAATTAGTTTAGTGTAAATTGCTATATACAAATGTTTTTGAAATATGTACAGATAGTTGTTTAATTCGTCAACAATATTAGAATATTATTCGTCCGAAGTTGCACACGCAGTTCGTTGTCTGTAGTAACCGGGCACTGTAATTTCACGTTCGAATAGACAAAATTGCGCGGTCTGAATAAACTAAAATATATTTCCTAAACATACGAGTGTTTCCTTTCTATCTTCGTTCTCGATGAAAATTTTCAAACATCCCACACCTGTTCAATTACGTAAAGCAGAAACCCTCTATGATAATAAAAACAATTTCCAAATGGTAAGCTACTTAGCCGCCAGGCCATAAAAAAAAAAAAAAAAAAAAAAAAAAATTCCGCCTAAGAATTAATTAAGAAACCACGAGAAGATAAAGTAAAAATTCGAACAGGAAACCGTAGAAGAAGAATATTCGGAACAAGAATATTTTGCCCGAGTGACTAGAAGAGGACTGAAAATTCCCCGGTTTATTTAATTATTATTATTAAGAAAGACGCGTACGTAAAGAAAACACAGCTAAGCTCTTACTCTGCAGCGGGGATTCCCTTTTATCCTGAAAATGTACCCAACTATTTATTACGCAACTCAGTCGTTTATTATAAAATTTATTAATAAATCCATTACGTAATCGAACACGTAGGATGTTTGACAAATGTAACATTTATCGCGGTTCCATTGATAACGAGGATGGAAAAGAAACGATTGTGCTTCGGAAATGCATATATTTTAGTTTATTCAGACCGCGAAGACCGCAATTTTGTCCATTCGGGAACATTTCTCTAAAACATTCTACGAAGAATACTTTCATTTCAAACACACGTATAAATATATTTAAAAAGTACCCGCGGAGAATCATCTAGTCACTAAAAAAGCTCTAGTAATTTATGTAGGAAAAAAAAAAAAAAAAGAAGAAAAAAAACTTTGAAAATTTTAAAAATTGACACTAAAAGCCCAACACAATCAGCGAGACTGTACCGAAACATAATATTTTTTGAATTTATACTTTTTCACGATAAAGGACTTTTCGGAACAAAAACTTGACGATAAATGATTTAACATACTTCACGAGTACCGAAAAAGAATAAATAGAAGAAATTAACTACATCGCAACCGACATGCCACAACTGAACAGCAAAAGTCTGAACAGCAAAAGTTCGAAACTGAGCGAATAGAGAGCCCTGTGCGCCATGGGCCGGACTCGAGATTACTGCGATATAGATAGAACCTACATATCGATACAAGGTAGACATCATACGGAATCTAAAGATGAAAAAAAAAAACGAAGATTTAAAAAAACGAAGATTTAAAAAAACGAGTCTTACAAGCGCTGTTACGGAAATATTGCGATATAGGTTTAGGAAAATCGAAAAAAACTATACGATGGATAAAAGAAAACTGCAGGTAACATAGGGACACAAACCCAAATCCATGTGCAGTCTGTTAAGATACTAATTTAAAATTCAGGTAGAGCTCGGCGAAAAAAACATATGGATGCGAAGAATCCATCGAAGGTGTGTTTATACCGAGAGTGATCCATTGGGCGAACCACGAATATAACACCAAATACTTAAAACCGTTTTCTTACACCAATGTTGTCATTTTCGATCTAGCTATTAGGGGAGCCTTCCTTCGTCGCGACCAACGGTCATTTGTAATATTGCTCGTTTACTACCTTCTCCTCTAACAGAAGAAGAAGAAGAAGAAGAAGAAGAAGAATTCGCCGAAATAGTAACGCAACGAAAGAACAATATACGACGCCTGCTTGTTTATTACGCGCATCGTGATGATACGTGGTCTAGGACGAACGGGAGATGCGAGCGATGTGTGTGACGCACATGCTAGAAATCGTTAAACGTCCCATTGCTGCGTCACCAACTCTACGCAGCCAGCCGTTCAACGCGGAACCGTATTCGCCAGACTGGCTATCGCAGCTCAGTTCAGACGTTAAGTCGCTTCGGAGTTGTCGTATTGTTACGGTTGCCTCGCGGTTTGCAACGTTCGGTTTTCGCGAGTGAATTTTATTTCGAGCAGGTACAGTCGGCTTAAAAAGACGGATAAGTCGCTCTCCTCGATAGCAGAACCGCGACTACAGGTGATCGGGCAAAAGGTGAATATCTCTAACCGCGTTTCGGACAGGTCTCGTCTAGTGTCGTCGTCGACGTCCGCCAGTCAGCGGACAACGACAAAAGTCAATCGAGTTCATCTGCGAGTGCAGGACATTCCGCTGTCGGTGGTTCATCAGAGGCCAGCTGTGAGCGGGCGCGGGTTGCGTCGTTCTGCGAAAACCGCCGATAGTAAAGGTCGGCGAAAGGTTGCAGCTCGTGCTGTTCCAAGAAAAAGTAATTCGACTCCGGCAGCAGTCATTCGAAAAGAACCGTTACAGACCAGTAAAATAAACTATCCGGGAGAAATGACGAACTTCGAAGATGACGAACAGTTTGACAGCTACAGCGAAGATGACGAAATGAAAGAAGTGCAACAGCGCCGCGTTGGAGACGATTTAGCGGCAATCGAATCGTCTCAGCAGCCAGAACAGCAGGAGGCGAATGATGAATATAAAGTGCAGAGTACCGGTCGACCAGTTATGAGACGTCCGAAGATCATCAATTTGCGCGGAACGTTGGATTGCGGAATGGACTTTGAAAGTTCATTGACCGATGATAGCCGGAACAATGTGAAAAATTTGTCCAGCATGTCTAGCGGCAATAGCAGTCACGAATCGGACGAAGCGACCAATTTATCCAGAGAATTAAGGGAAATCGCCATTCGGGAGCGCGCCGAACGAATGTTTGAAATACCGAAAATCGTCGTGATCCCATCCTCGTACAACAACGGTTCCGTCGATGCGGATTTTGACGATAGGAGCAGCTTGGAGACGAGGACTATAGACGAGAGAAATTGTCGTTTCGCAACGAAATCGGCTTTCCCAAAGGACAAACTAAGCCCAACTTCTCCGGTAGAGTTTCAGTTTTTCCAGTTTATCGATCCGCATTACGCTCAACAAGAAAAAGGTTACAACTGGTAATTTTATTTACAGTTTTTCCTCCGTTTGATAAAAAAAAAATATCTATCAATATATATATATATATATATATATGTAACATATGTATATGTATATATATATACATTTCTATAGTCTTCGTAGTTTTTATATTTCATTGAATTTCGATGATTTTTCCCATTTAATTTATTTAAAAATTTATAAAAATATCGATATTTTTATATTCTTTGCTTAAGTATAGTTTTAGTGTTTATATTCTGTTATTTTATTGGCCATTGTTTTGCAGACAATTTATTATTTCGTACTGTTTTATTTATGTATGAACATATATATATATATATATATATATATATATATATATATATATATATATATATATATAATATGTATGTATGTATATACACATATATTTTCTAAAAAATTAAAATTAAAATACTATTCTTTTTATATTACCAAAAACCGAAATTACGTTTATATTTACTCCGATACTTTTTAATAATACAATGAAAGGAATAAAATATTACATTTTAAATTAAAATATATACATACAATTTTTATTTTTTTTAAATAAACTTGAATTTGAGAATATTAATTTTTAATCCCTCGCATTAAGAATAATTTTAATATGTTGTAAATTTACATATTTCTTCATTTCTGTCTATAACTTTTAATGGAAAAATATTTATGTATTTATATCAAAATAAAATTGAAGGTTAAAAATAATACATTGTACGTGTACCACCAAAAAACTACTAAGTATAATCGCATTTATATTTCCAAAACTTTTGTGACACAATTAAAGACAATAAAGTGTACAAGTATTATTAAGTATAATAATTTTAAAAAATACATATATGTACTATTCATATATATGTATATGTATGTATTTATACGTTTATATCCTGACGGGGATTATGGCAGACTGATTTAGCTTTGTAATAATTCGAGCCAAGAATTTAGTGTTAGCTCGTTCTAAACGAAGACTTTTTAGTACTATCATTAAAGCTAATTATAAAAGTAGACGTTTTTTTCTTCTTTTTTAACTATAGTTATTTATAGCCTAAAAATATGTGAAGTATGTAATTTTTTCTATTTATTTTTTATGTAAGTTTTATGCTTTTAATATAAATCTATGGCTACATAATAATATTCTTTTAAATAAAAACGTTTCAATCACAGTAATTAATTTATTACTTTTCAACCGAGCCTTCAAAGAGGTAAATGATTCGAAAATAATTAATCTCAAATTATACGCCGAAAATTTCGGAAAAAATGCCGTTCCTAGGGTGATTGATTAAACAGTGGCGTTTTGTTCGAGTGGAATTCAAATTGTACCGTTCGCATTGAAAATATAAATATTTTCTGTTTTTACTAATAACAAAAAAAAAAAAAAAAAAAAAAGCAAAAAAAAACAACAAAAAACGCTGTAATTCGCTGATTACATATTACGGGATTGAGAAAAAGTCATAGATACTAGCGATGAAATAATTTAGGAACAGACTTTGTAATAGTGAAAAATATTTATTAACCCGGAACTGAAACGTGTATTTTTTTAATTCAAATTTCTATGTACTAAATAATTAAATGAACTGTTTTTCCTTTTTTTTTCCCCCCGGATAAAATAAAAAGATATATTTTTTTTCTGAATCTGCTGAGACAATTTTGAAAATTTAATCAGTACTAATTCCCTCTTGTTGACTATATGAGATGGCACGCGCCCGATATTTTGACAGCGACTTGTAGTAACCGTTCGTTCGTTCGTTCGTATGAAGCTAGAAAATAAACCTCAGTATCTATCGAGAGTCCAGATATCCACTGGAGCGCGCTATTCGTGATGTTATGCACATCATGTCTATTAATTATATTATTATTTGAAGAAGTGTGTTGTAGATTAAATAAATTAAGATTTATTTGAAGGTATGACAGTACACTAGCTTCTTTTTTTGATCTCGTACTAAATTCCGTAGAAGTATTCGTATTCGCATTTATTATTTGGATTTAAAATTAAACTTTTCAACAATTTCTTTTTTTTTATTCCTTTGTGTGAATTTTAACATGTAAGAAACCATTGAATTCTTGTTTCATTATTAAATATACCGATGAAAAGAGTACCGCCACTTATAAAACCAGCTTGTTTATTTATTTTTTAAAAATATTTGTAAAAGTTGAGCTTTTTTTAACCTTTTTTTCTTTGGACTCCGACAACAACAACTCATCGGCTGCTTTTTAGTATAATAATGTTTTCCTTTTTATCACCTTTTGAAAACTTATTTACTTATTCAGTTAATTAAATATCATCTTGAAACATATGCATAGAATAAAAATAAGGCATTCATATTTTAAAGAACTTCAAACGTGTCAAATGTGGTACCATTACTGAAAAGTCCCTTAAATTGGAAGATATTTTCTACTATGAAATATTAAATTAATTATCAAATTTTAAAAATTTCAGGATGGGTTACGAAAATATTTTTATAATTATACATATATATATATATATATATATATATACATGTGTGTGCGTGTTATCATAAAATATATTTATTTATAAATAGTACACTAAAGCCTTGTATTGTTGTATATGCAATATTTGAACACTACAATAAAAACAAATAAAAAATAGTCGTTTCTAAAGAATTTGTAAAAATTTTAATTTTCTTTTCTTTTGTCAAAAATTGAAAAGAAATAAATTTATTCTGAATTTCGGTCCATTTAATTCAAGCAGTTATGATTTCGCAGACATTTCAAGGGGGATTTGACTCCCCCCCCCCTACACATACACATTAAACGGTAATTAATAAAGTAGATGAAACGCTTTATTTAAAAACTTTTTAAAATGATTCTTACCCAAAAAAAGTTTTTAGATTTTCATTCATTTTATTTAGTGTTTGTGTAAGTTATACACAATGCTCTTTGATTTCGCTGAACTTTAAACGTAAAGAATTGCGTATTATTAAAAAATTTTGTATTATTTTAATCGACATTCACTAATTATTTAAATAACCTTCGATGTCTACACTTTGGCGCTGAATAAAACGCTTTATTGCAAATTGCAATTTCACTTCAAAATTAAATCTTTGTATTCGCTTGTTGCGTTTACGTTGCATTCGGTCATTGAAATTAATTAAAAAGGTAGGTAAATCATTGATACGATTACGTGTTTTATTTTGTAAAAGCGTGAATTCTAACTGTCGATCACAAACTGAATAAAATGTTTACTCTATGGAGTGAATATAAATAAGGGTAACACAACTTTTGCGTTGACGTACAAATTTTCCGAAATGACTTCCGGTCACAGTATATGCGCCTACGTCGAAATTTTCTTACATCGCAGGCTAAGTCAAATAAAGTCTTCGATATATTTACTCGAGAATAAATTTTTTCAAAGATACACGCACATACTACACCTGAATCGATACAATTAATACTTTAAATGTTACGAAAATAACGACTTGACAATATTTAGTAACTGTGTCTCGAAGGCGAGATTAACAAGAGTACATAATGGAACATCATCAGAGAAAACCACTAAATTAATTAATAATGTAATTAAAATAATGTTTTCTCTCTCGCTCTCTCACTAAATCACTCCATTTTTTCTCTCTTTCTTACATGCGTGTAAATTTGTGACCGCGATTCTAAACAATGAGCGTCTATGAAAATAGAGTAGTTGTTCCCCCTTCTCGTTAGCAATCGGAATACTTAGATCGACAAGCGTTTTGTAATTTTACTCCATAAAGTTCGATAGAATAACTTGAGTGCTTGCCTACTAACGTGTAGAAGTCAAAAGTTTGACTTCAAGCGACGACAAAAATATAAATGAATTAAAAATAATTAAGAAGTTAGCGGGTAAATTTTAGAAAAAGATATTTTTACGAAAGACAAAATAAACAGTACATATAAACGAAGGAAAGGATAAACCTGCTACTCCATTGTTATTTTATGCGCACATTATATTGACGGATTACAAAAGCTTTCTAGATTTTTAAATATTAAGCTTACCCTGTACATAATTGTCCGTACTGGTTCGTCTTGATGAAAAGTAATTCGCAATTCCTCTGACAAAATCCTCGATTATTACTGATCGTACTTATGCGCTTCAATTATTATTAATTAGGATCATTCTAACGGTAATCGATTACGCTCAATAGTTGTAATTATTATTTTTGTAATTAATTAGCCTAAAAGAATGTGTAACCAACTATGCCTAACTTTGACTCAAAACAGATTACACGTAATCTTGTAGCTGCAATTATAAACTGCTTAACTCTGTATGTAGACTAAATTCAAGTTTTAATATCTTTTTATCCGCGCTGCATCCAGCGGAGCAGTAAAGGCCACAATGAAACGGTGCAGGGGTTAGTTCGTAAGAGAAGTCTTTGTTCAACCTCATACTCGTACTATGCATTACGAGAGGCGTGACACCCATAGTTCCAGTACCCACTGTTAATCTTCTCTATCCGCCTAGAGATGTAACGGTGGTAACCTACGTGAGCGATCTGTAGAACTGTGAAACTCACCTTTGTTTCTCTTTCTTCTTTTTAAAGAGATTTGGAATATTTTTAAGCTTTTTTCACTTTCTACCTTTTTTTATCAATTAGTTTTCCTTGAATTTACTGCCCGGGCTCACTCTTTCCTCAATGTACTTTTCCTTGACATATTTCTGTTGGTTGCTATGCACTCTTTTCCTTTGCAGTTCTGCGCCTCCTTTGCTTGAGTGAATTTTAAGTTTTGTTGTTGGATAATCGTCCACTGTTGACGAGCCCAAAAAAAAAAAAAAAAAATAGGGGGAAAAAAGAAAAAACCATGTCATTAAAAGGAAACCAAAAAAAAACAAGTAATTTGGTAGACAATTTTTAGAATTTTAATAATTGAAATTTAAGTATTTATTCGTGAATATCAATGTATTATTCCTCGATGATGATATCCTTAATATTTTTTATACTTAAACCTTTTGTAATTATTCAAAAAATTTAAATTTTTATAATAATCATCATGCAGATAAAAGCGTAGAATAAAAACTTTACCTTTCTTGTTAAACAACTATTATTATATTATGACTTTTGCGGCTTTTCTCGCAGCAATTCGCCAATAAGACTCCCATAATCTTGTTGTTCATTCAGTTCGCTTTCAATCCGCAATAAAGCTAAATTTAGTTTTTCTTCACTTTGACTGTCTCTCAAACTTTCCTTTTTTTTTTTATCCAACGAAATATCGAAGACTGTCTCTCGCCAGAACTATTATAACATAAATAACACGAGCATTTCACTATATTAACATGAAACGAATTGTTTCCGAAAATTCACGCTAATTATCGACGGTAAAAAGAGACTGGACTTCAGAAATTGCGGAATACTCGCTAAATTATGCCATCATCAGAGAAAGAAAACCAACTACGAACTGGTGATATATGTTTTCAAGTTTCCTCTGTTCCCCTGCAGCTGACGACTGTTTGCGGCACAAACAATAACACTGCATGCTCCAGAGAGCTAATTCGTGTTTTGAAATATTCATCGCTATATTTCTAAACAAAATCGTGTAATTTTATTGCAACTTTTAAAACTAAAAATTATTAAAATCGAATCGCGTAATTAAAGGAAATAAATTACAAAAAAATGTATTATTAATTTACAAGTAAAAAGATATATTATCACTTCTTAAAATATTCCAAGTCACCAACTTGGATAATTAACACGCGAAATAATCAGAAATTGTAAAAAACAGTTTTTGCTGTCTTCACTTTAGGGGAGGGTGGGGGAGGGGGTAAACATTTAGGTTTGCATCTATTTTTAGTTTATATTTTTTTCCGAAAAATTGTTCGTGTTTCAACAGTCTCCCTTGAATGTGCTACACGTTTCTCATCTGTACGGTAATTCCTACTTCTGTCATAACCTGTTCAATCATAACTTGCTATGTATTTTTTTAAAAGTAATTCGATTTCTCTTCACTTTACAATTGCCGGTTAATCCAGTTGGCCTCTTACGTGACTGTGATTCGCGTTGCGTGATTGTGAAAAGCAAGTCCTCTCTAGGTTTGGTGTTTATTTTTTCAACCTTGACTGTGTTCTTCATTTTACGTATTTTCCCGTAATTGTTATTTTCCTTTCCCAGACCAAATTGATAATTTTTATTTTGCTTTCGTTTTATTTCTAATTTTATTGTCAGCCTTTTTTCCTTTTTTTTTTTTCGTTACTAGATACTCTGCTGCATACTTTAGATAGTATTTTGGCATTGGTAACTTTTTCTGCAGTCCGTTAACGTTATTTATATTTTACATTTAATGTTTTCAGACACATATGTCTCACAGTATGTCACCTGGTATTTAAATTGTTCCGCCTACCTGATATTATTTTCGGTGTCTCTTTCTATCGTCAAAGCTTTATCCCTTTTTTCTATATTCCCATTTTCTACCAGCTTTTTCACCAGAAACCCGGCTTTTATAAAAATAGGATTAATAAATTAAATAAAGAGTTAAAAAGTTTAATGGCAAAAAATATGTATCGAATAAATTAGCTCAGGAACGTTCTTCAAAAGTAGAGCTAGTTATCAGCTAAAACGAATACGTGGAATGTAACGGAAATCGATTATTTCCGGGAGACTTCCATTGCATTTACAAGTTCTTTAACTAAAGATTTCTTTTTTTAACTCGACTACTAAAAGGAATATATCGAATCACGAGCATTATAGAAAATCATTTATTGATACGATCGAAAGTAGAAATAATAAAGAAACTAACGAGTCGGAAAAATAGAAATTAGACACCAAAAAACAAAAGCAGTAGTACCGTACGAGGTGGGAATACTGAGATTAAGGAATTAAGAGTGTAGTAGGAAACGTTCAGAGAGAACAGAGTAAGGCACTGAAAAAAAGGCATGATTAGAGGTACATTTTTGATTATCATTAAGAGAGTCTGTAAAAGACAATATATTTACTAGCAAGAAAACCGATAGTGTGAAAACGGAATCTGCACAAGGAAGAGATATTATTAAGTAGCGTCATAAAAAGGGAAAATAAGAAAACTAGGAACGAATAAGACGAACAGAATGAATAAGGAGATAAAAAGAACATTGATATTAGAGAACAATTCGGAATAGGAGTCTGCTCAAAAATTTAAATGACATTTTTTCGATAGGAGTAGGTTATATTGGGAGGTAATTTTCTAGTAAGGAAACCGCTAAAGACTGCGCATTACACAGATGATCAACTATTTCATTCCCCCCTCAGCAGTATAACAACTAACGAAAGAAACCAATCTGAATATGAGAGAGGACACTTTGGAGATAAGGGGACGAAATACGGAGGATAGTAAAATCGTAATATTCGAATTGATTGCGGAGTACACTTTTGATGTTTGATGTAATTGAAAATTTATTACGAGTTCAGGGAATAGCGTGAAAGGTTTCTGCGAAGAAAAACTGAACAAGACGGAGCAAGCTTAAAGTTTTCAAAGCAGTTGTGAAAGACCGACACACTATGAAGACCATCAAATAACTTCGATTACCTCTAAGGCAATAATGCGAACGTCTTCGTAATAAGCAAATCCATAGACTTTTTCCGAATAATGTTTGCAACTTTCATTATTTTTCGCTGGAATTACTATTATTTCATACGAGATAGAGTAATTATTTTCCTTCAAATTGGTTATTGGATCATTAAGATCTTCTTCTTCTTCTTCTTCTTCTTATTGTGCCTTCTTTGATTATCCGAGGTTGGCGTCCAATCTATAGCTCCCATAAGGGTATCCAATCTCTGTTGTCGAGTTTCGTTATCGTTATCCATTCGCACAAATTATTTGGCAAACTTCAACAGCAGTAGTTCCTTTTTTGCGTAATTCATTTGATCATTTATTTCAATGTAATAAAGCGCGCAACTCGCTTTTTCCCGTTTTAGTTTTCATCCGTGAAACCGAAATAAACAAATCAACCGATTTACAAAATAAAAAAAAACAAAAAACATACGATATACAAACCGTATTTTAATTATTATAATTTGTTCGCAAGTTAGCTGAACCAAGCAACTCGTCAAGGCAAAAACTAAAATTAGCTTAATGACGATGATATTATAAATGGGTACTTTATACGCATTCTGAATCGACTAATCATTAGTCAGCGGACACCTCTAATTTCGATTAATATTTTAATATGCCTGAAAAAATTTCTACAAACAGAAGGAGTGAATATTTTACATGATTTACTTTTTTTGTAAATTTTAAAATAAGTTCGTGGGTCTCACTGAGCAAGTATGCCCGTTGTGTGAGTGCCCGACTCTCTTATTATCGTTTATTTAGGTTGTACACGTTACAATTTTATACATACTCATTATACACATCGAAATTATATAAATCTTAATTAATATTAGTCCTAGTAAATATATATAACTTATATATAGGTGTAAAGAATAAAGAAAAAACCAAACACATACATCCATTCACTCAAAATAGTCATATATACATATATATAATGATAGCGTTCGCAAACAATATCGTCTTTATGAATTCCAAAACAGTAAGTTAAACGAAAAAGGAATGACACAAAAACAACAACACAGAATACGTATATAATCAGTAGCTGCATGATTGAACTATCCAGGTGAGAGGAATTCGGACGCAGTTTGTGTTTATTCTTTGCACCACTCCTTCAGCCATTTCACTACCTCCTTTTTCCACACACCTATACTGTTTTCGTTTATAATGTGATCGGGAATATTACTCATTAATTTAATTAAAACCGAATCATCTATGTTATCAATTCGTAGATTTGCCCCTCTAGGATAAATGTAATATATATTATTTTGATTTCTTGTTATTCGAGTAGTTTTTGGCCTAGTTGGTAACATTATATTATTGATATTATATTCGAGTAATCCGTAATAGTAGTAGTACATCTTTGGTGACATTTCATCATTTTCCTTCTATACATAATTGATCTAGAGTCACTCCGTTTCCAATGTGGTAGTATAATTTTAAGACACCTTTTTTGATTTTTACCTATTTTATTGATTTCCGTTTGCTTAGCCTCTCCCCATATTTGGATTCCATATAGAATTCTAGCCATAATTATTGCATTGTAGTATATACGTAGTGTTTTATATGAAAGTACCTGCTTTAATTTGTATAAAGCTGGAATTGTCTGTCTTATTTTCGAATTTAAGACTTCAAGGATCTATCGATATATATTCCTAAATATTTAAAGTCTTTTACGTTTTCAAGGGGTGGACATAAACATGTAGGTGAAATATTCGTTTCATGGAGTTCGTGTAAGCATTCGTTATTATGAAGTATGATTCGCGGGTCGCGACCCTTGTGTTTACTACTGTTTCGGATATGAATCATTATTTATATTTACACATAACCTCCTACGGAATAACAACAGCCATTTAGGCGACACCGGATAATGTGATATTGTTATACTTTTTATTCGGTATTTATGAATTAATCAGTTTCGAAATACATTTTCTGGCAGCAACGCTTTCGAACATAAATGCGTGTAGATAATATGCACGAGAGCAACCGTTAGTAACAACACTGCATCATCGAGTTGTGCAACGGAATGTCTGCGATGGACTGTAAAGTCTTAATAAAATTATAATTATTTTTTATTATTAATATTTGCAATAAGAATGTTCTAAAAAAGCGTGTATTACAAAAATTGTATTTTAAAAATATTAAAAATAGCCGACATGTTCCGGAGTAATGCCATAATCGTGGCATTAATAAATAAAGTTAAAAGTTAAAACGATATCATATTTGTCATCTTATAAACTAATACAATATATCGATATGTTAGGGGATTGATTCTTAATTTTAAATAGTGGGTTATTATTAAGAATCAATCCCCTAACATATCGATATATTGTATTAGTTTATAAGATGACAAATATGATATCGTTTTAACTTTTAACTTTATTTATTAATGCCACGATTATGACATTACTCCGGAACATGTCGGCTATTTTTAATATTTTTAAAATATAATTTCTGTAATACACGTTTTTTATAATATTTTTAATAAAGTAATAACAGAAAATGGACAATATTATTTACAACTGAAATATAAAGAATGATCTAAACTAATTTATAGTTTATATTATTTCCAGTTGAAGGAACTATTACTGCACATGGCTAACCTTCTATGACGATAATAAAGATGTTTTAAATATAAAACTTCTTTCTAACTCGTCTTACCGGAAAAATGGAATAACAAAAAATCCTAGAAATGCTGAAATTTAAACGAATAGTAAAAAGAATGCAAAATATAAAAAGTTCCGTAAGACCTGTAGCTGGACAACAAACACTTTACAAGAATAAATTTTATCGGGACAGCAATATCTCCCACAAATCCTCTACTGCGAGTCTAAGAATACTGTGGGACACAACATATACGTCATAATGGGGAAGGTCGAACTTCATTGGACAAACATCCGTCATATTTAGGTATAAAATTTTACTAACTAGATTATAATACGAGAGAGAAAGAATTTGTACAGACTTCCGGAACGCTATTAAAAATGTATAACATATATTCAGAAATATGCAACGAAGCGATATACAACAGAAATCGTTTCTAACGGTGACGTACACTGTCTAGCAGTTTTGAATTATTGAATTCGAAATTGCAGGAGAAATTATATCTGATAATTTTGCCCATCATCAACCGTATCGGTATGATATTTTTAAACACTTTGCTTATTTCCTTAATAGATGTATATTTTTTGATAAACATTACATAATTTCACTTGTTAAATTTTTCCGAAATGGCGATAAACTTTTAAAGTTTTCCACGTATTGCACTCTCGTATTTATTCTTCTTCATTTTAGACTTTAAATGAAACGCATATTAAATAGCTAAATGCAAAACTCCATCACGCTTTCGAAATTACAATGTATATGAAATATCGGCGCATAAATAAGAAAAAAAAGAGTAGGTGGGAGTCTCTTTAATATTGCAACATTTCGATTGCCGTAAAAAAATACCCGCTTTAAACGGCATTTAAAGGTACTTCGAGGAATTCGCAAATAAGTAAACAAACCACGCGCTCAACGATGTTTTATACAGACCAATATTTTTTTTTTGCAATTTTGGCCGGCCGCGCCAGTAATGAATTTAAAAAAAATTCTCCGCATTCCTCCCGATCGAGCAAAAAAAGTATTTTAATGCACCGATCAAAGTGAAGCAAAAATATATGTCGCTATGTACCTTTTTTTTTTTTTTTTACTTTTTATTTTGTTTCTATTTTTCACCGCCTCCGGCTGATTGTATTAATATATTACTTATATTTTACATATATTCGGTTCTTCCAGGTACTTTTCATTTAAGGAAAGGAATAGCATAACCTACTTAAAAATTAATACGCTCCAAGTACACATATCCATACCGCCGCCCACAACTATTCAGAAACCTATATATATATATGTTAAATTTCGGTAAAGCAGTTTTTCGAATTAATTGTACGTGTTATTTTTCAAAAAATGTCTACGCAGATACGTATTTTTTTTTTTACAGAAATTCCTGCCGTCTAGAGAAGTGAGTAGGCCGAGGCAGTACGTTGTTGACGAAACTCGTTAAAAAAGAAACGAGTGTCTATTGATGAATCATCGCTAGGAATTTCGAAAGTGGTTCAACAAATTCAAATAAATAAAGAAAAATGCATCTGGTCAATGTCCGCAGTTGGCACACTGGAAAAAGAAAATTATTCTTTTTATTTTTTTAAATTTTCCGTCTTTGTCTGTTTAAATCAAACTTTACATTTTTGCACCATTTTTTCCGATAAGTGAGATATCCTTTTTTTGAAGGAGGCACTAAAAATAACAATTATAAAACTGAAACGCTTCACACTTAATATTTTTTTTTTTTTTTTTAAATTATCCTTTAAACAAATTTTTATTTTTGTGCCGTTAACCGTCCCTGAGAGGCTTATTAGAAAATTTGTCACTTCGATAAGTGTTATCTTCGTAAGGGTGGGGGAACACGCGAATTTCGCAAAATTTTCAAAGTCGAACGTCCAATCTGGTTTGCAGTGGTCGCAATATGATTAGTTACTCTCGTCGGAGAGCATTGGTTGTTTTATTTTAAAAAATAATTTGACCGATGAAGAGATACTTATATATTATTTCCAGGGACTTACTTTCCTTGTCGGGTTTTCCTCCTTATAATGTTCAGTATTTGCTTTGTTGCGGGGACCAGGCTTTGGGATTGCCCGTATTCAGGTTTACAGTCGATTGTGGTTACATTGTGGTTTAGATGGTAGTAGTTTAGATTTAAATTTTTTTTTTTTTCGTTTTCTCGATTGTGACGTACGTTCTTGGTTCTGTTTTTCATCTCATATGTTTAAAATAAGAAAGTTAGTTTCAGTTTAGAGTTCACCTTCGTTAAAAGTAGTATAGCCACACATGGTTTAGACGCCAGGCCAAAAAGAAAAAAAAAAATCTTTTATCGCATCTAGATTAAAAATACACGTACATCTTTCTTTTTTTTTTGATCGGCTTTAAAATCAGATTCCACCCATCGTGTCTATTTATTTAATTATTGTTTTTTTTCCTTATTACAATTTTCGAATTATTCATTTCCCCGAAGTAAATGAATATTGCAAATTTTTAAAATAAAAGATGTTTGTAAAAAAACAAGTAAAATTTCATTTTAATCGTTTACAGATAAGATACACGAATAAATATCACTCCGGAGCGATAGTTGTGTTGACAAGAACGATCGGAATTCTTTTCAAATTAATAGAATTTCAATCGTGATGAAAGCCGTTCGAAAATAAAATCGATAAGTTTCTTCTCGATATATTATAACCAATCAGTCTCGCCGTTAACATGTGTGTACACGTGCGCGTAGCTGTGCCCGGTACATGTTTAATAGGGTGCACTAAATAGCGTGATGTCGATTCATTTTCTTATACATTTCGTTTTCGCATTTCATTAAGGGAGAAGCTAAAAAGAAAAAAGCATTTAACTCTCCGACTTTTGTTTCGCTTCTTTTGTGTGTATGTGTGTACTTTCCACTCACGCTTAATGTGTGTATATTAAATATTGCTCCTGTCATACAAGTTTTGCTTAATAATTGACAAATGAACGGACTTTCTTTTAAGCGTCTTTAAAGTTTGAGCACGCCAGATTTTGGCCAACAACCGTGATTTTTACGATATCTTTATATCCTTTAAAATTGCAACAGGGCGATATATCGTTCTTTCAAATAAAATTTTGTTCGAGTAGTAGTACAGATTGTTCCTTGATCGTCCTTTATCTTTTTGACGTTTTTCCGCCCAAGATTAAGCTCGAGGACTTCAAAAATCCATATGTATTCGATTTATCTTGTAAATGTATTTTAAAAAAATGTCAAAATCTAACTTGGAAATTGGAGGTTGCTGTGTCAGATAGGTTCTTTTTACAGTTATCGATTAACGTTTCGATGATAAACGTCTTCAGATTGCGAGCGTACCAGGAGTAAACTGTTCTATTCCATATTTTTAGTCAAAAATGACAATTAACATTAATTAATTAAAAAGTATAAAAATTCAATGCTGAGCCCAGTTCAACGTTCTCCACTTTTCATTCTCTTTATAATGGAACTATGGAACCTGAAATGTTTTTTTATTTTTATAATTTTTTTTTTTATCCTCTTAAATAAACTGTCGACATGAGTCGAAATAAAAAAATGTATACAGTAGTACTATTTGTAATTAAAAATAGCCGTGAATCTTTGCATCAATAAAATTTTATAACAAATACATTACACACACGTATTGTGTTAGGCATGAAAATGATCAAATGAAAAACATTTTACGCAATACATCACCTAGGTAATAATAATAAAGAAGTATATTGTATTTAATAAAATGGAAATCCGGATTCCTTCTATCTCTTTATCCAGCCTAATCTATCGTCTTATCCGTGGTTTTTCAATTTCCCCTCCTTGCGGCGTTCAACTCTCTCTGCAATCTTTCGCTCAGGCTTTGGGCACAGTTTGCTTCTTGCTTCCTTATTTCGCTTCTCTCTAGTCCCCTCTTCTCTCTGACCCCTACACCCTTCCTCTCATAACTTTATATAGGTGACGCTAATCACATTTTGTTTGAGTGCACCTGTATCGCTACCGAACGTTCTTCCTTTTACTCTTCTCTTCTGTCAATTTGTGCATCTTTCGTTCTCTCCTTGCCATCACCCTCCGTCAACCCAGCACTTGACTCTTTTCTATTCTCCATATCTGATCGTATAAACATCTGATTTCGTTTCTCATCTAAAATTCCTAAAATCTCTTTCTATATTAAAATGTGTTTATCCAATCGGAAATTACATATTCATCCTAAATTATTATTATTATTATTATTATTAGCAATTTATAAGGTGTTAATCCTTAGTAAGTTAATATACGGATGCCAAGGCTATTCTTCGGCCAACAGATCGCTTCTGAAATCTTTAGACCCTATCCACCATTCAGCTTTACCTATATATATCATTCTCGGAGTACATCGAACGTCTCCCTCGCTGAGCATCTGTGCCTTAGCCTGGGTGTCCCTCCACTATCCTACATATTTGTGAATTTTATACTTTCCGCGACCTTTTTCATTGGGTCCTTCACTCTTCGTTCATTTTGTATCCGTATCCTCGTCGATCCTATCCTAATAATCCATTACCAAGAGTGATAACCCTTCTTGCAAATTGCAGTATTAATTTAGGTTTCCACAGGAGACATGCCCGCCATGTCTAGTTCCTTTGGGAGTACAGCGTTGTAACAGCCAACTGATCATTAATTGAATCACACCGAACGCAAGCAATGAGTGTTACCAGTTTCCTCAAAGAACAATATCTACGATATATAGAAAAATACAAAAATTTCACACCCATCTGTGTACAGACGGAGCAAAGGTGAACCTACAAGACCGGCCTTCTTCTACTTCGTGCGCCTATGTAAGCAATGATGAAACACACGCAGTTCGTCTTCATGATATTTATGGACGGTTCTAGAGGTTGAAATGTATGGCATTCTTTTAGGCCTCGAATCCCTAATACTTAGAGAAGTATCGCCTCAAAACTCTTTTGTGATTACGGACAGTGGAAATCAAGTTCCTTTTCGTTTCTTCCAACAAAAGTGTTCTCTGTGTGCAAAGATACTCGTAAATTACACAATAGGACAGCTCTCACAGTTAGGCTACGAGGTGATGTTCTTGCGGGCCCCCCTGCACATGCTAGAGTGCCGGGGAATGAACGAGCAGATTTAACTGCTAGAACAATGCTGTTCACCTCCATAAACATAAATGCTGACTAGCCTTCGTACACTGTGTCTAAATTCCCCTGCATATATATTATTCAAATAAGTGGAATTTGGCTGTCACAGAGAGCGTAGCTAAAGACCATCAAACCAAACATAGAGACGTGGTGGCCTCCATTCGAAATGACACGCAGGGAATTTTCGATTCTGAGTAAGTTTAGAATCGGACATACTTCTGTGTCGCACGATTATCTCTTTGAACGCGCCCCTCTTCCTGTAGTGTGTCCTTTTTGCTTGCAACCCGTTCCATCCGAAGTCAATGTCACATACTTGGACATTGCTCATGTATGAACGTGTTTGACTTATGTAACGACTCCGTTGAAGCAGTGTTGTCCAATGACCTTATCCAACTACAACGAACACACAAATTCATTAAAACAAACAAAGTATCCACATTCATATAAACCAAATGCTACATGTGCCGTGATAGCCTTGCAGTTTTTAGACGACACATGGACTATTAAATATATAGTAAATAAAGAATAATAATAATAAAAAAAAAAAAGCGTTGCAAAAAACTATTACAAATTTTTTTACAGAATGTTATGGTCGCGGGATTTTCTTTTTTTACCTTCGGCTTAAAAGTATTAACATATATGAAAAAAAATAAAAAAACTCCAAAAATACTAAAATAATTTTTTTTGTCAGAAATGACACACGTAATCAGTTAAAATCAACTCTTATTATAGAACTAGAATCTGGCCGACGAGATTGCTTCAGTTAAACGGGGTCCAAAGTTGAAATATATATTTAACATATTTTACTATAAAATTAGGAGAATAAAAAGAATACATATTTATATCAACTGTGTTAATAGGTAAACTGAAATTTTCGTTCACCATCTGACTGGTCTAATGATGACTAGAATAAAAATGCTGATTACTGGGTTACACACGTATAGGTTTAAAAACTAAAATGAAACCCGTTATGAAAAAGCCTTTATACTAATATAACTAATTTTGAACTGTACACAAAATCAACGCTCTCTCACATCTTAAATTATTTGATACATTTTGCGTTGATTTTGCAATTACACTGAAATCCAAATTTTGAAATTTATAATTAATGACTAATTGCAAACGTTCAACATACATATATTTACGGAAATGTAAGAATATATGGATATTTATTAATATTGTTTTCTATATTAAGAACGTTATTATTAAAGTTCATTAGTAAGACCGAGAGGTATTAAACTCCTTCACGCCTACTAAATACCCCTCTTTCTATATTTCTCACTTCGTACGATGCCCATCAGTTGGGAATGCTAAAACCTCTATAACTTCACGCAGCGTAAATATTTTTAATATCCTTTTACTTTTTCCTTTTTCGTTTTTGTTCACTACCGTCATTACGCAGAAACCTTAAAAGCGCTATACAAATATTTCGGTAGAATAATAATAATCTCTGATAGCATAAATAAAACCGAACGAGTGCAGTCGCAACATTATCACCAAAGTAGTCACAGTGACTCTAATTTTGTCAAAATGATAACATTAAAAAAAACAAAAAAAAGCGCACTGAGGTTCCTGTTATTATTTATTAGGCGTATAATTAATCTATAGTATTCGTACTGAGTACACTTAAATCGTTTTAAAAGTAATGCCCGTTTTATCGATATTTAATGTACCGCTACATGTAATTATATTACCCCATATTAATATTTAGTGCACATAAAGGTCGCTCGTTCGAAATCATAATTCACAAAACTCATTGATAGGTGAGGCATAACTGGCAAGTAAAATTGAAGGACATGCTATCTAGTTTACTATTCCTTTACTGGTGTTCGCGAGGTCATTTATCATTTTAAGCAAAATTTTAATCTGATTTCCGTCGAAATTCTGAAAATTGTAATCAGTAGATACGAATATTTATTATATTAAATGCTATTTTCACGAAAAAGTCGGAAGTGATATATATTCCAAAAAAATTGATCCGCAATCCTTTCTCATACTCGGCAAACTGCAGAAGAAGTCCAAGATGAAGTTATCGGACTGAAAAATTATAGCGGATGTAGAGATATTTTTCAATCTAGTACTCTAATAATCTGGAAAATTTTTGGTTGAAAAAAGCGATTTCTCTACCCCTTCGAAAACTTACCTCACCCAGGGGTCCTCTACTATTGTCGACAACCTACTTATGTAAGCAGAAATCTTCTGTATTCCTCATAATGAAATCTAAGCAAAGAAATCGTTTAAATGACAATATAACGATTTGCATCTGTCTTTAAGCAATACTAAACCGCAACAATTTTACAGTTTGGTGAAACAAATGTAAAAAATTCAAAAGTCTCTTTGATTTCAGTCAATTTTGTCGGTTTTTTTATTACGATTGCTACTTATTATTTTTTTATCACCTGATCGCGTATATTATTATTACTTTTGAAAGGGTAACTTAACAGGGCTGCTCGTCTTCTGAAGTTAATATGTTTTAACGGGAGGAGGCTTGAAATAAATTTCTTAAAATAAAAGGTATTTACAAGCTGGGGATGTTAATCTTTGAGTCATAAATCTGACGAACACGTAATTTCCAACAATAAGAGGTAGAAGATACTTCATTACATGATGGGTTAAAAAATTATCCACCACCCTTATATTAGTTTTAGTGTCCGATTCAACGATAAACTATGTAATACTAAAGATTACATTGGAAATATGGCGATAGTTTTATATTTTATAAGTTTCAAATGGATGAAAAAGATATTATTTTTCATCCTACAACAATCCTTCCGGACAGCTAGTAGTCTGAAACACTTTACTTTTATTATTAACTAAGAACCATTTAAAAAAGTGCTCATACTGATCACCTCCCGAATCATCTACATTTAATGTTTGTCGCGTCGCTTTAAAGATCCATCTATCCATGTATTTAAGATTCTTGCTCTTGTCGTTGTAGCTAGAAAATTATCTTCCTCCATTTCTTCTTGTTGTTGCCTGCTGTGGTATTAATCCCTTTATACGAAAGATGCCACGTTAAAAAACACATGAAAAATATTCTCACATTATTATTATTATTATTATTATTATTATTATTATAATTATTAGTATTATTTATATATGTCAAAAAAAAAAAAAAAAAAAAGAAGTAAATTTCAGTTATGTCTACACCGAGATTTAGGCCATATGTTCCATTTATATTCCACTACTCGCGCCACCTTTGCGCATATGCGGTTCATTATATTAATGTTATACATCTTCAATATTAATAATTTTTAAATAAATAAAATTTGATTTAATTTGATTTGAATTATTATTATTATTATTTTTTGGATACATCAGCAAAGGACATTCACTCAGTAGCAACAAGTAAAGAGAGGATCAGCTAAATATTGATTCGGTCAGAAATACACAGAATAATGGAACCGAGCTCTGGAATAAGGGACAGGGAGGGAAGTGGCAGGATGTAAGAGGCGCAAGAAGGACCAGGAAACGCAAGGAATAAAGAATATCAAGTTCCGACGAGAGAGAAGGACGTTCGAAGAAGATATGGTTGGAATCACAAAACAGCTTCGAGATTCGGATGAAGGTGACACAATTTAAAGAGAGCGTTAAATGAAAACGAAAACGAGAGAAAGCTGATTAGGGCATCGGATAAACAAATTTTAAATCTCACCGAATAACGGATTATTTAGTAAAAAGATTACAGAACAAATATAGCGCTGTGTGATTTGAGATGTATGAGAGATTAAGCTAGACGTGAAAATTAACGAATACTTTCATCGTTAAGTGTTTATACAAAGAATAAAAAATCTCAATTTTAAAACTTATAAAGAAGAAAGGTTTTAATATTTAAAATGAAAATTTTAAATTTAACTTTTTCGGTCAACCCATCTTGCTTTATTTTTAGAAATATCACGCTGAATCGGAATACAATGACTCTAAAGGGCACACATAAAAAACTACTGCATCAAGCCCGCATCGGACTCACATATAATCGATATTACGTCGTTATAAATCATGAAAATAACTACTATGGATAATTTGATTTAATTTCTTTTTTTTTTTTTTTTCACTTAAACTATTAATTTATTTCATCGATGCAGTATTATGAAAAATTCTCGAATGCGGGATAAAATAAAATTACGAATCGAGTTTTAATAAAGAATTTTGAAACTCACCCGGATCGGATCCAAAGAAGAAATACCACTCGAAATTCTGCTTATTTAATTCTGAAGGCTCAATAATAAAATTAAAAATAAAAACGAACCGGTCGTGGACGAAAAATAAAATAAAGAGTCGACAGACAGCAGATTAACGCTGAATTCAAATTTTATTCGATGGGTTTTTTACTTTTTGAAAGTTCTGATTTTCGCTTAGGATGTAATATTCAGGATATAAGGAATTCTCGTTAAGACTTTTACCACGTTATTCGCGTTTATTCATTGAAGTTCTACACGAAAAGAAGCTTTTCGTAACAAAATCCATAAGCGTTGCCATAAAAATATTTTTCAATTCCCTATACGCTTTCCGTTGCTTCAGATTATTTAACATTCAACTATTGAAGTTTTGTCTGCAGATACTTGCTAAGTTTGCGGAAATTAAACAGCCGTAATACTACAGCTGGCCTGAGAAACCTTACACTTCCTATAATAAAACAGTGGAGATGCAGAGGATTTAAAATTAATATTGCAAGAACTGAGAGTATAAAGACCAACCATTTTTGTTTTAAGCCAAGTGAGGATGGGCGAGGATGGGCCCCGTCAGAATTCAGCTATGCAACATGCCTCTTATTCCATTCTTTTTGTCCTCGCTTCCTTATCCGAGACATCCATTATTAGTTAGGACCTTTGCGCACAATCGTATTATCGCTTTCTTGGGAAAAAACATAGCTCTCCGATAATCGGAGGTGGAAATCCGACAATGAGATACTCTGGCTTCATTTACATTTCGAAGTCAAGATGGGAATAGTGTAAATCGCGAAAACTATTAAACAATGCGATAAATGAAATCGCAGGAAGGATCGCGATATCCAAGGGAAACAATACAAAAGTTTTATATGCTTTAGCTCTGAGCGTAAACATTGCTTTTAAAAATCTGAACTCACACAACATCGTGTACATCCGAAAAAATAAACACTAAAAAAGCTGTACGATCAAACAAGCTCACTTTCAATTACATCATGAACATCCTTCAAGAATTCAATAGCAAATTCGATAATACCGAAAATAGACTTAATATACCGGAAGGGAAACCAAACTGTCATTAACAAAAAAAAAAAAAAAAACAATAAAAAACGAGGAAAAAAACACGGCTGAATCACTCGGAATTTTTTTACGGAACGCCAATGCCCTTGTACACTTAAGAAAGTCATAATTTTTCTCCACTATAATAGATATAGCTCTAATCTCAAAATCTCACCTCGCAGTAACAGGCTACCCAAACATTCACGGAAAAGATATCTATTTTACTCCACGTACAGATGACGGTGTTTCAGAGATTAAAATAAAACATAATACTGAACACTGTCCAAAATCGGATTTCTGCAAATATAGCATACAAGCAACTGTCGATACAACTTAACGGAATGGCACAGTGCTAAACATTGTTGCTGGTTATTCTCGACTTAAACATTACAATCTCTCTGGCAACGTTACGAGAGGGGAGACTGGAATGCTAAGCACGAAACCAACAAACTCGCCACGCTTAAAAGTTCTGCTTTCGTAGAACCCAGCTGTATTCGAAACTGCTCAAAACACATGGCAGTTACATCTCTCTGTTGGCAAACTGATCCATGGGTCACCTAATAAACGGAACTTGATTTCTTCATCATAAAAAGAATGACAACCGAAATTACCTTTCGTGTTAAACAAATTAATCTGATTGTAAAAACTGTGACTAAAAGAAAAATAAAACGGCACCTCGCGAATAAGTTTATTAATTGAGAAGACAACTTTCATGACTTGATCAGTCAATCTGAAACTGAATACACAAACGAACTGAATGTGTGGCCTAACAACATCATTAAAGCAATTAGAGATGTTATAAAAGCTTAAAGAGAAATCAACTACTAAACTTTATAACGCGAAAAGTAACGTATGTGCTTGAAGTAAGACTTACAATTGCCGAAAGACAAGGACGTGATTGGCGGAATTCTCGCAATGCTAGGGACAAAAACATATTTAATCGCATAAGCGGGCAAATGAATTACCTAATCAAGGAAAATGAAACGCGGTAAGTTTTACGGGAATGCGTACAAAATCCAAGTGCTCTACAGCCGATAATGATGATTCGCCGCGGAAAGCGTTATGCAGCCTCAAACGCCCGTACACCCGCGTCCTTCCATTGAAAGATAAACGGGACAAGAGTAGATAAAAATTAAGCAGAATTATTCGCGAAACAATTCCAAGTATTTCAACCACATGATATTCCTTCGAGCATCCTACCGATAATTTCAGACAGGTAAAATTAAAGTAACATCGTTCCTTTAGCGAGAGATAACTAATGAAATGGACAAAATTACACATGAAAAAAAGAAAAAGCTGCTGGAATTTCTTACTTGAAAAACATTTTTACCACATAACTATTGTATCGTCTAATCATAAATTTTTAACGCGTGCTCGAGATTACATGTTGCTAACTGTTTCGAAACAGCAAAAATCATCATACTCCACAGAATAGTTAAAACCATCTGCAAAAATCTCGTTACATTCGACAGCAATAATGTAAACTATTTGAAAAACTCATATAAAGCCACTTGTAAATCTTCTCGATCATCAATATTGCTTCAGAAATCAATCCTAAACAATAAATCAAATCTCTACACAAAGATACACATCTACAATAGTGGAAGTGTTCGAAGAGGAAATGTACTACTCGGGGCGGTTTTTCTCGATATCTCACGATCAACTTTAGCACAAAGGCGTCATATCAAAATTCAGCAGTCTTTCTCCAGAGAACTGTTATCGACTCGTTAGAATCGTACTCGACTTTAATTTTGGATAGTACGCGTCAAACCATCGCTTTAGCAGATTAAAGCCGAATGTACCTGTAAAACCTCTCTTTCGTATATATATATATATACTAATATATGTACGCAAGATTTAGATAAAACAGTAACAGCTACGTAGCAGGGCGATATCACATAAAATCTGTCAGCGACAGCCAAATCGAAACCACGAATGATCTTCAACGCGCATTCGATGAAGTAAATCGGCGACATGTGCCCCTAAAATTAAGCTGAATGATTTTTTATGCGGTATTATCGCTGCACCGTGCAGATTCTCTATATCAAGCATTTCTAGGCAGTCAAACTATACCCCCCAGGCTTTAGCAAATATCTTGGTACGCACCTTGAGATGACTTGCATGGGAAACACATACTGACAAAAACAAAAATCGTTCAGCTATATTGACTAACCGGATAATCATTACCTCTTGTGTAAACGCCTGCTCTACCAACAGATTACAAAATCAGATTTTTGGCCCTTAACTTTTTCGGGATACTTCACAAAGTACAATTCTGACAAGAGATTCATACAAGACAAATTGTCATCACTGTTGCTTGTACTAAGCTGTGAAGTTCATAGTTGAAGTCATCCGAGATTTTGCTAAACAACAACACAAAAAGAGGTTATACCAATTTAGCTTCTCGGGACGAGTTGTAAAAAAAAAAATGAAAATACGTTATGTACTTGGAGTTTTACCATTAGTTCAATGACACCGCACTCACTTGAGCAGATACGTTCGATCTCAATGTACCTCGCTTATTAATAGAATTACTTATTTGAATATTTAAGATTGTAACCGTGCAAGTCTTCGGAATTGTTTAAAACAAATATATCAACTCCGACGAAGTAGTAATCATTGCACTGTAATAATATTTAAGCATTTTATCCGGTGTAATCAGCCTCCTCGGCCTAGGCGCTAGAATAAATTTCTTAACACTTTTGAATACGCTTAAAATATGTTATTTCCACACGTTTTGCAAATTATTATTATTAGTAGCCTTCGAGGCCGATATAAAAAGTAAAATAAAAACAACATAAAACAGTTAATATAAAAAATTGATTTACATTGCTAATGATAAAATTCTCGTAAGTAAAGGCAAATTGGTTTTTTCAATTTTGAACATTTTAGGTAGAATTCGAAAGACTTCCGAACTTCTTTATTTTTCTCGATGGAAGGGCGCTTTTATAAACTGATTAGTCCTAAAATATTAGAGTTGCCGCTTAAAGATTTCAAAAACACAGCCATCGCGAAACTATTTTGTTTTTTGTTTTTTTGTGTTTTTTAATCTATCTTACTCAGAGAAACCATTAGAAAAAGAAGGAATCAATTTTATCTGGATACGATATGAAATGTTGTCAGCAGGAAGTAATCAATATACTTGGAAAAAGTGTAAAGAAGGAAAAAAGCAATATAATAAGTGCGGAGAAGGAAAAAACCCCGAAAACTGGAATACAGAATGCTCAACGAAAGAGATGAAAACTTAACAACACGTGATCAGCATCGCAAACATGCGCTTCGTTTGAGAGAAGAATGCGGGGAAGGAAATCGACAAAAAATGAAAACGGCAGGAAGATGAACAGAGCAACAAAGTGAAGGAAACGAAGAGAATCACACGAATTAGCGATAAAGACTAGGCTGAGAGAGTTATGTAATCGGTTTGAAGTATGTGACGCGGAATATTCATTAAAATAAGCTTGTTCTTTCCTGTAAATTCTAGCATTTCAACGCAACATCCAAACTTAACCGTTCAATGCCGTTTGAAAAGATAATTTCAGTCAATTGGCAAGGTGTACGGATTTTGTGAGGAACAAGGCGCAAACATTACTGATCTAAATGAAAATGGTTTTTTCGTGGCTGTTGAAGTTATCCCCGCACGTCTATTTTTGGTAGAAACAATCCACATGAGCTTTTAACGTCTCTCAACTTCATCATCAGCGAGAACTAACTAAATTAACAGAAAGGAATATCGGTATAAATAGTGAATTTAACAAAAAACACCGAAAAAAAATGTCATTACTCGACAATATTAATACGCGGTTAGGTTGTGCGGAGTTCTTTCATTAACGGTATTGCTAACGATGTGGACAGGCAGCTGGAACCGAATAATAGAGGGATCTTTTTCATTTGTGTGTTTTTGTCAAGCTGTTTATACTATTTATACGATTGACGTGAACGGACAGAGCGCCAAACACTCTTCTTCATGAAATGATAGGATGAGATAATTTTGTGATGAGAGATAGTGTAGAGCCGCTTCGTTGAAATACGATAACTAACGTTGAACATTAGCTTCGGTGGGGATGAAATAACGGAAATCGGGGAAATTGCACAACTCCGAGGCAAAGACGGGGAGGGAAGCGACAGTTTTGAATTCTATGGGGCCGACTTGAATTATCATAAATAAAGAGGAACGATTGTCAAGTTTAGATCAGATTAGAATATAATGATCACCGGATTAATTGAAGGGCCAGAGGAGGCTTTTAGTAGGTTAAGAAGTCTTCAGGGAAGAATTACACAAAAATAGTTCATATGTGTCCGTGAAAGAAGAATCGACTGTTAAAAAAGACACCCGCATAGTTGGTCGATTCGCTCATGCGGGATAATTATACAGTAAAATGTTTGCGGAATTTTTTCCGACATAATCTAGCAATTTACTATGCGAATTTTTTCGAAATTTGCGTTCTTCAGTTTTAAAATTGTTCACGTTTCATATAGTTTATCTCTATATTGCGATGACGAAAGTACATTGATTAAAAGAAAAAAAATAACTTTCTAACTCCTACCGAACGGGCTGTGTAGACTCTTTTGCTTTTTTTTTTTTTTTTTTTTGCAGCTTTATAATGTGGAAGAATGTAAGCAGTTTAAATTTTATACGGTTGTAGAATGTATTATTATTTGACAATACACACTAATTTCATGGCATACGTCTGTTTAAATTCTCTTACAATACTTCACATTTATTCGTCACGATTCTCTGACGGTTCGAAATAAGCGTACCACCGTGCTTTGCATAAACTAAATATCGATGATAACGACGCATCCAGTTTGTTTTTGCTATACACATATGTGTTAAAGAATAAATGTGATAATCCCAATAAGCACACGCGGGAATCTTAAAATACGAGTATCGAGCTAACAATAAAAATTACATTTTCGTTTTTTTATTTCCTTTTTTTTTTTTTTTCCTATCAGTATTTCATCACATTTACGCAAAAATACCGGTGGGAAAAAGGACAGAAATGACATCAAAAATTAGTACTAATTAAGAAATTGTAATAAATTAATAACTCTTCTGGCAATGTCTGTTTTTGTTATATTTGCCATATGCGCTGTACGAAGAAAGTGACGTCAATGGGAAACCGTATATATTATATATGTAACAACAGGAACAAGCTAGTTTACAAGGTCTTTCCTGTTGCGGTTAATAAAAATTGAGTACTCGAACTTCCGACAAATTATAAATATCGTTCACTGACTTTTATACTTTGGCCGGCTGTAAAATTGTGACTGGAGGGGGGAACTGCTGCCCTTTAATTAAATCTTCTTAACCGCTAGGGTATAATTATTTTAAATCGTTCATCTAATAAAGTCTCATTTTTCGTTCCTACTATTTCGAATATTTAAAAAAAAAAAAAAAAACGTGCACAATCTACAAACATGACCAAAACAAAAGTGGATGAACGTAATTAATTTTTTTCATCTCTTTCGAAGGGTTCCCCCAAATATTCATTTTCTAATCATTTTAGGGCGTACCGGTGACATCGCTGTTTCCTCTGTTCAAAATCTGCTAAACTGACATACGACTTGAACCTATCGCGTAATTTTGTATAAAACAATGGGGAATTTTTTTCGGTCTTACATGTACAGTCTAGTGTACAAATGTAGCCGCTAATGAAAACTTTACTTCAATAGGGAAACAAATTAGAAACAAACGCCCCGCAATTAACAAAATAATTATATCAACTTTTATAAATCGTATGAAGTCCCGTCATTCCGGTTATTTACCATTAGGCAATGAGAAATCCACAAAAGGCGAATTGATGATAAATCTTCTTCAAAATGATTCAAAATAAGTGAAGAAAGTTTTAAGTTAAAAATCCTCATTAAGCTACAGCCACCGTCATTAGTAGACTTAAATTATTACTTCAATATATTTGGTGATTGTTTAATGTTAAAAAGGTGAACATTTCATATTAATTAATATTAAAAATAAAATTTTCTATAACACGATAAAATTTTTACTTGTAACATTTTGAAAAAAATATACTAACCATCTTCAAATAAATGATTTTTCATAATCAAGATTATTTAAATTTTAAATTTTATTACTTCATTAAAAATTATTCAGAAATATATATGTATATATTTTTTCCAAAAGGGCCGATAATTGTTCCTTTGCTTCCTTTTCCAATTTTTTTATCGGCCCTTTTGGAATAGGAGACAGAAATGAAAGAGGAGAAAGACTAGCAGAATTTGCAAGAAAGCACGAGATGGCGATATGCAATACATGGTTCAAGAATCACGAACGAAGAATATATACTTGGAAAGGTTATGATGGTAAAGTCAGGAACCAAATCGATTACATTTTGGTTAGTGCACAGCACAGAGGTCGGGTTAAAAATTGTCATACATACCCATCGGCTGATTGCAACAGCGACCACATCCTTCTAGCAAGTAGAAATAGAATAAATATGAGCAAAAAGAAGAGGCACATAGATAAGGAAAGAAGTGGCAGATGGGATACGAATGGATTAAAGAACGAAAGGATAGCAACGGGGACTATAATAATCAAATTGCCAGAAGACTAAAAGATGGAAATGAGAACGGCGTAGAAGCAGGCGCAAATACAATGTGGAACAATTTCAAGGAAGCACTGACACAAACTGCAGAGGACATGCTGAAACAAGAAAACCGAGTCAAAAAGAATAAGCACTGGATGAAGGAAGAAATAATAACAATGATGAATGAAAGAAGGAGAATAAAAAACCGAAACACTGAAGAATATATAGTATTAAACAAGAAAATCCAGAAACAGTGTATTCAGGCAAAGCAGGAGTGGTATGAACAGAAATGTAAAAGAATAGAGGACCTTGAAAGCAGACATGCATACCGTGAAATGTATGTAGAAATAAAAGAATTAATGAAAGAATGGAAAAGAAAGAAAAATAAGATAATGATAATAAAAGATATCAAAGGGAAGATACATAGAGAAGAAAACGAAATAAAAAAAGCATGGATAAAATATATCCAGGAACTATATGGGGACAACACAAGACCGCATTATAAATCATTAAATACTGCGGGAGATGGTCCAGATATATTATTACGAGAATTGGAACAGGCAATCAAAGTAGGCAGAGGGAATAAAGCGCCGGGTGAAGATAGAATCACCATGGAAATGATGAAAGCTTTGGACAAAAATAACAGAATAGCACTGCTGGAAATTATGAACAAAATATATTAAGAAGGAATAATACCAGAGGACCTATTGAAATCGATTATTATACCAATTCCAAAAAAGGGGAACGCAATAAAATGTACTGATTACAGAACAATAAGCTTAATGAGTCATATACTAAAACTTCTACTATCAATAATAAACAGGAGGATAGAAAGCAAAATAGACAATCATCTAAGTAAAACACAATATGGCTTCATCGCAAAACGAGGAACAAGAGATGCGATTTCGCTACTACGAATCCTCAGCCAAAGGGCAATAGATGTGAATAGGGACGTATATCTGTGCTTCGTGGATTTTGAAAAAGCCTATAAGCAACTAATGGATATACTTATTAAATACGGATTAGATAAATAATTAAACATATATATTGGAACCAGAAGGCAACTGTACGAATAGGACAGGAACAGTCAAAAGAATATTGCCATATAGCAAGGGGCGTACGACAAGGATGCCCGTTGTCACCGAGACTGTTCAACGCATACGTGGAAGAAATAGTCAGAATAGGAAATATTAATAGACTCGGATTTAATATAAACGGAACAAGAATAGCGTATATACGCTGATGACCAAGTATATGTGGCAGAGTCCAGAAGAAATTTACAAAAAATAATGAACATAGTATCAGTAGAAGGCATAAAATTAGGAATGAAAATAAACGTTAAAAAGACAAAAGTTGTGAGAATAGCAAAAACATTAAATAGACCTTCCGTAGAAATATATATATGTAGATGGGGAAAAAATTGAACAAGTAACCAAGTACATATACCTGGGGAGTTTAATTACAGAAAATGGGAAAGACGATGATGAAATAAGAAGAAGAATAGGCTGTGGCCGAACTGCATTTAATAATTTAGAACGAGTGCTTAAAGATAGAAAACTGAAAATACAATTAAAAATGAGAATCCTTCACTGCTTCGTATGGTCAACAATGCGATACGCTTCGGAAACCTGGACGATATCGGAGGCCAACAAAAAGAAAATCAATGCTTTCGAATTATAGTGCTACAGAAGAATACACAGAATATCATGGCAGGAAAAAGTAACAAATGCGGTAGTACTGAATAAATGTAAAATTGGTAAGCCAAACCTAATAAATATCATCGAAGAAGCAAAAAAGAAATACTTTGGACATAAAATAAGAGAAGAAGACCTTTTCACGACCACCATACAAGGGAAAATTCAGGGAAAAAGACCACGAGGAAGGAGACGGATGGATTACATACATGGAATAGCCGGAATAAATTCACTCTTAGAAGGAATACAAATGGCCAGGCAGAGACAACTGTAGTAAAACGAGGGACCGCACCAACCTCCTGAATAGGAGATGGAAATGATGATGATGATGATATATTAAAATTAAATATATCTGAGTTACACTTTTTTTAAATTTATAATAATTTTAGATAACAAATGTTTTTTACAATTTAACGGAAAATTAATAAACGGCTTTAAAAATTAAAAAGAATTATAATTTATTCCTCGTGTTAATTATAAATGATCGATTCATTTTTGAAACAATTCGAATTCGAATTCAAATACTGGTTCTACGCATTGATGTGATTAGTTCACATATTTCGACTCGAATTGGGAATAAAAATACGATTCGAGGATTAATCCGATTATATTAATCCGACGACGATTATTTCGGAATGAATGCAAATAACCGAGTATCCAAATAATCCGATTATTTACATCACACTTCAGTTAGACACCAATCTAAACTGTGCTCGAAGAAGGAAGGGATAAGAGATGTTAGGGGCACTATAATACTAATTTTCTATGCATATTTATCTCATTTTTAATAATAGTTTCGAAGAAATATTATCATCCAATGCTACACCGACTGCTCTAAAACTGAAAATAGGGTGACTTGTACGTAGCCTGTTAAAAGAAAAATATTCCCACATCTTTTTTTTTTTTTTTTTAGATTAGCCTTCACTATTTAGCCACTTTTTTTCTTTTACTTAACCCTGTATAGGGTATTTTATAGAACTTTCTTATTTATTATTTCCGTATTTATATATTTATATATTGTGGTATTTTATAAATGTATACACTAATACAGCTAAATTCGACGTTGGAACTGCCACTATCTGTGTTACTGAAACCGGAAAGGTATGCATCTCTGATAGGATTTTAAATTTGTCCCTACCCTGCCGTAAACTTTACATTGCCAAATAACATGATCAATTGTACCCTCTGTTCTACAACTACTGCATGTACTGTTATTGATAATATTGATTTTTTCCAAGTGGACGTTTTGTTGTGTCCTGTTCTTAATCTCGTTATCGTTACTATAAAGTCTCTTCCAAAATCATTCGCTCCTTTAAACCAAGGGACCACCCTTAGGACATACTTCTGTATTCTTGAATAATCTTTTCCTTTTTGATTGCTACTACCCTGTTGTGGTACTCGACATTCCACTTCGTCATAGTATGTTCTTTTACTTACCGCTAAGAAATCCCACCAATTTAATTTTTGGACAATTGTTCTACCTACTGCGGTTCTTGCTATTCTGTCTACTGTTTCATTTCCTTTAATACCGCAATGCGACGGAAACCACTTTAGAATTACTTCCGTGCTTGCCTGTTGTAAATTAGATACTCGTCTTCTTATAAGGCATTATCGAATATTTGACGTTTTCTAGCCAATTGCGTGTGAAAGTTTATGCAGTACGGCTAGAGAGTCCGTTAGAATTAATATTTTTTGACCGACAAGCCTTCTAGAATATGTTCTAGATTTTTTTAATATAGCAAATAATTCCAATTTTAAAGGAAGAGATGCAGCACATACGTCAACCGAAAAGTTTTAAAAATCACATCGCTATTTTATTTACATGACAGCTACCTTATTATCTCTCCAACATTCCCTATTCAACTTTCAGCAACAAGATCTAACAATAATCCTGTCTGATTCCCTTACGTCATTCCAACTGATCCATTTTCACCAAACGTTCAGCGCATTAACGCCATCTTAAACACAATGTATCTAAACTCTATTTAAACGAAATTCACACGGATCCCAAGACATGCAGGAATCCTGATATGGTGGATTTATCCGCCAAGCTACCGCACTCAACAGCACAATTTCTACTCTTATTTGCCCTACTGCTGAAGACTTCAATAAGCAGCATTATAAACGACTAATACTTTCTCTGTGGAAGCATCATTGGCATAATGTAAAAAGTAATAAGCTTTGGAAATTAAAGGTACAACCGATACCGTGAAACTCTTCAAATCGAAAGTCACGTCAAGAAGAGGTAGTAATTACTCGTCTGCGTACTGGACACACTCGACTTACTTATTACGCCCATCTCTTATTAGATTCCCACTGACCTCATTGTATGGCGAAGAGGGCTTAACAGTTGCCCATATTCTTACATGCTCAAAAACAGCTTCTTTCCAACTCTCTCTCTCTCTCTCTCTCTCTCTCTCTCTCTCTCTCTCTCTCTCTCTCTCTCTCTCTCTCTCTCCATGATCCATCAAGCTACGTTCCAGCTTTTAATGATTCCTTTAACGGTAAATTTCCTCAAACAAGTCAAATTTTTCCATCTTATTTAATCGAATTTTCTTCCTAATTGAGAGCCATGAAGCCCTCATAAATAAATAAAAAAAAAGAAATTGAAACGCTCTTTTGGAAAATATATATAACGTATTTCTAACGACTAGTCCGAGCGCGGAAGTCACAAAAGCATCATAAAGAATAATGTACAGAATTTAAAACTATCTAAAAAATCAATTTAAAAATATCCCCGATCCGCTAACCCACATAAATATTGCCCCCTATTGTTTCCACAAATTTCTTGTCTCTTTTTTACATATAATACATGTCTGAGAGTTGTTTTGATTTTTTTTAAAATTCCATCGCGAAATTATACATTAAGAAAAACATATTTTTCTCCTCTGTGGATTTTAAATTAACTCCGGTTATCAATAATTTCCAAGTAACCGTCGACCAACATGGGGTTACCTACTAATTCCAAACTAGAATCACACTACATTGTGACAATAAATGTTCTCTCGTAGATTTGTATGTACTAAAATCTAATGTGCGCATATAAATATATATATATAATACTATTATTAATTTTTCGAATATTTGCAATAGTCAGCGGTTGCATTAAAAATATTTGTTATTTTCACTGTTCATAATACCGAATGGTTCACTTATTGAAATGTAATAATTTGGCATATAAAACGCAAATATAACAAACACATTTAATTTATAATAGTCAAAAACGTTTTCAGCCATAGCTCATAGCTAAAATGTGCTTTCATTTGTATCATTAATTTTAGCTAATGATGAGCTACACGCGAAAATATTTCGTAGTAGTATGTCTTGTTTATATCTGTTTAAATTTGTTATATTTGTATTTTGTTCCGAATTACTAAAATTAAGATCTAGCAGACAGTATGTTAAATGATTCTGTATTAACTTATTAAAATAATATATTCAGTGTATAATTCCGATCATGAAGCACTAAGCTTTGAAAATATACGAAATATATGTATTATTTTAATAAGCGTTTATTCCGTGTTATTGTAGAAAATTAAACGGCCGTTAAGTTTAAGTGAACTGTATAAAGTGACAAAAAACTGAAGCTGCATTTAAAAAATTAAATTTAAAACTTGTAAAAAAATTAACGAATTAATTTTTATTTTACAGATTTGTAAAATGAACGATCGGACCGAATAATGTTTTGCGAGTTTTTTATTATGTTATTATTGAGCCTTTTTTTTTTATTTATTGAGAGTCACCGGCCGTGCAAGCGATGATAATTTTCAGTAATTTCATTATACGGCAGCCCGCTCGAATGAAAAATCGTCCCTTAAAACTACCTACGCTACGAATATTATCCAGAGACATTTAATATAGAGAAATTATGTTGCGGTAAATAATGTTTAAACAACAAACTGCGGGTGTGTAGGCGCGCAAGAAAGAACAAAAAAAAGCAAAATATGAATTTAGTTGTATTTTTAATTTTTTTTTTAGATTTTCCAGATTTTATGTAGGCCACAATATAAAGCGGTAAACGGTTATACATATACCGACGGTATAATGAACAGATATAAGAAAAAATACACACTACAACAGACAAACCGTCTAAAATTAATCTGTTGGTTTTCCAGCCGTTTTTAAAAAAAGTATCACGTACACTTCATTTGTCACGAACAGTGTTTCACATTTTCACTCTAAAATTAATAATGCAATGACGCAAGTTTTTTTTTTCTTTTCTTTGTTTTAAATTTTCCAAGTGCGTTCTAAATTTTAAGTTTTTCAAATGATGATTTTATTGCTGCTATTTGTTCATACTACTCATCTCATTTGAGGAATTTGTAGTACCTTTTTTCTTAGAACTCGTCATAAAGGAAAATTATATTCTAATGCGCAGCATAGGTGATGAATGAAGATATTTAAACAAGGAAGTAGGAAGTGGCTCAAGAATTAAGAATGTAAGCGAAAGCACTTAATAAAAAGTAAGAGAGGATTCGAAGGAGATATGATCAGTTTCATAAAAACTGAATAATCCGTACGATGAGAAGAAGAATAACATCGGTACAAAAGAAGTAAAATTGAACCCGAAAATATCGAAAGCAAACCAGAAGAACAAAAACAAAGACCTAAAAAGACATATATCAATTCTGTATTTAAAATAAATGACCATAAACTTTCTTAACAGTATCGTTTTCAGGCATAGCCCATCTTCGGCAAGAAAACCAAAAGAAATAAGACAAGCCAAAGACCATATTTAACAGATGGAATCTGAGGACACACTGATCGGATAGTGGTTAAGCAAAATATAGCAAAATAGAAATGTTGACAATTTTTTTTTTTCTTTTTTTTTTGACATAGCACCTAGTGTAAAATATAAATACTAATTAGCTATTTAATTTGACTTCGTGGAGTGAAATTTAAAGATAAAAGAAAAAAAGGAAATAAATACGATCCTCTCTTGACTGGTTCTGCAATCTCACGTACGAGTAGCATTAGTTGCAGAGCTCACAAAAGGTTCTCTACGTTTAAGTCTCCGACTTGGGTTGTCCGTCACCAGAAGCTGGAACATTTCAGAATTTAAGTGCGGAAGTGAAGTAATCTCTTCTTATGGTTTACCGCAACCTTCTGGATCACTTCGTGCACATAGGGTACACAAAGATCTCTAGGAGGATCTGTATTACGGATGTACCTAGGTGCATTAACAATACAGCGTAGCACTTTGTTCTGAAATTTCTGATATCGATATTTGTCGATCTGGTGCAACTCCATAGTTGCAAACCGTAAGTCCACGCTGGACGCAGTATTTGTTTACACAACAGCAGTTTATTACGAATGGTAAGCTTCGAGAACTTCTGCCAGTTAGCCAATACATTTTGCTGTATTTTAGTTCGAGCTGTTTCCGCTTTTTTCTTACATGAAAAACAAAATTAACAAAAAAAAAAAAAAAACATAAAAAGGGTAAACATGTATCGAAATATACTTATATAAGAAATAGGGAATTTCGGATGAAATGAAAAATGAAAGAGATAAATTGGTAATTGTGGGAAAAATCCTCGTAGCAAAAAATATGGAAATATGAAAAATATAAAAAATACATAAAACATCAGCATATTTTAATATTAATGGTTAAATTTTAATATTGAAAAGTGAATTATTGTTATGTGGTACTTGATCATTTAACATATTATTTTTATGCTTATTTGTGTAATAATTTTCTGCTTCGTTCATATATTTACACCTTTGTTCCATAAAACTAGTACAGTTTCTTTCTGGAGAATTTGGTTCGTGTTTATTTTTTATTAAGTGCTCGGCGTATGTAGATTTCTCAGCTCCGGTTTTATTAAATGAATATTTTCCCGATATCTGCTTCTAATTTTCCGGTCTATTTGACCGATATGTACGATTTTTCGCAGTTTGTACGGTTTATTTTATCCTATACCGATGTTGTTTTTTAAATTACTTTCTGTTTTGAATGCTGATTGTAGCCCTTGTTTCTTAAATAAGTTTTTGTTAATTTATGTTGTTATCAATGAATGTAAACTTTATCCCCAACCTTTGTTAATGGTGTTAGTTTTTCGTTTACACTTAACTATTGATTTTATTTTTTGAATTAATTTGTCAACTATTTTTCTTCATTGCAATTACTGTTTTTAACGATGTTTTTTAATATATTTATTTTTTTGTGTTTTTTATTTGAAGATAGTGAGGTATGCCACTTAATAAAAATGAAGCTGAGAAATCTACACACACACACACACACACACGCCGAGCACTTAATAAAAAGTAAACACAAACGAAATTTTCCAGAAAGCATAGTAACTGTACTAAAGGGTGTAAATACATGAATGTAACTCTAGAAATTATTATATAAATAAGCATAAAAATAATTTGTTAAATGATAAAGTATTATTATTATTTTTTTTTACCCGAAAGAACTGCAGAGGGATGAGCTTCAATCAAATAGCAATACGATCAGATATTGCGGAACTAAGAGAAGGGATAATAGACAAAGAAGGAAACGACAGGATGGAAGAAGCGCAATAAGGAGCAGGAAGACCAAGAACTAATATTTGAGCATAAAAAGCAAACCGTTCCGTGGCGAACAAAGGATATTCGAAAAGGACGTGGTTAAAATCGCAGAGGGCTTCGTCGTTTGGATGAAGAAGATGCAAGGGTGAAACGAAAGCGAGACGAAGGCAATAGAGAATGGTTGAAACGCAAACGAATAATCGAAACGATAAACTAAAGGGGGAAATCACAGAATCACGGCTAGGAAGGAAGACTGGGTGTACAGAGAAGTAGAAAGATTATGTGTTGGAAAAGGATGAAACATAAAAGTCAGACCAGATTCTTAAATGGTATTTTCCGCAAGAAGGAAAGAGATTAGACTCTGGAATTTGAAAAGTGAATGAGCGAGGAAGTAGCAACTCAGGCTAGAGAATCCGCCATTTCATTGCCCGCTATCCCTAGATGACTAGGAATTTACAACAAAAACAATATTAATTATGTGTAGAGAGGAAAAAACGTGAATAAGAGAATGGATACGCAGAATAATAAAATCGCATGGGTAAGTAGGAAGAGGAGGAGAGATGGCTTGAAACGCATTCTTGGAGTCAGGAATAATTAAGTATTCGAAGGAAGACCGATGGGAGAAAATTTAAATATAGCCGCGAGCTCGGCCGTATAAATTGTACAAAAGGAAGGAAAACGAAAAGATTCGGATAAGTTAACGTCCGGGATAATGGAAAAAGGCTTCAACTCCGCCAGTCAGGCCCCCTTGAGCTATTAGTGAAAATACTTACGTGCGCGAAGGGAAAAGAGAATTGAGAATGTTGCGGAATTCCTGTCTAGCCTCGATGTCGGAGGAAAACTCGTAAGATAAATGCGGAAAAACACCCGGATGTGATAGGTTATCAAAGTTAAAAGAGAAATAGGGCAAGTTAAAGGAAGTAAAATCATGGAAAGAAGGTAGGAGCTGTGAGACGCAAAGAGATATATGCGAGGATAGGAATTTTCTTCGGCGTAAAACCCCAGTTGTTCTTAATAGACGGATAGGTAGGAAAAAGTTTCGACGACGTCAATGACAGGCGCTTTGAAAGAAAACAATAACCCAGATATAGAATCTACGGATAAAAGAGGGGAGGCGTACCGGATTCAACCAGTAATGCCGGAATCAGAGCCGATTTCAAGGAATTAAGCTAAAAACGGAGATCCGAATTTTGGATATTATCTAATTTGGAAAGAAGACACTTAAAGCCATTACCATAAGATAAAGAAAACTTGGATCGAATGATAAATTTGTACAAAGAGACAAGTAAATAGGGATCGCCTCCCTATTTCGTAGAGGAGAAGGGGGTTTCAAATAGTTTAGTCTTTTAAGTAAAGGAAACAGACATATTCAAAAAAAAAGACAGTCTGCTCTTAAGGAATACACCGAGATAGTGGAAGCAGTCAATACAAGAAATAGAGAAACCGTTTAATTGATGCGGTGTTATAAGGACGAAGAGATAACACGATACAGGAAGACTTTAACGGAGAGATAGAAATGTGTGAGAAAGAGCATCCTCTTCAGCATAGTAAGAGACCGGTTAATAACATCATTCGCTGTTTCATTATTATGTTTAAAGTGAAGAATAGGATGTCATCAACAAAATATAGGGAAGAGAAGTACTACATAACAATAACCCACTCTTCAGTATTAACCTTTTTTACATAATAACCCACTTTTCGATATTAACATTTTTACATAATAACCCACTTTCCGGTATTAACATTTTTACATAATAACCCACTTTTCGGTATTAAAATTTTAACATTACAATTTGCTGATGTTATTTTATGTATTTTTTATATTTTTCATATTTCCATATTTTTTGCCGCGAGAGATTTTCCACAATTACCACTTAATTTCTTTCATTTTTCATTTCGTCGGAATTTACATCTAATTTATACATACTTCTTATACATATTTCTTATGTATGTATTGATACATGTTTTCATTTGTTCTTGTGTCCTTTAGGTTTTACCTATTCGCATTTCATATTCCATCAATTTATATTCGGTTTTTTACGTTTTCTATATATTTTTTGTTAATTTTCTTCTTGTCAACGTTTCCATTTTGTTTTATTCCGCAGTGTTTAACTTCTATCCAATCAGTGTGTGTTCTCAGATTCCTTCTGTTAAACATGGTCCTTGGTCTGTCTTATTCCTTCCGGTTTTCTAGGTAAAGAGGCGGGTGGTGCCCAAAAATGGTTATTATTAAGGCAAGTATAATATTTATTATTTTCGATTGTTTACTATATAGAATTCATATATATATATATATATATATATATGTTTGTAAGTGTTTTTAGTAAACACAAAGACCGCGATAAAACCGACGGCTAAATGCGGGGACAATTTGGATTCTGATTGTCACAGTGCTGGAAAAAAGAAAAATTTACCTTTTGCGGTACGCGTATCACGAGCGTAATAAAGAATTTTGCACCCCCTCTTTAATAAAAAAAAAAAAACGCTAGTTGAAGTTTATTATAATTCAAAATAAACTTCAAATACTTCATTTAAAAATCCGTTTAAAAACGAACTTTTCTTCGATAATAATTTAGCGACCTTAGATTTTATAATTTTTACAATTTCGTACTTGTTCTGTTAATTAAAAATTGTCTAGAATTTCGTTCTGCAAAAGTGAAAACTTTGCACTACGCAGATGTCTTGTACACACCTTAACCATTTCCGAAAGAACTCAATGAAAAGATGAACATGTGTACTTTATGTCTCACTATTACAATTGGTATATACAATGATTGCCGCCAGACCAATAAGAGTTCGCTATTGATGGAGTACGCTCGCTGTAATATGACATAGTTTGTAAAAGTAGGCATTAAAACAGAACAATCATCCTGTATGATTGAATGTTGCGATGACTGAAATAACCGGCCGGCGAGAGTTATGAGAAGTCTACAGTCGACAATTTTTTATATAACACGGGCACATTCCGAGGAAAATGTAAACACGATGTTGTCGGTGATCACTCATAAAAATCGGCATTTGTTACGCAGAAATACCCGAAATATTTCAAAAAGTTCGTTACATCGAATTTTGAAGGTTGATTTTGAAGCGCCGAGTATTCGGTTTAAAATTCCGTGCATATTCCCCAACTTTCAGCTGAAACTGAAGCTTCTTGAATGACGTCTTCAAAATTATTCCTTAATCCTTTAACAGTTTGTAATAACTCGGTAGCGTACAGTGAATCAATATTCTTTCACTGTAATTGTTTTGATACTAATCTAATAACTCGCATTCTATGACTAGAAAAATAATAAATTGAAATTTATTTATATGTTTACACGTAATACAGTTAGACCCATTCATATACATATATGTTCGCAGCACCAGCTCAAAATAAAACTGTCAATTTTTGTTAGACTGAGCGGGGCCCCCAAAAGCTCGCCTCCCCGCACCGTGGGGTCTGCGGACCTTCAGCTACGCCACTGAACAGTAACATTTATGCTAATATTTCATTTGAAGTTGTTCCTTAATGATCGGTTCTACTTTAGATGTGTATGCTCGCAGATAGATATTCTTTCGTAAAAAACATTACCGACATAACATATAATTTATCCTCGAGATGTTTTTAGTTATGTTCGTATCATCGTCGTTTATCTTTATTAACTAACTGATTAATAAACAGAGCGCCACTAATTAATTTTATTATAGACGCACTTCTGTCTTCTAAATAAAAATAATCAATCGGCCCCGTTCACGGAGATGCCGAAAGAACACACGTAATTCGCGCGAAGCGTACATATAAAAATAGCGTAATCGGAAACCTAAAAAAGCGATTAAATAAATCAAAAGAATCAACAGAAAGAATTACGAAATACGAAAGGCTCGAAAAATTGACGGTTCTACTGATTATTAATTTTTAACAGTTGCCCCTCGGGGGAATGGTAGCGCGGACAGTGTAGGCAGAGGGAGGACGCTGCAATTTAGCAGTTGTCAGCTTTTTACGATTAAGCGATGTTTGCTTTTCGTTACATGGCAGTCGTCTGTCAACCGATTCTAAAAATAAGCGCTGCTTATAATCGGAGACGCCATTATTGATTTTTATTTTCACGGCGCAACGGGAAAACCCGGACAAAACAAAACAAGTTAAAAATATGAAAAAAACGCGAAAATATTTACTAAAAATAAGAGCAGATGGAAAAGCGCTAGCCTGAAATACGAGAGCAACTTGTTAACGAGATAAAAAATTCAGCGTCAATCGACTTTCTGCCTTCGGAAAAGGGAACACATTCGACGCATACTAACGCACCGGTTCAACTGTCACATTGCCGGCAAACTCGTGTCGGACAGTCGCCGTGTACTCGGACAGTTCCTCATTCTTGGCGTCTTCGGCGGAATTTAACGTAAAATAAATTCCGTTAATGTTGGTGAAATTGTTCACTATCGCCGCTGCCATATAGGCCCCGAAGAAATTGCCAAAAAACTGTCGATACCGCTACAACTCGCGAACAATTGGAAAACATTCCTCCCGTTTCACTTGGACCGCAGCCAGAGCAGATGGTTCTTTAATTAAATGCTACTTTGTGTTCCACTGCTATTTTCGAGACGTTGTTCCCTCTCACCGCGTCGCCACACCTTAGTGAGTGCGCCAGTGTAGCAGCGCATTCAATTATAACGGAGCATTTTCTAGACTTTATCATATTAACTTACCTCGACACTGTAAACTAATAACGTTCGTGGATGATATTGCAGTTGTTATAGGAGATAAGTCTGAACACACTCTAAGTAATAAAATGTATAATATATATATAACACTATTGAAAAATTTCTAAATGAATATGGACTAAAAATTAACGTATCAAAAGCAAACTACATGCTATTTAATTCTAGAATTCGTAATAGACAATTAAATTTAACACAGCATCTGGGTTAAATATAAGTGAAGTATCAAATACTAAATACTTAAAAGTATCGTAATTTCGATAATAACTTGAAATTTTACAATCACTTTAATAGTATTAAAAATAAGTTAACTAAATTTTTGTTTATCTTTAATAAACTTTATAATAATAATTGCAAAGTAAATTATACAAAAGGGATTATTTTATTATATAGGGCAGTCATTTTACCGAACCTACTATACAGTAGCATAATCTACGCAGATATGGATTAAACTTAAAAGATTTCAAAAAATGTTAACAAGTTATCAAAGAGAGTACTAGAGAGTCATTAAATTAATTAAATCATATAAAACGGTAAGTTATTTAGCGTGTCAGTAGCTGGAATTATGCCACTGCAGTTTGAAATTAGTGAACACATAAATTTATTTCGCATTAAATATTACTACCTGCTCGCTTAACTTCAATAATGCCTATTACGAAAATGGTGTAAATTTACCTATGAGCAATAAATCCCCTTTATAACGTAAAGCAGTTTAAAAGATTATTACATGACTATTACCCCTAACGTAATATCACACCATGCGGGATAATTGTAATAACAGTATATAACTTACACACACTTTCTTCCCTAACATTAATTAAGTAGAAAATGAACAATATAGATTATATACTAAATTTTTTTAACGTACAATTCCTCACTGGTCACGGAAATTTTAGAGACCATCTACACCGATTTCAAATTGCTGATTCGCCAAATTGTATTAAATGTAATTTTCCCCATAATCGTATCGCTCATATATTAGCTGGCTTTAGTAGCACTGATCTACATTTTCGGTGCTCAGCAGAAAATTTAGTAACTAAGAATTTTCAAATGTTTAACAATTTTACCGTTACAGAAATTAATTTCCGTAAGCAATATATACACTTCTATTAATTAACCGCAATCAATGTTAGGGATGATCTGACACCAAAAACTTTATTGGATTGGTCGTTTCAACCTCACCATCATAAAATTTGTATTACTCTAATGCAAATACATTTGCCTCATCGGTATTATCCAAAGTGAAGACCCAAAAAAAAAAAAAAAAAAAATTGTAACGGAGCAAACTGTGAAACATTTTGAATGTTACACGCGTGAATATTTTTCTTTTTATTGATCGCATTTAACTACAGATTAATAAGTCGATGCACATTACTCTTCCGTGATCTCTATAAACACTCTCTTAAACATATTTCCCTTTTAAGGGGGGGGGGGTATTCTGGTCTAGAGGCTCGATTTGGAGGTGATTTCACGGACGAAATAAAAAAAAAAAAAAAATAAACATTTTTACTATACATTTCTTTATCGGGTTTTTTATTGACATTTTTAAAGTTTTAAAAATGTATTTAAAATTTTAAAAAATTCAAAATTGAAATTGATACAGGCCGGCGAACTCGGAAAAAAAAGGTGCCTCCTGGTTGACGTGATTCCAACCCTCCGGATGATCTGAAGCATAAAATTTTGGTGAATTCTTAAAAAGGAAGTATGTAGAATTAGCCGAACGTAGGCGATTTGAAATTATAAATTTTTTTTTCGCGAGTCCTGTAAAAAAAACAAACATTTTTTGCCCCATTTTTTCAACTTTGAAATTTTTTAAAAATAGTAAAAAAAAAAAAAAAAAGGGTTTTCAAAAATCCCTACGTTGGGTCGATATTTTGATAGTATTAAGAAGATCTATAATTTCAAGTAAATCGGTCCATTAGAACTTGAGATGATGTCAACCGTATCGAAGAAAGTAGTTTCGAGAAAAACGTATTTAAAGTTTGGAGTCTCGTTTCGGGCAGTCTAAGTCTCGTTTAATGGTATGTTACAATTTTTTAATCAGCGATCCCTGCCTTATACAATGTTCTTTCTTCCACTTCAAAAGCGACGTGTTTTTTACGCTCTTTCAGCCATCCGAGCAGTTTTAGCATCTTTAGAAGCTTCAGAAGCTAGTAGCTCGGAGTGGTTAATTCGTTGTTGATCGCGTTTATTGGCGAATGCCAGGTCTAATTTTTATCATCACTATATCCATAATTTTTAAAATTGGTACAAAAAAAACCTTCATTAAAAATACAGACATGTTATTCGCTATTTCAATGGTGTGGCTTCCAGCATGTATATGTTTCGGTGCAAAAGTCCAGATCAGCGAATTAAATGATTCATTATTATTCTGTGTTTCTGAACAGAAACATCTTGTCAGCAAGCTTTCCGAAGACAAATCTTCGTATATTGGCTTCTTCACTCAACGGTGGATTCTCGAGAACAAAATCTTGTAGACTACCCTCAGAAACAGCTTTTTGCCATTTACACCAGCTTGATTCACCAGGTGGACAATACCGGTGCCGTGTATTTTCATCAGTTGAACGTTTACGGTAATAAGTAGCTCACACCGCGTTCCTCATATCATTAACAGATTCAGGATTTCGGCAAATAGCTAAACCATAATATAAACTCAATTCATTGATTAGCTTGTCTGCTCATTTTCCAGGGCCTTTATACCTGTATTGTTCTTTTTAACTTTTCGTAACCTAGAACTCATCCTTTTCTGCACATGTCCACAACACACTCTTTCTTTATCACTACAGGATCAATATGATACGAGTCCATATCCAGAATGCTTTTGATAGTTTTCGAGTCACCGTGTCCGATGTATTTTGCATATTTGACTTCTTGTTTTTCAAGTGACCGTTCGAACATTTCAATCACAGCGTCGACCTCCATTTTTCCGGAATTTCCTTTATGATTTATAGTGCAAAAATTCACAGGCTCTTCGTACCAATTATTGTAAGCTTCGATATCGATATTTTTTTGTTGTTTCCATAAATTACACCCTTGGAAAAAGCTAGATTTAACAACCGTGCCAATCAGCTATATATTTACCGACAAGTGTAGTTACTCCAAACAGTGAGGTGAAACCTCGTTTCTTCCACGACCAGCGCCAAACAGATGTGTAGGGTCAGCATCAGGTTTAGAGGCTTGTGCTAGCTCTTTTTCTCCCTCAACACCGTCTACTATTGATTTGTTCCGGCTAGACCGGTTTACTTGGCGCGTCACAAAAATAACTTTAACTCCGAAAATAATTCGAATTTCCAAAAATCCTCTTAAAGTTGTTATTATTCTTAAAGGTCTAAAACTTTGAAAATAGGAAGAAAAAAAAATCGATTTTTTCAAATTTCTAGACCAGAATACCCCCTTAATTTTCATTTTACTAATCAAGCGTTTACGCACTTTTATGTTCAAAAAAAAAAAAAAAAAAATACTATTCCATTTGCACTTTTCTCTATTCAGTTATATAATGTTGCTAATATCACAGCATCTCGCTGGAAGAACATGTGCAATATTTAAACAGAAGTTAATTACTAGTATACGAAATGACGTTATTAATTTCACAGATTCAACCGAACGTGTATTTTAATGTGATAGCTGTATAATAAATATTTTCTGCGCCTGTTAAAAATCTCTCCCTAAAAGTACCACATTATATACAAAAAAAATATATCGCTTTATTATTCCCTTAAATTTATTGCATATATACATACATACTATTGATCATCGACGATCAATTCAACTAACCGGGGTGAAAGTAGTACATATTTTATTTTAATATATAACGTTATGATTCTAGTTATCTTTAATGGAAACAAATTGGCAAATAGCGGTAGCGTATAGCCCCACGGTTTTGCCGTGAAAAATAGTGTGCAACTTGCACGTAGCTCGCTCAAAGGAACAAGCTTCGTTAAACGCTTCGATCTGTTTGTCTGTATACACTTTAAGTGTATACAAAAGCTTCTCTATGCGCTCCTCTAATGACTAATATCGGGGAAGTACTTGAAGCGTCTGGCGCGAACAAAATATGAAAGACTAAAAAAGATCATCAAATCGAAATTCGACTATTACCGGACACTGACGAGCGGTGACTGGTGTCTATTCCTCGCATCGACTTTTGGGACTTCTAGTGGCAAGCTAAAAACTGTTGTTCAAGCTAAAAAATATTCTCTTTAGCAGCCAGCAGAGAAATACTGGACGATTTTTTTCTTTTTTAATTTGCGTCGGTACCGTGCCGCATGTGACTCGAAGTACCTGAGAAGAATTCATTATTTAAAAAATTTCTCTCCAAGACCAAAAGGAATTAATAACTTTATTCGGGGAACCGAAATTTCCTTTTCTTCGATAGGAAATATTTAAATGTCAACACAACACGTTTCAAGGCTTCCCCTTTTAATTAAAAAAATTCACGCGTTATTATTATCGAATGATCACTGTTAACATATCGAATAATGATTCGTCGAGTTTTTAAATTTTCGAAATGAAACGTAGCGGTAAAACTCTTTTAAAGTCGGGGTCAGTTTTTATTTTAGAAAAATAAAAAAAAATCTTTTTTTCTTTTTATATATTTCTTTTAATAATTAATGAAGGTTTTTTTATTAATCGGAATATGTCGATGTGTAATGAACATACCAAAATAACAAACTGGGGAAATATATTACAAAATGGAGAATATATAATATATTTTTGATTTTTAATTTTAAATGATACATTTTTTTCAATTTGTTATTGGCTCGCTTATTATGAAATGTCTACAGAACTGCGAACAAAATTATCGTAGTTTAATTTTTCGATTTTGAATGTTCAACATGACGCAAAAAGCAGTGAGGATTAAGTAGGTCCGGAAAGATACACTTATCCGTGGGGAGATCCTTATACCACAGCGGAGTAGATGATGCAACTCCCCGATTGACGTGTAAACTCCGACCCGGCAAATATAAACTGAATCGATGTCTTTCCTCTTCTATGTTTCAGACAGAATCAAGAATATATGAGCAGAAGAAGTGTGCCAGATGTCAGCTAGAAAAGTGAAAAACGATAGCATAGTTAGGAAACGAATGTGAGGTTTCTCAATTCACAAGGGGGTTCATCAAACTTGATAGCCAATGTTCCGAATTTCTCCTCGACTTAATCTGAGTTCCCGCGAATTTCACGTTTCCGTTCTTTTTCTATTCCGGGGGCACCGGTGACAATTACGGTGTCTCACACCTCGAGCAGAAAAGAAAAAATTCGGTTTTTGACATCATCTCCTCCGTACCACCATGGAAGAGACGAAACAAATAAAAATTCTCTCCCGCACGAAAGATCGCTCTGTGGTCGCGAACCCCGCGTGTTCCATAAATTAACAAAAAAATATATTCGATCAGTACCACAAATTTCTACAGAGAAAAAAACAACAAATGCGAACACACACGGACGTGTACCCGTCGGCAAATATTCTCGAGACTAGAAGAAAAATATGAAAAAAATAAAATGATCGGAACACGCAGAACGGTTAAAATTTCGCTTCAACGAAGACGGTTACTAGCATACAAATAAAGCAACACGCGACGTAGCGTTGACCAGCTAAACGATAACTCAAAACTAACAAATATCGGCGACTAATTTCGCTCGCACGAACGGCTCGAGATTTAAACAATTAACGGTAAATTCAAAATTCAGATAAGGGCTATTGGCATATCATACACGTGCTACAACAATGCCCCTGATTATTCTTCTCTGGCGGCTCACGCTGCTGCCAGTAACGCTACCACAAGGCCACTTCCATGGGCCTCAACTCCACACGGAGAGTGTCCCGAAGGGCCATGTTTTCCACTGATAACGAACAATAATACGATGATGCCGAGAGATCGACAATTACTGATTTTAACCGGAGGGAATAATTTCTAGTTCGACACCATCGCTAGATAAATACCGAATCCGTATCACTGTAGACACAACTTTTTCTACGATTACACTCGTACGCATTAGCTATTTTGCAATTTCCTTCTTTCTTCCTAACACACATAGTCTCTAACCTAACGCTGGTATACTACTTATTTCCAATTTTTGAGTGAACTGTGTACCGGTAAACACCGTATAATCTCCATATGAGTCCAACTGTATATCGGAGAGATGCAGTTAACCTGCGATTCCGTTACGGATTCGTATTCGAAGAACTAACGAACCCATCACTAGCGGGAGAACACACAGGATGTTAAAAAGGGGCAGTAGAAGTTGTTATTCAGATCTAAATTGAACACTTTACCTCCCCAGCTCAATATTCGATAAACTACCCGTCTGCGAGCTGTTAAAATCCTCATTGAGAATCATCGCCATCGAATGAAACCTGCTTTCACGACGCGACTCTGTTGATCGGCATAGTCATCACCTCGAAATCGCTCTTCGTTCGTGTTCATTCACATTCTCTGTATTCTTGCTGTTTTCCAGTATTACTCCAGGACTCCCTAGTGTATATTACGGTTTTAGAAATGATGACGCTTCCGTGTATTTGCTTTTTCAGATATCGTTCATTTAGTCTTTTACTTCTTTTCTCACCTTCTTCGATGTGATGGGTTTTCTTTTAATGTAAATTCGTGCATTGGATCGCCATTAATAAAAACGGAACACGTTAATATCAGGAAAATCTCGAACCCCTTTTCATTCTTAATCGATACGTTTTTCATCCTTTACATTCTCGTTGTCTTTAAGCAACGTATTTAATAATTGTTGATATTTAATACGGCGTCGGAGCGAAAGAAACATTCAAATTTGTAATAAAACAGACGATTAAAAAAAAAATTATACTAACGGAATTTTTAAAATTGTATTTCGGAAAATAATTCGTAATTGTTTATAAAAAAAAAAAAAAAAGGCTTGTTTTAAATAATCGACTGAATAAGAGCAGAAATATAAAAATACCCTCTTAAGTTATTTCGTTTATCGGTATCGCGTGGGTCTGGAAAAATTTGAAGTGTGATTAACTCTGGAAACGAACTACGCTTATTTATGAAAACAGTCTACTGGACCACGCATAAACGCTCTGCACTTCAGTACGTTGTCGGTTAGCAGCGATGAACTTTGAACATTTTTAGCTCGCAAGTTATCTATATCCATACGCGTGCTATAAAAGTGCTAGAGCCTTTTTTGTATTTGTAAAATATCAAAATTTTTTCTCAAATATGAAAAAAATCTAGCATCGAAAAAACCATTATGGAGAGGACACGTGAAAACAATTTTTTCTAGCGCGCCTATCAATAGACGCTACGAAAAAAGTGTTGCAGTTGTAGAGCAAACATTTCGAATATACACTGCGCAGTTCGTGAATTAAACTACTATGCCCGTTTTATGGAATAAACATTTCTTTCCTTGACAAATATTCAAGCGTAATTTGGATCACGATGTTCCATTCCGATCCGCTAATCTGGATGCAAGCACAATTCCGTAATCATTTCTGTAATCGTTTCTGTAGAGCAATTTCTGTCGTCATCCGGGATCGAACTCAGGACATCCATTCCGGGAAGTCGAGCGCTCTAGCAACTAGGCTATCGCGAAGACTGCATAATAATCATCATCATCATCATCATCATGGTTGCGTCTCTTGAAACAAGAGATTGCATGCATTATTAAATTAATCTATCTCTGGCCTGAGTAATCGTCCTTCGTAGACTTTTACATGTTGAGTTTGCCAGAAGGTTCGTTGTCATTAATTCTAATCTCCTTCGTCCTTTTATCGGTTTTCCTTGTATCTTCCCTTGTACCGCCAGCATGAACAAGTCGTTTTCTCTAAATTCGTGAGCCAGATATTTCATTTTCCGATTTTTGATGTCTTCGACTAGTTTCCTCTATTTTTGCTAACACTGCCGTATTTTTTATGTGTTCGGTCCGTGATATTTTCAATAGCCTCCGATGACACCACATCTCGAAAGCTGCTAATCTTTTTTCGCAATCTGCACTCATGGTCCTCATGTTTCGCAGGAATATTTTAGGACGGTCCATGCATAGCAGCGCATTATTCTTTTCCGAAGGCTTAAACTCATATTTCGATTTCCAAGCACTCTGCTGATGTTGTTAAATGCCTTCTTCGCCATACCGATTCTTGTTCTTATTTCTTTCTGGTCTCTTCCGTCATTGTTTATTAATGCGCCTAGATATCTAAATTCTGCCACGTTTTCTATTTCTTGATTTTCGATCTTTTGTATTTACACTTCTTTAACATCATTTCTAGAGATTTTCATTAGTTTTTTGTCTTTTTCGTATTAATCTTCATGCCGTATTTCAATCCTGCGTTGTTTATTTTATCTATCATATTTTCCATTGGAATTTCACATTCGGCTATTATCACTTTGTCGTCTGCGTAACTTATTTCGTTTATCCTTCGGCGCATAATAATAGCTGATCTTAAAAATAAGCTTTTAATTTATCTTATTGACCGTCGGAAGAAGACGTGCAAAATTTTACAAGTTTGTCGAAGTCTGCTGTTGCGAAATAATTTCGAGAATGCGTATCGGCGTTTTTGATTCTAAGAATAGCAATAAAAATATTTCGAAATAAAAAATTATTCCTTTTTCGTAAATCCTGAAGTCGTTAGAAACTTTCGTTTGCAAAAATCGGCCTATATAATGTATTCCCTCTATTATGCACTAGCTGAATCGTTTAATCTTCGGAATGCCCGCGCATTTTACTTTCAAATATATTTCAAAAATCTGTATACCGATTCCAGGGGAATCGTTAAGGAATGTGTCTAGATATACCGTGTTTTGGGGACACTTGTCGAAAATAAAGGGAAATTTTTTCGAGCGACGAAAAATTAATCACGTCAACGTAGCTGAAAATTTTACGGAAATTAAAGAAAGCCGAAAAGAGAATTCGAAATATTCTGCAGACGAGCTATACTGAAATCGATATTATTTGTCGACAACTGCTACTTCCTCATCCATTATCATCGCAGAAAACAGATTTTATGCGGAACACTACGTTAAACCGGTTGAACAAAATGCATTCGAACTTTTTCTGATGGTTCATCGAGTTGCTTTTCCATTTTGGAAAGATATACGGCCGTTCTGGGAAAACGATTTTAACGGAATTCATTAATGGATTACGCTGTTCAAAAACAGCGAGCCATACGCGGTAAACAAATGTGTAGCCCCAGTAAATGTACATTATAGCTGTTTTTATCAAATAAGCATCAGTTCATTTAAACTTTAAACATTCGAATCTTCGCCATCCGTCATGTCTCTTCTTGATGTTTTCAAATTTGCAAGCCTATTTAGTAAAATATAATAAACTAAAACAAAAAACAAAAAAAAACTTGACAGATTCCGGTGGAAAGTAATTCTCATCTAATTTTTTCGAACAAGTAAAAAAGACTTTTTTTTTTTTCACCTCCCTTATTATTGTTGCAGAAATGTAATAAGCAGAAATCCGGCTGTTTAAGTCACTTTTTTGTCGGGAATTGTATTTCTGCGACTGTATTATTCCGTCGTTTCTTGCTAATTTAAATAGGAATTTTTTCGGTTATTTGCTGATTCACGTTGAAAAGGGTTTTGTTATTATTCGCTATTCGTTGGTGTGTTTTATTTTCTACCACCAGCCCTTTTTTTTTATTCGAAATTAAAAGTTAAAAAAAAGTGTTCAACTTCGTATGATTTTTAATAAATATTTCAGTCAACGAATATTGAAATTGTTTCTAAAAAAAATTGTCGTATTTTGTACACGTATATTTTTGATATACCGATATAAAAATACTATTTTCAGTTAAATTTTACGCACTTCTGTTAAAATTTTAGGGGCTCGACCTCTATCAAATAAATTTTAGGCTAATGTAAATATTGTGGAGTTAGGGCCTAAGTGTTATACACGTGTATTTTATTCATTACGGAGTAGATCGAAGAAAAAGAATCTCCTTTTTTCCAATTTGAATAATTTCCCACCATTTCGGATTAACTTGAAACAAAAAACGTTTTAACGTCATTTAAAAAGGTTACTTAATATTTATTATTTTTAATATTTCTTTAATAAAATTTCAGAATAAAAAAAAAATACGAAAATGAAAGTCGGAAATTCGTTGTCCGACTGTCTAGCAGTCTAAATGAGCTCATCTAAATGAACTATCAAACCTCTGTTTTTGTTCACCAATATCTATATAGTTCCTTCGGAAGGTTTTAATGCATCATTTATAAGATTACCGTGTGATGTTATTTGTCAATGAAGTGTGGAAAACGGAAACAGACTCGATGAAATAATAAAAAGTTCGAATAAAATATTTGCTACGGTAAAAATATTTTAAACTAAACGATTATTCTAAATATAAATATCTAGGAAAGAAGAAGAGATGATAAATACAATAGCTAACGGTTTATTAATTTCTGAAGAATGTCTTTTGCTTTGTTCAAATCATTAAATTTCTAACGAGAAAAATCCTAGCCTAGCTCCGGAGATTTTATAAAGTTTTTTTAGTTAGTTTTTACAGAGGAATTCGGCAACGGAATTTTTTATAGTTTCTACGAGAAATATTTAAATCTAGATCTTAAGATTTTCTGACGTGAAATTTGCTCTTAATGTTTGTTTTTAAAAAACATTATGCTAGTAACATTCCCTAAAAAAAAGGAAAACTGAATTAAAGGAGTACGGAAGTACAGAGTTCACCGTGTAAAAGAAGAATGAATGATTTAAACAAGCATGAATAAGCGAGCGAAGACGCGAACAACAGCTAACGGGTAAGAAATCGGCCGTTTATAGAACAAGCGAATGATATATATGTATGATGAAAATGGTGAATAAGGAATAACAGATGATTACAATTATGGAGGTTGTGGGACCTCCAGCAATGTTACCTAGTCGGCTCTAATGAATATTTTAGCAAAGGACATCCAAATTTAAAAAAATCGACTAAAATAAAATAAATATTTTAAAAAATGTTCAGAATAACATATTCATTACATATTAATTACAACGTAATTCTTAGGCTACCCCCAATTAGAATAAATATCCTCAAAAAATGCCCCAAAAAAATTTCCCAATTTTATGTGACGAAAAATGTCCCAAAAAAATGTCTCAAAAAAATGTCTTAATTTTATGTAACGTTTGTTATATTTTATAGAATTTTTGTGATTATGTTATTATATTCATATGGACCGATTTAGAATTACGTTGTAAATTCTGAACATTTTATACAAAGTATAGAAGAGAAAGAGACAGAAATTTAAGCAAGAGACGTTAAGAGGCGCAGCCCCTTGCGAGCCCAAAATGGCTGAGTTTATATATTAATTACAACGTAATTCTTAGGCTACCCCTTATTAGAAAAAATGTCCCAATTTTGTGTAACGTTTGTTATATTTTATAGCATTTTTGTGATTGTTATTTAAAACATATCACAATTTTATGTAACGAAAAATGTAACGAAAAAATTTCTTAATTTTATATAATGAAAGTTAAATGTTAGGATAGGATTTTTACATGGTTATGTTATTATTTTTTGTGTTGATGCCAGTAAGATTTGCGTTGTAAATTTTGATTATTTTACACAAAGTATAGAAGAGAAAGAGACAGAAATGTAAGCAAAAGGGGTGAAGGGACATAGCCCCTTGCGAGGCCAAAATGGCCGAGTTTAAATATATATATACACATATATAAATAAATTCTAAACTATTTTTTTTTTATTATTTCTAGATATAGATTTAAATGAGAATTAATATAGAGGGAAGCCCTAAATAAATAGGTAGTGAAATATAATTATACATATTAATATCATTTATACGTATATATATTGTCGTAGTTTTATTATATCCAGCTTAGTTAGGATTACCCACAATAAAAACTGCTATATACAGTTGATGATTCCGCTTCCAACGTAAATCCTATTCCTTTAATGGCATAATTTATTAACTCTGCTTCGAACGTAGATCTTCACTTCTTTTAATATTATTTGAATGGATATAATCTCAAATTTTTCTTACCTTGCTAAATGCTTCATCAAATCGCTCAATATACTATAAATAAAAATATCTTACCAATTTTAAATAAATAATTCCAAATCTTCATACAACAAGTATTCAAATAATATATATACATTAATTGAAAAAATGAATTAGTAAAAAAAAAATGAAATAACAGAATAATGAACGTAAGGAGAATAATTTTAATGAGTGAATACAAAATTAAAAACGTCAAGTGCCTTAGTAACCGTAATATCAGCCAGTAATAATTTAATACGCGTTGTCTAGAAATATCGTAAGCCAGAAATAATAGTTAAATTTAAATTATTTAAAAAATATACACAGTCTTTCACCTGATATATATTTCAGCAGCCTGCGATTGTAAGTGAGTTCGAATTATTTAACAATCAATCAACAGTACATGCAGACTAGTGTGTACACTACAATATATATATATATATATAATTCCATGTACATGTTGCGTAAATATATCAAATAAGCGCCTTTGTATTTAATCAAAACTAAATCCTTTCCATCGGTCGTACGCTACTAAACCTTCGGCATGAAACCGTTTAAACCTAGGCTTATTACTGCTAGTTGCCGTATTTCATTAAATTATTGTTACATAATTAAGTAAGAATTTGAACACTGAAAGCATAATTTAAACTCGCTGCGATGATCTTATATATCATGTTTAAATTTCGATATTGTATATTTAGCGAAAATAACCGTTTATATTTTACAATATTTTCACCGACTTTTAATCGTTGGTAGGAAATGTATTGGGATAGAATATGACCTCATTTAATACTTTTCCTTTAAAAACTTAATTAAAAGTAAGCAATAAAATTTTATTACAATGTAATATAAATATGTATATATATATATAATATTAAGGAAATGACCTCTTTGGTTCTTCCACATCGTTCAATGTTTGTTCCGGATTTGTGCTTAGAATTAAAAATTACTTCCTAAAGTTAAAGAAGAAAAAGACAAACGAAGTATGTATAGCGCATCAGACTTAATTTATAAACAAGTCAGCTTTTTTATCGAAGCGGATTTGACTGCAAGTGCGACGAATAGCGCAGAGACCAAATATTCGATACCTTTATCGATTATCGTTTTTACTAATGAACACTAACCTTGATACGTTTGCGCAACCGAATTGACAAAATTAAAAATATCAGCTATTCGCGTTCGCTTTATCAAGGACATCGATTTCACTTAATCTTTTCACCGGCAATATCGATTTCATATTCTACGTTTTCCATTTATTTACCGCGAATTTTATATTAGGCCAAATTTTATCGTTTCTTTATCGCTTTTGAGGCGAAAAAAACAACTTTTTATAGTAATGAGTAGAGCCCTGAATTTTGCAGAAACTGCGGAAAAAATAAATAACTTTAAATTGCAGTTAAAAACACAACCGCTTTTACCAGCGCTGAAATTCTTAAAAATTCCATTCACTTCAGAAACAAACGACGTAAGTATTTGTTTAATTTTCGAAAATATATAAACAGAATAATTTTAAAAATTTCAATAAATCCGGAAAAAAAAAATGGAACGTAGAAAATTCCGAAACCTACGTACTAATTTCGGAATTTAAATATTTCCCGTTTATTTTACAGCACAATATTTAAAAAAAGTAGAATTTCGAAGTAAAATTCTGATGTATAATGTTCTATTTATAAAAATTGCGAATCAAAATCGTTAGAAATAATCAATAGGTAAAAGTGGGGAGGCATTAACAAAAATCGAATTCGAAAAACGACTTTTTCCGGAAATTCTTTTTTTTTAAAAATACGAAAAAGGGCGAATATTGCTGAGTAAAAGAATTAATATATAAAGCGAGAGAAAAAGAAAAAGTGAAAAAAAACAGAATGCTGTTTTTAAAGAAGGCTCAAAATGAAAATATACGATATCGTTGAATTATTAATCCAACAACGAGAAAATTATATGAATTTGAATCGAATCCAAAGAAAAAGGGAAAAAAAACACTTACTATTCCAGAAATCCTTTATTTAAAATTGTTGAAATCATACAAAAAAAAAAAAAAAAATAGGTTTTAAAATCATTTATTACATTTATTTAGCGGCTAAATAAAAAAACTTCGTAAAAGAATAAGAAGATAAAGAGCTTTATATGAATTGTAAGTAAATAATAAACAATATCGTACATATTTGGTCTTTTCTTTTTTTATGGCTGTAGCCAAAGAGGGCGAATAACCAAACGCAGAGCTCCGTAGGTTAATTGGAGGAATTAGAATTTTTAAGTCGATTGGATATCAATTGTGCTGAAGGAAAAATCAATACCTAGGAGGAAGCGCAATACAAAGTATTGTGTTGGGTAAATAGAAAAAAATATGGTTGGAATCACCAGTAGAAGAAGAATCAGGAGAATGCAGCGGGCAGTACGGACTCGGAGTAAGAGAAAAACGATACCGGGAAGATGAAAGCAGAATGTGTCCAAAGCGCAAATATCGCTCGATCACACGACGATTAAATAAATAAAATACATCGATAATCGGTAGAATATTTTTAATTACGGGAAAAAATAGATAGAACCTGCTACTACGGAAAAGACGCTGCAAATGAGAACTGCAAAAGGGAACGAACTGTTTTGTTTTGTTTTTTTTTTCATTTCTGTTTTTTACTCCGATAGTGTCAATGTACCGTTTGTTAAGATATTCTTTCGTCATATTGCAGTACGTAGAGTATGATAAGAAAATTTAAAATTTCTTCAATTCTTTCCTAGCAAACTGTTCGCACACTATGAAAACCGGGAAATCTCGACAACTCGATTGGATTCATTTGAAAGAACAACCGGCAGGGGTGCAGCGCAGCGTGAGAAAGTCGATAATTTTCGTAGAAGTACTCGACCGAGTAAATACCACTATCAATTAAGAAAATTTCTACCGGTCGCGAAGTGAGGCAACTAATCAAACAGCGTAGAAGAGCAAGAAGAGTCTGGTATAAATCTCACGCAAATCCGACAGACAAAACCATATTTAACAGCATTAGTAACTTAATCGGCTAATAGAAAACACTAAAATAGAAAACATTTGATAAATTCTCGAGTCAGATGAAGATTACTCATTATGGAAATCTGCACGACAGTTGAAAAGACCTGTTGTTAGCCGGATTCCTCCACGGAAAAAGATGAAACCAATAAACGGGTACGTAGTGAGGAAGATAGTGCAGAATTATTTGCTAAACATTTAGCTAAGATATTCCAACCACATGATATTCAATTTGGTGCACACCCAAGAATTATCCATCAAACTGAATGTCAAATAATTTCAGAGTGTCGCCGTTAGAAGTGGCCCCAGAGGAAATTAATAACATCAACCCAAAGAAAGCGCCTGGCACAGATGAAATTTCGCCTGGTGTCCTAAAGGAACTTTCACGCAAAGCAATCGTGTATTACTAACGTACATATTTAATGCATATTTCCGCCTTGAACACATACCTGAGTGCTTCAAAGTAGCTCAGATAATCATACTTAAGAAGCCAGATAAACCAAAAGAAGAAGTTGCCTCATACGGACCAATTTCATTATTGCCGGCTATATGAAAATTGTTTGAGAAATTATTTCTCAAGCATCTCGATCACAGCTATTCCAGATCACCAGTTCCGCTTCCGGAATCAACATTCAACCATTGACCAAGTTCATCGAGTTACATCAATAATTAACAGAGCGTTTGAAGCAAATAAATATTGTTCAGTAGTATTTTTTTAGATGTTGCCAAAGCATTCGACAGAGTACGGCACAAAGGGTTAATCGCAAAAATTAGCTAACAATTGCCAGGCAACTATTGTCGTCTGCTGGAGTAATTTCTGACAGAAAATTCAGGGTTTCATACGAAGAAGCGAAGTCGACAATTAATTCTATACAAGCTGGAGTACCACAAGGTGGCGTCCTTGCATCTATTTTGTACCTCTTGTACGCGGCTGAGATTCCAATATAACAGGTCACACCACTACAGCAATATTTGCCGATGATACTGCAATATTGTCTGTGAGTGATTCACAAGTTGAAGAGTAACCTGCAAAACGCTTTAAACCGAATTTCGAGATGGACGAAGAAATGGAGAGTAAAACTCAACGAGCATAAATCCATTCGCGTTACATACGCTCTAAAAAAAAAGTTAATGCGCTCAATATAGTGCTTATATCAATAATCAGCATATTCCGCAGAAGAATTCAGCTAAATACCAAGGGGGGACTACATGTTGATGCCCGTCTAACATGGAAGCATCACGTAAAACAGAAAGCGGAACAAATCCGACTCAAAGTTCGTCAAATGTAGTGGCTGTTAGGAAGAAGTTCACAACTGGACGTCTACAGTAAACAACTACTTTACCAGTCAATTATCAAACCTGTCTGGACCTAATCTAACTTTGGGGATGTGCGAAACCTGCTAACCGAATGGTCATTCAGCGTGTAGTCAAAACAAAGTCGCTCGTGCAATTACTAATACAGTATGGTGTCAAAGAAACGAGGATTTGCATGCAGATATGAATCTGAAGTTGGTAGACGAAGTCATTCGTGACTTTGCCGTCAAGCACGAAAAGCAGCTTCATCAACATGTGAATGTTGAAGCGAACCAGCTGCTTGACACACCATCAGATGTTAGACGTCTTAAGCGATTAACGCCGAATGATTTAGTTATGTAAATAATATTTATATATATATATATATATAAATAATAGAAATTAGTTAATGAACATTAAATATATTCTATACATGTTTAAGCTATTTAGTCGTATATAGTGATTATTTAAACAGTAGTTTAAGATTGCAATACGCATTTATTAATGACAAAAACAAAAGGAAAAACTTTTCTCTTCGTCCCCCTTTATGCTATTGCTTAGAGATTCCTCGTTCTCGACTCTGTCGGAGCTGGCAGTCCATGTCGGAACCGGTTAGCGGAGGTCCTATTCACTTCGCATATATTTTGATTTTCGTGAAAAGACAACTTCCATCATCCGGCACCTTTTTTACATTATGCCTGTTTTTTTAAGAGTATTGTCTTACGAACTCTCTGCATTCCGGTTTCGTTGATTTCTCTTTACGAGTTGCTACCAATTTCATCTACAAAAGTAAATAATTTGTTTCCATATTTTTCGTTTTTATGTAGACTCTTTTTTGTACGGATGATGAATAATATGTATTTGTTTTTATAATAAATAATTTTCGGAAACAACTGCGTTTAAAAAGAAAAATTTCACTTAACGTTTCGACCAGCTTACACACTGGCCTTTGTTTTTTTTTTCCTTTTGTACATTTAACGTATGTACCGAATTCTAAATAGTTCTCAAAAAGTGTCTCGGTACTAGTTGTTAATTCTATTTCTTCTAATTTATTTAAAAGTACTTTACAGTCAACAATTTCAAAAGCTCTGATTAGGATATCTGTAAACGTCATTAATATTTTATTTTCCATCTCAAATCTTTAATTTTTTGAACTCACGGAGTAGAGTGCTTCCGCACGATACATCTATGCTTGCATATTGCTTCTTTCTTTTTTTTTTTTTTTTGTTTTTATGCACATAATTAAGGTATAATTTTCGATACTTCCGATAAGATGATTAAACTTTAAACTACAATTATTGAAAAGAATTTTAAACTATCTTTAATGGTTAATTGGAATAGATCGTAAATGTGATTATGAAAAAATTCTAATACTAGCATACCTTGAAACACACCGGATGATTCTTAGGCGCCTGTCTAGTTTGGATTTTCTGTAAACGAAGGATTTAGCGACGACAAAGCCCTAGGCGGCATTACAGTTTATTATTAACACTAAGTGTAATTATACTTTTTTCGCTTGTACTGTTATAGTAGTCATGCAACGCAAACTAGGAAACTATCGATGCAAAAAATATAATCAAAATAGAGACACTCGCTCGACAAATATTAACAGCACGTGACAAATCTTTTGACCAGTTCGTCGAAGCAGTTTGCACATGCACTAAAATACCGAGTGGCTGATTTATTTTTTACCACTGATAACTATTATACTTCAATACTTGGGACACCTAGCAACTGATTAAAGAGAGGGTAGGAGCGAGATGGCTTGGTGAATAATTTGCGATTTCCGTCACCCGTCCTGCGACCCAATAATGGGCACAGATCATCGACTGTAATGTCGGACCGAAGGAGGATCGTTCAGCCATCCAAAATCACTTTGTCCTAGCAAGAAAAAATTTATCAAACGCCTGTCTAAAAGAACAACGTGTGAAGCACGTTTACGAGCTATTTACAAAAAACAAGCTCGGATGATTGAGAGCGGTCAGTAAATCGGTATTAAAATTTCGTCAGGTACGTAATCAACGAAACAATTGTAGCAGGTAAACCTTGAAAGGGTTGGCCTTTATTTTTCATCGATGAGCCTTGAGCACAAAGTCCGTTTCGGAATGTAATCAGAATATTTTGAAGTGTACCCATTTAATATTCCACTGCGCTCATAACTACGTGTGTTAGGCCACACATACGCGACTCTCAGGAAGCTTAAGTACCTCACCTTTCTCTTATTTATATATGTTCTGTATGTGTGTACGAGTGCGTTTGTGCAAACGTAACGCCGGTTCTTTAAGACTTTCATATTTCTTCGCATACTTGCAAAAAATTAAGAACTATTATTACGAGAAAAAATGAAATAACGGAACCGAATGAAGTGGTCAAAAAGAATTCTCCCTTAAAAAGTGCATGAAACAGTTTTGGTTTATCGTTAATGTAAAGATAGCAAATGAGATGAAAATACCAACTAGGCATTATATTTTAGCGGAGCAACTCGTTAATTACGATTGAATCGTCGTCTACGGAGAATAGGCAAGCATTGGAACATTTACAAATCGTCGTCAAAATCTACTGAAACAGCCCCACAAAGGTTTTGAGAAAAAATAGAATTTGAGAAATACCACTTAAGAACGCAATTAATCTACCTAGAGAAGCAGTATGTTTTCAACCAATGACCGGATAAAACCGTTTTTAAACAATTACAAAAAAAAAGACGTAAAATTGTAATCAACTATATAAATTATTCATTTTTTTACTTATTTTTTTTCTATTTTATTTTACTTTTTATATTTACTTTCATTTTTTTCATGTTCAAATGACTTCGATAGATGGTTGGCGAGTTGTTCCTACCATTGCGTATCTATTTTTCTTCCTTTCCTGTACGCTTCACATTACAAAAAAATAAATAAATAAATAAATAAATAAATAAAGGAGAAAAAAGAAATAGCAGCGAGGAAGAACAAAAGAGCCATATTAACGTGGTAGTGACCAAATGGGGTTAGTTGCCAGGCCAAAAAAAAAAAAAAAAGAACAATCATCCCAACACTTAAATCGCATCCGAGGAGAATATAGTAGACGCGCGGACACATCTATTTTAACTATCCTAAATATATTGCTCATTTTAAATTTAGAAACGCTCTCCACTAAACCGTAAATTTACATCTTTAGCTGCATCCATCCACGTAAATAATTAAACGTGTACAATATATTAAACAATACGAATATTCTATGTTTGTACTACTAATAAATAAACCAATATACACTATCATGTATTCATGAAATCGTCAATATCATGTATATAGTCTTTTTAGTGCACATGCTCACGCATCATATATGCCTACTTCACTTTGAAAACACAACTACATGCACGTACACCTATATAGCACATTAATTCTAATACACAATTATCGGTACGTGGCATAAGATTAAATGTAAACTGAAAGCTGTATTTTAAGTATGTGTACTCTCTATTAAAAATTACACTAACACGCACATTTATAACCATTTCGATAGATTCGTGTTATAACTCATTCGCATACATTATCAAGCACACTTGAAACAGATTGATGTAAGCTCACTCGCACCTTACGCATATATGGGGGTACTCATTGTATAGTACCTGATTCAAATTATTATCCATAGTTTATAAAATTGATTGATTGATTATTAATAGTATTATTATCACTACTACTGTACTTCTTCCCGACAGGACACAATGCATTATATCCTGGGAATGGAGCCTAGGAGGCTGGCCACTATGGGTGTTATTGAAAGTGGTTATCACTTTTACTCGATACAACTTTGAAAACATGCCCAATGCTACAGGCTGTCGATTTTTTTTCTAGAAAAATAAAAAATAAAAGGAATAATCTGTACATTCCGCCCATTATTAGTGAATTGGACTTTTTCCAAAGGACGCTTTACCAGTAAATCCGCATTTTTCCAAATCGTTAAAAACTAGACTAGTTTCAATAATAGCCTTTCATGGTTCATCCGATTCCGTTAAATAAACACCGACTATGTAGGGCATTTTAAAGTAAATACGTGTGCAATTACATTTAGTTAAGCGGGCGTAGTTTTGGAAGCACGTTGATTGTGTGAGTCAAACGGCGGTTTAAATCGCTACGCTCTCGGAAAATGCCTCATTTCTGATAATTACGTAGTAGAGGCTGGTCATGAGAAAATAACGATAGATGTCGGCTAGTTGTCGAGGAAAGAAACAGAGAAACCGCTCTAGAAGTTTAAATATTGACCTTTGAAGCCGGTAAGAAAGAAAAAAAGGCAATAACGTTAGCATTATTCAATCGGAATTTAAGTAATTGAAAATTGATTGAATTGAAGAGAGAGAGAGAGAAGCTAGTGAAAAGGTCGAATCGATAAGCGGCCGTTCAACGAGACGGCAACTATACAAAGATGCCATTAGTAAATAACGGTTTAGAGCAAAAAATTAAACTACAATAGGATGAAAGCTGCACCGTAACGACTTTTCAAAATGGGGTTAAAACTTCGACGTTTATTTATTTGACGAAATTTCGAAAATAAAAGACTTCCTTATCGTTTCGTTAATCACATTGCGAAGCTGAAAAATTTAAAGGCTGAAATACGAATCGATTATCGGAAGTATTTACACGGGGTGGTCTTTATGTAACCACTGAATTTTTCGTTTGCCTTAAATCGAGATACCGGTCTCTTCTTTCATCGCTAATTCTTCAGTTCAATGCTTACCGAACGCATCCCGCTATTACAATGTCTTTTTAACACGCATAATTCGGAAACCAATGCGACCGTTACCGAGATAAGTAATAAATTACGAAAATCAAAACCGTCTATACACGTTTAAAAAAGAAGAAAGAAAAAATGTTCCAGATCGAAACGTAAACACGCTCGAAATCATACTTTCCGAATCTGACTTGATATAATAAAAATATTGATTTGCTTTGAATGTATATGTATAACTGCTGAATTTCCTGCCAATAATATCCTCTTTCCATCCAAACGAGCACACCTCAAATCATGGTCGGATACCTACATTACCTCCTTTTCCAATCCTCATTCCTTTTACAAACTCTTGCAACCTCTTCCTGCATCACGTTCCTGGTTTGCTGATTTCCCTGGTTTCAGTCGTTCCGTTATTTCCTCCATAACACGTCTTCGTCTCAACCATAATTGTCTTCCTTCGTCTCTCTTTCGTTTTTCTATTGTTTCTTCCCCATACTGTAATTTTCATCCCTCGGATTATGACTGTGTTTGTGATGCAAATCATATCCTTTTTGAATGCTCTCTTCTTGTACAGCAGAGTTCCCTCTTCTACACTAAGCTTCTCCATCTGAAACTACCAACTCCTTTTTGTGCTTCCTACATACTTTCCCTTCCTTCACCAGATGTTGTTCCAATCCTAGCGGAGTTCATTTCCTCTATTTCTTTATATATCAAAATTTAATCCTGTTTTCGTAATTATTTGATGATGGATCATTGCCCTTGAAAAAAAAAATAATAGACGAATGTGATACGCAAACTATCTGTAGCTCATTGTGGTTCTGGCTCTATGTCAAATACCTGGCAGTGTGTTCTTGCCAGGATTCCATACAATAAATAGCGTACGGAAACGAAAAAAGTTATCCAGATAATAATTCAGGAACGGCTTGACTTGGAAGTTATGCGAATAAATATAATAACTGTTGCTTTTTAAGAGAAATATATCTCTACATAAATCGAAAGGCCATACTTGCCTTTTAACGAAGTCGAATCAGAAAAGATAAAAATAGTAGACAGTGTACTACAGGGTTTTTGCTTTCGCTTGATTTATTTAACGGGTTCGCGGAAATAATTTTCGAAAGAATCATTCAGGGAGCAAGTAAAGACTAGCGAAAATTGCTATCAAGCTTACTGATCACCGAGTGTTATTAGCCATTCCGAAAAGCGCTGATGATTACCACATTCTTTGTTTGTTTTTTTTTTTGTTTTTTTTTTTTAGCAACCAAGCCGATTGACTTGTCAGCGGGTCTCCAATAAATGCGCGTGTACATATTTACTTTATTATCTATAACTAAACATCCACTGCAAATCTACCTTGCATATAGTAATGCTAAATTATGTTTAATTTATATATTTACCTTAGTAATCTTATTTTATTTCAAAATTGTTTTTAATTTTTTCTTTTTTATTTGTTCCGTATATGCACTTCTGTACACCGTTGGTCGCACCTCAACTACTTAAAATCTCATATTTCGTGAATGAGAAGGGAGAGAAAACTCAGCCTTACCTTAAAATTTTCGTTGGGACATACACCCTGAAAATTTTAGCATGATCCGTCCAGCGATATGGATACGGAACAACCAAACATACCAACATACAAATATATACATTCATTTATATACTTATATATATATATATATATACATATACAGGGTGGTCCAAAAGTCATTGCATAATTTTCGAAGAGGTGTGTAATAAATTAGCGCTTCTAATTTTGTAATGTGTAATGACTTTTGGACCACCTTACATATATAATATATAAACTCGGCCATTTTGGCCTCGCAAGGGGCTGTGCCCTTTGACCCCTCCTGCTTTCATTCCTGTCTCTTTCTCTTCTATACTTTGTATAAAATGATCAAAATTTACAACGTAATTCTTACTGGCATCAACACACACAAAAAATAACATAACCACAAAAATCCTATTCTAACATTTACCTTCCATTATATAAAATTAAGACATTTTTTCGTTACATTTTTCGTTACATATTTCATTACATAAAATTGTGACATTTTTTAAATAACAGTAACAAAAATCCTACAAAATATAACAAACGTTACATAAAATTGGGACATTTTTTGGGACATTTTTTTGGGACATTTTTTCGAATGGGGGGTAGCCTAAGAATTAAGTTGTAACTAATATATATATATATATATATATATATATATATATATATTAATTATAACGTAATTCTTAGGCTACCCCCCATTCGAAAAAATGTCCCAATTTTATGTAACGTTTGTTATATTTTATAGGATTTTTGTTATTGTTATTTAAAAAATGTCACAATTTTATGTAATGCTAAATGTCCCAATTTTATGTAACGTTTGTTATATTTTATAGGATTTTTGTTATTGTTATTTAAAAAATGTCACAATTTTATGTAACGAAAAAATGTCTTAATTTTATATAACGGAAGTTAAATGTTAGAATAGGATTTTTGTGGTTATGTTATTTTGTGTGTGTTGATGCCAGTAAGAATTACGTTGTAAATTTTGATCATTTTATACAAAGTATAGAAGAGAAAGAGACAGAAATGAAAGCAAGAAGGGTCAAGGGGCACAGCCCCTTGCGAGGCCAAAATGGCCGAGTTTATGTATATATATACATATATATATACAGATTGTATACACTGCTACTTTATTATCTGTAACCATAGCATTTTCCTTTACTATATTATATCCTTTCTACTCTCGTGTAGAAGTATGATCTACGCATGAATAAAACTTTTTAAAAATTACATATCAACATGAGTAAACTCGGGACGAGTATCCCTAAAACAAAACTGGTAAGTAGAACACAACATCAAATCAGTATCATCTAACTGAATAGCATAACCATAGAGGTATGTAACATCCTTTTAAATATCTAGCACAGATACCCATAATGTTGATTACACATTAGAAATAGGTAAAAAAACAGTCATGGGCAAACAAGCGTTTAAAGATAAATAGCGTAAGCTGCAGCAAATAAACTGAACGGGAAAAATTGTTAATAAAACACTATGCTGGATAGAATGGAAGGAGAAGAATCATCCTGGATAGAAGACATAAAACTTAACTGGTCTGTTCCGTATTACAGTGAACATAAAGCATAATCAAGGTCATTATCGAGGAAAGAATTCCGGGAAGAAGGGGACCACCACGTAGACTTCCCCTAGATGAACGATATTTTTTGTACACGGTATTAAAGGAATCTACGAGGATAGGCTGAGAAGTAATGCACACGCGCTTGTAGAACGCAAACGAAACGAGCTACAGAAGCATGCCTCCTGGTGGCATTCGTGACATTCCTCCTTTACACGCATGCGCAGTTTGTGAAGTCCTTGCGTCCATCCAGCGTGTGCTGTGAGCAGCGTAAATATCGAGACGTGTTCTAATGTTAACGAGATGGGTTAAACAACGTTCTGTGTTATGACTGCTGAAAAAGTGACTCCTACTGAAATTCATCGTCGTCTAAAGGATGTTTATTATGATGACGATGCTGTTGATAGCTCTACTGTCAATCGATCGGTAATAAAATTTCGTGATTGCGAGCCTGGAAAAGCCGTAATTGTTGATGAATCAGTTGACGTCCGATCATTTCCACAGACGATAAGCATCACAAACTTGTTAATGATTTGATTCAAAATGACCGGCGAATCACTCAACAGTGTATCGCAAATCATGTTGGAATATCCAAGGAACGTGTCGACGTCATTATTGAACAATTGGGATACTGTAAAATCTGTGCACCATGGGTATCACGCCGTTTAACAGACGAGAACAAACAGCGTCAATGCTGAAGTTTGAACCGATTCCACACCTTCCTTACATCTTGCGCCTTGCAATTTTTATCTTTTTCCTCTACTGAAGAGAGAGACCTCAAGGGTAATCATTACACCTCGGATGATGAAGTGAAAGCAGTTATCCTGCATTCGAGAAAAGTCGGAAGAATTTTTCAGTAACGGAATGAAAAAACTTGTTACACGTTGTTGGGGGAAATGTGCTAATCTTAACGGCGACTATGTTGAAAAATAAATAAATGATTTTGAAGCTTACGAATTGTACTTTATTTTGCCCGATCTTGTGATTTCCTTTCGTCTGCGTTCTACAAGCATGTGTACATTACTGTTCAGCCGACCTTCGTAGTATACAAAAAATTATGCGGATTTGAAGAAAGCAACAAATGATCGTATCGCGTGGAAGTGAAAAAATGTTGTGGATTGACATGTTATACGCGCGCTATTCATTCATCAAAATCGTATACGCCAACAACTTTGTCCATACTGTGACGCAATTTGTTAAAATTAATATTTTTCACCGATAATAAACTTTTTTGCATTAACGAAAAGCACTTTAATATTTCACACATTTCTGTAGTAGATGACGAGCAGCACATATCGCAGCAGAATATTTAAAACCGGGTTCCCGTTCGCGTGATATAAAACCGCGTTATTCTATCTATGTAGAATATCTGAAAATCAAATCGCCAATTTACACAACTTCCGTTAGCTCGCATGTGACACACATTTAAGAATTTATCATCAGTTAGCTCGAAAGTGCATCCCGTATTTAAATATTTCCAGTACAGCCGCGGTCGCGCTTACATAATACATCTCGTAGCAGCACACTCGCCCGCTTTCATTCGACTGATGGAACGTTCAAATATTTTCTTTAAAAATAAAATTTAAAAAAAAAATGCCAGAATGGAGCACGACTCGGAAAATTCCTTTAAATTTTGGGTTCTAAGTGTTGAGATTCAAATGTTTTTATCACTCCGGCAAAATTTTACCCCTCCCAACCTCGAAAACTTAAAATTATAAAGTATGCTACATATATTACACGCAAAGGCATGTGTAATACATACACATGATAGTAGAAGGTGTGATGCGTGGGGATGGGAGTGCACTTTCACTGTGGTTAACGTTATGATGGATATATGCGCGGGGACGGCGTGTGTGTTTCCACATTTACCTGTACAAACGGGGAAATGTGATAATGAAAAAAATATATTTAGGCTAATTTTGGAATTTTTTATACTTAGGCTTCGAAATATTTTAAAAAAAAAAAAGATCGCAGTATCGGGAACGGACGACGCATGCGCGGGAACGGTACGTATGCTTTCGCAGCGACTAACGCTTTGTTGGATATATGCGCGGAATCGTGGAAAGAGCGAGCGGAGACTTGGGTTAGTTTCAGGCTTTAAATAGTATACTTGGGTTAAATTTGGAATTTTCATACTTAGGTCTTGAATTAATTAAAAAAATCGCGGTAGTGCAGTGGACAGGAGGGGTGGGCGAGGACTTGGGTTAGTTTCAGACGTTAAATAACATACTTGTGTTAATTTTTAATCGGTTACTTTCTACTCTCTGCACATTGAAAAAAAATACTTAGGCTAATTTTATATTACATATACTTAGACCTTAAAATATTTAAAAAGATCGCGGTAACGCTGTGGGCAGGAGGGGTGAGTGAGGACTTGGGTTAGTTTCGGGCTTTAAATAATATACTTGGGTTAATTTATAATTGGTTCGAACTATCGGAAATGCGCGGAACCTGTACAGTGAAAATTGGGGGAAATTTGCAGAAAATTGAGGAAAATTGCAGAAAATTGAGGAAAATTTGGAGAAAATTGGGGAAACTTGGGTGAATTTTCGGAGCCCGTGCAAGAAATTGGGTTACTTTTTGCCCTCTGCACACAGCTCTGGGGTTTGTGACGTCACACCGTCCAGAACGAAGATTTACTGACTACTGTTACATCCAGCCGATTTTATTATATGGCGAAGAAGCAGCGACATATATAAAAAGAACAATGGGATACTTGGAGGCATGCGAAATGTGGATACATAGGAAAACCATGAAGATATCATGGACAAGGAAGATCACGAATGATGAAGTATTACAAAAGGCAAACACAGAGAGACAAATATGTGATGTAATAAAACAAAGAAAATCCAGCTATTTCGGTCAAGTTATAAGAAGGAAGCAATATGAATTGCTACGCTTAATTATACAAGGAATGATTATGGGAAAAAGAGGACGAGGAAGAAGAAAGACGATGTGGATCGACAACATACGAATATGGACCGATAAAATAACAATGAGAGGCTTGGTGGACGCAGCGGCTAAACATGAGATATGACATTTCGCCAACAATGGATCGTTAACGCGCATACATCTCCGTATGACACGAGAAGAAGAAGATAATGAAAATCTGTGGATTTTTCAAATCGGTAACGATAACTACTCAATACCTGTTAGTACTTTTCGTACATAAACTTATTTTCAAAATAACGAATGGATTCTGTATTATACAAAAATTTTTAAGCATTCATAAATAGCATATATTTAAAAGAATGCTGCGTGATAAATGAGCATGAATTCACCCAAAATTTGAAATATTTGTTTTAAATTTAGTATTATGTAAGTATAAGTTACGGGGTTGTTATCTTTATCATAACATATGGAACCCGCAGCGTACGAAGAATTATGTAAACAGTCTCTTTAAATTCACTTCACAAATCTCACATGCACTAAGATATATGCTCTTTTTTTTTTTTTTTCAATTAAGGAAATGTAGATCTCGGCTAGTGTAATAGTTCATTTTTACATTTTCAATTTATGACCAGAGCATTTGTATTCAAAACCCAGTGTATACATATATTATATATATATATATATATATATATATATATATATATATATATATATATATATATTAATTACAACGTAATTCTTAGGCTACCCCCCATTTGAAAAAATGTCCCAAAAAAATGTCCCAAAAAACTGTCCCAAAAAATGTCCCCGGAAAATGTCCCAATTTTATGTAACGCAAAATGTCCCCAAAAAATGTCCCAATTTTATGTAACGTTTGTTATATTTTATAGGATTTTTGTTATTGTTATTTAAAAAATGTCATAATTTTATGTAATGAAATATGTAACGAAAAATGTAACGAAAAAATGTCTTAATTTTATGTAATGAAAGTTAAATGTTAGAATAGGACTTTTGTGGTTATGTTATTTTTTTTTTTGTGTTGATGCCAGTAAGAATTACGTTGTAAATTTTGATAATTTTATACAAAGTATAGAAGAGAAAGAGACAGAAATGAAAGTAAGAAGGGTCAAGGGGCACAGCCCCTTACGAGACCAAAATGGCCGAGTTTATATATATATATATATATATATATATATATATATATATATATATGTATATAATATATATATATATATATAATATATATATGTATATATATATATATATGTATATAATATATATATATATATATAATATATATATGTGTATATATATATATATATATATATATATAACATATATGTATATATATATATATAATATATATGTTACCTTACTAATAAATAAGAATTTTATAGAAATGTAATATTGTGTAATGCGACCATTGTGGTTGCTGCAAAATGTACTAATGTTATTTTATAATCAATTGAACTACTTTGAAAATAAACGAACTATTATTTATAACCAATTTCAATTTTAGAAAAGAAAAACTGTAAATCGCTTTAAACTACATACTTGACGAATGGGGAGATATTTTTAATATTTCGGATAATCGGCAGTAGTCACAATAACAATAATAGTAATAGTACACGAAGTAGTAATGTCGCCGTCTAGTGCTATTGCTAAATGGTGAACAATCCGTGTATATTAACGATATTATTTAACACCGTTAACAAGCCAACTATAATCCTGCAAACAATTTAATAGCGGTGGTATGGTCGACTAGAATCTACTCAACGTCAACAGTTGTTCTCTGTTGATGCAGTAAATGTAGACAGCTTCGACATCTTTTTTGTTAGAGTTATTTTTATTTTCAGTTGCAGGCTACGGTTATACATTTTGAACAAAAACATTGTTCAGAATTTTATTGTTATTCGTAGTCATCGTATAACTAACACGAAAATTCAATTACTTTATTGAAAAACTTACAGTTTTAACGGTATATAATAAACATTTAATAACCCCCGGGTCCTTTCATTTTAACGTATCCGTTTGACGTAGTCATAGTAGAACGTCGCCTGTTTTGGCTGTACCTCAGCTGAACGTGGCGTCGGCGATGCTTTCTTATTAACCGAGTTTCGAGAGATAGGCGAAGAAACGGGGAATAAAACTCAATGAGCGTAAATCCATTCACGTTACATACGCTCGAAAAAAAGTTAATCCGCAGTATTACAGTGTTTACGTCATTAACCATCAGATACCGCAGGAGAATTCAGCTAAATACCTAGGGGACTACATATCGATGCCCGTCTAACATGAAAGCATTACGTGAAGCAGAAAGCGAAACAAATCCGACCTAAAGTAGTCCGTCATATGTGGTGGCTGTTAGTAAAAAATTCACAACTGGACCTCAACAGTAAGCGACTACTTTACCAGTCAATTAGTAAACCCATTTCGACCTATGGAATTCAACTTTAGAGATGTACAAAACAAACGGAATGGTCATTCGGCGTAATCAAAACAAAGTCACTCGTGCAATTACCAATGCAGAATGGTATTAAAGAAATGAGGATCCGCATAGAATTTGAATCTGAAGTGGGTAGACGAGGTCATGCGCGACTTCGCCATCAAGCATGAAAAGCGACTCCATGAACATGTGAATGTTGAAGCGATCCAGCTAATTCACACATCATCAAATGCTAGACGTCTTAAGCGATTAACATCGAACGATTTAGTTATGTAAATAATATATATATATATATATATATATATATGTATATAAATAATGGAAATTAGTTAATGAAGTAATATTCTATACATATTTAAGCTAATTAATAATATATATATTGATTACTTAAACAGTAGCTTAAGATTACAATACACATTTATTAATAGAAAAAAAGAAAAAAATTAAAATCTATTTAGAACAAAGTAAGCACTGCCCCCTCAAAAAGCAAGAACACCTGTAAAATAAACCGCTTATTTCCTTACGAAATAATGAATTAAACATTTTAGGAAATTTTTAATACATACATACATACATATTTGTATGTATATACAATGAAAAACGGTTATACGAGATCAGACATAGCGAGTTATTAGAGAGACCAATTTTGTTAGAACTGGCAGAATTACTTAAAAGTATTCTTTAATCTCTAGTGTTATTTTTATTTCTAATCAAGTATTAAAATATCTAACTGTAAAATATGTATATAGTTGCTCATTGAAACATTACCAAAATCGTGATCATTATAGCAATAATATATTATTGCAATTAAGAAAATTTTTGAATCCATGCAATTGATAAGTAATGTGTTTTATGTGCTACTTTATGTTTACCACACGTAACTGAAAAACAATTGTTATTGCTTCCATTTACTTTAACAACACACATAAATATAATTAACTTAATTGTGTTAAGAACGTAATTACTTTTATAAACCTTGTAAATTTATTTTATTATTACAACTGTGAGAATATAATTGTTAATAAATTCAAGTTAACTCAAACGTTATTACAATATATAAGATAATTTCTTAACACCGTTACAATATACTTTAATATAGTCAATTTAAATTCTAGGTTTGTTTATAAACAACATCTAACTGTTAATATTACACTCAGTGATAGTATGCTGCTGTCATGCTGACTACCATGGTCGCCGCCAAAAGGGAGCAGGGAACGGTCGAAGCCCCTCTCCCTGGAGCTTTGAAACTTTAGTATTCATAGGCGCGTAATCATGAACAATTTGGAAGACTTGTTTAATAAAGTAGTGAAACAATTTGCTAGAAACCTATGAAAATTATGTTTTAATTAAGATTCTTGTTTAATAAAATATTAAGCCTTTACAAATTATACATTTTATTTTTCCTATAACTGACATCTTCTTTCTATCATCTCCCCCCCCCTCCACCCCGGCTCATCGACTGGCGTCGTCTTTGTTGACACTACTACTTTTAATTAATTATAAGTACACTTGCAAAGAACTTCCTACGCACAGTTTTTATTGTAATCATTATTGTTAATACGAATAATGTGTTATACTTAATCTACGCTTTACACGCCATCATTCGTCTCTTTATACACGTATTTAATAAGTATACGATACTACTTTGAAAAAAAAAAAAAAATTATGATCATAAAGACCATAGTACGGGGCGCAAAATCGGGAGTAATTGCAGCCAAATTTTTTGTACGCAGATAAAAAATTATCACGTGGCAACACAATATTTGGCTTCCAACGGCTTTTCTGGATGAATTTAACGGGAAAAAAAAATGTTTTGAATTATTTCGATAAAAAAATAAAATTATTCAAACGTTAGATCTACTGTTCTTCGTTCTGTCTATATTTCTCATTAATATATCTAAAAGTTTATTTTGTAACTGATGAAAATCTCTGCTACATGTCATTACAAACATTATACATTTCTTCAGAAGTAAAAAAAAATGAACCATTACCACTTTTTTTGAACATAAAACTTATTTCCCTTTTTTTTTATTCTTATGCTGAATTAGGTTTTACTATGTTTCATCTATAAAGAAAAAAAAATTGGTCTGCGCTTTTTAGTTTAGAAAAAATATGTCGGCTATGAACAACACGAATAAAACTGATCATTTGTTTAATCAATGAAAAGTTATAACTCAAAATTTCGTGGAAGTTTTAATAGCGAAATAACCATTCAGGAAACGGTAAATTTTGGACATTAAAAAATTAAAATTTTTTTATTTAATTTAGGATATAACAACCAGGTAAATTTATCGCCGTTCAATGTTGTCACTGTCGCAAACTTTTTGCAAAATTAAAAAAATTATATTTTATATTAAACGGAGTGAGAACGGTGATCAAAGTTTGTTTTATGAAGTTGAGTAAAAAAATTCGAAAACAGCATTTCAGCAAAGGTGATGTCTAAATAAAAAGCAATCGAATAGGTTAATTTTTTTTTTCTCCAACGTCACACCCTTTGTCAACACGTCATAACAGTTTACGTCATCTCTTCTTCCATCCCACTCCATTGACTATATCATTTTTTTCATACGTTCTCTACTTCATAATTTTTTCCTTTGTCACTCTATCCAAATTTATTCCTTACAAGGACTTAGCAGATCTGCTAGTTCGTTTAGCTTCTTCTACCAAGAGATTTCTCAACGTTCTTAAATCCAACATCGTATTTCTCTCAGCAACAGCTCATTTTGAATTATGGAATAAAACTCTATTGTATCACATTCATTTTCTAATCCTGATATCTGTCTATTACCAACCGGATCTTTATCCTCGGATTCTCGGCTTTCTTTCTTTGCAGCGTTTACTGCTTACCTCACTATTTTTCCGTTTCTTTAAAAATATCTCTTTTTTGTTTTATTATAAAATTCTACTCTACAAATTTTTCGCTTATCTGTTACATTATTTCTTGACTTCAACTGCAACTCAGTTTTTTCCAGATAATTTTTTTCGGAGCGGTAAAAACTTTATTTTATTCTTTATTTGTATTATTTAGGACTTCTAATTTCAACGATGTTTTCATTGTACTATCTCCTACAATATACTTCGAAAGTAAATTGATAAATGCTTGCGCCGATGATATTATATGAGTTCAACTTGATTATCAAAATGCAATATCTCAACACTATCGTATTACGAAGCAGTGAATATAACTTTGCAATACCACGTGATAATTTTTACCCCGGAATAAAATTCGAACACGGTAATTTTGTATTGAAAAAAAAAAAAAAAAAATCTGTAAATTTTCACAACTCTTTAATATTTAAAAATTTTAAACAAGTTAGGCTATTTTTTCCGGTTTTGACGCTACAAAATTTACTCTTTCTCTTAATTATGGTCATCTAGTATTCAAATATTTCCTATTATGGCATTTATTTCACCCTCATCTCGGTTCATTTTGGCCGTATATGATCTCTTTCAATAATCTCCCTTATTTTTCCTTCGATTTCACTGATATCTGTCATCCTCCTAAGGTATTTATCCTTCCCTCATTTGCTAGAAATCTCCCCCAAGCCGTAATTAAACAGGTATTCTACAGTACTATCAATTCCGTATTTCCCTCTCATGTTTTTTTTTTTTTAAATTTTAAAATAAGTTTGTGGGTCTCACTGGGCAAGTATGCCCGTTGTGTGAGTGCCCGTTTATTCGATTTCGGTACAAACTTATACATACTTATTATAACATCGAAATTATATATACCTTAATTAATATATGTCTTAGTAAATATATATATATATATATATATATATATATATATATAATTTATATATAGGTGAAAAGAAAAAAGAAAAACCATACACATACCTGCATTCACTCTAAAAGTCATATATACATATATATATATATATATATCATGATAGCGTAAACACATGATTGAAACTATCTAGGAGTGAGGAATTCGGACGCAGTTTGTTTTTTATTCTTTGCACCATTCCTTCAGCCACTTCACCACTTCCTTTTTCCATACACCAATACTGTTTTCGTTTGTAATATGATTGGGGATAATGCTCATTAATTTTAATTAAGACCGAATCATCTATGTTATCAATTCGTAGATTTTCCCCTCTAGGGTATATGTAATATATATTCTCCATTTATACGGATGGTTCGAGAGGACCTGGTGATGTTGGTGCTTCCCTCATCCTTCCTGATTTTAACCTCTCAGAATCTTTTCGCCTCCCTTATTTCTGTTCCATATTCATAAACGAATTATTGACCATCCTTCGCTCCATTATTTTCATTTCCTCGAATCATTTTTCCTCTACATTTTTTAATTATCTCTGACTCTTTGAGCGCCTTTCAATATCCTTTCCCCTTCCTGATCAGTCGTGTGACACTTTGTTATCCTCCGTATACGTTCACTCATTCACAATCTTTCCTATCTCCGTTCAATCAATATTGATTTGCTGTGGGTACCTAGTCACTCGGGCATATTTGGTAATGAAGCGACTGATATTCTTTGGTGCTCGGGCTGCTGCTGCTTCCTCTCGTCTTTTTTTTAAAAAAATTCCATCCGATAACCTCCTATCAATTTGTAAAAGCTTCCATATCAGATCACGGTATATCGGATATTTACGCTTCCTCCTTTTCTAATAATTATTCATTTCATCTGTCAGTTAAATTACTCTTCCTGCATATCCATGGTTTCTTTTGCATCCTTCTCTTCTTCGATATTCTGACGTTGTTTCCATTGTTCGTATGCGCTTTGGCCATTCTTTGCTGCCATTATCTAAATTTCGTTTTTCCTTGATTTCTTCTCCACACTGTCCTCTCCATCATCCGGATGATGCAGTTATTTGCGATGCCGATCATGTGTTCTTCCACAGTGTTTATCTTTTTCTGTGGAGCGTTCTGCCTTGTATATTCTTATTTGCTGAAGCTTGGACTTTCCACTCCTTATTGTGCTTCCTATATCCTGTCCTTTCCTTCCCCACTAATTTTTCCTGGTATTTGTTCCTTTTGAGATAAAATTTCTGATCGGATCAAAATATAACCGACTTCTTTCCTTATCTTTTACTTCTGGATAAAGGTCCTTGGTTGACGAGCCCAAAAAAAAAAAAAAAAAAAAAATTATATTTATATTGTTAATTGCCTAAGTTGAACAATAGTGCCCCGGCAAACAAAAATAAATATTGTTGACCGATCATCTTTTTCACGCTAGTTTATGATTGATGCTAGTTAATAGTATTAAACTATATCTTCGGAACCATGTACCGGATATATGCATATATACACACATATACATTTGCGCACACAACTTGTAACAAATTTAATCTGGACATGATGCCTTCAATATGTAGTAGATCATTTGCCGTTTCGATTCAATTGGATGAAGTGTCAGATGAAAACGAATTCTCTTATGAAGTGCCCGCATTTAACTATTTACAGTTGTGTCTTGCGATGTGAAGAGGTCGTTTTCCGTACCGAAAGCTACGTTAACAGACACCGGACATAATTTTCGTGTTGAAAATTTAGGAAAAATTCTTATTATTACAGGTAAAAATTTTTAAATTCAGATTTGTAACGTAATGTTTTGTTTTTTTTTAATGTAATGCTGCATATGTTAATAAAAATTTAATGCGGAAAGGAAATTTTATTTTTCTAATATATACTATCTATTAGAAAATTTTTAATGCATATTTTCGTGCATATTTTAACCTTTCATTTGTACTTTTACTGCATATTTCAAGGTTTTTTTTGTACATATAAATCCGAACCTTATTCATTATATTACAAGATATTTCAAAATTGCACACAAGCATTATACGGGGTCAAGCGCGCTATATAAATTAAACGCGCGGCGCATCCTTCTATTGACCGCTGACGACGTTTGTTGCATAAAAATAGTCACTAAGTTTTTCGTATTTTAAATGAGATATTTGCTAATTGTGTACGAAATTTCAGATTTTATGAAATAGTTGCACGAACAAAGAGGGCTTTTGATGACTGCTGTTGACGTGTCCCGTTACAATATTTTGCTGACTAAGTATACCTGCATAGTTTGTTAGTTGACCAATTATCTGTAAACTAATTTTCGAATGTTATAAAAGGGTTGCGACGTGCATGTTACTTTTTACAAGTTTGGAGCCACCCCCACGAAAGATATTAGGGAAACTAGCTGACTGACGGTAGGCCATGGATATACTTTCGCTGCATAACCTAATGTCAAAAACTATTCTGAATCCTTTAAGCTGCCTTCGGGCTACTCTATCTTTACTGTATCCGTAATCATGCTTAATACAATTATTTTTATTTCTTTTCTGCCTTCCTTTCTAATAAATTTCTTTTAATATCTGTTTTAAAAGCAGTTTCTTCTTCCCGATAACTGTCTTCTTTTGAATCTTTCATTCTTCTTACTCACAATCGAATTCACAATTTATCCCTGTTCCGATTAATTTAAATATATCTATTCTGATTTTCTAGTCATGCCGGGATTGAGGACAATAAGGTGGTTGATTCCTTAGCTCGCTGGGGGGGGGGCTTCTAACGGTCACCCGCTTCGAAAACTTCCTGCTCGCAATATTAATAATCTGTCAAAACATTTTCACTTTAAATTACGGAATGATATTCAGTCTTCCTTCTTCTCCAACCCCAATTACTTTTATCTTTCTATTCAGCATTTAACTCCTCTGTTTGAAAAGTTCCCTTCTCTTTTTCGTCCCCTGATTATATGTCACCTTCGTTTTTCACATAGCTTCCTCTTCCATCGCATCCTTTTTTTTTCTTTTTTTTTTTGTTTTTCCCTCATCTCATTCCCGCGCTGTTCTTCATCCGATGCCAATTGTGTTTTTTTCCAATGTTCCCACCAAATTTATTCTCAATGTTTTCTCTTTTACCTTTGCCTACATTCGTCCATTCCCTTCCTTGTCTGTCGTTCCTGTTTCAGTTTCCTTTATTCGTTCTATCTCGCAAAAAACTAATACGTGGTGTTCTTGTTTAATGTAATCCATAGAAGCACCTTGGTTGATCGGACTGTTGCATTCCCAATTAACGTATCCAAAAAAGAAAAAAGAAAAAGAATATTTTTGTATGCGAATCTGTTGCTACGGTTAGCAAGGTAACAGAGCGAGGAATGTCCTAAAATCGCTCGTCATAAAGCTGAAATACGCGCCATGAAAATTATATTCACGTTCTTACCACTACGAGTATTTATTCTGGCGTAGAAAGATTAAAAGTGACCTGCGTTTGTTTTTTTCTGTATTTTCTTGAGCAACTGTAAACAGTGATTATAGCCCTGGGCTGTAACGATAGAAGCGCATATCTGAAAACGAGATGTGTAAGCTACTTGATAACGTCTAAATTTCTTATTTAAACAGAATTACTGCGAATAGTAACATGAGGAAGGATGCCATAAATATTATTATCTTTATGTAAATAAAATTAAACAATGTTAGATATATACGTCAACTAGATTAGCACCGCGGGTATGTCTATAAAGGGAGAAAGGTTCGAAAGAATTTGTAAACGACGCGATGACGCAAAAGAAATTTTAAATCTTTTTCCTCAAAGTAGCGGCAACAGCAGTATCGGAAAGAGAAAGCGATTATTAATACGTCACACATGCAATATATCTTACTGGCGTGTATATATTTCGGTTAAATGATAAATTCGAGCGAGGAAAAAATTGAATTAGTGCCTCTCTTCGCTGTTTGACGTAAATAAAGCAGGAATTTTTTTTTCTAAAGGAAACCCCCTTCCTTCCATCAAAATGCTGCTAATTTGATATTACTCGGCGTTACTCGAAAACACACGCCGGTCCATTTAATAATAACACCGTCTGTTTTAGCTTTCGCACAATAAAACCGAACCCTGTAATCCTTCCCGTTCGTCGGCAAATTTTTATGTTTACAACCGACACACACACACACGCGCGCGCGCACACACTGTCATGGATGCAGTAGATGCGCAGGTCTGTACACGTATTCCCAGTGCACATACAGTTGCAGAAAATGTTCAAAGGAAACTCTACTACATTTTCCGACAGTTACCGGTAAACAAGCTAGTGCGAACAGTAGTACGAGTGTTTAACCAAACTTTAGCAGACCTCCATTAATTTTCATTGTTTCTCCGTTGGTTTATGAATTTTGACAATTGTAAAATTTTTTGAAAAGAAAAACACGCCACTAAAATTTAAAAAACCAAAAGCCTTATCATTAAAAATTAATCCATACAAAAAAACAAAAAAAACAAAAAAAACGATACACCTACACATATATACAAACTTTGTCCTTTAGACCTCGTCAAGATGCGACTGGATCCTCATTAATTCAGTTCATCCGCATGGCATTTCTTCCTTTAAACTCCCCCCCCCCCACCCCCTTTATTCTTTGCTAACGATTTTTTCCTCTTCTTACGGACATTGCAGCTGCCAACGAAGCGTTTAATTTTTCTCTGATTACGCTAGAGCATTCTCCCTATCTTCTGTTCATCATTCTTTTTCTCCTTCCGAATCTGCTTGCATGGTTTTTACTCTTCGTCCTTGTAATCCCTGTTAATATATCCCTAAATCGGATGCTTCTTTCTCGTGTTAATTGCTTCTGCTATCTCGGTGTTTGCCTTAATAGGCGACTAACTTTTTCGAGCATATTAACTATCTTCCTTGTTCCGCCATTAAAAGACTGAACTTGCTGAAATACTTATCACCAACCGAATGGGGAAAATGGGAAGGCGATCATCCTCTTGTACTCATTTCCTTGTATAGGTCCATTATTCGCTACAAATTTGATTAGTGTTCATTTATCTGTGGCTGCGCCTCCAAATCCTTTTTTTTTTTTTTTTACAAATTAGATAGAATAAAGAATTCCTGTCTTTTTGTTCATGCCCTTTCGGTGCTCCTAATCCTCTACTATTTCAGTAATGCTTGCTGAAACACCTTCCCTCTCAGTTCAAAGATATGGGGCTATATCGTTTGTTTTCTGAGCGTGTAACATTCATTTCTTCTCAACCTATCCTGTTCTACATTTCTATCGCCAGAAATGATCCTAATAAAATTCCCATCTTAGCCATTATCTCTCGTCGTCGTCGTCTCAGTTATTTTTCGTCCCATATAATTTCCAATAATAATCTTCCTTTCTTTTCCTTTAATTACTTTGATCTTCCGCACCCTCCTCCCAAAGTATATTTTCTTTCTAACTCTTCCAGGTTTCTGCCCCCGGGGGCGGTTATTAAACAGGAATGTCACAGTACTGTCAGTTTCTTCCTCCCTTCCCATGTACACTCATCTTCACTGATGGCTCTAGGGGGCCTGGTGGTGTCGGAGCTTCTTCTTTTGTTCTTCCCGACTTTAATTTTTCCAAATCATCTCGTCTTCCGCTTTTCTGTTCTATTTTCACAAATGAATTGTTGATTATCCTACGCGCGATTATTTATATTTCCTTCAATCGTCCCTTCCCTGACTACCTGATAATTTCCGACTTCATGAGTGCTCTTCGGGCTACTTCCCCTCCCTCTTCCGACTTCATCATTCTTCGTATATGATTTTTCATTCGCAATCTTTCCTTTCATCACTCCATTCACTTTGTTTTGCGGTTGGTTCCTGGTCATAGGGACATCAAGGGTAACGAAATCGCGGACGCTTCAGCTACGAGGTTGCTGCTCGTTCCGCTTTTACTTTTAAAAAGTCCCAAGTATTAATCTATTATCCTTAAGCAAAGAACTTCACTCTAAATTTCGGCCAGATGTGTACCCTTCCTCGTTTACCAATAATCATTCCTTCTACCTCTCAATTCAACCTAACCTTCCTTCTAATCCTTGGTTCTCAGAGTTCCCTTCTCTTTCACGTTCTGTCATTGTCTCTATTATTCGCCTACGCTTTAATCACACTATATCGCCCTCTTCCCGCTATCGTCTCTCTTTGGGTTTTCCTCTCCTTATTGTCTCCTCTACATCCTAATGAAGCCGTTGTCTTTAGTGCTAATCACATTTTCTTTGAGTGTTCTGCTCTTTCTGTGAACGTTCATCTCTTTCTTTGCTCCTCATAAAGTTAACGCTTCCTGCTCCCTATTGCGCTTCCCATATCGTGTCCTTTTCCTCTCTGTCTGTTCTTTCTCCTATTGATTCCTTTATTTCAATTAATTCCGATCGAATTAATTTTTAATTAATTAGAAAAATAATTTACGGAAGACACCGTGTCATAAAAATGGAAAGCATCGGAAAGCATTAAAATAAACGAATTTTTATAAGGCGGTGTCTACCGTAAATTATTTTTCTAATCATATCCATCATAGAAGTTTCAAATGTTTAATTCCAATTAGTTAACTCTTCTTCCTATTGTTTCTGGGTGGAGGTCCCTAGTTGATGAGCCCCCTCCTAAAAAAAAAAAAAAACAAAAAAAACTCTTACACATTGCTTGTAAAAGAGTAATTTCAATTTTCATCATTCTTATCCTTTTTATTTAGGCTTGTCAAAAAAAAAGGAACAACTTTTTAGTTTCAATTTCATTTTGATTTTTATTGTATATTTTTATTTCAAAACATAATACTAAAACGTTAGTTTTTTTCATATTATTGTCAGCGTAACAATGATGTCACTAAATATATGTGTATATATAATATATATATATACATATATATATATATATATATATATATATATACATTTATTTATTTATTTATTTATATTTGTGTGTATATCAGTGGCGAATCCTCCGGTACCGCCAGTCATGCGAAAAAATACTAACGCAAATTGAAGAAGGAAGAAATCTTCCAGTACTTCTCTGCAGCAGAAATTAACCTGACTAAAGAGGCAGTTTTTAGTTCGCCAGTGGAGAAATTTGTGGGCCTTATTTGAGAATGCGGAGAAAACGCTCTGTGTACAACGCTTCCGCCAATGTTGAGCAATTAACTGAATTATAATGATCTGATCGAATCCATTCACTAGGCGTTGGGAGTGTTTCTCCGACATTAGCGAGTCACTGTTGCATCAACAGCGTACACAGCCAATCAAATCGGTCGTTTAGGGAACCGGGTACTTCTGTGTTTTGACCGAGCTACCAGAAGTACACAGTACATTTTTCATTGCGAAGCTATGACTACACTGCCGCTATTTTATCTTAACGAAGTTCACACGCCTAATTTATAAATACACTAGGCGAAATATGCCGCTAGCAAAACGAAAGTGACGTACATGTAGAAACTAGGGAATTAGATGGGCAATTTAAAAAAAGTGTAAGCAGACATACTGATTTCACTTTTAAGTAGATTTCGTATGTATTTGTAATTTTCCATTAAATGATATATTTCAATTTTTCCCACTGCAAGACGAAGATTAATCTAAATAGTTTTTAAATTAAAGTCACTTAATAATGTTTTTTATTTGTTTGTTTATTAATTTTATGAATTCATTTTGCATCATTCCTTTTCGTTGTTCGCACAAATTATTTCCTTCAATGAAATCTAAATAACAATTTTCTTTTACAAATAATTTATTTTTTGGATTTTTAAAAAAGTTATTTTAACACTTTAAGCCCCATGTCTCCATATATGGAGACAGCGTCTGTTACTAAAATCACCTAATGATTTTGTTACAAAAGTAGCAAAAATGACAATTTGTAACATTTTTGTCAGAGCTTATACACGATATATTAATCACTATGGAAATTATATTTTTGTTTATTAGGCGTCCGTTCTCTTAAAAAATTACTTAAATTGTGTCTCCATATATGGAGACACATGCCCGTTAAATCCCAAATGAAAATGATTATGAAGATAGCATGAAAAGTAAACAATAACTGGTTAATATATTTAATGCATATTTTTATGTAATCATTATTTACAGAAATTTACAATATAATACACATATTAACAATAAAAATTAACGATATCTATTTGAATTATTTATGAACCATATTGAAACATGGCAAACACATCGCGGGTTTATTTTATGCATTCTTGGCATCTCGTAAATACTTTTTTTGCTAACGTGTTAGCTTCATCGCTCGTTTTACCATAACCTCTATAATTTTTATAACAAACTGTGCAGTTTGAACGTTTACCTTGTTCTAGTTTGTGTTTAACTTTACATGGTTTCTCAATATCTGTTACATGGTCCAGGATATAAGAGGCACGTTAAGGTTCCCACACGTGTAAAATCGGTTAGAATAAACTTGCGGGAGTGGGTGTGGTCTCATTTTGCAGTACCTATAGCATTTAAGTTTAAAATTAGTCCAAACCGCAATACTATATAGGTTCTTTCGTTTTCGAGTTACGTGAATTAATCGTGAGTGAAATTGTGAATGTTGCCACGGACTATAAGGTGCGCTCAGTTATTTTCGTTTTTTAAACCACAAAAAAATTGCACCATTTTTTATATAGAATTGATGCATTCACAACAGCAGTATATAGGCAAATAATAAAAAAATGTGATTTAAAGAATATATGCACCACAATAAAGGAAGGCACTAGAACACGATAAAAGAAGAACAGTACACAAACGTTTTACGCAACACAATAGTAAAACCCTTGTTTATGATACATCAGTTCCGGGAACACGTGACCTGCTATAAACGAAAATTGTTCACTACTTCATCTACTGATAACGTATTTTACCAGCTGTCTTATGTCAACCATATATGAGGACAAATGCTTTTTCTTTACTTATGACCGTCTCCACATATGGAGACACTGTACTACCCAATCAATCCTGGCTGTCTCCATATATTTGTCACTTTTGTAAAGTTTCTTAAAAATGGCTTGGGGTTTAAAGTGTTAATTTGTTTTTGTTTGTGTAATAGTGCGTGCAGCGTGCAATAGCATATTAATTTAACTCCATTTCAACATTTTTCTATCTTAGAAAAGCACTGAAAAAAATGATCAGGATTCACCACTCATATATATGATATATATATATATATGTATATCACATATATCACATATATACATATAATTACATCAGCAAATCTAGCCAGGAATGATGCAGATCACTTTCCATCGCCGTCAAACTTTTTCGAAATACATTTTATCGCAAGGCAACAAACGAAAAAAAAAAAAAAGGAAGAAGAAGAAGACTCGAGGACTTATACTGTTAAGTTTGAATAGTTTGATGCTAAAAGCCTAGAAAAGTGACACATACTTTTAGGATGATATACATAAATATGAGTTCTAAGCGGCTTTGGAAAACATAAATTAGTAGCGTTATGGATTACACTTCACGTATTAAGTATTGTGAAGATTAAATATATAACCACAGTCTAAAAACGTGAATATCGCGTTAAAATATCGCGTTTTCTGTTCAATATTATCATGCGCAACTTTTTTCTCATCTACTGCAATATTACGGTAAATAATAACGCGTCAAATGTCTGTTGTACTATTTCATGTTAAACTTTATTTTTCTACTGCAATGAAACGGATTTTAGTGGCAGATCCACGGTGGGATGACATTTCCCCCTCTAAAGAACCAAAGCCTCTATAAAAAAAAGTCATCTTGCGTACAAGTTCGTAACACCGTGAAACATTTTCATGTTTTCCCGTAAAGGTAGGCTTATTACAGCCAGTCAGGCGTCCGCCGACATTAGAATGTCGTTCGCTTCGCGGCCTTCGTCGTCATGAGAATGTCGCCGTGCAACCTGTGATTTCCTTTACACATATTATATTGCAATGTATTCGCAAAAATATATATTTAACAACTAACTACCGCGCTAGTACAAGGTTCCTTATTTACATCATTATCGTAAAGAGTTAGTAATAGTGAGCAATGGCCGATGGTGAGAAAAGTACGACACGCAAGCTAACGTTTGTACGTTCGATAGGTTTCGAGTAAAGATTCCGTCGATGCACGTCATATTTGTCGAGAGGAGGTCCACCGAATTATTCGTCTCAGGACCGAACGTTTCACTCGTGAGAATTGACAGAATCGCAATCACTCATCCAAATTGAAATTGATGTTGAAATCACCACAGACTACGATCGGTGGTAAATTGTACAGCTTTATTTCATCAATAGAGAGAAACAGACCTTTCAGCTTAATCGAGTAATAGGTAACACGCTCGAAGAACTTGATCTTATCGTTCAACGTTGTCCCGTTTGAGAGGTACGTCGAAAAAAGTAACACACGCTGTGTCTATCGATCGTCGTTTCGGCTTTGCATATATCACCGACGTCCTTTTCGCGGGAAACGTTGGAATGGAGGAACGCAGTGTACACGCCGCAACGGTTTACGCGAGACTAAAGTTACATTTAATTTATAATTACTAAGGGTAATTGTTTTGTGCGCTCAGCAAATGTAAACAAAGAAATGACGTGTGAAATACACAAACCTACGATCTTCACGGGTCTCTTTACAAGTCGTTATAGGAAACACTTCTCCCTTTCGTGACGCTTTTCGAGTTTATGTGCCAAAGTAAAGACATGAAAATATTATACATATAATCAACCGCATCAAAGTAAAGACATGAAATTTTCGTAACGCTTTTCCGTGACGCTCCATTTCGTAACGCTTGCTTTTCCTAACGCTTTTCGAGTTTATGTGCCAAAGTAAAGATATAAAAATGTCAACAAAAAAATTCGTTATAACAGAGAAACTTAATTTATGCTATAAAAGATTTTTATGAGTTTTACCTACGGATTTTAATAATTAATATTTAATACTTTTTTCTAGTAAAATTATTAATGTTCCTTTTTTATTCTACTTTAAACTCAACTGTTATTGATCTTCTGCCTTTCTTATTTATTTTTAATTTTTCTTTTGTAATATAAATGAAAATAGACTTCAATGAGAAATATATACCATATATATATATTTTTACTTGCTCATGAACAAAAAATTCGGATCGGATTACTAACAAAAATAAAAAAGAAATAAAGTCTAATAAAAATACTATCTTTATTACTATTTCTAAACTACCATATTTAAGGTATAATTTTATAATTTCGTTTTATTTTTCATCCCTAAATATAAGACAAAAGATAAATTAAAAATTGTAACAATTATGTATTTTTAAAACATTTTTTCTTCTTTCTTTCTTTCTTTCTTCTTTGATTAACGTGCCGTGTACTGCCGTCTAGGCCAGAGGCACGGATAAGATAAGAGTTAGATGGAGTGAAATAGGTTAGTGGTCTTGAGAAAATGTAGGAGGCGTTCAATTTTGTCGTGGCGATCAGATAGGATTTCGGAAAGGTTGGACGACTGGAGAATTTGTGCTCGGTATGAATTATAGGTTGGACAACTGACGAGTAAATGTTGGATTGTGACAGAATTGCAATTGGAACACAGTGGAATAGATTGTCTCGGCAAGAGTTGACTATGAGTGATTCTGGAATGACCCAGGCGGAGTCCTGTGACAACGATTTCATTCCTTCGATCGGTGAATAATAAAGTTTCCCGCGGTCGAAAAGTATCTCGAATTGAGCGCAGCTTGTTCGTGTTTGGGATGTTGGTCTACTGTTTTTGCTGTTTGAAGTGATTTTTGTACTATATGAGCTTTTAGATTCATTGACGGAATTTCAATGTTCGGTACCGGAAAGAACAATGAGCCTTCTTTTGCCGCAGTATCCGCGAATGAATTTCCCTGGATCCCAACGTGTGATGATGGGATCCATGCGAACGAAACACGAGTACTTGTACTACAAAGAAAGCGAATAATTTCCTTGGCTATGGGGTGTTGGTGAGGAGAGTTGTATTTTTGAATTGATGTGATCGCGTTTAATGAGTCTGTACATATGAGGTGTGAGAAGTGAGGATTGGAAATTATTACATTTTCTATTGCAAATTTTATAGCAAATAGTTCCGCCGAAAGAATTAGTGCCGGAAGAGAATAACGAAGTATAATTTTTTTGTCGGATGCTATTCCACAACCTGTTTCTCGAGGTGTTTTGGAGCGTCAATAAAAACTATTTTGCAACTGTCATATTTGCTGATCATGCATAGATATGCGGAACGTTTCTCTTTTTGAGAATTGCTGGAGTTGAAGATCTATGTCGAGATGCAGGTTTACCCATGGAAGTGTTGATGCTCTATGGTTAGTTGATATGTCGGCGGTAAAGTGAATTGCATCAAATCTAAGATTTCAGTAACTTGATTATAAAGAGTGGGCACCGATGTATGAGGTGATGGTCGAAGCGAGTTCGGCGAAGAAAGGTTGATCTACGACTTAAGACAAATCCACGTGTTTAAAATTCTCCGGTTCCTTTAAATATTGAGAGGAGGAATACCACCTTCATAAAGAATGCTAACAGATGGAGAAGTAGGAAAAGCGCCAATAACGAGTCTCGCAGCAGTATGATGTAACTGAGTGAGTTAATGATATTTTGACTAGCCGAAGAGTAGATTACAGCGCCATAGTTGAGCCTCGATTTAACCAGTGCTTGGTAGATTTGCAATAAGGAGGAACGATCTGAGCCATACAATGTGCTAGCCAGTTTACGAATTAAATTGAGTTTTTTGGAGCAGCCTGTTTTTAGTTGGTTGATATAATACGGGGTTTCCATGTAAGTTTTTCATCCAAAATGATTCCTTAATATTTTACGTTATCTGACGATGGAATGGTTACTTTGTTTAGTTGAATAGAAATTTCATGACTACAGCGGCGAACTCTGCAGAAATGAATAGCGGTAGTTTTCGTGTTAGAGAAATTGAAACCGTTATGAACTGACCAAGCTTGTAATCTGTCGATTGTTTCTTGCAGTATTGATGTTCCAAGGGACAGGTCCGAACAAGGGATGAAGATAGCTAGGTCGTCTGAAAATAAGCAGCATTGGACAGGCGGGTGTATTTGTTCCGGAATGCCGTTTACGGCTATGTTGAAAAGAGTAGAGCTCAGAACGGAAAGAACACCGTTCTGTAGATCATGGGGAGCTGATTTAACTGAGCCTTGTCGGATATGAAATTTGCGACTCGATAGGAAATTTTCGACAAAGTATGCTAGGTGACCGCGAACTCCCCAGCCATGAAGAGTTTTTAGAATTTTTTCGTTCCAAGTATTTTTATGAATTTCTATAAAGGTCGCTATTTGATTTTCTTTATGAAACAAGGGCTATTTCTCAAATCTCCTGCCTACCGTGGAAGATTTTACGTAATTATATAATTCCCCCCAAATGTCCTTCTTATAATTTCTACTCCCAAAATGTGCTTCTGGATACACCACTGAGATTTGATTTCTTCGGTTTTCAAAATGTGAATAACTTTACATTTGACCGATTTTTTTTTTTTGGAACTCTTGATAAAAATAATAATTAGCCGTATTTATATTTACAGAGAACAGGAATTTAACTGTAAGAACAAAAACCAAAACTGTTTTCCAAAACGATGGTTGTTTAGCAAATTCAGGTAATTGTGTTATTTTTTTTTTTTTTCATTGTACCGACAGCAGTCTGCCATAAACAATGGTGATATAAGAATATAAGGAAAGGGGGAGGAAATTGGGGAAAAGTGGAATGAATAGAAAAGGAAAGGGAAATGAATATTAACCCGACAGTTCCAACGAAATGCCCGATTCAGGTCTTAAGAAGAAAATGGTTTATTTATCCTTTTTTTTATTTATTTATTTTTTTTTTTTTTTTTTTATTAATTTATTTATTTTCACACTACATAACGATTATGCGTAGTGTCTCCGAGAGCAATATAATAGCGCTTAAGTTATCGGAAGTGCATCCCGGCACCACTTTTTCCTTTTCAGTCACCGGCTGGATCTGGCTGGAAGATCAATAGTGAACATTCGGTATATAAGTGGATTCGAGCTAAACTGAAGTTTCTCAAAGAACTTTTTGTACTGTTCCGCATAAACATCCTTCACGTATGGAACATTCAAGTCCGCATGCAATGTGTCGTTGGATACGAAATAAGGCGCAGATACCATTGTACGGAGAATCTTGGACTGCTGTTGCTGTATCCTAAGGAGGTTGCTTCGACATGTTGTTCCATATAGCTCTAATCCATATCTCCACATTGGAGCGATAACCGATAAATATACATTCCGCTTTACGGCCAGGTTTAGAACTGATTTTCGTCCTAGCAGCGGCCATAGCAACCTAGCCCTAATTATTATAGATTTTCTTGTATTTTCCACGTGATCACGCCACGTTAATCGTCTATCCATATGCATTCCAAGATAGCGCACGGAGTCTACTTTTGGAATTTTCGAGTTCTCAAATTTCAAGTGTGAACATCTTACTCGTCTGTTTATGAATAAAATGTGACGACATTTAGTTGGGTTGAACGATATGCGCCAGAGGCATGCCCATTTCTCCAGCCTATTCAAATGATTTTGAACAGCAGCGTTTGCATACGTAACATTCGTATTAGATGCGAGTATCGCAATGTCATCAGCGAATGTAGCTAGTAACGTTAGATTAGAAATTGGTACGTCCGCGGTATAGATGGAATACAATAAAGGCCCTATCAAACTGCCTTGAGGTACTGACGATCTGATTGAATGTATTTCCGAGAGTGAATCCTTTATTTTAACTACAAACGAGCGTTCGGACAAGTACGATTTGAGTAATAGATAAATATCTTCATTAAGAATTTGCCGCAATTTATACAGCAATCCTGGATGCCAGACCTTATCGAATGCCTGCGTGACATCTAGAAACACCGCGGAACATACCTCGCGTTTCTCCAACGTTAACGAAATTGCGTCAACTAATCGGTGACACTGACGAATCGTAGAGTGATCCGTGCGAAAACTAAATTGATGATTTGGTAGCACATCTCGGTTACTTATAACCGGATCAATACGATTTAAAATTAACTTCTCCAAAACCTTTGATAAAGAGGAGAGCAAGCTAATCGGTCGATATGATGAAAGCTCTGTCCGCGGTTTCCCCACTTTATGAACCATTATTATAGCCGACTTCTTCCATATTTTAGGGAAGTACCGCATCCTTAGAACCGCATTAAAGATGTAACAAAGAAGAATAGCTGCTCTCCGCGGTAGTCGCGAGATTATTTCCCCGGTAATTCTATCGAAGCCGTGAGCCTTACGTAGTGGTATATTCCGAAGGCATACGAGAACTTCTCTTGGCAAGAAGACCTTAAGAGGTTGTTCACACCGACGAGGTTTTTCCAATGCTCTTTGTATATAGTCAGAATGCTCCTTGTTGCGATCAGAGTGTGGTGTAAAGACCGTGTCAAGATGGTCCGCAAAAGCATTTGCCTTTTCCTTGTGTCTGTTTTAACCCAAGTGTTGTTCGATCTAATATTATATGGTTCTTCTGATTGACTTAACAGTTTTTTAACTGACGTCCATACAGGCTTTTCCCCATCGTTAATGGACTGCGTGTAATGGTTAAAAGTTTTATTTTTGTACTCCTTGATACTGATCTTTAGTTTGTTTTGCAACTCTTTGTATCTGTTGTATAAGGATGGGTAACGACCACGCTGCCATCTCCTTCTTGCTGACCTGGTTTCTTTTATTAATTTTCTTATTTCTACGGGTATATACAGGTTTTGAAAAGATTTTTTTGATACGTAATTGGTAGAATTATTACACGCATATTCTATGAGATTAGAAAAGTTCTTGACGGCTATGTCAATGTCATTTGTGTTCTTTAGTTTGATCTTCAAGTCAATATTATTTTCAATTATACTTGAAAAGATATTCCAGTTAGTGGTATGATTTGTAAGTCTCTGCTGATTGAGTACGGTTTTAGGACTTATACCTAAGGTGGCAACCACTGGAACATGATCGGATGACAGATCGATGATTGTTCTGCATTCCCTGTCGTATCTTTGAATGCCACGAATGATAAAGAAATCTAAGACGTCCGGAAGCCTATTGAGATGCCGCGGCCAATATGTAGGAGTCATTGGAGATAAAACGGCAAGTGCGTTGTTCTGTATTGATTTGTACAGTATCTTTCCGGCTGGGTTTGTTATTCTCGATCCCCACATACTGTTTTTAGAATTATAATCTCCACCGCATATGAATACATTTCCTAATTTGTTGAAAATTGTATTGTAGTCCATTTGTGGTATACAGAAACCTGGGTGACAGTAAATTGCGGCTACTGCTATATCCTTTCCAAGTGTTTCGACGTTTACCGCTACAATCTGGTATGCGAATGTGCTGTATGCAAAGTTTTTATATTGTTTGTATATATCTCTGACTAATACCATTGAACCCCCATGAGCTGTTCCATCCGGGTGGTGAGCCGAGTATGCTACATAACCACGAACTTTGAAACTCTTTTCATACGTGAGATGGGTTTCTGTGATTAGTGCAACATCAATTTTACATTTTGTTGAAGGAAAAGTTCGAATTCATTTCTTTTTTGAGTAATGCCATTCGCATTCCATAGTACTATCACAAGTGAGTGTTGTGTGATTATATTAGTGTTGTTTAACATTATGGAAGTAATTTTTCAATAACTTTCGTCAAGAGTGATATTAATGGATTTATTGCAGATTTGAATTCGTTGAGGAACGTTGTCAACATTATTGAAATGTCATTAGGGTTATTGCTGTAGTTGTTATTGGTATGCCCAGTGTACGTCTGACCTGTATCCGTTTGGTTCCCGGCGTAGTTTATACTTCCCGCTCGAACGGCGTTAGCGTATGATCCTCGATTCGCTGTGCTTAGAATTCCATTAGAATAACTATCTCTAGGAACATCGGGAACGTTGATATTTTCATGAGCCCGGGCATGAGACGAACGTATTTTATTGTAGAATTCAGTTTGCTGTTTGTATACAGAGCATCCCCTATAGCTTGACGGTTGGTTACCATCGCATAAGGCGCATTTTGCGGGTTCGGATGGGCTTCTATTACAAAGTTTAGTATCATGCATCCCAGCACATTTAACACAACGTATGGGTAGGTTACAGTAGTTAGCCGTGTGGCCGAATAATTGACATCTTTTGCATTGTTTAAGCCGTGAATCTTTTTTAGGTTCTTCAACCACTACCACTGTATTTAAGATGCGGTTGATTTCAAATATTTCAACTTTTTTCTTCGATGGTTTCAAGTCTAAAAAGAACATGGGGAGAGGTTGTTTGGTTTTGTAACGTAGAATATTAGTGATAGTTTTCACCTGAAATCCTCTGGACTCAATTTCTTTTGTAATGTCAGCTGTATCTGTAGAGTGGTGTAAATTCTTAATTACTACTCTGAACGGTTTGTCTTCCGGTAAAGAGTACGTATAAAAGAGATATTTATTTTCTCTTAAGGTTTTAATAATACGACGAAACAGGTCGGGTTCTTAGGCTTAATAGTAACCCCGGATAAGGTTGTTTTTAGTTCGAATTCTACCTCAGGTAATTCTAAAAGGAATTTTCTAAAGCTGTTGAAATTCGCGACGTTTTTAACCATAATTGGTGGAGGTTTAATCGTCATTTCTTTACTCTGTTCACTACTAACATTTTTATCGTCCCTAGGATTTATTTCGTTACTTATACTGGTTTCTTCGGATGGCATTTCATCATTATTATCCTCATTATTATCGTTGTTTGCAGTAGATAAAAATTCAAAGATGTTTCTTTCGGGCTTTAATGTGGCGTTACTGGCAGCAGATTTATTATCTGTAAGATACTTTACTGCTGCTGTACGTTTAGGCGTACGCCAATCGTCACTGTCACTGATCGCTGTGTTTGAGTGTTGACGTTTAATAACATAGCCTGTTTTGGATTTCTGCAACCGGAGTGGGCTAAACCTCTCATTGGAGGTAGTGGCAACGACGGTTTTATTAACACTGGTAGGTACAGATGAGGACGAGAGCGGCGAAGGCCGCTGTTGTTTATCGACAGATGCCTTCGTCGGGCTGGTTTTTTGATTTTGATTTTGTATAAAACTATTAGGTGGATTTCTCGTATTCATAATGTCATTCGTAATTTTAAAATAAATAAATACGATAAATATGAGCGGTCTGGCAGAGTCAGCCGATAAAGGAAAGATCTCACCTGCGTTATCAGCGGTCGACTGTATGTTTCTGTTCGGTCGAGCGATGCGATAAGATAAGATACGACGCGAAAGCAATAATTACCGTTGCGCGAATATTACTAAAAGACCCGAAATATACTCGAGAACAATAGCGAAGAATTAACATGCACGAACGCGATAAATAACACTTCATTCGAACACAGTATTCACTGTCGTTATTTATTTAACATCGCTTTTTTTTTCATAACACATAATTCGATCTACAAGCGATATTACTGCTGAATCTTTTTGTCCATTAATTAACATCATCTGCCGACAAATGGCAATCCTCTTGTACTCTAAAGCTACTTTTAAACTAGGTATTATTTATGCACCGCTTCTGATATACGTCTACAACGCGTAAATAATATACACATAATAAGGAGAAATGTTTAACTGTGAACGACAAGCATTGCTTCTGCCAAGCGCAGTTGAAAGACATATATATATATATACATATATGTAATATGTATTGGGAGGGGGGGCGACGTTTAATTCGTGTAGTTAAAAATTGAACTGTGTTATTTCAACGGATGCATATAAAGGCGTAAAGAATTTAAAAAGAAACAAAACCACACTTTAAAGTTTTACTAATTAATTGCACATCGACACTATCGCTGAGGAATTCGTTTAATCCTCTCCGTCTCTTTTGAAAATATGAATTTTTAAAATTTCCTTATTTTCATAAATTATTAATTATTAAAGAGGTTTATTGTTTATTTTACTGCTGGAAATTCTACAAATTCGATTCACTTTTCCGTAGAGGGAATTACACAGTTTGAAAATTTGCAATAAATTATCCGTTTTAAATATTGCTATTCTAAAACGATTGTAAAATAGTCTCTTTTTTTACATATTTTTTTAATAAATTTTTACGGATACGCGTATTTTTATTATTCTAACGTTAAGCTTGGCGATGAAAAAGATTAGCCGTTTATAGGAAACATTAGTGACGCGAAATAGAACAGCTGAAGAGGAATGCAATCGAAACGAGTGCGGAATGACGTTACCGTAAAATATTTGAATGTTATCAAAAATTTTAATGCACACATTTCGGTGACATACAAAAATCAATAGGAAACGGCTTATTTTGTGTGGGGTTATTTTTTTATATTTTTTTTTTTCGTCCGTCAACAATGGACGTCAACACAGCGTAAGTGAAATTTTTTTAGATGTGTCAATTTGCAACTACGTCCTGGTAGCTGGTTTTCATATTGTAGTCATTTACAAGATTAAAATTTTGTGGATGAAAAGTTTTGATTTTTGCCTTTTTTAAAAAAGTAAATCAAAATATCGTTTTTATTCGATGGTGAATGATTTAAAGGGGTAATATATCACCTTGCGCTCACAAAATTTCGGGTGATTTTCTGAAATCTACCACGCACGATAGAAAATAGAGGTATGAGGTTTTGTGTATACGAAAGTAGAGTAGTCTTTAACTTCAAAAAACATGTTTTACTTTAATTTGTACAATACAAAATGGCGGTTCAGCAGCGCACGCAAAAAAAAAAAAGAAAAAAAAATCGGTCGGTCTATACGGGCGTACCGCTACAGGTCACAATTTTTAATCTGGAACGAAAAACTAAAATGTTTCTTAAAATATAGCTCAAAATGAAGTGAACATTGTAGGATTTTTTCAAAAAATTGATTTAAAAAATGATGACGGTGATTTGAATAATTGTTTTTCTTTTTTTCGAAAAAATCGCTTAGAAAATCTGTAAAAATCAATTTATCAAAAAAATCCTACGATGTTCACTAGAAAATCTTATTTTAAAGTTGCAGTTAAAATTTTAAGTCAATCGGATAAAAACTGAGATAGATACTAGTAGTACGCCTAGTTTGAAAAACAAAGTTTTGAGATATTGCTGTTTAAAGTTTTGAGTAGTAGAATTTTGTTGAAATTTTCGTTTTAGCTCTAGTCTGCTATGCCTGCTCCATATAATTGGCCTTGTAATTTGAGGTTTTCCTCCTCCTCATCCTTCCTTGTCGAAATTACGTCCCTGCGGGCAGTTTTAGCCTTTTCGGTGAGCGATCACTCGGAAAGGGAATTACGCGGCGCTTCGGCTTCGATACAGAAATTGTAACAATTTAATCCGATTGTTATGTCCAATAGATATCCATAACTTGCATTAATCCGTTATAACCATCGTTGAAGTATAAAACAGCAATATAAACAGCTGTATCAAGAAACAGATTTGCCACTGAAGGATCTACAAAATCATTCTCAACTCGACGCTACCCGACACACAGTATTCTGCGCTTTCGCCGCAGGCACATGTCACTGTCTTAGCCCTCGACCACTACCACTCAAACACTAACGTGATCTCTATCCCGACGTAACCGTACAAACGACCGGATTTGCTACCGAACACGGGGATTTTTGGTTTTGGCCGAGTAAGCATCCTTGACAAGACAAAAGACAAAACAGCAATGCAACTTAAAATGTCGTTCGAAAGATTGTAAATTTAATGATGCGACCGGAGATTAAATTGTAACTCGAACATTGTCAAAAGATAGCAGCACTGCAAGTACTGAATCCGTCTCAACACTAACAATTTTACCGGAACACTGATATACACCAGAAGAAGCCAAACACTAACTGTTGTATGTTCTAACGAACTTTCTACAAACGGCTGATTTCTCAGTCTCAAAATTGGGGTAGAAGGGGCATCTATTAATCAAAATTTAAAGCTGGAAGTTGAAAAGTGTAGGTATAATTCATATAAAGAAGAATAAAGACCTCAAACACATGCTTCCATGCACACTTGAAAAACCGCTATGTTCGAAAAAAGACGACTTTTTGACCCACTTACAAGTTTCTCCCCCTCATAATCAACTTTTTACCTCATTCCTAGATGCTTTAGAAAGTGTTTAAGCCAATAAAAAAAAAAAAAAACGTAAAAAAAAATCACAAGGTGATTATTACCCCTTAACGCAAAATGTTTCTTAGCGAGGTCTTTTACGTTAAACAATTATTTCCTGAACAAAGAATGTTTTTTTTTTTTTGTATTACTTCAAAAAGAAAAAATGGAAGGATTTCTTTTTAAATAGACATTTTTACAAAAACCTATTATTATCCAGGAACTGGGATAGGTTACATGCGCCTTTGTAGCGTAATATTAAAGTTGTTTAAGAAAGATTTCACACTTCTTTTTGTTTTCACTGAATATTTCATGTCTGGAAAGTGTTGATTTCTAGATTTAAACTTATCAAGAGCAAATTTGTACGGTCTACCCCAAGTACCCGCTTCAGATACAAAGCGCTTCCAGGAGTTAGTGTTAGCTTTTTGTATTAGTTTTTTATATTTTTTGTTTAGTATTTTAAGCAGTATATTCGTAATGATGAGTTTAACACGGGTTTTTAAATTTATTTTTCTTCTTTCTTAGTGTATTTATTTGCAACTAAATTTCCTCCAATTCTGAGGTCCACCAGCCATTTATTTTTTCAGTAATTCGGGTTCCACAGAGATTAACTTGTTTTGTTAAATACGAGTTTATTTCTGTCAGATTTGTATTTATAATATAATTACTATTACGAGATTTCGTATTGAATAGTAGTTTATTTATGTAATTATTATCTATTGTATTAATAAGTTTAGTTGTATTAACTTTTTAATATGAATTTCATTGTTCCTGTCTATTACCGATCTTTGAGTTGAATGCTAAACAATTTGTAAGGTGTAAGGTCAGTTTGATCAATTTGAAAACGAATGAGTGAGTTTTGGGAGACAGTAAGGTAGTCTATTACACTGGAGCCATTGCAGTTAGTAAATGTTGGAGTTGTATCATTCATAATGATTAGATTATTGTTGAAGGTTAAATCATACAGCTTAATCGAGTTGTGGTTCATTTTAACTTTGCTTTCCAATGTAGGGAGGAGGTGAATATTTGAATCGCCTACTTATACTATATTAAGATTAGAGTATTTCTTAATTATATAATCTATTTTTTGCAATGGGGGTTCTCTATCCTGATTAGGGGAGACAATCACACTGGAATACGGACTGCACTGGTCGGAAAACCTATAATTTCTTCCCAGATATTACAGAAAAGTTAAAGATAAAAAATCCATTTATAACCTTTTTTAATACTCAAATTCTCACGGTGCCATTGGGAAATATCTGCATAAGTTTAAGTTAGAAAATAGTTTAAACTGTAAATATTGTAAAAAGGATGTTCTCCTCGACGACATTAATCATATAATATTCAACTGCTCTGCATCAGTTGATTTAAGAAAACAATTTAAAATTACCTCTAATACCGAACTAAGATGAGATTCTAATAATTCGCAATAATTCGCTTAAATTCTTTCATATTATTGTAAAAAAAACGTTTTTCGTTTATAACACTGATGAATGTGAATGAGTAAAGTTCAAATTAGTTTGTGTACTAATCTGCATCGTTCTTCTTTTAATTATTTTACCTTATTTTATTTATTTTGTATTATGAATTGTTATCTTCGTTCATGTATATAATCATCAGTAACTCTATTACACTTATTCTACTATATAAAATTATTAGCAACTGGTGACGAAGTGCTACATCACCAATGCAATTTCATATAATCATTTTAAATGTTATCATCAACTTTTTCATCTTACATTAAGTACACTGAATATGCTTGTACATCGAATTTATTAATAAACTTGCCCCATCGGAAATGTCCGAAATGGGGAACCCGAAAAAAAAAAAAAAATTAAAGTTATAAGAAATTTTGAAAAGCTTTATGTAGAAAAATATCACAACAGGAGCCCAGTGTGTGCACAGACTTCAGATGTACACTACTGCTTGTAGAGCAGTCGACGAACTCGTTGTCGGGTCTTCTTAATGAATATATAAAGTGCATAAAAACGCACGCGGAAATTAATGTAAAATTCCAACTATACAGCTAAATATAACTGAAACACGACGACGGTACGTATCGTGTCAGAAGCGGAGAAGATAGATACGATACTTAATGAAAACATATAAGACATATTTCGACTTGACAGCCAGCAGACAGTAGCGGAAATGGCTTCGTTATTACTAACTCATGTTATATTCTAGTTGACGTCAGCGGGTTATTAACTAGTTTGTTTGTACTCCGTTTTATTTGAATGTCTTTCACCGACTTAAACGGAATAATACTGAAAAGGTGACCAGCACTCCTTTTGCATTTAATTTTTCTAAGCTGTTTCTTGCAGTTGTCGAAAGCGGTGAAAGTTTTTAACCGAATGTCTCTTTTTTTTCTTCTTTACTAATAATATACATACATCGAGTTCCCATTTGACCTGATTTTTAATTCTCTTCTTCGCCCCTTCCTAGCCGCCATCAATTTAAAATCTCGGCTTCTGCCGCCCCTATGGGGCTGTTTTGGCTTTAATTGGCTTTAATTAGCTTTAATTAGCTTCAATTAGCTTTAATTAGCTTTAATTAGCTTTAATTGGCTTTAATTAGCTTTAATTGGCTTTAATAGCGCTACTATTAGCGGCAAAGTGATTTTCGACTCTACAATCCTTAATGATAATTACTTCAAGTCCCCGTCAATTTCTAATTTTATCGATCCTTCCTTTATTTCTTCCAATGGAGCCCTCAATTGCAGAATCTTAGATGGTATTCCCGATGGTAACCACGTTCCTGTTCTTATTTCCCTCGAAGGCTGCTGCTACCCTTTTACTGTATTCAGTCCTCTTCAGCCTTTCCTAAGCGGACAGATAGATTAAAATAAATTTCGTTCCATTGTTATAAGCCTTCTTTTTATAATACAAGCGGAAACTAATACCGTTTCTCAATATCTCTTACCGATTCCAACTTGTCTGCTCCATCTTCACCCCTAACTAAATAGGCGTTTCTTAAGTGCCTCATCGCTGCGGTTAAATTTTAACTGTACGTTCACATTTAAACACAAAATTTGCTTACTTTTCGATTCTTCCACTCTCATGCAACTCTTCATAATTCTGAGGCTCTTAAGAATTCTAACGCTAGAATACTTAACTCTAAAAATAACTCTTGGAAATCCCCGTTTGCTCCTCTTTTTTTCGATCCACTTCAATTTGCCACGTTTGAAAGCTCGCTCTAAAGCTTTTTGAAACTCGTTTGCTGAACATGCGTCTAGCTCCGCTGTTTCTAATGATAAGTATTTTTTACTCACTTAGACTACCTTCTCTAGTTTTGCTCCAAATTTTTGAGAATATTTTTGTCCTTTGATGACCCTTTGCCGTCGTCATCGCACTTTGTTCCTTCTAACTTTTTTCTCTCAAAAATCGTTTCTTCTTCGAACACTTGCTCCGATCATAAGATCTTTTTGCTCCCATCCTCAAAAATCATCCTCCTGAAAAGCTCTTAAAATCCTTCTGACAATTTTCAATTTCTCCCTTAAGTTTGTTCTATTCCGGATTTATGGAAATATCTTTATAGTTATCCCGAAAATATTCTTTCGCTTTTCAGCCTGTCTCTTTAGCTTCTTTCCTAAGAAATCTTTTTGAAAGCATACTAAACAAACACCTTATTATTCGAAGACTCGACTACAATAACTTTCATTCCAAATAATCTGTTCGGTTTTCGCTCTAGCTCGGCTACTCCAGATTACATTAGCCCCTTTTTAGCTGACACGTCATTTATCTCCTACAACTTGATAATCGCAGCATTTCTCGATATAATCAGTACACGCGAAAACATCAGCCTCATTCTAGCCTCTGTTTCCTTCTTAACTGTAAACCTTTTTCAAAATAGAACTCTTCTCCCCCTTTTTCGTCACGGAAAATATCTTCTAAGACCTTCTTCGAGAATTATACACCCTGTCAAGAAAGTATCGGGAATTGTTAAATAAAACGAACAATTTTTAATTTTCATCCAAATTTATTTTGTCACCTTCAAAATAACATCCATTCGAAGCGATGCACATATGCCAACGCTTTTTCCACTCGGCAAAGCACTTCTGATAGGCGGTTTCCGGGATGGCCTTTAGCTCTCGCGTCGCATTCGTCTTGATGTCATCAATCGATTCGAAGCGCATTCCCCGTAGCGGAAATTTGAGTTTTGAGAATAGGAAGAAGTCGCAGGGTGCTAAATCTGGTGAATACGGCGGTTGTTCGATGATATTTACCGAGTGTTTGGCCAAAAACTCATTCACAATTATGGCTTTGTGAGACGGCGCATTATCGTGATGGAGAATCCAAGAATTGTCGACCCACAAATCGTTACGTTTACGACGGATAGCCTCTCTCAAACGTCTCAAAACACTTAAGTAAAACTCTTTGGTGACTGTCTGTCCGGCTGGCACATATTCATAGTGTACCACGCCTCGAATATCAAGAAAACAATCAACATGATCTTCACTTTCGATCGGCTTTGGCGAGGTTTTTTCGGCTTTGGCGCGCCAATTGGCCGCCATTCGGACGATTGCTGGTTCGTAAGCGTGTCGTACTCGTACACCCATGTCTCGTCACCAGTAATTATCTTTTCCAAGAAGGTAGGATCCAAATTGGCTCGATCCAGCATGTCTGCAGCTACCTGTTCTCGGTACTTTTTTTGAAAGAAATTCAGGTCTTTCGGAACAAGCCGAGCCGCAACGCGTTGCATACCCAATTTTTCGTGCACAATCGTACGTACGCTCTCGTGTGACATGCCCAATCCATGAGCCATCTCTCTCAAGCTCACATGACAATTTTCAGCAACGATTTCCTTGATTTTATCGACGTTATCATCGGTCACACTCGTTGAAGGCCGTCCAGAGCGAGGCATGTCTTCGACCGTCTCCCGACCATCCTTGAACGCTCTGTACCATTCGTAAACCCGCGTTTTTGATAAAGCAGATTCACCAAAAGCCTTCTGTAACATTTTCAGTGTATCGGCACAAGAAATTTCGTTCGAAACACAGAATTTAACACAAGTACGTTGTTCAATATTTTCACTCATTGTAAAACTTCGACAAAACACTTCAAGGTCGACTGATTTTAACAGCTGCTGTAAACACACTGGTTGACAGATCGCGCTAAAAATAGGCATCATAATACAAAACAGTTGTACCAACCTGGAAAAAAAAAATTATCTGCCTAGCTATTACCCGGGAGATTTAAATTGACAATTCCCGATACTTTCTTGACAGGGTGTATGTATCCCACCCTACACTATTTAATAATGTATTAACAATTGCTTCCGTTTTCTTTAAATCAAAGTCTCTAATCTTTAAAAATGATATCCTATTCTTCTTCCCACAGTATATGTATTATTCCATTAATTACTATATAGTTTTTTGTACGGTAACTTTTCCAAAATTCCGCCTTTGTTACATCGCCTTCAAAACGTTTGTCTCCGTCTTCTGTACTCTAAAACCCAGTTATTACGAATTCAACACTTGTTCTCGGTTCATCCCGTATATCTTAGTTAGGCTACCGCTTCCTCACCAAATAGTTTCCTATTTTCGCTTCAAATATCACATTGCCTTTTATTTCTTCATTCTTCGTCATCTTCTCTACTACACTTCTAATTCTATCTCATATTTCTGCTCGTCTTTCAAATGATTCCCCCTTTATTTACATACTTTTCTTGCAACTACTGAAAATGTCTACGGCCACAGAGCATCCACTTTAAGGCATCACACTCGAAATCCTTTCCCGCTTATTTTGTCAGTAATGGATTTGTTAATACCATTAATTTCCTATTTTTAAATCATAATCTTTTTATTAACGGATCTAAAAACCCTAAAGCCTTGTTCTCATACCTCAAATTAGTCATTTTCAATGCTTTAAGGTTTTTTTCTTTTGCTTCCTCTTTATAATTGAAAATTCATTGCTATATCGAAGCTCTATCACTTTTATTTTTCTCGTCTGAAAGTCATACTGAATTTCTCATTTTTTTTTTTTTTTAAATTCTCAAATGGTTACATTGTCGCTAAAAGAATCGAAGCTGTGTACCTTCTTGCTAGATCTTCGGCCTTTCTCTTCTATCAACTAAATCTTACTATTTTTTAAACTATGGCATTCCGCCTACGTACCGCCTTTCTCTAATCCCGATTCCTTTTACCTCTTTAATCCTATTCCTGCTTCTCGATCTTGATTCTAAAACGTCCTCCGTCTACGTTGCTTTGTAAAATTATCAAAATATTTCGTCATTGTTCCTTCTACAGTCTTCTCTTTTCTTCTTTGATTTGTCCTTAACTATATCTGTCCTTTGTCCGCAGCCTCCCCAGATAATTTCTATCATTATAAAAGTTTTACATTACCATAATCTGCTTCTATTGTAAAATATGTGTAATTGAAACCATGCCTAGCTCACTTTGTTATCATTTGTTACATGAACTTTTTACATTCACTTATTCACAAATAAATCATACGTTTAATATATACATTAATATATAAGAAAGTCTCGAACATACTGAAAGGAAAAAATTATATATTAAATCCACGAATAAGTCTTTAAAAAACACGAAACCGGTCGGAAATTTTTTTTAAATTATTAATTGTTGCGAATAATTTAGAAAATAATTTTAATATAATTTTTTACTTTCGACATCATGTTCAAGACTTCCTTATATATAATATATTAGTGTATACATTAAAATGTGATTTATTTACGAATAAGTGAAATGATAACAAAGGGTTTCAATTATACATTATATTTAATTCTTATCATATTTGCGATAAAGACACCATATTATATTTCTCAAGCGTTCTTATCTATCCATTGAATGTAATCGGTCTTCCTACGCCGTGAGATGCCTTTTATATTATTTCTTTAACTATTCTAGTTTTTATTAGTTCCACATTCAATAAAATAAAAACACGGCTTTTAACCTGTATTATTCATGTCCTCCAGATTGTTAGACCAATGCTCTCAGTTAACAACCCCCCTGCCATACTTAAAAACTTCTTATTTCATTTTCCCATCCTTAGGTCTATATACATAGATAAACCAAAGCAAAATCTAAAAATTCTATTTCTTACCATACCCAGTATTGAGAGAGAGAGAAGAGCTTTTCTCTCCATTTTCCAAAGACTCCTCCCCATTAACGAATTACCATATTGATTAAATAATTCTGGCAATTCAACTATTGGGATAGTAGTTACCGCGTTGTTCTCGAAAACCTATCTAGTCTAATCTCTTTAAATCATTGTCAATATTTTTCATTCTTTGTTTTCCGTTTTCTTCTCGAACCGCTGTTCTCATATCTAAAAACATTTCTTTTCCTTCCGTGCAATATTTTTTATTTCATGTCTAAAGAAACTTTCCGAAATTATCTTAAACTGACGTATTATTTCGTGCCTGGAAAATAATGATTTACTTTCCAGTAATATGTTCGGTTTCCATACCGGTTTTAATACTCCGAGTGCGAGTCCTAATGTTTTCATTTATGATATTTAGTAATAATTTTCAAAGAAAATATACCTTCGCAATTGCCCAATGTTTTCGGCAATGTTCATCTTCTCCCTTTACAAAAGAAATGTTTTCCATGAACAATTGTTCTTTGATTTCTTCAAAATCATTCAAATCACCTATACAGCACTTTTTTCTACGTGCACCGCAAGACTTTTTTTTTTACGTCCTACACTTTTACGTATACATATATGTGCTCTTAATAAAACTTCTATTTCAATAAAGACGTTCTATCTCTTCTTCCGGATGATTCTCCTTGCTCTGTTCCACTCTCACAATCTTATTTCCCGGACGGAGAATTCAATAATTTTAGAATAATTCGCTCTTTGATTTACATCTCTTGATTTATCATTTGGTTATTACTTTCAGTAAAAACCACGTCACAATTTGTATTGACGTTTCGAATAATATTACATCAGAACACAAAACACACTAAGCTGGATTCACAGATGTGCATCGTATTGGTTAATTACTGATTCTTTGTTAAGTTAACCAAACACCGTCTAACAATTTGAATCGATTTTTAAACCGTCATCTCTCTTTTTATGTCTTTCGATTTCAATAGCTTCTCTGATTAACCCTTTACTCGCGTTTCCGACTCTCGCTAATATGTTTGTGTGTCACGAAACTTCATTTCGTATTGTATTCCTTGTATAGTATATGTTCGGCTGACATCGCGGATTTTTCCACTTCTTTGTATCGACAATCTATGCTTCGTGTTCTCTTTAATTCTTACATGTAAAGCGCTTCCAATTTGTCCCACGTAACTCAGACCACACGAACACAGAATTCTGTATACACCTGCCCTACATGTAATTGTGCTAAGTCGTCTTTAATATTGTTCAGAAAATTTTTAATTTTTCTGTTTACTCCAAACATTGGCCGAATTTTGTTTTTTCTTGAAATTCCACCAATTTTATCCGTAAAATTTTTAATATAAGAGTAACGTCCGCAATGAACTCATCATTTTTATTTTCTTTTTCTTAATTTTTTATTAAGTAATTTTTTCGCTTCATTTTCTTCGTCACCATTTCCCACTGTGACATTTTTTGTATTTACCATTTCTGTCTCAACGTTTTTCCTTATTGCATATTCTTTCCACTCTTCTTATCAAAGTTCTAAACACCCCATACTTTTGGTTCGGGCAATGAGTTACTACATATTAAGATTTCGACAGAGCCGAAGCTGTTTTTAACATACACGTTATCATCTTGTTTCTTTTGATATACCCTAATAGAGGTTTTCACTTTTACTTGATAATTGGTTAGACCTGACAGGTTCCTGCGGGTAAGTATATTATTATATACCGTTTATTTGTTTAATATTTCGTAATCAATTTATTTTAATACGTATCTAATATCTTTAAACGAGCAATTCTTGTATGTATATATATATGTGTGTGTGTATATACATATATATATATATATATATATATATATATATATATATATATATCGCTCATTAAATACAACAACGTCATAACTCAAAAAACGCTACTTCGCAGGAAACGCAAATTAATATTTAGTACATTTACTATAATCTGAACGGTGTTCCAAAAGCAATGGTTATTTTGTGGAGTTTCTTATTTATAAATATTGCGTTCTAACCTCTAATTGCACTCATAAAATGCATTCCAACTATATGCATAACTCAAATTCGCTATTTTTTGGGTTATGACGTTATTGTATTTAATGAGTGATATATATATATATATATATATATATATATATATATATATATTTCGCGCATCTCGGAAACGGCTCTAACGATTTGGATGAAATTTGCACACTAGGGGTATTTTGGGCCAATAAATCGATCTGTCGAGGTCTAATCCAATGAAAAATTCGGTTTCGCGAGTTTTAAACGATTTTTAATATTTTCAGTATGATACGAATCAGGGTTGGTGGTGCGATCTTTCGACTTATTTTTGATTTTCAAACGTCGTCGATTATCGGCTCTGGTGGTGCCTTTTTGTGTACGAGGCGGCGGCGTCAATACTGGTAGTGCAAAGCAATAAAACATATGGTAGACAAAACATGCGAGCGGGAACTCCAGATACCTGGAAACGGCGAGGAACAAATAGGTAAAAAAAAAGACTTCGGTCTTGACTCTCAGCCGATCAGCGGGCGGTCGCACAACTGCGGTTCGAAAATCATATGCTATGCATGCAATAAAAATATATATACAACAAAAAAAAAACATAAAAGAATCGGTAATATCGTAACAAATAGTTCGTTTTTTATTTCTTTTTGTATTAATTTTGTATTAAAATAAAAAATAAAAAAACTACTTTTTAATAGCTATTAAACAAAAAAAATAAAATAAAATCGGTTAATAAACAAACGAGGACTTCGCCTATTTTTATATGCAGATGTTAAATGTTTTGCGTATTTATATATTTGTTTGTGAAAGTGAATTACTGAGAATATGTTGTGCACATTTTAAAAACTCCCTTATGTGCAGTATACCCTTATTACGTTTTGCAGTGATTTAGTCGGAAATTTTTCCAATTGGTTAGAAAACAGCTGATCACAGGTAAAATTACAAGACGCTTTTCAATTGTTTTTATAACGAATAAACCGATAGATAAAGCTGACGACCCTATATACGTAAAATATGATTTTTCTAATAAAAAAAGTATAGAAATATATTCATAACAATCAACTTGTGCAGTCATTGAAAACATTTTCGAACCATCCGGAAAGCGAATTCAAACGACCTCCACATTTTTGTTGCGTTCAGTATATTGAAAAGCAAAGTTGTATGGGAAGAGGCTTTAAATTCATGTGAACTCATAAATTTGTTTTAAAATATTTTATGTTTTGTGAATATGTATAAGATCAAAATAAAGTTAAGAAGTATGTGATTCGTATCTAAGTATATTTTCCGAAAAAACATGATTTTACAAAAAAAAATACCGAGCAAAGCCAGGTACTGGTAATAATAATACCGATTAATTATTATAATAAGAACAAGTTTACTAAATGATTATTTTTCATTTTCGCAGTTACGATTACACATTTTCTGTAAATCATTCTTTAAATATTATCAAAAATAATAAAAACGTACACATTACAGAAAAATTTAACTAATTATTGAAAATACCGACATATTTCGGAGTTTGCTCATAGGGGAATCGTTTAAGTTCGAAACATGTCACAGTGTTTTTTAATGGTTAATTAAATTTTTTTGCGACATATGTGCTTTTACCATTTTTTATAATATGTCAAAATTTAAATTTTTTAATTTATTACATTTACGAAAAAGGACGGAGGGTATAAAATTCTAAAAAAATTTATACTTAATCATTTTAAACTGAAAGTCTTTATAATAGATTTAATTTTTTTTTTTTTTTTTGTAAAAATCTAATAATACAATTGTCTAACATTTAAAAAAATCCAACTTAATTCTTCAAATTTACGATCGTTAAATTACAGCCAAGATATCAATAACATTTTTTGAAGGAGAATTCAATTTTTCTTTTTTTTTTTTAATTACGAAACATTTACAGAATTCAGTAATGAAAGTTTACCATTAATTCAATCGAAATACTTCATTTAAAAAATAATTTTCGAGAATATTTTCCTGCAATTTATTAACAATAGTTTTTTTCATTATTAATCTATTTTTTGTTTCACCTACGAAAATAGATAGTTTAGTATTTTTTAAAAACTAAGGTTGTTTGGAATTTCAACAATCTTCGAGTATTTAAAGAAAGATAATTTAAATTTCTCAAAATAGTTTTTTGGAATTATCATACAAAGCAACAAGAACCTTAAGTAAAGCGAGTCCCATACCCTTAAGCAGGGCGTCAAGGATTGTGAAGTTGAGGTTCACAATGTACTAAGCTCAACGGCACTAATGATAGTGGGGGGAGGGGCGTTCCTTTTTTTCGGCCGCCTTTACTTTTCCAGATTTCCCTGGTATCCAATTATATTTCAGGCTAGGTAAACCTGGGAGCAATTCGGATCCGGATCAAGACAAGTCTCAAATCCGTATCCTCTGATTTAGTAGCCAAGCACCTTAATCACTAAGCTACCGTGCTACCAATAAGAGCCTTAAGGTCTCATTTATTAAAATATGCAAACATTAATTACGCTGTACGGACCGAGAGTTATAAAAAACTCTGCACTAATATCAGAACATTAATTGCGCGCATAAAGAAACAGACGAAAACGGCATTTGATACAAGCCTTCTTAAACTTCATTTCATCTTAACACAACTAAAATTTTTTTGGAATATTCTACCTTGATACCGTTTTCGTTTATTATTAAACAGAAATAGGTACAAATACACAAAATTAACTATAATCTTGAACAAACACTGAAATTTGCTGTTATTTGAAATAACTATAAAAAAGTAATTAAAAATAAAATATACCGACTTCAAGATTTACTCTAACAATTTAATGAAAATTCAACAAACAGTAAATTTCATAAAATTTATTTTGCTGTAAAATATACCTTAAGGGGTTATATCTGTTTGGAGCCCCCAAAAAAAGTTCTTATTCCATTTTTTTTTATGAGCTCAATTTTAAATAATCATAAACAAATGATATATGAATCGATTAAGCAACTCTTCAGGAATATGAAAAAAAATTTTTATTGGCAAAAATTTACAAAATGGCGGCTATCGGTCAATAAACTAAAAACAACATTTAAAAAAGTATCTCCACGGCACGCAGTAGAAGTTCCTTGGATCACCATCTGGAAGCATAAATTTTTTTTTCCATAAACTACATGAGTTTTGCTAGTGAAGTACACACGATTATAATTTTAGGACTTTTTTTTGGCAAAATGACGATTGTTTAAACAAAAAATTGCGTTTTCAACGAAAAAAATCATCGACTTAAATTGTTAATATTTTTTTCTTCTTATTTACCGATCGTTCAAATCGTGTGTACTTCACTAGATAATCGAATGAAGAAGCTACAGTTAAAATTTCAAATCAATCGGATGAAAACTCTTCGAGTTCTGCTGTGTGCCGATTTCAAAAACATCGTTTCGAGGAAAACGCATTTAAAGTTGAAAAAGACTATAACTTTTCGAAATCATAATAATATGGTCCATAATCATTTTTTTACCTTCACTCTGCTATCCCAGTACCGTATAATTGCCCGTCCAAAGTCATATTCTGGTCCTCTAGCTCTTTTCCCGCCGATGTAAGGTTGCGTCTAGCCGTTTTCTCAATCTCGGAAATGGAGCGATCAGCGGCCTTGATGCGATTGGCGTCCGGTTCCATGCAAAAGTCGAATAATGTACGTCCAACCGTTATTCCTAGTGCATCGTAGATAGAAAACAAGCCTGATAACCCCTCGTTGAAAGTGATGGCAGCGATATCAGTCGCTATATCAAGCACAGTCGTTCCGCTTGACACTGTTTTCGGTGCGATGGTCCATACAACTGTGTTGAATGATTCGTTTTGATTTTGGGTATATCCATCCAAGCAACGTTAAAGAAGATCGTCAGAGATTAGTTCTTTAGGAGGCTTATGCTTATAAGCAAAAAGAGTACCTAATTCTTTGCTCCGTTGCCAAGAATACCAAGAATCGACTCCGACTATACACTTATCGTGTTACGGCTTTTCATCTGTGGATATTTTATGGTAAACGGTTGCCTATACATTTCTCAATTTTTTCAACTGATCCAGTATTGCGTCTAATAGCAAGTCCATAAAAAATAGTAAGTTTATCAATGAGCTTACCCGTCAATTTACCTTGGCCCCCAAGAGTTCGTATTCTTTTTTGAACATGGCCAATACACTCTTTTTTAGCAACACAAACATTTCCATACGGATTGGCGTCAATAATTCCTTTATAAGTTTTCGAGTTCCCATCGCCAATTTCTTCTCTTTCTCTCTGTCTCTTTCTATTGTACATGGGTGTGTATGTGTGTATGCATGCGAGTATCGAGATTCGAGTAGCAAGCATTGTGCGCGGTCAGCTGTATAACCTCAGTTCTAAACACGTGTAAATTTTATTTAAACTTATTTTTTGTTTTTGTTTTAATTCATACGGAATTTATACTATGTCATTATTTTATATAATTTATAATTCACTATTTTATATTTTATTTATTAAATGAAATTTTTTTATTTAAATCCTTACTTTACATTTTTACATTGAAAAACTGATAAAAAATAAACTATACAAATTAGAGAGAGAGAGAGAGAGAGAGAGTTGAATGAAAGAGGATATCGTTTTTTGGCGTGACGAAAATACACTAATAGAATCAGTAGAGATCTACATATTAAATCACGTTTAGAATTGAAAAAATAGCGTAAGGAACTTCGTTCCTGACGGGGGTCCCTCGACCGCACAATCTTTTTTCATGCTTGTACGTTATTGATTATAAATCTAGGGATGTTTTGGCGTAAATTAAGCCAATAAAAAAAATAAATAAATAATTTCAAACAGATATAACCCCTTAAGAGGAAATTATGAAACATCAACACTTATCGGAGTAAGCACCACATTTATATTACAACAATGATTAAAAACCATGTTAAATGAGTATAACAACAGTCACTCTCATCTTCTTAATTATTACTGCATTTTAGAATTGATGTACCAAGGCTCTAATTAAGGTATAAATTGTGTTTAAGTATAATCATGTTTTGTTTTTTTTGGTCTTGCATTAAACACCATATTAAACTGATCTTTTAGCTTATTACTTGAATCAATTTCTACTTTTACCATCCTGGGAATCGGAACCATGACCACTACTAGGAATCAAGCATCCTTGCCCTGGACTATTGCGACAATTAAAATCTCCCCTCCACATATTTTATTATAAAATATATTATCTTTTATCGAATAATTATTTTCTCTTTTTAGCGCATTTTTATTAGATTTTTAAAAAAAATCTTGAAGACGATAGTTCTTTATAGCAAATATTCTATTTCAAAATTGTCTAGTGCAAATATTTTTAAATATAATACGGATAGACCAACCTAAGATGCTGCTACTATCTGTACTGTACAAAATTGAGTATTGGTTAAGCAGTAATGTTCAAACTCTGCCAGTTGGATACATATTAATCATTTTTATTTGAATCTATATTTCTGTAAACTAACGTGATTAATACTTTAAAACCTTGATCGCTCCTTTAATCTTAAAATTTTAAGTGTTCGTATTTTTTTTTTCTATATTCTAATGAAAATTTTTTGGTTAATTTTTGTCTAAATATATATTAAGGGGTTATACTACCTTGAAGTCCGGAAAAATGAACCTTTTTTTGGGAAGTTTTTTCTCTAAAACTACTCAATAAATTTAAATAAAATGTTCAGACTTCATTTTACATGTCTTAAGGCACACAAAAATATATTTTACATGATTTTAAGATATAAAGTGGCGTCGTTGCACTAGGTAACTGAAACATATTTTTTTTCGAGAAAAAAAACAGTGTACACCGTAGTGAAGTCTGTATACCACTTAGAACAAAAAAAAAAAAAAAAAAAAAAAAAAAAATCTCATTAATTTAAATTAGTTTGGAAGTATTGGTTTTTTAATTTTTTTCAAAAATTCACAAATTGACAGCAGTTTGAATTTTTTTCTTCTTATTTTTAAGAAAAAACCTACCTTAAATTATTTATTTATCTTAAAAACCCTTAGTACTTCCATAGACAATCTATCTAAGAAACTCCAGTTAAAACTTGAAGTCAATCCGATGAAAATTGAATGAGGTATGATGTACACCAATTTAAAAAACGTAGTTTCGAGAAAAACGCATATAAAGTTTCAAAAAGCGTTTACTATATAACAAATCCAAAATATAGGCGTGCCGATTTTTTAACCTTTACTCTGCAATCCCAGCACCGTGTAAATGCCCTTCCAAGCACATATTTTCCCCTCAGCCTCTTTTCTGCGACGTTGATCGCCTTCCATGGTATAATTAAATAATTCTGAGTTAATCTTGAGCTGAAGTGTGTTCATAACATCAAATAATCCTCGGAATCCGTCATTGTATGATATTACTGCGATGTTAGCTGCAATATCGACGACATTTTTGCCGCTTGCTATCGCTTTTGGCACTATTGATCAGACGACGGCATTCAAACTTTCGTTGGCATTCTCACTAAATCCTCTGAGGCAACGGAAGAGAAGATCTTCTTTCGTTAGATCTTCATGAATTTTTTAAATGACATTGAATACCTGCATACACATAGCTGGTTTATGAGTGTGTATACGTCAAGAGTTGCGAGGCTTTCGCTTTTTGCCAAGAGCACCCAGAATCCTTGTAAATGTCATTTATCGATTTTTTTTCCGCAAAAGAACTTTTGAACATCATTCTTAAATAGTTAATGCATCATTTAGGCCAATAAATAAAAAAAAAAAAAAAAAAAAAAGGAAAAAAAATTCCAAGGTAGTATATATAACTCCTTAAACAAAAAAACTATATTTTTAAGGAGACTTCTTTTTTAACGTACATTTTAATGACTGCTGAGTATCACCGTCATTGGTACTCATAAGGGACAACCACTGATTAGTGATATAATGATTTGAATTAAAATTCTCGCATAATCCGATTATTAGAATAACCGAAAGGGTACGATTATTCGAATTAAAATCCTCGTATTTCTGGAATTACTATAGGAATCGTTTAAATAGTTTGAATAGTTAAAAATTTAAATCGTAAAAGTTAATTTGCATAACTTAAATGAAAGTTAGGTATATGTTTTACTATTGTATGTAGCAATTGCGTTCCTTAGTGAATATAATATATAATATAATACATTGACAGACATTTTGCGAAAAACTTATTAATGATAGAAAAAGTTGTTAAATTGAATACTTAAATTACATCGGTAATGATAACAAATTATAATTTTTAACGAATTATCTATATAGGAAATAAAAAAATTTAACATTTATCTATTTCAAAATGAATGGTACGATACAAGAAAAGAATATTATGTTTTGTTTTACAAATTGTTACATAAAATCGTGTACATTTGCTGGTAAATTATTTGTTATTCGTAAATTTAAATTAAAAAAAAATAATTGTTCATCATTAGAATAATTTAAAGACTTTTTAATGAAATATTAAATAGTAGAGGAAAAATTGTACTTTTTACGTTATAAAAATTTTTAACAATTCAAATTGTAAATTTTATTAATTTATCAAAAGTTATTTACAAACTTATTATAAAATCAAACAAATCTGCAAGATAAAATTGTTTATAGGATAATACTTATTTAAAACTTCATCAATTTTGTACAATAAATATTATTAAGAATAATTTAATGGGAAATAAATCGACTGCTTTACAAAATTTAAAAATTTACTTTTTCTAGTAATTGGCATAATTAATAAATAAATATATTTTTTTAAGTTATTTGAATTCGAATATTTATATGATGCATTGATGCAGTTATTTCACATGTTTCCATTCAGAGGATTAATCCGAGAATTATTTTGAAACGAATACGAATAACCGAATATCTAAATAATCCAACCATTTACATCACTACTACTGATCGCTATACTTTCTAAACAACAAAAGATATCACTGGAGTCATTCCACGTGATCGAAAGTGTTATACGCAATAACGTTAAGATACGGAATATTTCTGTCAATGTTGAGCTCGCAAAAAGCACTACGGGCGTTTCAATTTTCTTTATTCGAATCTACATTTACTGGGGTAGTTAATATTAACAACATTTTAATTTTTTGTCTGGCAATATTACTAAAAACTTCTTTTAACGTTTATTTTAATGGCTACTGAGTTTCTGTGTTCGCCGATAATTATTGATATACTCATATAGTACCACTAGTAACCGACACCGTCTTAAATAAACAAAGAATCATTAAACAATCAAAAATTATGCCTGAACAAAAAAAAAAAAAAAAAAAAAAGAAGGCACACGCGACGAACATGCAACCATTTTTTTTTAAGTTGGTAATTATATATTGCATAAAAATAAATAATACAATGAAAGAAAGAAAAAAACAGACTACAAAGAAAACAATTACTGCCTGAATCGTAACGTAACGCAACTATGTGTTTTAAGAATTGTATAAACTTACAAATGTCAAACATGAAATGTGTACAAGAGTGTTATTATTAAAATATTTGTTTATATCTCGTAAAAGAAAATAAAAGAGACTCTGAAATAGAAAGAAATGTTTTATAATAACAATTTTACTTATAAACATTATGATAAATCAGACTTATATAATGCGAAATATGTAATAATCATATACATAGCATAAATATATATGTATACAAATGCATCGTAAATCATTAAAAATTAATCCCAAAAATAATATCTACATAAGGGTTACCATTGACTGTTTAAAATTAATGAAAGTACAGAGTAGTAAAACATTATATATGTAATAATACCTAATGACTAGGTTTCGTCGGCCTGCTGATTTATTAATAAATCGTCTTCTTCTCTTTCGGCTATCGATCGCGGTAGAATATTATAATAAACACACATACCGGCAAACAATAAAGCGAAACCCAACAACTGTCAAAAATAAAGCAGATGAAAGAATTATTTAATTGATTTATAAAAAAATAAATGCTGTACACACATGCATAATCTAATAAAACGTTAAAAATACACATGTACGAGTACTTTCATAATGGTTTTTCATCAGTTATATACCTTATGGTATACTATTAGTTCACTGTGATGAAATTTTTGGACTCCAAAGGCATCAACAAAATTGTGCCGCATTCGCCGTCCAGTCCAAATCTCTCCCCGTACGACTTCTGGCTATTTGTAGATATCAAAATCCCGTTAAGAGAGAAGAAATTGAGGTCCAATTATGAGGCCATAAAGGCTATGGAGGCGCGCTGCAAAAAACTCGAGAAAAGTGTCACAATGTTGGTATTTAAAAAATGCTGAACTGATGGGAAAAGTGAATCAAGACTAATGAAGACTACTTCGAAAAATAACGTGTAGATTTGAAAGACCAAATAAATATATATTTTTCTAGAACGCTTTTTTTTTTATGACTTTTTGAACAGCCAGCGTATAATACATACATGCAGTAAAATTAATTTTAAAATACAGAACTTCTCAATTGACACGTAGTTTAAAGATTAGAGAAAATATTATATTTTAGTATATATATTGATTTTTATTATAACAATTTGTTATTCAGATTTTTCTAGAATAATCAGGTTCGTTTGTTTGTTCTTTCGTTTGCAACAGATCAAGTTACAGTGCACAATTTAACTCGGTCCAGTTATAATAGCAATGATAATAATTGTAGAAAACTGTTCGGATCAAAAAAACCTTAAAAAACATCTTAAGCGTACCAGAAATCCAATTTTACAGTATGCAGAAGTAGTTTGCCCGTACAAATAATAATCCGCACTAGTCTACTTAAAAAATTAGGGGGTTTTGAAAATTTTCTTGGCTTATATTTATTTTATAACAATACATTTTTCACTAATATTCATACTATTAATAATTTCCATCATTTGATTTATGTATTAATAACGTAATGATTAACCGTATAAACATTAATAAAAATTACGTATGTTATTGATTATACTCGTAATAAAAAATTTTGCATAAAATATTAATTAAGTACCTAAAAATATGGAGCATATTTTTTTTCTTTTTTTTTTTTTTTTTTTTTTTTTTTGTCTAAGAACACCCTAAAAAATCATCAATATTTATTTTAAAATTTTGATTTTTTTCAGATTTTTGTGTATTTATAATAACTATTTCAGTTCTAATGGGGTGGGAGGCTAGGAACCCACTTCCGTGGTCACGGTCTTGTAAAAAAAAATTTATAGTCTAAAGAAGTTCACCATTTTTTTAATTTACTTCCTAATTTATTTTAAAAATTAGATAGTCTAAATGGCTCCCCTCATCTCGGCTGGTAATCTTTGGTCTTATTGCAGCAATTTCTCGGTGAATGGCGGCTTTCAATTCATCTATTTTCCTTGGCTTGTGTAATTATGAATTTCAACTTTCAGATAAAAACAACAGAAAAAATTTGCACACTGAAAGGTCACAGGTGATCGTGTAGGCCATGAAATATCGCTTCGCTGCGAAATTAAACGTATTGGAAACATTCTCTTAGAAGACTTATCGTTTATCTTCCCGCATCCGCAGTGCACCGACTTATTGAAACCGTAAATCTAATTATCGTTATTCAATTTTGGGTGCAAAAAAAACTGTCTGGTATCATATGAACGTAACTAGTAAAAATTAGTGTAACAGAATGAAAAAAATACGGAATAATTACTCCAAAATCCACCGCAGCATACCACGTAGTGTTAAGGGCGCTCATAAAGCCATTGTGGATTACTTTCTACCTAGTAATGGCCATGTTTAAAATATGCTTTAATAACGAAGCCACGATATTCAACAGTTTATGTTATGATACTGAATGAAATGTCACCATATTCGAAACAACAGCGTATGCGTCACTCCATGAATATTTTATTGTGAACGACGGAAAGTTGAGAAGTTATATTTCTCCTAATCCTGTATAAATGCATTAAAAAGTGAATTCGACACCGGTAGTCATAACTGAACCCGCAGGCCACGCAACAGTTAAGAAGTTTCTTGCCAACAAAAAATTTCTCTAATGTTAATTAAATTAACATGAAGATAATTCTGTCGACAGTGGATACCAAGCAAATTTTTAATTATCAAATGAGAAACCATGTTTAGAAATTAAATTCTAGTACGCATTTAATTTCTAAAGAAAACTGCCAGATTTATTCTCATTTAAATATAATAAATAGCAAATATGGACCAAAAAAAATCGCTTAAAATATAAACTTCTTAAACGAACGCTTCGAACACAATGAACGGGTATTATTTTAAACTTCAAAAAAATTGGAAATTTTAAATGAAGGAAAACAAAAAAAGATACGTGCTATATTGCCACCGAATGTCTTTAATATCGAACTACACAGTAAAGTTATTGTTAAACATTTCTTTTACGATAGGCGATCATTTTTTAGCTTTAAGAACAATTAAACGATGAACCAACCAGATTATCCTTGAAAATACGCGAAAACAAAATCATATAGCCATTATTTCGATATCAATTTTAATTATGTTTTTTTTTTTGTTTTTTTTTTGGTTTAAGGTTAATTTTTTTATATTAAAAACTGACATTTGTCAATTATTAACAAGCTCGTAAATATTTCACAATAGCCGATTAAAATTCGTTTTCCTTATTCAAAACTATTTTTCCATAATAATTAACATTGGATAATGCTTTAATTTTTTCAAATTACACTTCTACGGTAAACTGATAATATTTTAAGTCAATGGCGTCTGTTAAAATTATCTAAATGGACCACATCTTTTCACGTTTTTTGATGACCACTCAATTTACGTTTACCGATTTTCATCAGTACTCACATCGTACCACCCCACTGACCGGTGGTGTACACTTTCGAATAAACAAAAAATAATTAAAAGCGGTTTACATAAGTACAAGTTATTCTACAGTAATTAACATTAATTTTTTTTGAAAATTACATAAACTGATATTTTAATTCATACGTGATTGTTTTATTAATAAAAAAAAAATAATTATTAAAAGGGCTCATGTTTTTTACGTTTTTTGATGATTATTCATTTTTAGCGGCACTCACACAATACCACCACTGAATGTGGTAAACTTTCAAATGAACAAATAATAATCATTAAAGTCGGTCCTCATGGATACAAATTATGCGCAAATAATCAAGTATAACTTCTATCTTTTTTAAAGTCAGTAAAAAATAAAATTTTATATCTGTATATAAATAGGTAAAGACAAAACAGTTAGTATTTCCTTTGTTTATTAACCGACTTTCTTTTTTTTTTTCGCTTTTGTTTAGTAACTATTGATGATCTTTAGTGTTATCAGTAAAGAAATTTTGGAAACAGTTATTTTTTTTTCTTATTTAAATAAAAAATTAACACGGAAAATGAAAAAAGAAATCGATACATCCAGTAAATCTTTTCTTATTAATATGTTTTAATTTTTCTTAATAATCATCATTATTGGCTTTTTTACAGTATACTAGATCTTAAAAGGTGTCATTTAATATAAATAAATGAGTGTTTTTAAATTGTGATTTACTTTATTGAATTTATTTTTTATTCAATTATAATGGTACTGAAATGCTTTGTATTGTAAATACATATAAAATTGTATGTACTCAGATATACAATAAACGAATGTATAAGAGTAGAAAAAAACAATTAAGAAATATGCAAATTCAAATATATTTTCCTCAAATTTTGAATAATAATCATGGTCGAATTTCGACCAATGGGCCAACACTAGTTTTAATAAATAAGAAAAATAGAGAAAAATAATTCGCTAAGGAAACGAGGAAAAACGAATAAGAACTAGAGAAAGAAGAAGAAAATTCGCGTGATAAATATTGCGAGAAAATAAAAGTCTTTTCATTCTAAATAGATCGGCCGTTGGAAGAAAAATACTTACCATAAATAGCTCGATGAAAAAAAAAAAAATTCAAATAAGGCATTGTTACCTGTAACCAATGAAAATCTTGCCAATGCAGCGCCAAACATATCATCCAAACAAAGAAGGTCCTCACAGTATCCAAAATGATTCGAGTAGTAGCAGAAACCTCCTTAGTTACGCTAATTCCAGCGAAATTAAAGAAGGCGATACTGATCATTGTTCCTGCGAGAGATAAACAAAATCCGTATTCGATGAGTGTGGACAATTTTAAATTAGACAATAAAACCTATCGCACCTTTTTCAAACGAAACAATAATCGCAAATCAGCCAATATTTTCTAAAAAGCGAAAACGCAGAAACATTTTAGTCAAATCTATATTATTATCTCATGTACTTGTATTTCCGCTAAAATTCTTTAAAATTATACAGCAAAGCTTTTGCAGGTACAATGCCAAAATTTAAAATTACTAAATTTTTATCACGGTAAAATTTGCTTACGCGCAGAAAATTACGTTTACCAGGTACACGCGAAGTATAAGGAAGTTTCTTTCACTCTTTTTCTGTGGTGTGTGTGTGTGTGTGTTTTTGTGTTAGCGCACAAGTGTGAGGGTAGACAGGCGGAACGTGTAATGAACCCAATTCAATTTTGTGATACATATTTAACCCACTTTAAAAACTACGTTTAGGTAAACGATTATTTACTGGTCAATACTTTTGTTTTGTTTTTTAACCCTCCAATGGGTAATGTTCATTAGCCAAAGAAATGGGAAGAAAGATAAAATAACGATATATTCTTAAACGTTTGAGAATAGAGGATAAAAATAATTCAGGAGCAAGAACAACAGAAGCAGAAGAAAATGAGAGAATGTAAAAAGCACTATAAGGAGTTTTTTGTTTTTTTTCTGGCTCAGCTCACGCTATTTGGCCATTTCTCTCTAATTGATTTTAAATTTTTATTTTCGCGACCTTAATGAAATTGTATAAGCATTTACTACATTCATACGAATTCGGCTGATCTACAATTTCTAGAACTGTCCCCGAGGCAAGGTATATAGCTTCGGTAATATAACTTTAATGAACTTCCTCCTTTCCCGCTCATATTCTATACGCTGCTACACTAAATGATCCGGACTCCCAATTTCCCCGCATTTATTACAATTCTCGTTATTTAATATACCTAATTAGCATAGTTTAACCGGGGTCCTACAATGCTTCACCCTTAATCTACTTATATATTTTATCTAATCTCTAATCGATCGTCAGAGAGCCACACTTGTCGTTGAATAGTTTGTTTACCATATAGTGTCTTCTCCCTTTTTGCTTACTTGTTTCTTTATACCCCACCTCCCACCTTTCATACATCTTATTCTTTATTTCTATAATATACGCTTCCTAGTTCAATTTAAATGAGTCGCGTTCTACCACAATGCCTGATCTAGTAAGTAAATCGGCCATCTCATTTCCCCGGATATCAAAATTTGTTTATCTCTATCCCTCCTCACGTATTCAAGAGCCATTCTAACTAGGCATGGGTAACTCTGGACACAGTTACATCCTCGGAAACATATCCGCGGTTAGACACAGTCGGATATATCTTCGACGACATATCTCAACTCCGAAAAACGTCACACAACAAACAAATATTATCATTCCGGGCACAGTTGAATTCACCTCTGGCGGAGTGATCTGATATATCTCCACTAAAGCGACAGCTGCGCGCGCAACTGTCAAAATTTTCCTTATCAATACTATTTCACGGACTTACGTCGTATTCACAGACTGCAGTAACGACGATGTGATTTAAAATGTTCAACTCAGAATGAGTAATATAATACACGAATTTAATGCATAGCTCTCCCTATATCAACCTTCAAGGGAGCCCAAACGTCCTCCCATTCCATACTATACACCGGAAATTTAGGATTACGTAGTATATTTAAGTGCCACAATTCCCTATAGCTGTTAACAAGGGGGATGATTGGCCTATTATCCCAATATCTGTGATTCATAACGCTGCTAATACTGTGTATTTTTTCATAATCGAATGATTCCTTTGCTCCCTAATTTTTATAAAAAATTTATCTGATATACACCCTGTCAAGAAAGTATCGGGAATTGTTAAATAAAACGAACAATTTTTAATTTTCATCCAAATTTATTTTGTCACCTTCAAAATAACATCCATTCGAAGCGATGCACATATGCCAACGCTTTTTCCACTCGGCAAAGCACTTCTGATAGGCGGTTTCCGGGATGGCCTTTAGCTCTCGCGTCGCATTCGTCTTGATGTCATCAATCGATTCGAAGCGCATTCCCCGTAGCGGAAATTTGAGTTTTGAGAATAGGAAGAAGTCGCAGGGTGCTAAATCTGGTGAATACGGCGGTTGTTCGATGATATTTACCGAGTGTTTGGCCAAAAACTCATTCACAATTATGGCTTTGTGAGACGGCGCATTATCGTGATGGAGAATCCAAGAATTGTCGACCCACAAATCGTTACGTTTACGACGGATAGCCTCTCTCAAACGTCTCAAAACACTTAAGTAAAACTCTTTGGTGACTGTCTGTCCGGCTGGCACATATTCATAGTGTACCACGCCTCGAATATCGAAGAAAACAATCAACATGATCTTCACTTTCGATCGGCTTTGGCGAGGTTTTTTCGGCTTTGGCGCGCCAATTGGCCGCCATTCGGACGATTGCTGGTTCGTAAGCGTGTCGTACTCGTACACCCATGTCTCGTCACCAGTAATTATCTTTTCCAAGAAGGTAGGATCCAAATTGGCTCGATCCAGCATGTCTGCAGCTACCTGTTCTCGGTACTTTTTTTGAAAGAAATTCAGGTCTTTCGGAACAAGCCGAGCCGCAACGCGTTGCATACCCAATTTTTCGTGCACAATCGTACGTACGCTCTCGTGTGACATGCCCAATCCATGAGCCATCTCTCTCAAGCTCACATGACAATTTTCAGCAACGATTTCCTTGATTTTATCGACGTTATCATCGGTCACACTCGTTGAAGGCCGTCCAGAGCGAGGCATGTCTTCGACCGTCTCCCGACCATCCTTGAACGCTCTGTACCACTCGTAAACCCGCGTTTTTGATAAAGCAGATTCACCAAAAGCCTTCTGTAACATTTTCAGTGTATCGGCACAAGAAATTTCGTTCGAAACACAGAATTTAACACAAGTACGTTGTTCAATATTTTCACTCATTGTAAAACTTCGACAAAACACTTCAAGGTCGACTGATTTTAACAGCTGCTGTAAACACACTGGTTGACAGATCGCGCTAAAAATAGGCATCATAATACAAAACAGATGTACCAACCTGGAAAAAAAAAATTATCTGCCTAGCTATTACCCGGGAGATTTAAATTGACAATTCCCGATACTTTCTTGACAGGGTGTATATTTCATTCGAAGGTCTATCGGAACCTCCGCCACTTCTGCCAGTAAGCAATGTGTTAGAGCAGAATTCATCGCTCCCAAAAACACATACTCACAGCTTTACTTTGTATTGTTTCAATATTTTTTAATTTACTCCTGCTTAGACTAACAAAAGGACATATATGTGACCTTATTAGAGCTCTATAAATAGTTAACATACTAGAAGGGTAGGCTAACCTCTTTTTATGCCCGCTATCGCGCGGCGTAGATTAATGCCTCTCTCACACTTCTGCTGTATATATCTAATTTCATCTGTCCAATTCAATTTACCATCGATACTACTCCTAAATATCTACACGAAGATTTAAATTGTATAGATTTATCATTAATCGTTATAAGAGGAAACTTACAAATATTTTTCTAGTAAAAACTAATCCCTCGGTTTTCGTTACGTTAAGTTCAAGTAGTAGATCACTTAATATTTTTAGACTGCTTTTTGAGTCTTTTTTATAGCTTAGTTTAATGTCGCTGTAGAGGCATACTGTACCAGTCTAACATACTTACTCTGTATCCGTTCCAACTCGTATGTATATATTGTAAACAACGGAGGATTTAAGATAGTGCCCTGCGGTAGCCCTTTTCCCGACAAAACCGTATCATGTATTTTCTGATTATATCGAGCAAATTAATTCCCTACCGTTATAATAACGGGTGATTTTTTAAGAGTTAAGTTTTTCAGGTTGGCAGCACTGGTCGGTATTGGCGTCCAAACGTCATCTGTCAAAGTGAAAAGTTTTCAGTATACTCTGCCATTTCATCATCATGGAAAGACTTATAAATAAGCAACGATTGTGATATGGTTGAAATTTATCATCAAAAACCAGTGCTCTGTGAAAAATGTGCATCGTTTGTTACGACCATATTATGATAATCGACCTGGTGAATCAACAATTCGTGCTGTTATCACCAAATTTCGCAACAAATTTACTTTGTTGGACATTAAACCGTCGACTCGCGAGAATAGAAGGAGACAATTGTTCAGCAGAGAAGACCGCACATTCAAACAAAACATGATCAAAATCACAAGGACGATATGCGAAAGGCAGATGAAAAGGAGACAAAATGGAGTAGATGCAGATAAAAACTGAGAAAATGATGCAGGAAGCTTAACGGGCGCGATATGAGCTGTGTTTTAAGGGTTCCTTAAAAATTATCGGGTAATTACAGCGATATTTCGACGCTGCAAAAAAAAGAAATAAATTTAGAATGGTACTGACAATTAAATATGCACTAGGTCTGATAAACGCTCGTCGTATAAATTTGTTTATGTCATTTTTAATTATTTTACCGATGGCACAGGACGCAAATGAAAAATATCGCTCTTTATCAGAAGTAATACTAGTCGCTAGAATTGTAATGAACATATGTATTCTGCTTTTTTATTAGTGCAACAGTGCGCGCTGTTACATTCATTCATCGGCGTTAATTCTACAGCGCACGCACAAAATTCAATAAAGCTTACAGTATAATTTTTGTTTAAACCGTATAATTTAATGACGTTAAATATACATGTCGAACCATTACGCAATACGTAAATATTCCATATTCGCATTTGTACATCGTGATAATGTATAAAACCGGATTATTTTCTTTTCAGTGCCAAAAACTTACTTACGTTCATAACGTACTGAATTGTGACAAGCTTTAATTCCGAATCATGTTTATCGCATACTTTTATAATGTCTACACACAAATGGGAAAAATTTCCGAAAAAATTCAACGATTAATTGTATTATCAAAAATACCTAAACGTCAAATCAATAATAGTTGTTTTCTCATCCTGTTCTTAGTCCTGTAATTTTTTCCCTCGTATCTTTCCCTCCGTTTTTCTATTGTCCTCTTTCTCTTCGCTTCTTGTACACTTTCTTTTCCCTCTCTCTTTTAAATTTACTTTTCTTCTGTTTCTTATATTTTCCCGCTATTAAGAACTTTCATTATTTTAATACAATAACATCTAAAGATTTCTAAATATTAAAATAAATTTAACGAAAATAAATAAATAAAAGTACAATCCGAATTAAATTAATATTCAAAAAAATTTATTTAAAATCTAATATTTGTTGAGGTTTTTTTTTCTTCATTTTATACATATATCATATGTATACGTGTATGCAAGAGCGGAGGCGGATGACAGGCATAAAAATAAAGGTTTTACTAAGAATAAAAGATGAAAGTAAGATCTGTTAAAATAGTAAAACTCTGAGGAAAACCAAGCACTCATTTTTATGTTAACGGAATATCTCTACCACGTAACAAATACCAGGTTTCTCAATAAAAGAAGAAAAAAAAAAGCTACCCTGAAAATAGTCGTTAAGACGCACTCACGTATCAAATAAAGTCATGATTAATTTCATTTCAAATCCCAACTCGAAAATACATTTCTTCGGAATGAAATCTGACAAATTTATTTTTTTTTACTTTTTTCATGTACAACGAATCAAGAGCTTAATGTACTTCTTGGAATAATAGCGAAAATTCTGAACAAATCCAGGTCACTTCGACGTTCTTTATTGTAAATTGAAACTATAATTAAACCAAAATACAATTTAACTCTTACTGCCATTCGCTCTTGCTTAATTAACTGTTTCTTACACAACATGCCCGATTAATGGAAACATTACATTTAAATTTTTTACAGTAATCTCTGGTTCTCAACATTGTTTCAAACACATAGATTTTTTTTTCACCAAGTTTCCGTCAAATTTTATAACCTACATTGGGGGAATTATTTATTTATTTTTTTTATTTTATACAATTTCAAACCAAGGAAGATAAAACAACGTGTAACTTTTTATTTTAACAGATTTCTAACAAGTGCTAATGAATGAAGTCTGGTTTTCCGCATACTACGTACTTTTGAAGCATTATCTTCGACGTTTGAATATCATACAAGTACTTTTACCTAATGCTTCACGTAAAAACTTCACCATCTCTTTTTTATGTATGCAAATTGAAGTGTGCCTTTAGTTACTATAGCGTAAAACATTCATAATTACGCATATAATGTGTATTAAGCAAAAATTTGGTAAAGTACTAACGGTTATGTGATAATTAAATGTTAACTTATTTTATTAATATCCTGTTTTACATTTTCCATAATTTTAACACTGTACACTTTACAAAATAACCAAAAGATGAAAAAAAAAAAAAAAAATCGCAAAGATTTCATCACACACACACACGTATTAGTGCGCATATGTATGTATGTATGTATATATATATATATATCATCACCATTATCATCATGTGTGTTAAAGTCCTGGGACTGGTTTTTTTCTATGATAAATGACTTAAAGTCCAGCCGATTCTCCGCAGTTATTTTCATTGTCGAGCAACCGTTCATTGCTATATTTTTCAAAATGTAGCGTCAAACATGTTTCTCATTCGAATGTTGTAGAACAAGTTCTATCCAAGTTGACCATTTTACTTTCTCTAATCTAGCAACGTTCGCTATTTTTAATTTTTCCAGTTCAGCTCATTTGTTCCATTTTTCTCCATCACGAAAGCACAAGGGTCTGTATTTTCTGAACATCCGTTTATTTTAGATTCGCACTTCAGGACAGTACAGAGTTATAGGCCACGCGTAAATTTTTACTATACGTTTACGCTGTTTCGGTGGAACTTCTGCTGTATTATGTTGAAGTTATCTTCTCGTTCTAATTTTAATTGTGTTATGAAATATAACGTGTTCGAAGGAAAAAAATTAAAACACTTTTTGCACCTAAAACAAGGGTATGTTCGGAAATCGATTTTGCAATTTCAACCTATTCTGCAGAATTTTAACGAAAGAAAAATTAACGTTAAAATAATATAAGAAATATCTAGTAATGGAGTCGTTATTTAAACGATTTGCTTATTTTCGCCACACTGGGTATTGCAATAAAGGAATCATTTAAACTTACTAGCAGCGTAAAAATAGAAAAATTTTGGAGATAGCAGTTGTTGAATGGATAAAAGATTAATATAAATCGTTTCAAAGTTTTGAAGAAGTAATTTCCCAAATGCCATTAGTCAATCTGAAATGATCCTCTCTGCCGTAATATAAAGTAAAGAGATTTGAAACATCTGATTCCATCAGCAATATCAACGACGAATTGGATAAAATAAATTTACAAAAAATGGATTTAGTACAACAGACGAATAAGTAAAACTTCGACAACTGTTTCTTTTTGTTTTCTTTTTTGTTTTCTTTTTTTTTTTTTTTTTTTGTGGGGGGGGCTAAAACTAGCAAATTTACTAAAAACTATTTATTTTATAACTTTAATGATAATTTTCCATCTATATACTACATTTCAAGTTGGATATTTAAATACATACATACGCATGTACATATATGTAACGAAACGTTTGAAACAGATCAACAAATACGGAATAAATACAACTGAGATCGAACGCGCAATGAAAATCAACCATATCGAATTCTAGGAAATTTTACAATTAAGCCAAAACGATGGAAATAGGATTTTTCACATAAAGCACGTACTCTTACTTGCAAGCTTTTAGCTTTTGCTATAGATTTAGTGTGTAATAAAAAAAAGTTGATTTACAAACCTAATGATGCAATTAAAATCCACTTATTATTCCACATTTGAATGAAAGCATCTGATACATCTTCTAACGTATGACCTGGATTCGAAGAAAATGCTTGTCCTACGTACAAATAACTTGCCGGTATCAACAAAATTGATAATACAAGCAATCCGAAAATACCTAAATACAACATAATGTTGATAATATATTTAGTTGTTACAATAATTCAGTACATAAATTTTAATCGAAATTAAAAAAATTCTTGAAACACTTCCCCAATAATAACCAGTAATTTTTACTCCCTCTTCCGCGTTTAACTACGTAAAGTGCATATTAAAAATTACCAAATTGTTCTAAATACAGTTGAAGTTACTTAAATAGCAGCATAGAAAAAATTTGTGGTTTAGCAAAGGCCGAAATCGTAACATATTGCTTTGAACAAATAGTTGCACATTTTGCCACTAAACGTTATAATACAAGGTCTTAAGGATAATAAAAATAAAAGTCTGTAAAAATAATTAAAATTTAAAGTATTAATATAAATTTTTTTCATTAAAAAGTAATCGATTTTGGGCAAAACGAATTGCGTATACCGTGAATAAAACTTGCTTTTCTTTCAATCATCAATAGTCATCAATCAAACGATTTCTCAACACCATATTTTATAGGCACGATTCGCGATATAAGAATTTATGACATAAAATAGTGAATCATACAACATTTTTCGATTTAATGTACGTTACACTATAGCACGTAGATATTATTTTAATATTCTAACATTTTCATAAGTTTTCTAAGATTTTGTTGTCAAGACCAAAAATTTTTGCCATCTAAATACAATGTTTGAAATCCAATTAGGTGAATTTTTCACTCATTTTTTAACACCTTTCATTTCGTGTTTTTTTTCGTTTTTTTTTTATTGGCCTTGCTCATAAATTTAATCTGAAATAAAAAATTGCCCAAAAATCGCTAAAAACAACATTTTTTAAAAAGACTCCAAATTTTGCAAAAATGTTTAATTTTGTTAAAATTTCAAAATTTTTATGGAAAATATAAAAAAAGATTCTCAAAGCAATGCAATTTTATTCTAACAATTTTAATAATTTTTGCAAATATAAAGAGAAAAGTGATGCTGCCTGCTTTTAAAAAATATTAAAACAGCACTTAAGAGTTTACAGAAATTATTTAAACTTTATTATTGGTCACGCAATTCCCAACCTCTGGAACACGCACAAAAAAAACCAACTAAGGCTTGTCTCATTAAAAACTAAACTAAAATATGATAAATATTGTTCATAAGAAACGGTAAATGATATGACAAGAGTAAAAAAAGGAAACAATCTACTAATTTGTAAAAATAAAAAATGTTTAATATATAAGTAAATTAATTTTTATTTATCTTAAAAAAAAAAAATATTGATGAAGAATCATATATAGATATCAATAAATTTAACCAAATACGCACAATCTTTAAACAAATTAAAAAACTAAAAATGCAACAACTCGCTAATATTAAAAATATTCCACTATTTATATTAACTGTATCAAATGCATAGCCACGTATTCGAGTTCCTGGGCGCATCGGGTATTTGGTAATGAGCGAGTCAACGTGGCAGCACGCTCCACCTTGTTCTCACTAATGCCAGAGGATGCTGATCAACCGTCCTCGATGATTTATATACTTTTAAATACCTGCGAAAATCAATAGAAAACACAACGGGCAGACTACAGGATTCTTAACAAATATTAAGCACATAGTCGAACCATGGTGGCTATCGGAAGCAACATCCCGTTACAATTTTAAGATCCTCATCCAGCTGCAAATTGATTTCATCACTATCTCTCATAAACGTATAATTGACGGATCTTCGCCTCCGTCTATGTGTCCCTTGCGCTGTCAGACATTTGTCCCGATGGTGCCGCATTTACTCCTTATTTGCCCAAAGGTCACTGCACTACATTCATAATTTGGTCTGCCAGGAAACATATGGGGAACTCTTTTAAACGCTGCAACTACCATCACAAAGGTTATAGCCCTTGTTAGGACGAGTGGTTTAACCTAGCATATATTTTACCTTTGTTTATGTGTTATAATAACTATACTATATAGAGTTGCACAGCACATACAGAAAAGAAGAACGGTTTATAAAAAAAAAATCCATCGAACTAGAAAAGTTTTTAGCACGATAACAACACGTTAAAAATAATCGCCATTATACAAAATTAATTTATAAGTACGTTTTTGATTACATATTTTAACAATAATTTTGAACGTGTAATGTTTAGTTTTATATTGCAACTGGTAATTTCAATTCATAATTTACTCCATAATTTAACAATAATTTTAAAAATTGAAACAAAACCTATTCATTACGCAATTTTTACTGAATAACTTGTTGTTTTTCTTTTTATAAAAAGAATTTTCAGATATAATAATTTTTAGTATCTATTTATGCTTATACATAAAATTGATCAAAAATAATAAAATGAAATAAAAAGCTTCTTCCCCTTACGCTAAAATCTAACTAATTTAAAAAAAAAAAAATTATTATGATAATCATTAATAACGGTTAAATAAGATGATTAAAATATAACGACATGAAAGATGAAAAGATTAAACAATTTCGGCTACATATCTTTTCATAAAGGATTTGTAGCGCACAATTTAACAAGAGCAAAATACAATATATGGATTACAAAACAGATTTTTAAATTTTGTAACATCTAAAAAGGAAGGAGAAAAATAAAAAGAAATAAAACTACTACATTCTGGCAGTAAGAAAACCAAGAAGTAAACGATAAATTGTTATTCCACTACTACAGGATATTAAAGCGTATTATACAGATCCGAATTTGCTGATAATCAAGAAAATAGGAGTAATCAGAAATTTTTTAGAAAATATCGTGCAAATATTCCCGAAGTTAAATCGTACGATTAAACCATACTGATAAAAATAATATTAGATATATAAAAACAAGTATTATAAGAAAAATAAAAAAAGATAAACTACTCGAATTTTTCGCATTAAGTTTGAAGTGAAAATTTCAATAAATGAAATAAAAATATAATTCCTTTCACTAATAATTGATGATATTAAAGTGTTTTACTTCTGTAGTTTAAACTTTATTAATGATCGTTTATTTCTACTTGGTGTAATTTCAGATAGAGCTGCAGTTTTGTTAAAACATCTGGATCGAATGTTTGTAACACGTCAGTCTACCATTCACTGACTGCAGCTGTGCAAGTGGTATAAGCTTTTTATAATTAATAATTTTTGTTTACTTTTTTTTTTTTTTTAAAAAAACTTTTACACTGTTTTAATGTAAGCACAAAGAAATTGTTGGTATTTTAAATTATTTAATAAACTTCGTCTAAATTGGCAAAATAATATATATGTATATCACAAAAAAAAAAAAAAAAATATTTTTTCATGTTTAACAAATACATATCTTTTACAGCACTTCATTAATTTACATTTACTATTTATGGCAATGAAAAAAATAAAACATCGTTTCCTATATTATTTCTTTGATATATTTTTGAGTAAACAATAATATCTATTACTAATTACGAGTATAAGTAATAATAGATTTTATATTTGTCATTAAAATTATAAAATTCCTGATTTTTCAAAAATATACGATAATAACGGTGTCGCAGATCCACGGACTCACAAACAAATGTATATATGGGCGTTGCCCTCCTGGAGCTTCGGAACTTTTTAACCAACTAGCCATGATGAGTATTCATAGGCGCGTAATAATAAACAATCAGACTTCTATAATAAAGTAATAGTACAATTTGCCAGAAACTCACGAAAATTAAGTTTTAATTAAGATTTTATTCTGATTTAATAAAATATTAAGCCTTCACAAATTATAAATTTTATTTTTCCTATAACTCATATCCTCTTTCTATCTTCTTGCGCCGCCCTCGCCCCCCCCCCCCGGGCTCATCTGCTGGCGACGCCCTTGAATGTATATATTCCGTGGACTGCTAATTGCAACGAAACAGAATAAAAAAATAAAAATAAAAGATATGTATTAGAAATTTATAAATTTAAACACATTTCTAAAAATAACAGTCGCTTAAATTTAGCACCGAAACTAAATAATTAATTCTAATTACAATGTGCAGTGGTTAGAATAAATTCAATTATATATTACCTTCCAAACCAACTGCTTTTAATGGTGGTATATCTTTAGAGACAACATACTTTTCTTCATAAACCATTTGACAAGCACCCACCACCTGAGCAATAACGATTAATAAATCACCTACACAAATTTAAAAAGAACAATTAAAAATTAAACTTCAAATCGTAATTTCAGACGAAACCATAGTTGAAATATTGAAAAATGAATACGTACATTTAAACATATTTGGAGAATGTATTTTAAATAGAATTTTACGAAATACAATAAAAAGTAAATACGACGACGCGCACGCAATAAACAAATAAGTGTATAAACGATTAAAATTGGAATAAAATAGATACGAAACGTTTTTAAAGAAATAATTTTATTATTCAACCATTTACTTCAATCCGTTTTTTTCTTTTATTGTATAGTTTTTACTATCCTTACCACCTAACAAATTAAAAACCTATTTTATAAATTTAATACAACGAAATTACGGAACCATATTTTATTTAATAATGTTACAAAACTAGTTTCGAATACGAATTTTCCAAAGCCTTTAAGTATACCACGCGTTCTCGCGCATAGCGGACATTTTTTATAATTGTTTTTTAGTGATTTTCATTGTTCATCATCATTATCTCCTCAACCATTCGGTTGGTGGGCAACCTATTCGTACATTTTTTTTTAGCTGCACAGATATAAGTTATGTACCAGGCAATTGTTTATATACAATTCGAATGTGTACACACGCAAGACTATATTCGGAACTGATTAGTAATCGTTTATTTATCGATATACAAGTGCAGTCCCGTGTTTCATTGCTAGTTTCATATATTATAAATAAATTTAATTTGAGTTTATCGAAATTACAGATAGTTCCTACCAAAAATTAGTCGATGTATTATTAAAAAATACATTCTCATGATTGATATTTACTTGCATTGATATACTTTTTATTATATACTCATATGAACAAGCGAACGTACACAGACATTTCATGTGTGTCTAATTTATTTTTAGTGTTTATTTGAAAAAAATTCTACGAAACACACAGTATTAGAATAAAAAAACCAATATTTTACGCAGCACTAAACGATCAATACACTAAAAATAATTTAACTTGAATGAATAAAGTAAAATCGAAATTGGACTCCGAGTTTACTGAAATTTTTAAAGCGGACTTCAATTTATGATTCCTAAATATTTACATAATTGATGAACATTTAAACATTTCAACACAAACTCACGCGTACATATTGAAATTAGGAAATCAAAAACAAAAAATTTTGAACAGTAAATTTTGATAAAAATAAATTTATTCTACATTTTCGATAATTAAGCACAAAGTTTCAAATTTAAACTGCAGTAACTAATAGCACCGGAAAAGTTGAAAAAACGTTCAAAGAGCATTTTTTAATTCGATAGAAAAGTTTACACTTATAAAAACTACCGTTTCTTTTTCATATAGAATAGACAATTCATACGAATGAAAAACAAGAAAGAACCGAAATACACACGATTTCGCTGTCGTCCAATCAAAGTAGACGAAAAAAGTAGTGGTGAGTTTACAATAATTCACATAAAACTGAAAATTAGTACAGGGCTTAGGCAAACTATTGCAAATGAAATATTAAAAGTCCCCGCCGATGAAATGGCTGCTAAAAAAATTATTCAAGGTCAAAGGTCAAAAATATTAGTTTTTTGCACTTTTTTGATAAACAGTAAGTATTATCAGATAAAAAAAAAGTAGATTATGCAATTATCTACAAAACTTGTTCTTACACTTTTTTTTTCTCCTACGAATCACCTGAGATATCGTCATTTGAAACATCGAAAATAATAATATGCACGCTTACGCCGCCTATATACGTACATCATCGGTTGTTTGAAAAACAGGATTTTATTAATTGCTCAAACGTTTTTGAAAACATTGATTCTTCTCGACAAGACATTATCATTGTATAGACACAAGTATAGATATTTAAGTTTTGTAAAAAATACACGGAATAATAAAAGAGTACAACTATCTCGTCTTCCTCCGACATCTGCATCTGCTTATCAACACTTATCATCATCGAGTATACTGTCAAGTTCAAGTGTGGCTAGGCAATCAACCGGACCCAGAAGACTGGGGTTGGAAACTAACAGATAATACCTTGGAGCCAATCCAAACTTTACTCCGACCTGCTCCGGGAAAAACTTCTTAACACCATCTTTTGCAAATTGTAAAAAGGGTTGTAGTGCTAACTGTGGCTGTAAAAAAGTCGGATTATTTTGTTCACCAGTATGTACGAATTGTCGAGGCCAGTTTTGCTCAAATATTGAATCAAATATGGAACAGATGAGGATTTTATATCAATAAGGAGACAACTGAAGCATCTTTATTAGAACAATTCACAGATATTCAGCAAGAAGAAGGAAAAGAAAAAGAAGATTTCAAATTTTCAAATCGCGACATCTCAGAAACGGTGATTCGTAGGGAAAAAAGTATAAGAACAATTTTTTTAGAAAATTGCATGATCTACAGATCTATGTTTATGATAACACTTACCGTTTAGCAGAAAAATGCAAAAAACTAATATTTTTGACCTTTGAACTTGAATATTTTTTTAGCCGACCCGAGATCGGTGGGTTTTTTTGATATTTCACGTGTAATAGTGTACCAAGGATCTGTACCAATTTTTATCTCTATACGAATTATTGTAAATTGAAATGTCTATTTGACCGGATTATATTCGCTCAATAAAGTAGACAACTATATCTTATCAGAAATGGCGGATTTTTAGAATATGTTATAATTCAGAGTTTTCGAACTTTTCGAACTTTACAAAATTATAATCCATTTTACGAACGATAATTATAACGTAAATTATGATTTAAAAAATTTAATCTTAAAACAATGAAAAAAAAATATATATTATATTTCATATATCCAAATATTGCATTACGTTAACAAAATTCATTCGAGCGCGTGTTTTCGTTTGTCAGCACTTTGAAATACATAGTATAATGTAATTTTATGTTTTCTTGTATATTTTTTACTTCCGGTAATTTTAAATTCATGTTACACGATCGATTGTTTATTCATAACTCGTGAATTCTATCACAAGGATTTAATTTTAAAATTTTTATAAACTATACGAATTAGTTACTCTACATTAAAATAAACATTTAGGCAATGGATTCACGTTTAAAAAATAAAATAATTCTAATTTGCCTACCACTAACAATCAAATAATCTATCAAGTATTCAAATTTATTCTGATCGGGAATAACTGTTTTATTTATAAACGTTGAAAAATTATCAATGAACTATTTTTGTTTTTGTTTTTGTTTTTTTAAGGATTCATACATGTATGAAACCTTTAATAAGATAGTTCAGAATCGATTAAAAAATCAAACTGAAATATGCGATAAATCGGGAACGGTTTGATTTGTGAACTTCAAAGTTGGAACATAGATCACGATTAAACGTTTTTTTATGGCAATTTACAATTTTAAGATAATCGATACCCTGGGCGGAAAGAAACGCAAAAAACCGTCAATGATATAAAATATGGAATTTCCGACGACCTCAAAATAAATTTCGAAAAAGAGCAATAAAATCACAAAAATGTTTAAAAACATAAAAGTACACATTCGCAGGAATGCTGGATGAAAAGTGCATTATTCAAAAATTAAATATCCATTTGTATTGAATTCAGTAATGTGTAAATATAAATATTATGGTTATCTTTTGAAATAACCCTGAGCACATGAAACCGCATGCTTGACTGATCTTATTTCAAATATTACTTTCGCATTAGAACTATTTTTAATTATACATATTTGTTCTTCTTTTTCTTCTCTATCTGATTCGTATACAAGTTGCTTCATCGTTTATATTTATGTTTCGTGTAATGTTAGTCCAATACGGTGACTAATTTGAACAAATAGAATTTATTCATCTGCTGGGTTATTTTTCTCCTTGTGTTACTCTTCGGAACTGCTAATTTCTTTGTTTTCGTGTATTGCATAAGTGTGTTTTCCAATTTCTTGTATCAAGAGTCAATCGTTCCCAGTCTCAGCCTCTAGGATTTATATTAACCGGTTTCAACGTAGCTGCAACTGCATCTTTGTAACGTAATCTTGATCTTCCACAGATTTCCTTTATGCAAGATGCCATACGACATCTTTTTATGTGCTTTATATTAGCTTCACTGGTAACTTTCGCGTCTGTACTGGAATTTTGGAATCCACTTTCACCCACTTCCCAACGTCCAAATGATTTGAAATTTTCACTAAATGTCCGGACCGGATGTGTAATATTATGCAGAAAAAAAGCACCTACACACGCAAATGAATTTTAAAAATGTAAATATTTATAAACAGAATAATTTTTATGTCTTGCAAAAACTCGGTGGCTGAATGGAAGCAACGGATCCTCAGCGGTCTCATTATATTTCCCGTTACGATGCGGCGGCTTGGAGAAAAAGACCGGCTACAGACTCGTTACTTTCGTCGAGCCACCACATTGCGACGGAAATCGTAACGAGACCAGCTACGGTCTTTTTCTCCAAGCCACCGCATCGTAACGGGAAATATAATGAGACCGCTGAGGATCCGTTGCTTCCATTCAGCCACCGAGTTTTTGCAAGAAATAAAAATGATTCCATTTATAAATATTTACATTTTTTTAATTTCATTTGCGGGTATAGGTGTTTTTTTTCCCTGCATGCATTGTCATCGGATTCTGACAATTAGTAAAAATTTCAAATTATTCGGACGTCGGGAAGTGGGTAAAAAATGGATTTATATTGCTGTATTGTATTATTGAATTTACGGAAAGGGTGAACATGCAACGGAATCACGTATGGCTTTAGTTAAACACAGAAAATAATTATAATCAAATATGATCCTCCTCTGTTACATTTCCCCTTCAAGACTAAAAAATTAAAAATAAAGTTTATATTTAAAAAAACTAAAAACATAGGCTTTATATGTAAGATGCGCTAAAAAGCGTAAAATTATTTAAATTCTTTTACAATATTAACATAAGAGTGAAAAGGGAAGGACATAAATAATTAATTTCAAATTCAAAATAAAGCACAGGGTGGTTTTATATCATTTACATTTGTTGAGAGACTGCATGACTACTGATAAAATCACCCCATGCTTTATTTTGAATTGAAATTAATTATTTATGTCCACCCCTCTTCCACTCTTGCGTTAATATTATAAAAGAACTTAATTTTTTACTGTGAATTAAAATTAATTATTAATATCCACATCTTCGCTCTTAGGTTAGTATTGTAAAAGAATTTAATTTTACGCTTTTGGCACATCTTACATGTAAAGCATCTGTTTTTAGTTTTTTAAACTATAATTTTATTTAAAATATGCCGCTTAATCACGCATTTTTGTTTTAACTATTAGGTTTTTGTTATTAGTTGTTAACCGTCTTTATTAAATGGCATCGCGTTTGTTATTTCGTATGCTATTTTATCACCTAAGCTTGCATATCTCTATTAATTATTTTCATTATTGAGGGGAAAATGGTGTATCTCGTTGTTCATGTTCGGGTGCACTATATTTCAGTTTTATTAATGTTAATTTTTAGACCCAATTCCTTATACATTTATTGCAGCCTTATGAAGGCATATTTGAATATATCATGGCAATCACTTTCGAGTTTCGTAGACCGGTGGATGATAGTAATTTTGAAAATTGAAGAGCATTGACGCAAGTATATATCTTTGTCTGACCCCTGTTTGTAATTCTCAAATGTTTTAGTTTCCACGTGTCGCATATCAAATTTTTTCTAAACTCATCCACAGCTCTTCTCTATTCACGAAACAAACCGTCTTCCGGAGGTAAATGAAAACGGTGTAATCTCCTCTGCCCTTCTTGATTTTTCTATAATTTAACACACTCAGAAAATCATATCAGTTCTGCCGGTTGCTGAAAGCCGCTTTGCTCTTCCGAAAGATATGAATTCAAAAGCGATTATAACCTCTTTTACAGGATCTTGCTAAAAGCTTTTCCGTCGCTGCGTAAGAATGCTGCATCTCGGTAATTACAACATTCACCTTTGTCTCCCTCGTGTTTGTAGATGATTATTAAATCTGCGTTTTTTTTTTTAAGTCAGTTAGTACAATGTGTTCCTCCCATATCACGATATGGAGCCTATTTATAACCTCCACCATTTTTTATTACGCATACTGGTATAAAATATTGCCCGGCAGATTTATTACTACTGAGGCCGTTTACTTTCCCATACGTACCTCAATTATTAGACGAACATCAGTAATTCGTTGTCTTACTGTTATGAGAATTAATTATTTTGTTTAATTATATAACTGAGTTGTTTAGTAGATCTGATAGTATTGCTCACCTCTTTACCCTTAACTAACTTTCCAGTACCGTCTTTGATTGCCATCTTCCATTATATTTTAGTACACATGTCATTTTTAATACTTTATAAGAGGCGTGTGAGTTGTTTGCTAGAGACTGCATTTGTGTTATTTTATTTATCCACCATTGGTTTCTTATACGTCTTGTTTCACGTTGTACTTGTATCTTTAGAGTCGCGTAGACTGTAAGTTTTGACTTTATTTGATTTTTCAGTCTGCTAGGAAATACGTACTTTCCTTTTTTCTTCAAATTGTTTCTTAATTTCCTCCGACGTACACTTGGCCCTTTCCCTGCCCTTATTGCTTTTTCTCCTAATACCATCCCAGTAAGTTGCAGCGAGTGTTATGCTGAAATTGTTTCTTCTTCAGTTAGTTTAAATAGTATTGCATTAAAATTATTTAAAATAAGTTTATGTTTTTTAATATCTAAATGTAATATTAAACTGAGTTGTCGGAATGATCTCTGACTTAAAAAGTGCTTCTGATCACACTGAATATGAAACAGCAATAAACCAACATGTCTATCACCATCTGTCCTAATTTTTTTTTGAAAAAATATGTATTTGTTTTTTTATTACATAAATTTCTTTCGTCAAGCTATAACGCTTGTCGACGATTGATTATACTTAACATTTTACCATCAGTGTAATATTCACTAACTATTACATCTTAATCTAAATTTTTACTTATCGATAACTAATCTATATATTATTCTTTTATAATCGATGTATTTTTTATTTACTTTTTTTTATTGCGCCTTGTCATTTATTTTATATTTATTATTTTTTTTTATATTTCCGTCTTCCTTATTTTCCTTTACCCTATTTTTTTCTTCTACATTATTTACTTGGGTATTTTATTCAACATCTGAGTTATAATATATTTGTCCGTTTGCTCCCCCATCTTTGTTCTTTCTCCTCGCTGTTTTTGTTATTAAGCATTCTCTTTTATTTTGTTTGCCTCGTTAATTTATCATATGGAGCATTGCGAATCCAGGATGCATACCCGTACCTTACTGACGAACAAGCTAATACTTACACAAAGAAATAGACGCTTTCCATTACTAGCACCTTTCGGATCCCAGCATGTCCGATGATATTTTTCCACGAGTTTGTATTTCTTTCCGCAGTTGCATTAAAATCACCTAATAATGTAATGAGATATTCTTTATATGGTACTTTGTCAACAGATTTTTTTAAATCTCCATAAAACTGTTCCTTACTTTTGTTAAAGCTGTCTAATGCAAGTGCATATGGACAAAAAACAAGCTATATCTTTATTTTGCAGTGATACGCAACAGATTTTTTTAAATCTCCATAAAACTGTTCCTTACTTTTGTTAAAGCTGTCTAATGCAAGTGCATATGGACAAAAAACAAGCTATATCTTTATTTTGCAGTGATACGAATTCGTACGGCGCTATCTGGCGATGATGTCGAGCTAGAAATTATTCTCTGGTTAAACTCATTAATTTTCGATCTCTCGGCATCATCGTATTGTTAATTGTCGGCGGAGAATACGGCCGGGATATTTACGCGGCCGAATTTGTAATTTCTGAGTCTCGTCGAATTTCGGAACGTGTTAAGGGTTGTGTAAGTGTCCTGGTATGTGCGGTCTGCGACAACAGGATAGCGTCTGTCAGCCGTGTGTGAAGATGAGCGCTGTAGCGGCTATATAGTATTAATTGATAAGGATCCGATAATGTACCGTTAGTGTTTAGAATAAAATATCGGGCGGATAGTTACCGTTTATGTATGTTCGTAGTCAGTCGTCGTTCAACATCAGTTAACACTAGTCAAAAGTACGTTAAGCTAGTCGCCGTATTGTAATTTTTCGTGTGCGGCAACTTTGGCCGAATTTCTTATAAAAACTCGTTTATTTTTCGGGTACGCGCGACCGCAGTCAATTTTTATGTGAATTTATGTTATTTTACCGAATATACGCGTTTTTGAGATGAGCTATTTTTAATTGAGCTCGTGGTGCGGAGGGGCGGATTCGCAATTATTTTGATAAGTTTCCTGTGTGTTTATCTTATATGAAGATCAAGTCCTCTCACAGAAAAAAGGATCGTTTCAACAAATAAGAAGAAGAAATGAGAGAAATTAATTTCAGCAAAAAGCATATTTTCGTTTTTACTCTCGTTAATACTTACAGGTTTTTGGCTAACATATTGACTGATTTTATTACTTACTACGAGACTTGCACACAGTGTTGACTTTTACGCTCTTGTTTTACTCTCCTTTCCAATGTAGTATATATGACCAGCTGAGGGTTCCTTGAATTTATCTTCTTCCGGTATTTTTTTTTCTATCACGAACGCTACATTTACGTTACACCTTTTTAATTCTAGCAAGATAACCGCAATCCGCCTTATTGCTGAGTTTTCCGAAAGAGTTCCATTATTCAATTTTGAAAATATCCGGAAAATCTTCTTTCCTTTGACGATATTTGTTAATCCTTGAAATGTCTGATTTCTCTTTTATTCACCATAAATTTCGACATCTCTTATTCTCTTTCTGGTTCTTTTTATTTTTCTTAATTTAATAATAGCATTTATATCAAAGACGAACACGTCAATTAAAAATAGGACAAATATAAATTTGATTGAAAACAACTTGTTAATAAATATCATGCGGGAAATCGTAAGCTCTATCAAAATATTAAATATTTATGCGTATTACGACAAAGCTGATAATGTAAACTGAAACCAATAATCATTAAGCAAATAAAGACATTAGTATTTATTGTGATACTGTACATGACACATTTCCTAACTATTTCTGTATTTATAAAAAGACACGGTGTAATAAAATACTGCTAGTTCACCACCTTCGTTCATTTTTATCGGGCTAAAAAATTTTTAGTTAAAATTTAGGGCAAAAAGTAACAGCATATCATCAAAACGTAATCCGTGTATGAGATAACGCAAGTTGTAACAATACCAATACTCAAAACATGTAATTATCTCACTGCTGATTACATCAAACAGGTTCACGCAAAGTATATTTTCATTGCGTCGGCGGATAACACATCGAATATCCAAACATAAGGATAAGAATAATTAGTGATGGGCATCATTCATAATCGACTAATTAGGCTTAGCAATTTAAACGAATTTACATGTATAAACGATATATACCACTTAGTAACCTTTTTATCGAGCATAGATGATCAACTAAAAGTGAATAGAACCACACGCTCTATGTGATCAGAACAAACTCTAAAAATACACTTTTAGAATTTGTTCTGATCACGTTCTTTGTGTGATTTTATTAATTTTTTGCTAACGATCTATACCTGATAAAAATATTACTAATTAATATTCATATCGTTTATACATTTAAATTAGCTTGTTGTATTTGTATTTGTTCCAATTACTGAATATTTTATATTTAACAAACAGTATATTAAATAAATCTGCTCAGTGGCAGGTTTTTGAATGATTAGCAGGTATTAATTAACTAATTTATAAAGAAATATTTGTCTCCATATTAAATTTCTATATAATTTACACTTTGAAAAACCGAAGTTTTTCACGCATTTCGGTGAAAGTTCTTCTGTTAGATATCGTTAAATTAACTTTTTCGCAAAATCATAGTACGAATTAGTCTATTTATTAAGCGAATACGAAACATTTATACATGGCCGGTGATTTTAAAACTTTTCTTAATTGACAAGGAATTATAAATTATAAACTTCTCAATAACTGTTAAAGATTACACATCATAAAAATATGATTTATAGATTAATTAATAATAACCAAATTAATCGGGAACTAGTTTCGCTTTCAATATTGTAAATTATTTTTATTTTTCACTATGTTACCTAGGCATATAATGAAATTTTAGTATTTATTTTATTTGATTATGCACGTAATAGTTTAAACTATAAATAAAAAATAAATACACTACGAAAATGTTATTTAAAAATAACATTTCTTTCGTTTTACAGTAAGTTGTAAAAAATATAATAATTAAATTTTCTATTAAAATATTACACCGTCGTAAATCATTCAAATTACGAAACAAGGAATTTCTTAAATGTTCAATATGTACGTTAGATTGTAAATAAAATATAATCTTGTTAAAAAAAAAAAACAACAACTAAAAAAAAAAGTAATAAACTCGTTAAAATCAAATATCGAAGAGCAACTCCAAAAAGAGCTAGAGTTCTTAATTCGTTACTAACCGTTGACACCGAATTAAGCGAGTTAGAAAAATTTTCCGATAATTTTCAGCGAAATCTAAGTAAGCAATTCGATGTGCTCGCATGTAGTTTCGGTAAAGACATGAAAGCGTTAGAAGCCGCTGAGACGCAAAACTCGCTAGAAATGGTTAATGAGGTTAGGGAGATTAATTCGTTTCCTGCTGCAGCAAGAGAGGCTCGTATACAATTCGAAAAACGACCTAACCTTAATGAATCTGCTCTGTCGTCATCGCAGTCTTCTCAACAAGCTACAATAGTTTCTCATTCCAAGTTTCCTCAGATCAAAATTCCCCAGTTTAACGAGGATCCGAAAAAATGTAATAGTTTTAAAAATTTATTTACATCTTTAACCATCAACGCACCGGAATTAGATGATGTTAAGCATTTATTATATCTGTTAACTGACAAAGCGATAGACTTGGTCGATGACCTTGAAATTTCCGAATCGTCGTTTAAATAGGTATGGACATCGTTAGTGGACTACTACGAGAAAACAAGCGCGTTATCGTCGAAAAACATTTTATAGATTTATACCATCTAAAACGGGGAATGTGGTATAAGAGAACTGCTGAACTCCGTTAATCATACGTTGCGCAGTTTAAAAACATTAATAGGAAAAGAGCTTATCGAAAAAATTCTAACTAATAAAAAATTGTTTTTTTTTATTAAAAAAAAAAAAAAAAAAAAAAAAAAGACTTCCAGATTTATTATAACAATTCCAAAAAATACACTAAAAAGTAAAAATCAATTACCCCCGATAAGAAAATATATTTCAGAGTGATATTATCGTAATTCTTATACAACATTCAATCTTAATTAGAGTCGACATCAAATTCATATTAAAATAAATAATTAAAAACTGCATTAAATTGTTCGTAAATATTGTAATATGAATTTGATGCCGGCTCTAATTAAAGTATGAATGTTGTATAAGAATAACGATAATATCACATTAAGGTTTATCACTCTGAAATATACTTTTTTATCGAATAATGAGTATTAATGTTGTATAAGAATTACGATAATATCATTCTAAAATATATTTTTCACTGAATAATTATTTTTTATTTTTCAGTGCATTTTTATTAAATTTTTATAATAAATCTGGAAGCCGGTATTTTTTTTAAAAGCATTTTATTTTACAATTTTTAGCACTGTACTTGAATTTTTTTGTGCTAAAAATCAACTTTTTTATCACGTTATTCTCCATATTTTATGCTTAAAAAAAAAAAAAAAAAAAAAATCGATTGAAACTGCTTTTCCACAGAAAAACGTCAAAAGCTACATTTCCATGGTAATTTGGCAAATTTGCAGTATTTTAAACCAGTCCTCTCTGTTATACTAATAAAAAATATGAATAAAAAAAAATTATCTAAAGAGGCCATATTTGTTCACGTTTTTTGACAAATGCTGAATTTGTATTCACCGATTTTCATCAGTACCCACATGGTCTGAGTGGTACACTTTCTGATAGACAAAGAATCAGTAAAATCGGTCCATATGAGAATATAAATTATGCACGAGCAAACATACAGCGATATCAAAATAGGCTACTGAGAACCATTGCAGCCCCCTGGTACGTCTCAAATTATACCCTCCATAATGACACAAACGTCACATGTTTGTGGAGGATGAAATCAAACAGCAAGCAAATAAACATGTCGCCCGACTTAGCACTCATATGAATCCACTTGCTACCAATTCGCTAGATAACTCCGGTGAAATACGCAGACTGTGGCAAAATAAGCCTTTAGACCTTGTCCAACCATTATAAAATTTAGAAGGAGTACTACTAAGTACTACCCCTCCACAAAACATTGTTTATCACATTAAATTAATCGCTAAATGATCATTAAAGTTGGTCAGTTGTGATAAAATAATAATAATAATAAATTTAAAAAAAAACAAAAAACACGACGAACGTGTAAGATCCCCCTTTTTGGAAGTCGGTAACAAAGCTACATTTCCATGGTAATTTCGCAAATTGATAGTAAAGTCAATCGCCTTCATTATACTAATAAAAATAATAATAAGAAAAAAAAATTATCTAAAAGGACCACATTTTTTTACGTTTTTTAACGAATACTTAAAGTTTATGTTCGCCGTTTCATCAATACTCAAATGGTATCTAAATTGAATAGTATTCTTTCTAACGGAAAAAGAATCAGTAAAATCGGTCCATATGAATATATGAGCTATGCGCAAACAAACATAAAAAAAAAAAAAAAACATATGCGACAAACGTATACAACCTCTTCCCTTTTGGAAGTCGCTAAAAAATAAGAACCTATATAAAATTTTCTTGAATAGTGGGTATAAAGTATCAGAATGTATGTCTATCAAATGCCATCAATGCAGGGGAAAAACACCATATGCGGTTTTATCGTGAAAATGCATCAACGCCTTCGCCGTTAGTTAAAATGTCTGTAGCATTCACGAAAATTTAATAAACTAACCGAATTCGTTACAATCTTTGTCCACACCATGCTCTAGCTCGCAGACGATCGTTTGTTCGTCGATAAACTCTTATAATCATGCTTTGAAAAGGAAATAAGTTCGTTATATTTCCGACGGTAGCGAGTAGATTTTCTCGATGGATGAAGCTCTTTAGCGAGCGTTTTACTTGACAACAGCTCGCAAGTTACTATGGTAACAAAAAAGTTTGTAAAACAGAAAAAAGTGTAATCGGTAAACCATAGCGAAGCAGCTGATATTTCGGGTATTGGCGACAAATCGATCATTAGTAAACAATTCTGTTGCCTAAAAATACGCTTCCGATACAATAGATTTTCGATAATGCTGGATGCCGACGCTGTTTCAAAGATTCCATACTCTACTTCGAATTACGCATCGGAAAAAATTAAATTAGTGTTGGCAGATTTGGAATTCGCAGACAATAACTTTGAATCTTACCGAGCAGATATAATAATACACACAGAATATGTAGCATGTTGCATCTAAATTTTTCGAATAATATCGTGAGCTGTAATATAGCAATTGTCCTGGACAGAATCATTTCGAAATTTTGGGAATCTGAGAAGCTGGAAGGTCATTCTAAAACAGTGGTTCTTAACCTTTAAGTGATGAGGGACCATTTGACAAAATTTCTGTTTTGCCATGGACCACTAACTGTTTGAAGGTAAAATGCCGTAAATGAAAATAAATAAAGGGTTGTACTACCTATCTATAAATGACACACGCATAAAATTGTTCAAAGCCAACAGTATTTTAATTTTTTTTACGAAAATTTTTTATTACAAAGGTATGTATATTATTTTAATGCGATTTTTGTGACCGCATACTCTTCAGTAACTTCTGAATCCTTGGTTCAGTGCTAATCACACTCTAGTTTTATTACTCTATAAGACCTCACAATTAGAATTACACACAACATAACTGAAAATGTATATTTAAACAATTCAGAAGCGGAAAACCTAATTATAAATTACTATTAATATATAATACTAAACATAAAGTCGTAAACCGATTATTCTGTTGAAGGGGTATTATATTAAAAACTTACTGAACTGTCCTTAAATTGTAATATAAATCATAAGTATAACAGCACGAACAAAACATCAGACTAAAGAAATTATTTTTATAATATACATATATCTAAAACTGGCACAAAACATATAAACTTAAATAAACTGTGAAGTGTTTAATAATTACAACTTAAGAAAACAATAAAAATCTATAATCCCAAACAAAAATAAGTTAATTTAAACACTACATCACCTACTTGGCCAATAATCACATCGCATTAAACACACCTAGCAACATCAAACAAGGTTAGTACTTAGGTGGATGACCACTTGGGAAAATCTGATGTTGTTAGTCTTTTTTTCAGGATAGCGCGGTAGCCTACTAGTTAAGGTGCTCAGCTACCAAACCAGAGGTCAAACATTCGAAACCCACATCCAAGTTGCTCCCTGGTTTACCCAGCCTAAAATAATTAGCTACCAGAGCAATTTGGAAAAATAAAGGCGACCGAGAGAAAGATAGTAGCTCTCAACTCCCATCAGTGCCGCGTTGAAAACCTGAACTTCACAATTAGCAGTTTTTAAAAGCGATTAATGAAATTAGCAATTTTTCGATTATTAAAGTAATCAATTATTTCTTTCAGAAAAAAAATTTAATTAGTAGTTACAGTTGATTACCCTATTACTAATACATATATATATATATAGAGAGAGAGAGAGATAGAGAGAGAGACAAAACTGATCGAAGTTCAGAAAATCATTTAAGATGTAAGATAATAAACGAAGTCACTATACCCTAATAAAAGTTACTCGACTACATCAAATTAACTATATATTTTATTAAAAACCACATATTATTAAGAGGATTTTAGGAAGTTTAACATAGAAACGAAAACAAAAATGTAATCGCTAAGAATAATATTTTATAAATCGACAGTTATTTGTGTCCACTTTAAATTTTATCTTGACACAAATACTTACGTAATATCTATTAGTATTATCAGCTTACATAATGCAACTTAGATGATTCACTTCATTAACGGTACAAATATTTGCTTCACAGGTAAATCAATAGTTTTCTTTATCACTGGAATAATTTGTATTTTTTAAGTACACCTTTTATTTTGCAATTTTCTTTCACCAAATCTTAAAGATGATCCAATTTTCTCCTATTTTTCCCAGTTAAAAAGTATTAAATGCCTCAAATATTTTTACAGTATATATCTATTAAAGTATGTTGTCAAAATTTTTCTAAGCGAAGAAAAACATTTTAAAATTGTATTTTTGCGTTCAGTTAATTATAGTTATAGCAAAAATTCACGCGTCTATTTTCGGTAGAAACCACGTCAAAATCATTTATATCTCACATTAATGTTTCGAAACAGATTATACTATTCATCCTCAGACAGACAATGATCTTGAATCATGAACAATATAACTTGTTTCGAAACATTAAGTCAAATATAAATTGTTTTGATGAGATTTCTACCTGAAACAGACGTGTGGATAACAAACAATCTCGAAAACCATTTTTCGTTCAGATCAATAATAACAACAACCTTATTTCCAGTAATTCTGTTCATTAATTTTTGAGTGAATAACGGAGTGAGTTTTGAACAAGAAATTCAGTTTCACTTATATATATATATATATATATATATATAAATATATTTTTTCTTCAATTGTTTTTTCTCATACTCCGACTTCATTTTAAGAAAATTGTTATTATCTGTAATAGCTTTATAAATATATAAATATATAAATACATATATATATATATATATATATATATATATATATATATAAAGGAAAGCCGCGTGTGTATTATCTCGTATTTCTAAATAGTATTTGTTGGAATTCGGTTTAGGTTCCTCTTTAACTTTATTTTTGATTTTTAATCAAATTTCAATTTCTACCGAGTGTGTATCAAGCAAATTTTAGTTTTAGCTGAAAATATGTATCAAATACATCGACTAAGTTGAAAAAATACTAACAGAATTAAGGGTTATGTAAAATATTTCCAAGGATGAAAAATTAATAATGTTTAAATCCGTTTTACAATAAATAAAAACGAGATAAGTATTTAGTTAACAAAGTGATAAATGTCGAGCCAGCGCCGAAATTTACAGACACGCCAGTTAATAATTTATCGTAGAGCCTAAAATGACTTGACTGCGTATCACTACAGGCAGTGAACAATTACTCGAAGAAACGCACAAAAATAACACGCCAGTTAATAATGTTTGCTTGATGTATACACTACATAACTAGAAAGTACTCCGCCCAACATAACGGACAGCACCAATAGAAGTTAAAATATGAATAACTAATAAAAATTTAAAAAAAAAAACTCGAGATAAAAGAAAATAACTTCTTCAGCGAAAGCGTATAGAGGACGACATCGTCCCCATTCGATTAAAGTCAACATAAAAATGATACCTGTAATGACACTGTTGGTATCTTGTAAAGTACTATTGCTGGAAAAATCAGCAAATCCGACTACCGAAAGACCAGTTACAATTAAAAATATTCCGGCCCAATGTCTTCGTTTTATTTCCCTTTCCACAAATGCCGACGATAATAACGCGACAAACACTATCGAAGCTCCTATGTTAAATATGTAGAATAAATTAACAAGTTATCACAATAAATATCAAATACGCGCTAATATGTTTCGTAGCGAGATAAATAATTTTAATCAATCAGCAAACAGGGAGAGCCACTAAAAAATGACGTAATGGAATTACAAAATCAGTACTACAAGTTAAACGTAAGTTATAGAAAATACATCTGGTTCAATAATGATACAAACTAATTCTGTATTGTACTGCAATTTTAAATCATAATAAGCTTCACTGGCGTTATCGTTTTCGGCAGACGTTATAGCACGAATTTACAAACGTACTGCCCTAGTTTTAATTGGAAAAATTGCCCCTGCTAGGCTCGTGGTTTTTAGGTAAATCGAATTCAAATTCGTTTCGGTATGTGTGTGTGTTATTTTTTCATTCTAAGGCTCATTTTAAGCGTACTTTAGGAAATCGAATATTACAACGTTTATCAATAATTAACCAAGTACGATAAATGATTACATATTTCGAATGTACGAAATTAACTAATTAAAGTTACTTATAATTTGCTTGCATTGCAGAATCTTACAATTTGATTTGTGTGAAACCGTTCTCGAACAAAGGCATAGAATTAATAACAGAAATGTCATTTTCTTGACACAAATTCGTGTAATGACGGCGTTGAAGGACATTAATTTATTTGTATTGTCGGTGGTTACCACTTCATTACTCACTACTCGTAAACAACCGTCAGGCTAAAATCACGCTAGAGATCCTACGCTGTTGATGACTCACCTAGATAGTAATCCTTACAAACAAACAATACGATTGGCCATACTACTAAGCTTAACTAGACGACTAAGCTAGTGAGGCTTAATAACTATCTCAACAGTCATATTACTAACACCGCACTGCAGGCTTCACGCTAGTATTCCGGCTGCTTAATGGCTCGCCTGGTTTTCGAGAAATTACCACATCATTGGATCGAACGGATCGTCATTCGTTACAATTTTTTTGATTAATTACGATCTTGAAATGTCTTTTGCTAGGTCTAGGGACAGTACTGAATGCCACAATGTGCAAATCGAACTATTTTGTACTAAACTCATCATTAATAAAATCATTATACCATAATTATACGCTAAAAATGTGAAAACATATTCAAGCGTTCAAATAAAAACTTAGCGTCCGATGGTGTATGTTAATCTCATTTCAACATTTTTCTGTCTTCGAAAAATATCAAAGAAAAAATCAGAAATTGCCACTATCACAATATCGTAAACTATTTGAAACTCACTTGGGGTAGTTTTTAAATTTTTCTCGCGATGAGGTAAAAAGTGGGTTTCTTTTCTTGTCAGATAAACATTCCTTTCGAACAGAAAATATAATTTGGAAGGATAAATCAAATTAATTTTTACAAAAAAGATCCAAAATCTTTGACACATCCCGCAGCTACCCCCCTCCGATTCATTAAATTTTTTAATCCTTCTTCGGCCGGAAAAATAAATGCTTTTTTAAAGCTGTATTTTTCTTAACGGTAAAGGATATACAGAAATATTGATAACAATGGGAAAAAAATGTTTTCATTTACTTACAAACCTCTTAACATTTGAAAACTTGATGCGTAAGTCAACACCAAACCTATGTACATCATCGTTGTTGCCGTCATATCGCACATGGCAGGAATCAAAAAAATAAGTGGATTAAAATTTTGATTTCCACGAATATAGCTGATATCCTCAACTATTACCTGAAAATTAATTAGAACTAATTTAATCCCGTTTGCATCTTAAATTATGCACATAATTACGAAATAGTGAAAAAGAAATTTAATTATTTAATATATTATCCGCATGCATCGCGCAACGAGGCATATTTACAATCGTAAACCGTTTCGTAATAATAATAATAATAATAATAATAATAATAATAATAATAATAATAATAATAATAATAATAAATGATTGATTAACTAATTGAAATTGCTCAAAATATAAAATCAATTGACATAGTATTTGTTCATCTTTTATCCGTTTATCGAAATGGAGTTAACAAATAAATTTAAGTTATCAATGTGTATGTATAAATGTATGCGATTCTATTTTACCCTATTAACTACTCTTCTTTTATTCTATTAATCACCTCTTGAGGCTTCACAAATGACTAATAAGTTCGAAACATATTAAAAATAAATGTATATTTTTTCAGCTTGGGAAATATCGGAATAAAAAAAAAAAAAAAAAACTCCTTTTCTGTTAAACTAAAGCGTTACTGAACAGTTTTGTTACACAGCACAATATTCATGTCACATTTTAAAACAAATTTCAATTTTGGAGAATTATTAACATATGCGACTTTTAAAAAAAATGCAGCGCATGAATATAGTGTGCTATATATAAAACATTCTTATCAACAAAACAATATCGCTTCAATTTAATAAAAACAAATAAGCGATCCATTAAACATACAATAAAAAATTGTTGTACTTGTCCAATGTATCGATTCCACTTTTTTCTCTAACATGTCCCTTAAAGTAAATATATATGCTGAGAAAACGCCAATATAAAAATAACATAAAGTTTTCTCGTTTTGTGTGTGTGTTTTTGTTTTAACAATAGCGCAAAGAAAGACAAAATGAAAAATATTCTTACTGATTTTATAAAAATTATAATTCCGATAAAACGAGTTTTAGAAAACATACGCTGATTTTTAAATCAAAAATTTCAAAAAATTACCTGTCTTCTCGTGTAAATTAAATAAAGTATCTGGAAGACTATTAAACATAAAAATTCTCCAAGAAACATAAAGCAACTTTGAATCAACGGATGGTTATACTTTCTAGCGGTACCGCCATCTTTACCGACAGCCGATAAATTGTCCGCCCATCTAGAAAGAAAAAATCTTATTAGCAAAATAATCTAAAAAGAATATTACGAGAAAAGGATTAATGAATAATTTAGAAGAACTAACATTATTTAAATGCATCATCGATTGAGCAAAAATAAAAAAAAAAAAAAAAATGTTAAAATCAAATCATTTCTATTTCAAAATTCAAAAAAGGATATTTTTCTTAAAAACAGAAAGAAACAATGCAATGAACTTGTCCCATCAAAAGGACACAATGGCACCAATTAATCAAATAATTCCCGAATTATTTTAAAAACTAAGCCTTAATGTCATTATCAGAATATTAATATTACCACTTTAACAAAAATAAAAATGACATTAACACCCGAAAATGCCAACCTCAAAACTAAATACAACTATTCCTAAAAGAATCGCAACTTCAGTTTAAATCAAACACGCACGTCCGGATCCCTAATAAAATCAGTGGTAAACTGACGTACCAAGAGTTTGCGTGACAGCGCATCGCTTATTTTAAGGTTTGGTATGGTGACTCAACAGCCGAAATCAAAAGACGAATAATAGCAGCGAAGGCTGCATTGACTCAATTAAGAAGTATCTGGAAAAGTCATGACATAACAATGAATAACAAAGTACGCCTAATGAAAACGCTAGTGTTCTCCGTGTTTCTATACGCATCTGAGTGTTGGACTCTGAAGGAGACAGATGCCCGAGGGATCGATGCTTTCGAGATGTATTGCTGGAGGCGAATGCTGAGAGTACCATGGACGGCGAGGAGGGCAAACTTATCAACACTAAAAGAAATTAATGCGGTATGAAGGAAGAGGAAGAGGCATATTAAGACAATAGCATGAGTGAAACAATAAAATATAATTTAACGTTATTTATAATCAGCGGATTTTCTAGTGTACGTTGAAGATACGCGAGTATATATTTTGAAAACAATGAACAACACAAACTTCAGGTATGCAGATGTCAAATTAGGAAAGGAATTAACTTGCTACAAATACTAAGTTACGATGTTAACAAGTGGTTACTGGGACAAACAAGAATGTATACATACTTTGAGGGCAATGCAGCAGCAACAACAATTGGTTTGTATGTTCATGTAGATACAAACCAATATTTTGTTTTTGCCATTTTAAATTACCCTTTATCTAGTGTTTGCATTGTAGAATTTCTTAATTTTAATAGCCTATTTTTAAAAAATATGTTCAGAGGTTGGGAGAGTGTTGTGTGCTATCTCACTTGTTTCCATCTGCGATTGTACTAATGTCATGTCCACAACATAGGAACAAATTCATGAACATACAAAATTCCATGTAAAAATTTGCCATTTTTATGAAATAGAGTGTATTATGAACAAAAAATTCCACATTTAGGATGAAATTGAACGTTCATGCATTAAAATACCGATTATATAATAAAATTTATTAATAAGTAATGTCTAATAATAATAATAATACATGTTGCTAATGATAGTGTTTCTTTTCTCTTATTTATCGCATTATTATGTAGCCTGAGATAGAGTTATCAAGGATTTCCAGCATTGAACTAGTATAAAATCCTACTGCAATGCATTTATAACAGACAGGTGATCATCCATATTAGTACATTAAGTTAGTTGATGTTGCTGCTGCATTGCCTTCAAAGTATGCATACATTCTTGCTGGCCCCAGTAAACACTTGTTAAAATCGTAACTCAATGTATGTAACAAGTTAATTCTTTCCCCGATTTGACATCTATGTACCTAAAGTTCATTGTTTTCACAAACGATCGACAAAATGACGTAAACGAAACACAATGTATTAACATAAACTCATACGAAACGTATTACTAATGCGCTATACAACGTAATAATCGATAGCTGAAATGTATTTCTTCTTTCACACTGTAAAAATACTTCGTGCACCGGAACAACTTCCCATATATAGTTCTTACAAAGACCGCTACGTATTTTTTATGATTTGTATGTTTATATGATTTAATTTGTAATACTGTTTGTATAATTACGTATTAGCTCTTTAAAGTTATTCATTAATAGCTGAAATCAGTTTTAATAAAATATATATATATATATAGTAAAATTTGAATAGTTCCATAGCAAATAACCATCTAATTAAAGTTAAGAAAAAATATGTTCATTTTAAATAAAAACGACGGATCAAAAAAGGTATCCTAAAACTATCAAAAGGCAGACAGTGTTCGAATTATCACCAATATTTAAAATATAATTAGAATTTCGGTTCTTTCTAAGTAGCAAAAAATTATATGACTATAAAAAAATGCCTACACATACGTAATATAAATAATTACAAGAACATTACTTTTTACGCTTAGAAAATTTTTAATATTTTTTCAATGTAACAACTAAATTAGAATTATTAATTGTCAACCCAAATATTAAATTTATTTTTAATCTTTTCAGTTCGCCAGTTTACACGGCTACTATTTTTAATTCTTTCGAACAAGTAATAAACAAATAAATTAGTTCGTCGTAAACAACATTTTAAAATTCGAATGATTCCAAAGTCAAAATTTATATCAGTGAGATCGTATAATTTAATCATACTCTATTAGTAAAAAAATTTCAATATACTTACTTCGTGCTTAAAGTATTAATGGACCCCGTTATCACCATCACAATAGATAATACTACGCGATACTTATTAATCTCCATTTTATGATCAGTAGTATTTATTGATTTTAATATATATAATGCAAAAAATCTTTAGATCACACACAATTTCAAATTAAAAAACACACAAAGGTAAAAGTATATCGACAAAACAATATGTAAACACATCTGTTACTACGTACAATTCACTTACAATAACAACAACGCTGCAAGTTTACTGATAAGAACAAATTACTAACACCGAACGATATTAAACAAGCCTTTCGAATGTTTCGAGAATACATATGTACAAGAACATTATTCAAAATATTCAAAAAACATCTAAAAGTACTTAAAAAGAATCGATATTCATTTGATGATATTCATCACTTTAAAAATTTTATCGAAAAATTAATAATTCTTCCATTTTTCTGATAGAAAATGAACAATAAAATTTTAATTCTTTATTTTTTAGTAATAATAGATCATTTTATCGCTTTTATTTGTATCTCAGGTAATATTACATTTTTGGTTAATTCACAATTGGGGAATATGTAAATTTTTCTTTTTAATTCTGAATTTAAATGAATAGAAAGAAAATTGCTTTCATTATTTTTGTGTAGTTCGCTGATTTTAATAATTTTATTTTAAGATTTTAAAGACTAAATTAACCAAAATTTTGTAAAAAGCACTTTTCTTCTGCTTTTCAAATATGTTCTCAAAATAATCCATATTAATATTACAATTAGAATTTACTAATCAGCTACAATATAAATATATCGTTTTATTTGTTTTAGTTTAAACTTACTTATTATTATTATTTAAGTTGTAAAAATCAAAAAATGTTTCCTTTTGTTAAAATGAACTTTATAATTTTTTGCCTTATTGAAAATGTCAAGTTACAGTTAATTTTAAACAAAGAAAAAAAATACTAAATTACTACGTTTTCTTATTATAAGCATTTTTTTAAATCGCTGTTATAAAAGAAAAAAAAAACTTAAAACATTGATTAAATATTTTATTATAGTTATTAACCTTTCATTGGTCGCGCTATGAAGGAATACCCGTCTTTTTTTTTTAATGTAAATATTTAACAATCTACTTATAATTTACATGAAATAATTTAGCTATTCGTATATTGAAATATCAGAAGTCGATCTAAAATATTTATATAGTTGTAACTAGTTTAGTTTTTTTTATAATAATTTTTTATTGTGAGTAGACCGTAAAATCGCGGGGATTCCCTTCCATCACTGTGCGACCGCAGTTGTAGGTAAATTTTAGTTCGCAACGTTACCAAATATGTAGAAAAATAATTCGAATAATAAGTATTATTTAATATTTATTAATTAATTAATAATTTTAAAAATGATAATATAAAATCTCGTTAAATAAAGAAATTTTAATTTAATAACATAACTGATTTTTGATTGCTATACAACTATCTTTTAAAAAGTTATAACTGTTTCAAAATTCCGCACGTAAACTTTAAACTTGACCTGACAATGACGCAGTAAATTTTACATTGCGGTGATTCCCCCACCGAGCGATCAACGACGTAGTAGTTTGTGGAGAAGGATGGGTCAGAGTCTGTCAGACTTCAGTAGCTAATTTTACATAGTTCTTCTTAGTACCTCACTGATTCCCATGCGTGGTGATGTGGAAATGAGGAAAACTACAATCTAACTGAATAAAACATTTTAGTAGATTACAAGTAATAAGTAGTTATTTATTTAGCGCAGGAACTATTACGTTATTGAATTCAAATCCTGGTAACATATTTTCGATAACTAAAGTATTTAACTAAATACCTTTCTATGAAATATCACAAAGCTCACAGCACTATCTTGGACCACGAATTAAATTTTAAAAACATAAGCAATCAAATGTCGAGATATGAATTTCAAAATCAGCAATAAATTTCAATCAATAGGTGTAAATAAGTAATTTGTGTCTTTAAATTTGGAAAATTTAAAGACCATGAAATCATAAAGCTTTATAAAATGAAAGAGGAACTATCAAATTGAGAAAATAAAAATAAAATTTTCTTTCGAACACAGAATTATGAAAGGAATATCACTTGGCAAGGCAGTCCTTGCAAATTATCTGCCCACACTGTAGATAAAGGCTTTTTTTGCATTTCATACAGATATATGTAGTCTTCCGTTTAAGCCTAGAGAGGTACTTGGCACAGTAAATTCTCTTCTCCAATTTCTTCCGAGTAGCATCCTTTGGTGTAGGTGGTTCGGGAAAAGGAATTTGCAAGATTTCTTGGATCAAGGATTTCACTTGATTTTTAGTTTTCGACTCAGAGAGTTTCTTCAATTGCTGGGCCTTGACTAATTCTTCAGCAAGGTCTTTTGTGAAATCAAAACGCCTTTTCATAGGATTTCCTCAAAAACTCAACTACAGTATGTATAAATTAGCCCCTGTTAAGTCGACGATTCTGTAGAAAATAGTAAGAGGCCATCTGAAGGATTTTCTTCAACTCGAATACATTCCAGTTTTGTAATCAACCGAATCAGCTCCACCCTTCGTTTTATTATAAAACAATATCACTTCAGGCTTGTTTTTAATCTGTGAAATCTCTTTGGTGCATGGTAGATACAAGGTTAACGCATCTGCTCTTTTTTGGAACAAAAAATACAAGAGTGATTTTTTCTTTGAAACCAAAGAATGTTTAACCCACTGGCCTTTGTGGATTGAGAAAAAATTCCAATTGTATGTGAGGTTTGTTTTTTCGAAGTATTCCTATATATGTCAGCTCATTTTTCAATAGCTCCTGACACAGCTCAATTGAAGAGAAGTAATTTGTTTGTGGTGACGTTCCTACCTGAACCATGTATAAACCGTGTGAGCCTATAAACACACTGCGAAGATTCGACATGGTGTTCTGCTGTTCTTCAGTCAATGTCATTCCATTGGAACCCTTTTGAAATAATCATCAAAATGGATTATGAATTTCTGACAAATTTTTAGGTTACAGAATAATAGAAAATGAAGAATTAAAACACACGAATATTACAAAAATATTGGTTTGACAGGGGACAAAGTCTCAGAGACTCCAATTTTGTAGTGGTAGGAAAGGGGACTAAGTCTCACAGACTCCTCCTTGAACAAGAGGGGAGGGGAGTAAAAGCTCTGTATACAAACAAGAAACCTCTTACATTCCTCTTCCAGAGACAGAAGGCTACTGGCCATTGCAGCCCAATCATATCAGTAAAAGCCTTCCCCCACCCTTCCAAAGGGGCTGAGGAGTCTCTCAGACTCTGTCCATAAGCAAAGGGTTAATTTTATTTTTAAATTATATAAACTGAATTCAAATTTAGTTGTATGAAGTGTCACTGGGAATTAATTTGTATAAACAAAATACTTCATCAATTACATTAATAAAATTATACTTATGATTTTTAAATTTTTTTAAGTTCAGTTATGCTGCTTATATGCAGAATTAACCGAATGGAAAGCTGACTCTGAGAAGAAGAATATATGTTTTCATTTGAAACATTTAACGAATGCAGTAAAAGATGGATGCAAAAGGTCTTATTTAGAATGTCACCAAATAGGGGAATTTCACAACAAAATACAAAGGACAAAGGAGAATAAAGAGCCAAGGGAGAAATAAATCACGGGAACGTGCCCATCAGCAGTGGTTAGTAATTCTGTGTATAATTTTGTTAACTTTTTTATAATTATTCTTATATGTAAGCAAATATTTAACATTATAAATATTTTTTAGATTATTACAAAAAACACTGAAGAAATTGAAGTGACATTTCAAAAAACCCATTTCGATCATGGGGTAAATTTAAGTAAATGTTATCTAAGTAAAAATGAAAGACAAATATTTGCAGGTAAGAAGTAATGGGTTATTGTTGAATGATGATCATAATCTGACATATTTGCAATTAATCATTTTAAGTTCCTTTCGTAATTTATAAGCTACTTGAATTTTTTTTAAATATTGCTTTTTTGTATTTGTACTTTTACATTAAGATAACGTTAAATTTGTTTTCATGAAATCATGTTTCTATTTAATGAATTACTAATGGAAAGTAATAATTGAAAATAAGTTTAAATCTTAACTTCATATTTCTTCGATGTATTAATGTATGTTATGTAAAAGTAAACAATTTTTGATTAACGTTAAATGTACAAATAAAATTTTTTCTTATGTAAAAAAAGTTGAAAAGACTAACAGATGATATAAAATAAATGTTTTTCAAGTGGAATTTAAAATAAATTTCCTTTCAAAGAGAAGTATGTAAATCATTAAAATTATTTCCATCATTTTTATGTTTTAATTACTCTATTATTAAGTTAAAAATTACACTTTTAAATACATAATATATTCACAATTAAAAATTAGAATAAAATTATAAAAATAGCCGACTAGTTTTAGATATCACAGAATTTAAAAACCTATGATCGTAGTTTTACTGAGAGTATTCATTTTATAGAAGAATTTAAATTTTATTTTATAAATAAAGTTTAAATTCGAACAATAAAGAAAAATATCCCAAACATTCACACTGGTTTTGATCATATATATTAAAGCCTTTCACATATCCATTAGTAAGTTAACTCGACATTTTCAGGTTACAACAAAATATGCTAAAACTATAGTCACTAAACTACTCATTTGTTTGTTAGAATAATTATATAGCATGTATATTTATTATATTTTATAACAAAAAAAAAAAAAAACCAATATGATTGCATTCTATTACAAATTCTGTTAAATTGTATATTGGATTCAATATAGTTTTCCAATTTACTTTACATTTTTTTTTTTTTAATATGATATGTTAATAACAAATTTGCTCAGTTTCATTGTTTAATTTATTATATTTTCATTTACTGGTTATTATATTTTTATATTTTATTTCAGTGGTACTATTTTTTTTTATATACTTGTTTTGTGTTTCATCTGGTTGTTATTACATTTATTACTTTAATACTTTTCCTATGATTGTTTCATTTTGTACTTTTTTAAATATCTCTTTTCAGGGCTGTCTGTATTTATTTTTTATAAATAACGTCATTTTTTATATTTTAGCTCCATTTAAGAAACACCACAAGTTGTGTGACTGTATCTAAACTTTTTTCTACCATAATCAATATGTCTTTCACTTATTTTTATATTGCGTTTATTGTTTTGATAGTTTCAAAAATGATAACTATTACATTTCTGCACCTAATTATACAATAATATGATTATACAATTTATAATAATACCCCGGTTGAAATTGATTTTTCCATGATAAACCGATTTTATTGTCTATAATTATGTATATTTTTTCAATATAATATATCATAATTATTGTTTCTTGTTTTGTTATTTATCTTTATATTTTTTTGATATATATTCCAATTTTTTCTGTTTAAAATTATGTATTAATGTGACTGGAAGTAAATTTTTTCCAATTAAATATGTCATTTTTACTAAGAAAAAAGGAACTTTATTTCAGATCTGGTAAATTTAATACTGTACAAACGAACATCGATGTTTAGAAATATCGATAATATACTAATTGGTTTAATACCCCAGGAACGTACAATTACAAATTGTTAAGTAATTTGGATTTTTGATATTAACTTTGAAGTTAAAGATTAAACAGGAAATTACAAAGTATAAAATTAATTAAAAGCTTTAAGTTTTTACCAATAAAAAATCTATTCGTATTTTGTAAGTTTAGAACCAGAATAAGTGGAAATTATGCGTTATAAATAAATATATTTGTTTTTATTATATTTAATTTATTGCATTAAATATTGTATGAATATCTTTTTAAAACTGACCAATAAATCATCTGTTATCGCTTGGTAAGGTTTGCAAATGTAAATGCTCGACCATAATTTATTTGTATATGTTTAGTAACACTTTTTATTACTTTTATTGCATTATTTATTGCTCTATTAAAAAATTTAATTTTTAGCGTAAACGATTTGTGAATTATTGCATTTTATCAAAAAATCGAAATCAAATATTCAAAAATAAAGAATAACTTCTACTGTATAATGTATACAAGTGATTTTCTCAACGTAAAAGTATTATAATTAGTTTTACGTCTTTATTTTGTCAAATATTCAAAAATCTATTTAAAAAAAATTTCGTACATATAGTTTACTTTATCCTCCTATCGATTACATTAGTTGTTTGTAAACCGTTAACTTTATTACAGTAAACCCTTAACATTTGTGAATGAAAAAAAAAAAAGATTTTAACATAAAAGTAAATTTTGAATATGTGCACATAGCTTATTCAGTAAAATGTATATTTAATTTCATTGCTTTTTATTTTAAGATTGTAACAAAAAGTAAGACCAAAGAGATACTTATCGATGTCTTAATTTTTTTTCACAGCACCATAAAAAAATTATTTTCCAATTAAATTAATATGATTATTTAAAATTTAATCTTAAACATCTTTTTAGTCAATTTATCACCCAAATTATAAAAGAAAACTCAGTAATTTAATATTCTTTCTATTTTTTAAAACTACAATGTTGGTTAAAAAAAATATTTTTTTATTGTCCCATCCCTTTTGCTGTATAACATATAAAAAAATACATTGAACATTCTCAAACAAATTTTGAAAGGTATCCCTTGCGAATGTTAAGGTTTCTATATTCGAAATGATTTACGATTTCTAAATTATAATGGTATAACTTGTAATTTATATAAACTGTATACTTTTTATGATTTTTGATTTAGTGGTTTTTGAATTAAAACATAATTTACAGTAGACAGACAGACGGATAAATATAAATTCTAAAGTTTTATGTTTTAAGTTAATTGTAAATAATAGTGCTAAATGCTGCGGTTTATTTTGCTTTAGATAATTACATTTTATTCAGCTTTTATTTATGGAAACCATTTGGTGAAAATAATAGAAAAATTATTAATGCATAATGTGACTTTTTAAAGAGGCTTCAAAAATTTAAGTTCTGAATTGTTGAGAACAAAGTGTAACATTAAGTAGTTCACAGCATCAACCAAACTACACTTCAGTGTATTTCAAAAAACTAATAATTCACAAATATAATTTTTACATTAATAATTATAGACAGTGATAGCGATAATCATTTTTGCAATTTTCAATCTTTCGTTTTTTGATTGATTATTTTATGAAAAAATTTTAATTGTAAATAAATATGAATTAATAACAGATAATTAATTTAAAACTCTAAGTTTTAAATGCTTTTATCTATGAATATATAAGTTCTAATTTTTGAGCACTACTAATTTCTGATAATGAATATTTATTCATTATTTGTGTTAAATACGATTATATATCTAAATTATTAAGTAGTAACAGTCTAATTAACTCCAGAAGTTTTAGCTTTAATTATTTATGAAAACAAAATACATACCGCATAATTTTGTCTAAATTTTTTTGTATAACATAATTCATTATGTTTTATATTACTTCTGTATTACAAAAAATTTGTCATATAGTTCTCTGAATATTACAATATATTCTGTTTTATGAAAATTTTATTTATCTGCAATATTTCGCCCTTTTCATAACTATATTTGTATCATTTGCCAGTGATGGATTTATTTATTAACTCTTACTTACAGAATTTGCTTATTAAGAACTGTTAAAAATATGCTATATAGATAATCCTTAAGTCACTTGATAGATCTGCTTTAAAATATCAGTTGAAATAAGATATGGTATTTAGAACATTTCTTATGGACGATCAAACACTACTAGCGCTGACAAAAAATATAAAGAAACGTTTAAAACCTGTATTTAATAATTTACTGTAAAAAAAAAAAAAAAAAGAAAAAGAAAAATAATTATGTGAAAAATAACATAAAAATGATGAAATATTAATAAAGTACTGTTGTGTTCCTCTATTTCCGATCGAATGGAGACGGATAAAGGTAACAAATTAAGACTACCTTTTTTTATTTTTCATTGCTGTAAATTAAAACTGGAAAACGGCCCGTAACCTATTTTATTATTAAGTATGAAAAATAATATTAACGATTCTTTCTACGAGACAAAAATTAGCTGGCTTATTGCTTGATTAAAATTATGAATTCAAACTGACGAACGTAGAAGAAAATTTCAAAGATCAAGGAAAACTGAGAAGGCCAGACGGACTCAAATAGAATAGAATTCCAAGCTAGGATTCAAGTAAGAGCTGAACTGATTCTTGGAGATTGCCAAAATTGATCCGGAAAATGAAAATACAGATTTCTCTATGAGTTGTAGGCGAAGTTGTCAAAGAAAACCGCTCAAGATTCAGGCGTGATAAAATTATGCCGAATGGCAACAAAGATCAAGAATTTGATAAATATTAGATAACTAGTGCTATAAAAATAATAGATATGTTATCTAAATCATTTAACAACAGACGGAAAAGATTTTAGCATATCAGCAACGACCCTTATACAAAGAATATTGTTATAATCATAAACACGAGAATGCGGCAAATAGAAATTAAGCGAGGAAATTTACGTCGGCAAGAGTAAATCGTTAGACAATGGACAACGTTAAGACCGATAATGAGATGAACAATCAAGATAAAATTATTAAGATTGCCAATAAAAATATGGAACGATATGAATTTTGTTTGGACATTTAAACAATAATAACAATAATAATTAGTAATATAAAGTTAATAATAAAAAATATGGGTGTTAAAGCTGATATGCTTCTTTGCCTTTCACTATATTTTCTAATATTTTTCAGCAGCAAGGCCGTGTCCACGGGGGGGGGGGGTTAACCCCCCCCCCCCATGAGAACTGAAATAGTTATTATGAATACACAAAAATCTGAAAAAAATCACAAATGTAAAATAAATATTGATGATTTTTTAGGATGTTCTTACCTACCTTTAAAAGAAAAAAGAAAAAATATGCTCCATATTTTTAGGTACTTCATTATTATCTTGTGCAAAATTTTTTATTACGTGTGTAATTAATAACCTATATGTAATTTTTATTAATGTTCGTATACGGGGGGTAATTCATTTATGTAAATCAAAATGATGGAAATTATTAATAGTATGAATATTAGTGAAAAATGTATTGTTATTCATAAAATAAATATGCGAAGAAAATTTTCACCCCCCCCCCTTCCAAAATTCTGGGCACGGGCCTGTTCAGCAGTATAAGCAATTAACATTTTTGCAATAATATAACCTTTAATAACAAAAAATTTCATAGCTATCGATTATTACTCATTGTTTTGATATTAATTTTTTCACTTTTTATGGCTGTTTTGGAAATGCTAATTTACTTACTTTTAAGTTTCAAATGTTTTATCATAGATGTAAGTACAAATATAGTTTACCAATTTGACAAACACCTTTTCTATGGGACATACAATGTCTCTGTTTTTTCGTCTGCAGGTGCTCCATTCGACTACGAATCAACATTTTTTGACATTTTTATGTCTTTGCTTTGGCACATAAACTTGAAAAGCGTTACCAAATAAGCGTCACGAAATGAAGCGTCACGAAATGGATCGTCACGAAATGGAGCGTCACGAAATGGAGCGTCACGAAATGGACCGTCACGGAAAATCGTTACGAACACTTCATGTCATTACTTGGATGCGACTGATTACTAATATTTTCATGTCTCTTTACTTTGTCACATAAACTCGAAAAGCGTCACAAAATGGAGAAGTGTTTCCTATAACGAATTCTTATGAAAACTGTAGGGTTGTATATTTCACACTTCATTTCCTTGTTTACATTTGCTGAGCGCACAAAACAATTAACGTAGTAATTATAAATTAAATATAACTTTAGTCTCGAGTAAACCATTTCTTTCCCATGAAAAGTGTTATGGATTCCGAAGCGAACGAGAGACCAACTCGCGTCGGCTCGCACCAAGGTGCACAAGATGAAGCTCGTTGAGACGGGTGGCCTACCATACAAGATCGAGCTCCTTATTGACAAGCCGCACATGGTGCGAGTAAACATCGATGTCACCGATGGTCTCGTGAACGGCGTGATAGGCCTGCTGCAATACATCGAACGCTCTTTCGAAACCGACAAGATAATTCGACTTTGGCTAAAATTCGACAACGTTAAAATCGGTAAATTACCACGATCGGAAGTTCGGATAGACACTGTGTAACGTATCTGTGTATCTACGAGTATTAGATGCCGATCGGCTTACATTCGTCAATGGTAACGCTTCCTAGTAAGATGGTTACCTGTAAACGATCGATATTTCCACTCACACCTGTTTGCGGGATATCGATTCACAAATCGCAAGGCAGTACATACTCGGCGGTGGTATACGAATACTCGAAATCGCACGACCAGCAACTCGTGTACGTCACTCTGTCTCGATGTTCTTTGTACGAAGGGTTGTTCCTAACGAATAGGAATGGGGACCACTGATTTTACCACGGACGCGAAAAACAGTTGAAAGACATTAGAACTGAGTTTGAACGTCTTACGCGTCATCGTTTGCGGACGCACGCTTCCCACAGTCGAGATTTTGTCGTACTCGGTCTGTCGATACTCTCACACTATGTTCACTCAACGTTCAGTCGTTGCGCTCACACTCGCTCGATGATATAACGTGTGACTTTGTTATACCTTCGTGCAGTTTACTCGCACTCTCTGAAACGTGGTTATCAAACGCCGATTGCGATAAATTTGAACTTGAAAGTTACTTGCTCGTAAATCGGTACAAACGCGACAACGGCAAGATGGCTGGTGGTATAGCGATTTACGAAAGGAAATTGGATTCGGACGCTTTGAAGAGCCGCAGTCGGCCACTGATTCGTATCAATTAAGAAAAAAATGGTCTCGAAGAATGTAACGTGATATCGATGGACATCGGTGATATATGCAAAGCCGAAACGATGATCGATGGAGAGCGTCTGTTACTTTTTTCGAAGTACCTCTCAAACGGGACAACGTTGAACGATAAGATCAATTTCTTCGAGCGTTACCTACTACCGTACTCGATCAAGCTGAAAGGCCTGTTTCTCTTTATCAATGAAATAAAGCTGTACGATTTACCGATCATAGTCTGTGGTGATTTCAACATCGATTTCCACTCGGACGATGGATTGCGATTCTATCAATTCATGAGTGAAACGTTTGGTTGCGAGATGAATAGTTCGGTGGACCTTTCGACAACGCGAAATATGACGTGCATCGACGGAATCTTTACTCGAAACGTATCGAACGTACAACCGTTAGCTTACTTGTGTCGTACTTTTGGTGAGGTCATTACTCAGTATTACTACCCCTAACGATAATGATGTAAATAAGGAACCTTGTACTAGCGGTGGTAGTTATTGAATATATATTTTTGCAAATACATTGAAATATAATATGTACAAAGCATTTGGAGGTGCAGAACGTAGGTTCAATCTCGAAACGCTTTATACGTTGCAATATAACATGTACAAGGCATTTAGAGGTTGCACGGCGACATTCTCATATCGACGGAGGCCGCGAAGCGAACGACATTCTAATGTCTGCGGATGCCTGAATGGCTGTACAAAACCTACTTTTAAGGGAAAACATGAAAATGTCTCACTGTGTTGCGGACTTGTACGCAAGCTGTTTTTAACATACGCATTGAATAATAAATAAACAGTCGACAAATCGATTAATAACATTTCTGATGTAACATTTCCACTACCACAACCGATTCAAAGGTAGCTAATGAGATAGACTATCGAACGGAATCATTCAAGCAGTCAGTTTGACAGCCTTTGCCATTTAGCCAGTTTTATTTAATTTTTGGACCTGTAATAATGCAGCAAAGGGTACCGGACTATCTCCTGCGCTTTTTTGACAGTCTTCCATCTTAGAAATTCTAAATAATTTGTATTCTAGTTACATATAATATAATAAATTTCCAATAATATAAACTACATTTAATTTTGTTATTATAGACATCATAAAAAAACCAATGTATTTATATTTTTCTTAATAAACTTTCATACTTTTCCATTAAACACTTACTTCAGATTAAATAAAAAAAATGTTCTTAATACTTTAAATTCTTTTAGTAAACTACTTATATCAACATGAGTACGTTATATATTTTTCCGGTGAAAATTAAAATAGAACTATTATTATTGTAATAATATTTGTCTTTGTATTGCCATGATCTTTTAAATTGCAGTAACTTTTAATTATTGCTGTAATGTAATGAATTAGTAATGAAGTTGGTCTTAATTTCAGTTACAAATTTTTAAAATTTGCATTCATAAAAGTAATAAATTATACAAAATCCCATTTACTACATATATTTCATTATAAAATACTTATTTTTATAAACTGTTTATTTAAAATTATGGATTAACATAAAATTCTTAAATTATAAATGTGTCTATTTGATATATAAAATTTTTCGGCTACTGCATACACTTTTACATTCACGAAAAAATCCGTTTTTAACTTAAATAATATATGAAATATTTACAATTGCATATATTTTAAAATAATTCAGTCTATTTTAAATTAAAAGCAGGCGCATAATCTCCTAATATAATGCATTCAAATATATTCTATTTCCATGAGAAAAAAAAAAAAAATGAACCACATTAACTAATGTAATAAAAAAAAAATCTCATTAAAACCTTGCAAAACCAATTTTATTTTCCGTAGTATTTAGTACCACTCCATTAGGACATTTAGATTAATTCTTTTAATTTTTAACTCATAGATTATATTATAAATTTTAAATAAAAATTTATTTTATTTTATTTAAAATGATTATAAAACAAAAAATAAAAACAACCCATTGATATGTATGAATTATTAAAAATAGTTTCACTGTGAATTGCAATTATAGACATAGGCAAATTCGTTGAAACTTTGAATGTAACATCTCTGAAAATCAAACGTACTCTTTTCTAAAAATTATTATCAAATAAACAGACTTGTACTCTAATTTTTCTATTTTATACATTTCAGATTTCATTATTAATTTATATCATATAAACGTATTCTTAATTTTTTATAGATATATTTTCATCGTTACCATTCTTGGTAAATTTTTACATTATCGCCCCCAGTTCATTCTGCCTCTGTACAGTTCACAATGATACGTTCGTCGTCGCTATCTTTTAGTTCGTATCAATTTATTTCATATATTATTACAATAAAATATTTATTTTTTTTGTTTTTAAATTCAAATTTATCCAGAATAATGGATGGCTAAAAATTCAAAAGCTAAAAGCTGATAGCCCCTCATTGTGTTAGTGCACACACTATGAATATCGATGAAAATGAACGAAGTAAAATTACGACCAAAAATTAACTGGGGGCAATAATGTAATAGCTTAGCATTATAACACAATAATAACCATTTATTTTAGCAAATTTTGCGTTCCTCCGAAATACTGCATAATATATGTTTACTAATTAAAAAAATTATACGCTTTATTAAAATGTAAACAAAAATGACTTTGAAACCTGTCAGCTGAAAACCCTACAATTGCAACTGTGCTGGAATAATTTGAACCATCATTATACGCTTATTTATCGTTTTATTATCATAGCTGAAAATCACTCAGTTAATATTTCAGATTTATATGTTTCAATTGATTTGGCCAGTCGAATGAGTTACTGATTGATTAGAATCAATTTATTGGGTCAGATTAAAAAGAGTTACTCACTGCATTGAGTTACTTTTCCTAATATCTCTAGTATGTAGTGTTCCCTCTTTGCATTACTAACTCTACTTTTACAAATGGCTAGTAATGAAAAAAAAATTATGACTAATAATATCAAACCCTTTTACATTAAAATTAATTTTGTTATCAATCTTCTTATTCTTACTTTAAGTTTAATTAAATAATTGGGTTACATTTATGAGACATGCTTTCGTTGTTAAACAAAATTTTTACATTTAAAGATTATTTTGCATTTTTTAGTTCATACTGCAATAAAAATGTATTGTTTTAGTTTTTTTTTTTTTTTTTAACGCCAATTTCATTAACATTTTATAACATAAACAAACAATATTTAAAAATTGATTTCCTTTATATAGGGCCTTGCATTTAACATTAAACGTCCAGATGTATAAAACGGTGGGTTCCATTATTACTGTTAATATATATGTACGGTAAATATTTTTAATACATAGTACATGCAAATATTATATAACATATATATGTATATATATATATATATATATATATATATTGTACAAAGTAAAAAAATTTCCATGTTGAAAAAGAAAAAGTTTTTACTTTGAAAATGAAGGCTCTCCAACATTATATTTTCATTTAAAATTAGTGTTGAAATGAATCGTATTTCTAATTTCTTCTAGACGTTATAGATTTCATGTGCACCGAGTTTAGTTTCAAACGATGCAGTAATTTTTAAATGAAAAGCATCAAACATGAGGAAAAAAAACTTTAAAAACGATTAATTACATAAGAATTAACTTGGGAGTTCATACAAGAGGCAAATTAATAACGTAGAATATAGCTATGTTTTTACCTACAGGTGCCATTTATGTTCCGAATAATTCCAGATCAATAGATTTCGCTGTCATTAATCGTTTAGAATTAAGAAACGCAGCTCTGTTCCATGACTATTTTTTTCTTAGGACCTTTGGTCACTGCTCTTTTTGTTCTCAAGCCATCACACCCTGTCAGATATTCTAAACTATTTTAAATTTGCAACATAATGGGCAACTCTTTTACCACATAGAACAATAGCCCGGGTTCCGTCAGACAAACCAGCAGCAGTAGTATCCATAGTCAAAATAAAATAAGCAAACATCTTTACAATGTAACCGTCCTCTCTATACTGTAATAATATGGAAATAATATAACAGTAAGAAAAAAAAACAAAACAGGGAAATATCAAAAAGAAATTACCATAATTTGAATTCCATTGGAAAATTTTATTCGCAGTTTACTTCGTTCGATTATATCAAAATTAAATAACGTGTTCAAGTAGAAATACAAAATTTTTGGTAATGTGAATAATAAAAATATGTTTCAATGTTAAAAAAAGTATTACTGATTATTGTTTCACATTAGCCATTAAATTTAATTTGAAGCCAAATTGATGATTAAATTTTTAAAGTCGACCAAATAAAGCTTCTTCAGTAAAAATCTGGTTTACCCAAGTGAAGTATATAAAATACCGTTATATTACCACCGCTAGGGAGCACCATGCATATCATCATTTCGATAATCGACGTTAGAATTTAGTTACATTTAAATTTGTGACATGAATTCGACAACTAATCGTTATCAAACTCAGAACATAAAATCTGGGAGTCACAGGGTGAACGGATTCACAAAATTCACATCGTGTAAATACCGACATAGTTAAACAGAAATACCGCTAGGTAAGTTCATAAGCCCTTTTCAGGGCTGCCAAAAATTGCTTTCGCGGACACTTTTTCAGGACCACGAAGCGGGGTATTGGTTAAAGTTTTCAACTAGCAATAATCGCACCTCAGATGAACTTCATTGGTTACGATACTGCCACTGCGCAAAGCTAACGACTACAGCCCTGTTTTCTGAATATGTAAACAACATCGTACAGTTTTAATAGCGCGAACTAAATAATATGGTATTTATAGTTTCTATTAAATTGTAGTTATCACTGTTTCTGGTAATTTGTGTACTACTAGGTAATCTGTAAAATAGAATTTTACATAATAATTTCGATTTTTAAACGAAAACAAAGTAATGTGTTATATTATTTCGCAGATGTAAATTTTGTATTGAATTTAAAATACTTTTACTTATTTTTTATCTAAGTAAAACAAATACGTAATATTTAATTAACATTAAATTTAATATTTATTTGCATTTTTATTGACTATTTAAGCAAATAATTTAATTTAATTTTCTGCAGAAAAAATGAATTTCGGATTATAGAAAAGAGCAGTCCTCACGTTTCTCATGAACTGCGACTTTCAGTTGAAATATGAATTTACAGTGTTAAGAGCAATTTAAAGTTTAAAACATCTCGGATTTATTTTAATTGAATTTTATATTATTTAAATTGACAATATTGCTTTTTACATAATAATTACTTAATTTTGATTCCAAATATCGACTCTGTTGAGTTTGAAGTCGAAACAGACTTCAGATGCCGGGGATTAATGTTGATTGCTTCATTATTTTTTATTTTTTTTTTATTTTTGTAAGATATAAACGTATATATCAGATAAGTTTCAGTAAATAGATGCAAATGTACGAGTGTCGTCTAGTGGTTAATGGTTTGGAATACTTTGTTTTTACCGGATATGTATGAAGATATGTTGGTTTGAATTTCATACTATAAGTGAAATTTTGAATTTTATTATTTAACTGAATATTATGTAATTTATAAGTGAAATTCTACCATTACAATAACAGTTTTATATATCGGTACAAGTAGAAGAATTTTTGTTCTTTACCTATTTTTATAACCTTTTTAATTGCAATTATTGGAAATTAACGGAATGTGAAAAGTTGACGCATAACGCCAAGACTTAACAGTCAAAATAAATACAAATATTACACGATAAATAAAGAAAAAATTTTAAAAAAAGTGATGCTATCTTATCACACTGTAAATCCTCGGCTTATGAAGTCCTTTTTCACTGTAGCAACACCGTATTGGATGCTGTAAATTTAGAAAAAAACACGGAATATTTCATGTTTGTAGCATTTTATTTTGCGTTTTATTTATCAACATGTAGGTATAATATTTCTGTTGAATGTTGTGTGAAATTTTCTTTTTGTTGTCTTGATGTTCATTTAGTTAATCGCGATGCTGATGCAGTTGATGTGTGTTTTAGCGATCAGATTAATATTTACGATTTATAAGTATTGCTAGTTTTTGTTTTGTATTAATCTTAAATTCTTCAGGAATATTATTTATATTGTTACGGTGTAAATTGCTCTTTTAATCGACAAAATTCAAAGTATCCGAATGTATGATTGTTGCGTGTGAAGGGATTGCTGTAAATTAAGATAGTGACTTTGATTAAAAAATATCTGTTTAAATTACTATAGACAATACGCAGAATTTTTATTATTAATATGCCTGAAAACAAATTTAATCCAGAAATCGCTACAAACATTGTTGAATTCGTTTGGAAAACCTGGTTAACTAAGTTTCAGTATTGAGTCACAGGTAATTGCAGAAAAAAGGACACGGTCGAATTAAATTATCTTATTTCTGTTGGCTTTTTTTGAAATTGTTTATATAAACTATATTTAGCCACTTGAACATAAAGAAATGTTAAAAGTGATTTTAAAGTGTTGGTGAGACTAAAAATTATGCTCATTAGTGGTTACGAGAAATTTTCGACATGTGAGTATGATCGTATTATTTCGCCGCAATAGATATTCTATAGCAGTGACATGTGAAGTGTATGAATGTCTGTTGTTTTTTTTGAACGGCGTCAGAGATGATTATTTTATGAATTTTTCTATTTCCGTCATATGCCGTACCGATTTTAAAGAATAGTTTCAAACACGTATGACGAATTTCTTTTTGTTTCATTGCAACCCCGTAATCGTACTTTTCTCGGTCAGTCTTCTTTGTTTCATTTTTTAAAAGATCAGAAATTCCTATAATCAAACTTGTATTAAAAAAAACAGTTACATCCGTAATTTATTGTAAAGTTTTGTTTTCTTTAAAGATTTACAGCTTTTAAATAAAGTGCAGTAAAAATACCTAGCTAAGGTCGTGTTTTATTATTTGTACATCTATGAAATGCCGATCCAGTTGCTTTTGTTGCATTATTTGTTTTGAAAAATTGAAGGGTATTATAGAAAGTTCGGTCTGAACTGGAATGAAGTTTTAGCAAATTGTCTACCGAACACCGAGTAGAATGATTTTATACGTAACAAATTGAGATTATTATAGATTTTTCCATAAAATAGGAATATTATAATATACTTCATAGTTGAAGATTAAATTATTGGAAAATAAAATGAAACTAATTAAATTTCATTCGTTTATGCGGCATTGAAATAAAGGTGAAACAATATACATCCTTTCTCATTGGATCGTTTAAATCGGATAAAAACTCAGCCTGTTAATTTGTATTTTTTTGTGTTTCCCGTTAATTAGAATAATGTTTTACAGTTGTAGTTTAAATTTACATTATTTTCGTTATTACAATTCTTACTTACAAAATAGGGTATACGTAGATTAATTTCAAGGGCAGAGTATTAAGAAATTTATAATCTCCAGAAAGTAAAACTTGGGAAGTATGAACAAATCTGTAGGAAATAATTGTGGTAAAGTAAAAAAATAAGTTTTTTTTAAAATTAAATAAATTGTAGCAATGATTGTATTTTCATAGAGTTCATTTGATGATGAATAATAATAAAAACTTAAAAATATGGGGACCTTCTAGAATGTACCATATGTGTTGTGATAAAAATTGGAATAAAACTTATTGTATAAATCTTGTAATTTATAGCAAGTACTGATATAATTAAACTTCGAAAAAATAGTAAATGATATAATTATTAATCTACATTTCTAAAATGGTTTTAAAAGTAAGTAAATCATTTATAACTTTTTTTTGCCGTGTGTAAGAACGAAAAAAACTAAATCAAGTAATAAGAATTTTGTGAGGAAGTTAAACTTAACGACCATGGTTTAATAGTGATATTTAAATCGAGAGGACATAGTGTTCGTTTCCTTTATTTTGCATTAATTAAAATGATTGATTACGATGCAATAAACTGAATCATTAATTTTTTTTTTTGTAGAGTTACTCGTAAAACATAACACGCTGTATACCGGTCAAGAAATCATTTTAGCAATTTATATTTGTCAATATGTATATATATATATATATATATATATATATATATATATATTAATTAAAACGTAATTCTTAGGCTACCCCCCTTTAGAAAAAATGTCCCAATTTTATGTAACGTTTGTTATATTTTGTAGGATTTTTGTTATTGTTATTTAAAAAATGTCACAATTTTATGTAACGAAAAAATCTCTTAATTTTATATAATGAAAGTTAAATGTTAGGATAGGATTTTTGTGATTATGTTATTTTTTTTGTGTTGATGTCAGTAAGAATTACGTTGTAAATTTTGATCATTTTATACAAAGTATGGAAGAGAAAGAGACAGAAATGAAAGCAAGAGGGGTCAAGGGACACAGCTCCTTGCGAGGCCAAAATGGCCGAGTTTATATATATATATATGTGTGTGTGTGTTTTAAATAATAGCAGGCTCATCTAAAACGATTGCGCTAAAATATAGTTTACTATTTTTAAACAATTTCAATTATCCATTTGTTGTTTATAATCCGAGAGTTTAAATGCAAACACATTCTTGAAGATAAAAAGTTGATGTAAGTTTAAAACAAGTTTTTTAATAAAAAATAAATGTATACGCTTTATGCATATATACACGTATTAAAGAAGAATTAATGAATTTTACAAATGTGATAGTAATACGTGAAATTATATCATGAGCAGTTCGTGAGCACTTTTTAAATTAGTATAGTCATGTTACGAACATTTTTTCTCCAATATAGCAATTACGGATATTTGAAAAATGCAAAATTTGATACAGTCATTCTTTCATTTCATATTAACTATAAGATTACAAAATTATTTATTGTGAATTGCGTTCATTTATTGAACTAATTAAAATGAATAATCCATATTCCGATAGAAAAAAAGAAAATCAAGTTTAAAAAGATGTAATCAAAAGCAATATTTCAAATATTTTGAAAGGTATGTAATATCTTATTATAATTTCGAACCCAAAAATTTAAAATAACTTTGTATTTTTACAGAAAAATTTATGTGGATGGCTTTATTAAATTTATTACTTAATTTTTTACCTTATTTATTAATAGCTGTAATTGCATTAATTAATCACTTTTTAATATTTCTTATGGGTTACATTTTATTCAGCAAGAAATTATTCAGATTATTTTTACAATTTACACCGTAGAATGTTTTATATTTTAAATACGTTTTTTGAAATACACATACTTCTACTAAAAACTACTTTATTATTAAGTACCATATAGTGACGTGTTCCTCTTTCATTGTTTAAAATTAAATATGGTTACCCGGTTAATAAGTTCAATAATTTGCACTAAAATAATTTTAGTCAAAGAAACAAACGATAACCGTTAGTACAAATATATTTTATGAATATTAAAAAGTTGATATTATTTAAAACAAATTTATTTTAGCGATGCTTCATAAAAACTTCCCGTTTATTAGTTCCATTCTATATAATAAACTAAGTTTTTAACTTGGCTAATATTAATACAGTGAGTTACCATTTTCTTTGAACATAATCGGTTTAAATCTGGCTATGATACATTGGAACTATGAAATTATAACCAACAGCGTTATATTAATTTTGTTTAATTTATAAAGTTAAAAGAAATATTTTAAGACATTTTTTTTTTTTTTATGGGAACGTCAGCACAGTTAAGACATATTTTCAGTAACAATGTAATGTGAATATTGTGAGTATGGTTTTATATAGATTGTTAAAGGAATAGCATTTTCTTGAAAAATTATCAAGTAATGAAAGAAGGATGAATTTTTTTTTAATACTTCACATCTTGATTGATAGGTTATTTATAGCAATGATACAGAACTTTTTTTCGTGGTATCCTAAATAAATAATGTGTTCAGTTTGTTACAAAAATTGTTTGGAATTAATTAAAAGGAATTGAAGAAAAAAATTTTGAATCATTTAAATTTTTGATAACAAATTAGGCGTAAAATAATTTTTTGATTAGTTGCCATCAGTTCTTGTATCTGTAAATCTTCACAGAGTAATTGATAACGTCCTTGTTTGGAATAATACTTTGCAATAACTATTATTACTTCTGTATCAAATTTTTTTTCTTTTTTTTTTAAATTTTTGACAAAAGTTTAAATTATTCAATTTATATAGAGCCACTATATAATCTAGGCAAAACTATAACAAACTTGTGAAAGTGTTAAGCTTATCATTACTTCATTACGTGTAATATAAATTTTTTCACACCTTATGCATTTTTTAATTAATTAATTTACGCGAAATTAAATTTCGATGTAATAATTAGATCTAAACTGTTGTATGTATCTACATAATTGGTGGGATTTATTATTTCCTAATACTTTATAATCCTACAGATTATTTTCTGTTATTTACTTTTAAGTAATACATTAAATTCAGCATTTATTAGACTTGTGTGGCAAAACCAATTAACGGAACAATTCCAGAAGCAGAATACTGGTTAATTTAATCCGACAGCACAACTTGCAGGTAGTGGGACCAGATGAGCCGACCTACTGGCCTAAGCACCAAAACCTCATTTCGAACATTCTCGACTTCTTTATAACAAAACATTTACATTAGGTCTATTTTAGCTGCAAATCTCTCTGCCTTTGCTCAGTTCAGATCACTTAATAGTCTTAGCATGCATCTCCATTCAAACGATACCAAAAACAAGGCAAAGTTATTTAACAAATAATAGCACAGACTGGAGTAGATTCGCTAAACAGGTTGAACATAATACTGATTTAAATATTCCTCTAAAAACTTAAAGCGAAATAGAAAATGCGGTGATCAACTCGGCAAGCAGTATCCATGTGGCATGCAAACTAAATACCTCATATTCCAAAGAGGATAGTTTTTCTGAAATTCATCTATTTTATACTCCGTTCGAAATAAGGGAACTAATTCAATTAACAAGAAACACAAGAGTTCAGTAGTAGCAAAACAAACTTCCGTCACTTAAAGGATCCTACAACAGGCTACACAAACAGTTACGAAATAAAATAATTTAATATAAAAATTTTAGATATTCACAGTTCTTTTCACAACTGAATCCAGAGGATGGATCCTTATGGAGATCTACAAAATCCTTCCTCAACAAGCTCCCCAAACCCCACTTCATCAGAAAACCGAACGGGGATTGCGCCAAAGCCGATCAGGACAAAGCTGAGACGCTCGGTGAGCACCTGTTCAATATATTTAAACCGTTCGAAAGCAAGGGTCAGCTACAACACGAAATATCAGTTAAAGAATACCTTTCGACACTTTCGTAATTAACATGGCGAACTAAATACATATTGCCGAAAAAGGTACGAAATAAAATTAAAAACTTAAAAAACAACAAAGCTCCAGGTAAAGATCTTATAACCGCTGAAATAGTCAAAAATCTACCGAATAAAAGTTTAGTACTAATGATGTATATTTATAACGCTATTTTAAGAACAGGATTTTTTCTCCAAACGTGGAAAAAATTCATTATCCAAGTTATAACGAAATCTCGTAAACACTTATCAGTTCCTAGTTAGCTTGCTTAGTGCATTGTCGAAGATTTTTGAGATGCTAATACAAATCAAATCAAATTAAATCAAATAATCTTTATTATTATTATTATTATTACACGCGTAACGCTGCGCGAGATGTAGACAGTTTAATTCAGAAGTTAGAAACAAATATCGGAATTATAATATACAAAAAGAAAAAAATGAAAACAAAATGAAATTAAATAGCCGTACGGAAAGGAACATTAATATCGAAATTATATACAAAATAACAAAGTGAAATTAAATAAACGCGCGAAAGTAATATAAAATAACAAAATAAAAAATAAAAATAAAAATTGCTGTTATGTACATGCGAATAATACATCTATTGTAGTTACTACAAGAATAATGTGCATGCACATGAAAACAATCTTATTCATACGAAAAACCTTGAGGCCGAGCAAATAATATAGATATAATTACATCCATAGAAATTGTAAGGGGGAAATATAAACAAAGAATTGTGAAATGGGAATAAAAAATGAAAAATACTCTGTTATAAGTGAATAAGAAAATACATTTCCTACAAGGTGGAACATATGGTCCTAAAGTCACATTTCTGAAACTAACTCCACAATAATTATAATAATAATAATAATAATGTGGCTCTATCGCGGTATTGAGAAATAAAACAAAGTAATCTTTAAAAACTAATTCAAAATAAATAACAAGCGATGAAATTTCAAACTTACTTAAAACAAAAAAAAAAATGGACGAATTATAAAAATAATTTCAAAAAACAAGATCTTACCCGATCACCAGTTTCGGTTTTGTGCAAAGCACTCGGCCATACAACAAATTCATCGTATTACCGATAAAATAGCTTCGGCACTGCAAAAGGAACAATATTGTAGCTCGATCTTTCTTGATGTCGAGCAGGCATTCGATCGGGTGTGGCATCAAGGTCTCCTTTATAAACTGAAGAACATTCTGCCTAATGAAATTTACGCGGTAATACAATCTTTTTTGTCAAGAAGGAGTTTTTTTTTAGTAAAGGTAAATACATCAACGTCGGAAAAATACAGTATAAATGCATTCGTCCCACAGGGAAGTATACTTGTGCCATTGTTATATTCTTTGTACTCTGCGGATTTTCCACTATTAAAAACTACAAGATTGGAGCTTGGGCAGAGAAATGGAAGATTAAAATAAATCATTCATAAAGCTTATGGGTGACTTTTACGTTAAATCAACAGTCCTGTCCACAGGTAGAAATAAATAATAACGTTCTTCCGCAAAGCAACAGCGGTAAATACCTAGGATTAATTATGGACCGACGTCGGACCCACGCCGCGCATAAAAGGCAAAAAATTTGCTCAAGACTTAAAATCTTAAATTGCCTTATGCGAAGGAAGTCCGTTGTGAGCTTATCTTGCGAAAGATTAATCTACCTGTCCGTACTGACACCAGTATGGAGATATGGCATCGAAGTGTATGGTGCAACGTCGACAGAATTCAACAGCTTCAGTCTAAAATACTCAGACAAATCGCTAACGCCCCTTATTTCGTATTCAACAGAATATTCCATCGTGATTTAAAGATCCCATTTGTGCAAGACTATCACAAACTTCAGTTCTTTAGTAAACTAGAACTCAGTGAGTTATGAAGGTTCAGAAAAATTTATATTATTATTTTTCGGAGCGTTCAGAAATTTCTGAAATTTATAATATTTTACGTGTTTCAAATTACAGATCGGAACTTACGCTTTTCTTTTTTGTTTTCTTTCTATATTCGACTGGTTATTAGAGTCTCTCAAATGGGAAAATATAATTTGAAAATTCTGAAATTGCAAATACATCGCCAGTAACAAGAGATATCTGGAGCCTTTAAATGTTAAAAAATTGCTACAGACTGAAAATTATACATACGTCAATATACATATTTTCTGTGAGCAATAACGAAGCAAAAATGCGGGCGACAAAAAAAATCCGGTAATTTATGATACCATAAGACTCAAAATTTAAGTTAGAAAATTTGTTTTTCTCCGCTCGGTGGTATTTTATTTTGAACTCTTATTTACCTGAGAGCTCCTTTTGTTGTTTATATTACTTTTTATGAATATTTTGAGTGTTGTATAAAAAATACTTTTGTACCTTTTGCGGTTCACTTTTATGTTTATTTTTTACGTTGTAATGATATTTTACATTACTTAAAAACGAGGAAGGTACTTAACATATTTCAATTAATTGAAAATTTTATATTTTATATTAAAATGAAAATGTCAAAAAACTGAAAAATAGATGTCCAAAAAAGGAACTCTATACGTATGCAAAAAATTATTTATCAATTTCTTTTCGATCTTAAAAGGTTACTTATTTTTTGAACAAGTAGAACGGATGCCCTGAGTTGTGCGTTGTTTGTGTACTTTATATTATGGGGCCTACGATAGAATACGGCTATGGTGTGCTACGTTTTGTAACTGATATTAGTTGGAATTTAAACAAATTTCATGAAGCTTTCGATAAAATAACTTTTATTTTTTTTTCGCATTTACAAGAAGTTAAATATACAGCAGCGCATCTGATATGGGCAAAATGTTTAAGAAATTCTGGTTTCTCTTATTCATCAATTTTAGTTATAAATTACGCTCTAAATATGTATGAGTGACTTAAATGTCTATCGAAAGCCGTGCCGGATTAACCACGTAACAAGAGTAGTAATTGCTGCGGGCCCCGCGCAGAAGGGGGCCTCGCGTATCCAGACTCGCCTCCGCCTGAGCGTAATTTTTTGAAAATGTATTAAGAACAATTGAATTTATCTAGATTTTTAAAAGTTGTGGACATCCCTTATAAACTAAAAAAAACATTTTTTTCTCATTTTTGGTCGTATTTAGCTTCTATGAGCGGCTGGAAAAATTTTTTTGGTCTAAAGTTTATACAAAAAACTTTATAAGTACTTTCCAGTACTCTGGACACAAGGAATATAGAATAAAAAAATTTTAATTTACTTTTCTACTATTTTTTGGCTGGATTATTTATTTTAATATCTTACAAAATACTGATGTGAAAAATAATAAATGAGACCAACAGTTAAATCAAAAAATAAATTATTTCGGATACTTTGTTCACATGTTATGATTTTTTATTTTTTTATTTTTAACTTAAACGATTTAACAGTTCGTTACAATATTTTAAATATAAATAATATAAAAAGAAATATTTAAAAACTAATTTCCGTCTTGTTTTTAGATCGGTTTATTCTTACAATGATGTAAAAAATAAAGTAAATTACAAATAAGCAATAGAATTTGCATTTTTTTTTTAACTTTCAATATTGTCATATATTTTAAACATAAAGAATAAAAAAATAATTAATATAGTAGCTAATAATCCTAATGTACAGTTACAATTAATCTCATCTTCATCGATGTCTTCTTGTACAACTGGTGTATAGTGTACAGCATCGAGAAGTTTTGTAACATGTTCAGCAGGTTTTATTAACTTTGATAGATTTCGTGCATGTAATAAGTAATATATTACTGCAGTGACACGTGCATAACAGCCAATGGTTCACATACCATTAGCACACTCAGTAATATGGGACCACTATGTTCAGTACTATTCGATATATACTGTATGTAGCAGTTATACGTTTGACTACTCATGTGACGAGATCGTATTTGAATTTTGATAATTTTTGGTGATCCCTTCAGGTACTGAAAATTGATTTCTTCGGGATCGTCCATCATTTCAGCTAAATATGAAATTACTAACTGTAATTGATAAGTGCCAGTAAAAAGTAATTCCAAATTTTTTTCAGTCAACTCTGGAAAATCCACGACGTGCGCAAATGTCAATTTTTGAAAAGAAACTTTTAGGCGATTCCACTATCGTGTCACCACCTGCAAATATATAGCATTTTCTGTATTATCGTGATCCATTAGTTAAGATAAAATTTCGTTGGTGTGTACATGGTAAACAAATCGTGAACTAAATTCATTGTGGAACAAATAAGCGATTTCACTATACAATTCAGTTTCCTCAAGCAATTTCCATTTGCGGCCTACTACACCGTGGATAGTTTCAACAATCCAACGGGCCATTGTTACCGGACGAGAGTGGTTTACTTCTGCAGTTGTGAGCTGGTTCTCCTTTCCTTTTAACGAAGATAGACAAATATGAATTATTTCAGTATATTGTGAGACGTAAAACCGAAAAACCAACCAAAAAAACAGCAGAAAAATGAGATTTAAATGTTTTGTTTTATATTCTTTGTGTTAGAAATACTGGAATGTACTTATTATGTCATTTTGTATAAATCTCAGGCCAAAAAAAAAAATGTTCTCATAGCAGCTAAATATGGCCGAAAATGCCAAAAAGAAACAGTTTTTATTATTTGTAAGGTGCGTGTCCACCCCTTTAAAAAATCTAAAAAATTTCATGAGGGTAGTTTGGCATAAAATACATGATATATAATTTTTTCAGCGAGGTGTTTGTTTTAGATCTTTTTTTATAGTGGTTTGAAATTTTCAAATGGATTTTTAGGTTAGGTTTTGTTGATGAATAAGTCTGAAAATATTTTTTAATTATAGGGGATTGAAATATCTTCAATTTGCATCCAACATGCATAATATCGGTCAACTGGTTCTCAAGATATCGTCAAAAAACTCGATTTTAGATTTTGCCCCTAGGGGGTGCCCCTTATAGGGTAGCGGGCTGAAACTTTCTGGATGATAGTATTTTCCAATGCCTGACACAATGGTATAATTTTTATAACGATTATTTTGGGGGTATTTTTCACTGTCTTACCCTGCTATGTCCTTTGCTATTTAAATTTTAAACAACTACAGTTTCTAGACCACTTTAAACCGAAACCAAGCTAAATATTTTACAACTTCTTTCTGGATGTTGTGTAACATTAAGTTTTCCTAAAAATAGGTTATAACCCTTCTTCACTCTTAAAATTCCGAAGATATAAAAAAAATGGAACAACCTGCGTAAATATTATAATACGGTAAACTCATTTATTACGAAGATATAACACTTTAGTTTTTTTTTGAAAATAGTTTTCAATCACTTTTCCCCTCATAAAGTTTCATTTTTCAAAAAACCTTTCTCACTTGATATTATCGGTAGAAGTATGATGTGTTCAAATGGACTTTCTAATAACCAATGCAAATGGTTTCGGCTGAGGCGTAACCATTATTTTATGCCAAAAACGGAGTGAAGCCTTTGATACAATTAAACTTTAGGGTACTTAAAACAAATCGTGTATACTTTTGGTATGCCGCATAAAGAATATTAAGACAAAACTATAATTTGATAACTCATTTCTGCGGGAAATATAACGGTTTATGTATTTTTTGGAAAATGGTTTCTTATCAGTTTCCACTACTTCAAGTTAAAATTTTCATTAGTAAGGACTGTAGCGTGATTTTTGGTTTTCTCCAAAATAGGGGTTTGCCCTTTTTCCCACCGAAAATTTTGAGGTTTGTATAAAACTTTTTCACACTATAGTAAACCATATGAAGTATCTTTATGCGAAATTACAATTTGGTAAATCCATTTGCGTCAAAAATATAACAGTTTGTGTATTTTTTGGGGAACTGTCTTTAACCCCTTTTCACCCCTTAAAGTTCGAAATTTTCAAAAAGGCATTCTTATTTGATGTCTTCAGTATATACATTATATTAACAACGTGATAATCATGATTCGTTTGGACTGTAGCGTGATTTTTGGTTTTCTCAAAAACGGGGTTCTGCCCTTTTTCTTCCTTAAAATTTTGAGGATCGAAATTAGATTTTGCACACCTTTAGTAGACCATATGAGGTATCTTCATGCGAAATTACAATTATGAGTACCAATTTTCACCAAAACTATAACTGTTTGTGTATTTTTCGGGAAACCGTTTTTATCCCTTTTTTACCCCTTAAAGTTCGAATTTTTAAAAAAAGCGTTCTTATTTTATGTCTTCAGTATATGCATGATATTCACATGGAATTACATGTGATAATCACGATTCCTTTGGAATGTAGCGTGATTTTTGGTTTTCTCAAAAAAGGGGTTTTGCTCTTTTCTAGCCTTAAAATTTTGAGGCTTTAAAAAAAATTTACACACATTTAGTAGACTATATTAGGTATTTTTGTGCGGAATTATAATTCGGTAAATCCATTTGCACCAAAAATATAACGGTTTTTGTATTTTTTGGAAAACGGGTTTTAACCCCTTTTCACTCCTTAAAGTTTGAATTTTCAAAAAAGCGTTCTTATTTAACATTTTCATTATATACATTATATTCACATGAAATTACACGCGATTAAAGATTCGTTTGAACTGTAGCGTGATTTTTAGTTTTCTCAAAAATGGGGTTCTGCCTTTTTTCTCCCTTAAAATATTGAGGATGGAAAATAGATTTTGCACACATTTAATATACTATATGAGGTGTCTTCTTGCGGAATTACAATTTAATAAACTCACGTGTACCAAAAATGTTACAGTTTGTGTGTTTTTTTTTATCCTCTTTTCATCTCTTAAAGTTCGAATTTTCAAAAAAGTTTTCTTATTTGACATCTGCAGTACATAAGTGATGTTCGCGTAAAATTTAAATTGTCTGGTGTAAATGGTTTCGGCTGTAGTGTAATTATTACTTTTTTAAAAAGCGATTTTCTGAATTTCTCCCCCTTTTCACCCCTAAAAGTCAAATAATATCATTTACAAGGAAAATTAATGATTATTTCTTAGAAAGTCTGTTTTTTTTTTGTTTTTCTTTGGGAGCCTGGCATTGAACATCATTCAGTCACCAATTAATCATTAAATTAATCTTTTAGCTGGTGTAATTGAATCTGTACTTTTGCTGTCGCTGGGAACCAAACGCATGATTACTATTTTAATAATCAAGCGTTCACGGCACTAGGCTATCGCGACGGCTAATTTTAGCTTATGTAACATATATTTTTATTGACTTCAATTTTTTAAATTTCAATCTCCTCTAATATTTGCAGTTATAATATAATTGTTATTATGTCCTGACACATATTCGTTGTAGCACGATGATAAAGAGCCTCATTCAACAATTCACAATAAATCCTCGAATGCTCAAAAATGAGCTTATTTCGTGTGACTGCGATGATAGTTTGACCATTTCATAGTTTTAGGTAACCTGGAATGGTGGGTTTAAAAATGTATAATAAATTGAATTTATTGTTTATGCGGTATTTTGATTTAGTAACGTGAAAAATTATATCTGAATGAAAAATGTACCGGTTGTATAAATGATTATAATCGATTTAATTAATTCACTATTTGATCTATTTAAAATAAATTTTTGAGTTTTTTTCTTTCATTACCCTTTTTTTTTTTTTTTTTTCTCGCCGAGAATTACAAAACACGATTTTAGTTAGTTTCTGGGTAAATCGAAATATCATTTTATCTCTCTCTTTGCCGGTAATATATTTTATTTTCCGATTAGAGAAACTTTGGCTTTGGATTTTTTTGCATTTTGAAAAAATTAATTGAATTATTTGCATCGGAACTAAATTTTTAACTTCGAAAAATTATGATATTTTCGATGAGCTGTGACAATTTACGTAGTACACGTATGGAAATTTATTATTTAAAAAAAGGAATAGGCGTGTGTCCGACTGTGTTTAGTTTTCTTATTTCGGTGTTATAATACCCTCGCGCCAACATTAAGGCGCAGCAGGTAAAGCGAGCAATTCTGTTATAAAAAAAAAAACAAAACAAAACAAAGACGTAACAATTATTATAAAACAACTTTTTTCCGTCGCAAGAGCCTAATATTATCTCGGAGGCACATCAATTATAGATCCTTTTTCTTTCCTTTATATAACGTGCCTGTTACTTTTAGAAACGTAATAAGAATACAGGTAAAAAAGGGCTTATCTCCGTTTTCATATACAGGTATATAACGTCATCGCGAGAAACTGGTTTGGTTCTAACATATCTTTTTTTCGCTCGGGTTTTTAAACATGCACAGGGTTCGAACTAAAATAAAGTTATGCATTAATTTGAGTCTAGTGCATACAGCTCTGCAGAGAATAACGCAGCATTCAAAGGATTAACAGGCCAGCGGATAGAGTAAATTGAATAAAATTTTTCAAGTAAGTACACCGATGCTATTTCGGCTAATTTTATTTAAGCGCTAAATGTTAAGGGTATGTCTCTTTCGGCAGACTAAATTAAAAATACGATTCGAATTATTAAAACATTTACATTAATAGCGATTTATTTAGAAGTTATTGTACTCGGTTTATAAACAGATATTGAACATTTTTCATTTTATTCCCTTATAGAATTCTGGCATTATGGTGTTCCCCGCTAGCGGAACTGGCTTTAAATTAAAACTTAATTCCTAAATTTGACGAATCCAAAAAATAACAACAAGAAAAACAGTTTTATGTTCATTTTTTCTACCCGCATAAAAGTTTAGTTCATAGGTGTCGAATTCTTAGCACTGTTTGAAGAATTTTTAGACGTCGGCTGGTTTCGTTTATTGTAAAAAAATTCAGAGTATAATTTAAATAAATGCGTCACATAACTTCATATGTATCTATATATATATATATATATGCATTTCACATGCGTCTTATGTACAGGGATATTTTTTGACACGTGGGACTTATGGCTATGGGTTAGTTTTCGTCACGTTTTTTTCTCTAATAATAATGTGAAAAACGATATAGATTGATACAGTAAATAAAGTGGTAAAATAAATTTGTAAATTTTAAATTTACATAATGGGGCGCGGTAAATTTTTTTTTGGCCGATTACGCGCTATTTGAATGTAAGTCCAGCACGCCTTTATTGTGTAGCAGATACGGATGAACAGTCAAAAACACGGGTACTTTTATGCTACATACGGGATCAAGTAATGGGACAGGGACACCAGAGTATGATGTCATCATACCTTTCATGGTGACGAATATTCGAATAAAGACTATATCGAATTATTGAGAGAACTCACGGTATTTCGGTCGACACAAGCAGTGAAAAGGCTGCACGGTACCAGCACATTCTGAATCTTCGCCCATTAGAATCCACCCGTTAGATTGATTTCATTCGTACAACCTGGCTTCATGAACGACGGCCTGCACATGAATCGTTCAAGCAGATGAAAAAAGAACTAGGCTGGTTCGAAAATGATTTACCCAAATTTACGGAAGTTGTAAGACGAGCTACGGAAAGAAATATTTCCAAACAAAAATTTATCCGGGTTTAAAATGTGTCAGACGGGTTAGAAAAGGCTAGGAGAGAAAGTTTTTCGCGTCCGCATTAAATCGATTTCCTCATCGAAAAAATCAATTGTTGTGCGAGTGTGATACTGAACTTACGAATATCCTCGCAAGATTCACAATTAAGTTTCGGGCTAAACTGTTTTACATCAATGACCGACTTCAAAAAAAAAAAAAAAAAAGAGGGGGGGGGGTGGAGTTATGCGTTGCTTTTTTATGTTTACTCGCGCCTAATGATTATTCAGACACCGATTTTAATGATTTTTTAATTGTACCGGCCGGTTTCCATACTGTGTGGGAGTATCGATGGTATGTTAATTCAGATACTGCGTGTGAAAAAAGGGGGTCTGTTTCTTTAGACAAAATTTTTGCTAGCATAGTAATTCGATTAACTTCTTCTTCTTCTTCTTCTTCAGGTGCCTTCTCCTCGAAAGAGGTTGACTATCATATGACGAAACTGTTCGCTATCCTTAAGGCTTCTGAAATTTTCTTGATATTCAACCGTTCCAGCAAAGGCGCACTCAGGACTTTTTTTTTTGGCCGGGGCTAGAATTTAGAAGATGAGTTAGGGGGTGGTAACTCGGTACCTCGACTAAGTACCTATTTATTTCCGTGGTTTGTAAATTATAATTAAAAAAAAAAAAAATACAAAATTAACGAATATTATTTTTAAAAAAATTACAAAACTGACGAATTTTATTTTAAAAAAAGTAATAATAATAATAATAATAATAGAAATGTAACATTATATTTGTAATATAAGCAAAAAGTATGTATGTTTTTTTAAAAAAAATAAGTAAAACGAAACATTACAAAACGAAATTAAGATTTCGAAGATTTTTTTGGTGGGGGGCAATGGCCCCCGTGGCAGCCCCCTTGAGTGCGCCAATGCATTCCAGTATATTTTTAATCCAGTCCGTTCTTCTTCTTCCTCGGCCCCGTTTCCCTTCAATATTTCCTTGAAGGATAGTTTGTCATATTTATTACTTCTAATTATATGTCCTAGGTATTCCAACTTTCTTCCGTTTACCAAAGTTATCAATTCTTTATCTTTTTTCATACACTTCCTTTGCGATTAACTTAAAAAATATTATAATTATTTACACCGCGGCACGTAAATTGGAAGGAAAACCAATATTTATTGCAACCGGACGAAAAAATTAAAAATATATCAATATTAACTGCCGATGTGGAATGAAGAAAATTGAATAAGCTTATCACTGACGGGGAATTAACATTACGGCGTATTACTTTTGGTAGGCTGACTCAAATGATATTCTTTGTTTATCAGTGATTCTACCTCGACAGTGCCATATGTAATATCGGCAATTATTTATACTAAGCAGTCGTTAAAATAAATGCTAAAAAAGTCTGCTTTTTTGGCATGTAGTTTCTTCGCTTATGATAAAAAAAAATGAATAATTAATCAAAAAATTTTCATTAAAACGTAGGAAATATGCGAACATCTAAAATTTCATAATTAAGGGTTCTTCGGTGAACGTGGCTGACTTAAAATATTATCAATGCTATTTACTATGTGGAAATGTAGATTCGAATAAAGATAACGAATTTGAAATGGGCGATTTACAAACGTAGTACCGACGGAATTTGAACGTCATATTTTTAAGTAAATACCCGGTGTATTGTGGTGGAGCATTTTAAATTGGTCTGCTTGTATTGTCACTCGAAAATATTAAAAATAGTAAAATGGTGTAGTTTTCGAAAATTAAAAATACCAGATTCGAGGATTTACTCTGTAAATTTAACGAAACTGCGCTGAAATTTTAAAAATTATTCGATAAATATTAATATATTTTATACATTAAACTATACTCTTCGTTCGTAGCCTAATTAAAGTTTCGGTACACCAAATTCGGATTGCTGCAATTAAAAAATCGCATATTAAATGAGCATAACAATATTTCCATAAGAAGACAAATATTGGAAATATCGGAATATGTAATGCGGGCTTTTAATTGTTCGAATTTGGTATACCGGAGAGAGTCTCTGATGAATGTTATTTAAGAATGATCGTAATATTTCTCCTTTTAAGAGTACGTTTTAGTGCAAAATGTATTTTAACTGTTATCGGGTAATTATTTTTTACTTAAAAGTGAATTTTTAAAAAAATTTTTAGACTGAAGTCGGTGTGTTTTTTCTTTTTTCTTTTCTTTTATTTATTTTTCGTTTAAGACAATAGCCCGCGGATAAAGAGAACAAAAAAAATGAAAAAAAGAAAAGGAACTTAATTTCTTACACAATGAAAGGTAGGGAATAAAAATAACTGAAGGGCGGTTACTATAACGGAAGTTGAAGGAAGCGAAGAAGAATATAAAAAGTATTATAAGGAATATAATACGGATTTAAAAAAAAATAGAATAGAGAATTGTTTAGTAGAAGCTGCCGAACGCGTTCGAATAAAATATGACATATATCAATGTCGTGAAGAGAATGTCGGGAGAAATAGGACTGAGGATGGAGTAAATGCGAGCGAAAAACAATAAAACGATATAGGAAAGAGATTAAAAACAAAGTTGACAGATGGCATGTGTCGAAATAAGCAGGTGAGGAAAGAAAAAGATGTATGCCAAAACGTGCTAAGGAGTCTGCGCCGTCGGAAGTGCGAAATAATAGGAATCCGCTCAATCATTGCCCGGAATAATCGGAGAAGATAGATATATGTATATTTTTTTTTTTTTTTTTTTTTTTAAATGGGCTCGGTGTTAACACTGACCCAACTACATGGACCTAGATCACCTACTCAGATTCTGAGGCGATCGGAGATAGAAAGTATAAAGGAAAGAAGGAGGGGAATAACGGCTGGAGATGGGAAGGAAAGGATAAAGGAAGCATTGAAAGAGGTAGGAAGATCCAACGCCAAAAGTTCGGCGTATAGATGAGAGCACTGAGGAAAAAGAGCAGAGCATTCGAAAAGGATATGGTTGGGGTCGCATATAAAGGGAGGATCAGTTGAGTGGAGAGGGCAAAAGGGAGAAGGTGAAAGAGAAAAAGAAAAACGAGAAAAGGGAATGTGCAATAGGAGGATGAAAAAGCTGAAGAAAAAAAATGGGGTATCTTATTTCGCGAGTGAAAATGTAACGAAAAATCGAAGGAGACAAATAGAAGAGCTGCGGGATATAAAATTGTAGCTTTATTATATCGAGAAGTGAGATGTGGAGGAAGAAAAAAATTGAAGCAGACAAATAGAAGAGTTGAGGGATATAAAATTATAGTTTTATTATATCGAGAAGTAAGATGTGGAGGAGGAAAAAAAAAGTTTTTGATTAGAAAGCGATGAAAAAAAAAAAAAAAAAACAAAACACAAACGGGATTTCTGAATGAAAAGCAGAAAGACGCGGTGTAATTCAGAAATTAAACACAGAATAAAAAAAAACGGATTTAATCAAAATTAATTCCGCGGGTTTTCGTCTCTGTTCTTCCTGAATTCCTTTTTTTTTGTTTTGTTTTATATTTCCTTTTGAATATTTTCGGAAGTCATGTCGATTTTTCAATTTACAGCCTTGCTTTGCTGTAGTTTATTTTTAATCGCTTCCGATCACTGAGCATTTCGTAGATTTTATAAAATATTTTTAACGAATATTTCACCATGTTCCCTTGCAGCTGCTAACTCGCAAAGGTAAAATAAGAAATTCGTTTATTTAGGTTCGTTTGGTTTTCCGTTTTTTTTTTCCATTTCTGCCTTCCAGGACAAACTTTTTCCTGATTCGTGCCAAACAACCGCCGAATATTATAAATTGGTATATATTTTAGTATAAAAGCGCAGAAATGCCAGTCAGCTTTTATATTACATTAAAATTTGCTCTCTTGTTTCGTGATCATCTACTTTTGTACATTCTAGTTGAACACCTTGTTAGTGTATCCAGTCCGACTGTCATTGCGTTTCATATTGATAATCAGGACTCAAAGGTTGATGAAAATGACTCTACTAGGGTATTTCAGAAAAGGACAAAAAATTACATAATTTTTTTGAAACTTAAAGAACTACATAAAAATGCTATAACAATTTTAAATCTTGCTTATTATATTTTTATGAAATTAAAATCATCAAACATATTGCAATTACATGTGGTTTGTATAAAATTTTACAGTCATATACATACACGAGTGTTCAAAGTCAATTAACACGTAATAATTTTTGTGAAGCCGCTTGCCGTGGTGCAGTTGGTTAGATAGTGGTGTTTCGTTCAAGTAGTATCTGACATCCCGCTGTCACGCATTAAAAATATTAAAAAAATTCACTTACCTCTATATTAATGTCCACAGTCGACGAGTCTAAAAATAAAGTAAAAATAATAATAATAATAATAATAATTTTTGTACATTAAAAATTACCGTTCAACTTCAACCGAGCTTGTAAAATGAAGCTACCTCTTTTACGATGTCAATACATGTAAGTGTAGTTTATTCGAAATTTACTTCTGCAGCCTAATCGTTAATTGATTTTCGGAAAACACGAATGGGCAAAAATAAGAAACCGATACAAATAAAAAAAACTCGATATTCTGCGGTAAGAATTTAATTTTCTCCCGAAATTTTGATACAAATAATTTTCTTGATGTGCGCCATGAAAAAGACCTAAAAGTGGCATCAAGGATGTAACATTGATGCTTATAAAATCGAAAATTACGAAAAACGGCAAAAAATGACCTCGTTTCTTCTTCCGGGCATGTTATTTATTTCAAGATTTTTTAGTATCATGTCGTAAGCGTATCAAAAAAAATAAATGACATGTCGTTAACTTCCGGATCTGCTAGTAATGTTCGATTTTTAATCGTTATGCAATAGTGTTAATAATTCTTTTTTTTTTTTTTTTTTGGTTTTAAAAAATAAGTTGTGGGTCACACAGGGCAAATATTCCCGTTGTGTGAGTGCCCAATACTCTTATCAACGTTTATTAAAATAGATATATAGTGCAAAAATTACAACTGACTTAACTTATTTCATAAATAACAATAATAATAAACCCAGCATTATACGTATTAAAGTAATAGTATATATACATATACGTATGCCAATAAAACAACAATGCCGCGTAATACGCATCTGTACACCAATACATGCAGACAGCTTAAAATTTAGAATCGAAATAAAACACGATCTGTGAGAGCCTAAAATCCAGGAAGGACACGACAAAGTCAAAAACCAACAAAACCGTAAATAGAAAAGAACCATTAAAGAGTACGAGCGAGATAAAGGACGAGACTTGATCTTCAGTTTTTGCACCATTCCTTCAACCATTTTTGCACCTCCTTTTTCCACATACCAATTAGTAACAGATTATGTATAGTACGTCGCGTGTTTTAATACAATTGGCAAAAGGTAGATTCAGATTGAAATTGTTTTTTTTTTTTTTTTCGAACAGGTTTAACGAGGAGAGTCTGCATCTAAAAAGATTCCGAATTGAAACACGGTAAAACTAAATATCTCTGATTTTTACTAGGTAGATAGTTACATGGCGTAGCACTTTCTAAGTGAATGATGATGCGATTGAATTTGTTTATAGATTTAATTTTAGGAGCTTGATTTGATAAGAAATATTTATCATTGACTTTTCCGGTTATTACGTGTTTCGAATAAACCAGATTAAAATGTATTTACATGAACTCGGGACATTCATATAAAATATGATTTATTCTATCCTACAATTTCACGATAAAAGTAGCTAATAATGTAGAACACGATTAAAGAAAGCACGCTGGTTATTTTAGATAAAAGCTGCTACTGGTGATTGCTGCATAAAAGCTAATATCGAGAGAGATTTATGTAGTTCCTGAAGTGTTAATACATATTTAATACATTTTAATCTGGTTTATACGAAAAATATAGTAACCGGAAAAGTTAATGATAAATATTTCCTCTCAAATCAAACTCTTAAAATTAAATCTATAAACAAACAATTCTTTCATCTTCCGATCGTTAATACCCAACAATCAGCTAATACTTTCCTTTTATTAATGCTTTAAACTATTAAAGCTCACCTCAACGACGCGGACGTATTTCGTACTATGATCAAATTGTTTATATTTTTTTTCCCTATTCAATCGTCAAGTTCTATTTGTTAATAACTATTAAGAAACCCGATAGCAAATTATTTGAGATATAAGGTATAGTAAGTTTGGAAATGTTTTTTGGAACATCCCAAGTATTTTTCTTTAATCTATTTTTAACTGTCTATTACTGAGTTTTATAATATTTATCGGTTTTTTAATATTTAATATGTAAGGGCGATTGCGTTTCTGAATTTTTATATATATATATATATGTGTGTATATATATATGTGTGTATATATATATATGTGTGTGTGTGTGTATATATATAAACTCGGTTTTTTTCGTGTCCCGTGGCCACGCCTGCGATCAACCCCTGACCCCCCAGCTCTATCACTTTTACACTTTGTATAGAACAAGGAAAAATGACAACGTGTAGCAATTTCGTCTTTTGTTGGGACTTTATCTTCTTATATATACAGCATGTCACGCTTTGGGACAAATTTTCGTGACAGTTTTTGTGACAGAAAAAAAAATTTTGTAGGTCAGGCTAAGAATGACATTGTCATTAATACATACATATATTTAAGATAACCATATATAGGCATTTCACCAAGCTTAATTTGATCGGGTTCAGTCCGTATTTAAATGCATTAATTTATTAGTTTATAGCAGTGGAGATGCATTTCTTTCTCAAAATGATGAGTAGTGTACTTGCAGAGCAATTTAAAATTACGCGATTGAAAATTGATATAATAACTGTTTTATAAATAAATCCATACCTGTTTGTTAGTATTTTTATAAATATAAAATAAATAATTACCTCTGTAGCAAACGAAAATAAGTATAAAATAATTTACTTTAATAAATTAAAATAAATACCTCAATTTAAAGAAACCTATTCGGGTACAGCCCATCATCAGTTAACGATACAGAGTGAACTTAAATAAAACTTAATTTATTAAAATAAATTATTTTATACTTATTTTCGTTTGTTATCGAGGTAATTATTTATTTTATGTTAATAATTGTTTTAATACGAATAATTTTGCAATAAAGAATAACAAGAAAATAAATTTCAAAAAAAAAAAAAATAAATAAACGGCACGGAAGGGTCTTTATAAGTTTAAATAATGACAAAAACACATTAACGATGAAAAATTTAAATTTCCGCCACCTCTCATAGATAGTACGAAAAATTGCTTAAGTATCGGAAAATCAAGCATTTGCGGTTAATTAAACAAAATATAGCGAAAAGGAGTACAAAAAATTTTATACCACTGAAAGAACACATGTTACCAGGTTTAAATTACACATTTCGACCAAAATACCAAAAATCATATAGAGTTCTAATAAAAAATTTACATCCATTTTTTACTGAGAATAAAATATTAAGGATGCGTTTAAAGACAAAGGATTCGTTGTCTGAAATGTATCGCACAGATAAAATAACCAAAAATACCTTTAATATTCTATCGAGCCCAAAGATAATATCAGCGATGTTTCCGGTGCAGACAATTTATTATATACTAAAATAAATACTGAAGCCATCCTAAAAGAACAATCCTACCCAGTCTTTGTTGACAGTAAGAGATTACGTACGCCGATATTACATTGACATTTTTCCTTTGTTCTGATTTTATTTCTGTTCTTTTTTTCTATCTAATGTAGAGTCAAATAAATAGCAGTTCTACATTCTACTATTGATCAAAATAAAGCTAAATATAGAATCATTCGTTTTTTTTTTTTGTTTTTTTTTACACGTTATGTACAGCAACTAGGCTAGGAGCGTGCAAGCTAATTTAATAACGGGTTATATTAAATGGAAGAAACCAGTAGATTCGTTCTTTAAATGTTAGGTGAAAGGTATTTCCATAAAGAGCTAAAATTTCACAATATCTCTTTATTTTGAATTTTCATCTAAAATATAATTTATATGATTACTAAAATCAAGATATTCATCTATTACTACTATTCCGAAGTACTTCATTCTGTTTTTACCGCTTAATTTTTCTCCTTATAGTTTAGTAATTTTTTCTATTTCCTTTTTAATTTTCGGTTTATTTATTTTCTAAGTTACCAAAGGCGTATTAGTTTTTTTTTCAGATTTTATCTTAATTATTTTAGTGCCTAAGCAATTACTTTTATTTCGTTATTGTTTTTGTTTTTTTTTTTTATGGGTACGCCAACGAAGAGCAACAGCCCAATCAGCCAAGGAATCTAAGTAATAGTTCAAAAGGAGAATAACATATTAGATTTCAATCTGGTGCGAGATTGAATGAATGAAAGAAGCTAGAATAGGAACAACTGACAAGGAGGGAAATGAGAGAACATAAGAGTCATTGTACGGAGTAGGAAGACGAAGATCTAAAAGCCGAGAATAGAAGAGAGAACATTCTGAAGAGAGTGAGGAACATTCGAAGAAGACGTGAATGATATCACACAGAAAAAAGGAATCCTCTGGGTGAAGAGGGCACCACAGAGAAGAGACGAGGGAAAAACGATAAAGTGACGAAGGGAGAAAGGTATGATTGAAACGAAGACGACATATAGCGGTGATCAGGGGACGACAAAGGGAAGGAAACATGTCGAACCATCTGGTCAAAGAAGGTAAGGGCTGAACGGAAAGATAAAAGGAATAAGGATTTGAGAAAAGAGAAAAATAAATATCCTTCCATAATCAAAGGTGAAACTGTTTGGAAAAATGATTAATATTGTGAGCGGAAAATTTATGAAGAGGTTGTCCATTGGAAGCTCCTGAGCGAGCCAAAGAATCAACCACCTCGTTACCCTCAATTACAGCATGGCTAGGAATCCACAATTGATATTTACCGCTTCTTTTATCGTCAACCAGGGACCTAGAAACAATTAGAACAGGAAGGAGTCAATTATATCTTGATACGGTCTGATATTGTTAGGAGAAAGGAAAAAATAATAGGAACAATTTGCGGAGAGGGAAAAGATAGGACATAAGAGACGCAATATGGAGTAGGAAGACCGAGTATCAATAAAATGGAATAAAAAGCAGAACACTTAGCAGAAAGAGTTGAACACTTAATAAACACGTGATCAGCATCGCAAACACGCTCTTCGTTTGAGTGGAGAAGACAATACAGAGAGGTAACCAATGAAAAACGAAAACGGGAGGAAGATAATAAAGTATGGTTTAAGAGCGCAGACGAATAACGGAGACAACAACAGAACGATGAAGTAAAGAAAACAAAGAGAACCATAGGTTAACAGGAAGACTAGGTTGAATAGACAGATAAAGAGAACAATTGTTACAGAAAGAGGAAGCGTAAATATTCGATATCATAATCTAAGATGAAAACTTTTACACAGCGGAAGGAGATTTTTAAAAAAGAGGTGAGAAGAGGCAGCTACCCGTTCCGAGGAGTCCACCGCTTCATTACCGAAGATGCCCGAATGACTAGGAGCCCGTAGCAAATCTATTTGAATGGATTGAAGGGAAGAAAGAACGTGAATAAGTGAACGTATGCGGAGTATGATAAAATCACAGGAATGATCAGATTGGGGAGAATGAATTGAAGGGCGGTCATGAAGTCAGATATAATCAAGAATTTAGAGGACAGGTGATTGGAGAAAATGAAAACAATGGAACGTAGAATAGTTATTAATATGTTTATGAATGTAGAACAGAAAGGAGGCAAGCGAAAAGATTCTGAAAAGCCAAAGTTTGGGACGATAAAAGAGGCACCGACACCACTCGCGGCCTTTTCGAACCATCTGTAAACACGGTTGCATGCGAAGGGAATTGAAAATTGATAAAACTGTGGAATTCCTGTCTAATTAGGGCCTGCGGAAGAAACTTGAGGAGCGTAGATACAGCAAACAATTTGGAAGGTGGCAGAGATCGGCGAAATTAAAAGAGAAATAAGGGAGATTGACAAAGGTGGCTTATTAATTTTATATTAGTTTTGGGGCCTGCTAATTTTATTTAATTTTTTGGACTTGTCAATAACGAACGATTACCCATCAAGACAGAAGATCGTAGGACGAAAGAAAAATGAGGTCGTTAGGAGAGTTATTCAGGGAAGAAGGAGACGGTCAGGACTACTATGAGGAAATAACAAAGGAGTTAAAAAAGATCAATACTAGAACCCGTGCAACTAGCAGTCCGAGGGGAATATATGTATAGAGAAAAAATATGAGGAATGTCCTAGAAGAAAGCATATTCATCGTAGCTATGTTGAAAGTTGATGGAGAGAGCGCTGTACTTGAGGTGCGGCAGCTCGAAGTATCAATTATATTGAATAGGCTTGATTGAACATTAGTACTCTTTTAAATAGTTTTAAAAATGGACGACTCTATACTATCAAAAGCTTTGCGTTTATGTCAACGTTTATTAGTAAAGTTATGCGTTCCAATTATATCTGTACAGGTGTTTTTGTAGCTTGTTTAGAGGATTTTTTTTTGTACATATATAGATTAATAATTGCAGAGGTATTATTTTATTTATTTATTTACTTTTTTTTGATTTAATTTTCAATTTTGGATCGGATAATTTTTTCATAAACTTTTCCGAATTTCAATAATAATATGTCTGCACGAATTCGGGTGTTGCGGATTTTATTAGGTTTGTTTATTAATTTAACTTTTCTCAAATATTTATTGTAAATTGTATTGAGTAGGTTAGGGTGATTTTTATTCGATTTTTATTCATAGTTTTAATCATTTAGTCATTTCGTAGTAACCATTAGCCCTTTTGTTATTTAATTTTTTAATCATGAAATTTAATTCATAGCTTTCAATTTCAGTGCCTTTAATAAATCTTTAATATAATAATTTATCGTGTGTCCTCTATGTTTTGAAAATTATTATTCATGTATGTTTTTTTTTTCATCTGTTACTTGTTCGTTTCCTTCATTTATTTGTTGCTTTTTTCAGTAGCGTTACTCTAAACAGTTGGAATTTTCGACTAATATTTTCAGCTCCGGCGGCGTTAGATTAGTTAATTATGTTTCGTCCGGGAGAATATCCCGCTGCTGCACATTGTAACTTCCAAAAGTTTCACTTATACAGGATTATAATGTTCACAGTTGACGCGCCAAAAATAGAAAAAAAAGCTTTCTTTTTGTTTTTAACTATTTCCTTCTTATACTTTTCTTTTTATTTCGATATCGTTTCCACTATTATTGTAGTTTTGAGATTTTTTTCGTTTGCTTTAATTTTATATTTTATCCCGGTTAGTTTTTCCTAATGACCTTTCAATGATTTTCAAGTGATGCATTCCTTACATTCCATGCATTTCACCATATATTTATATATACATGTAAAAAGTACGTGTACACACCACTCTATAGAAAGATATTCACGATACGATACATTATACATTTAGTCTGTTAGTCAGTTTTTAAATCATAATTTCTAATATGTATTTTAATTTGTACGAAATAGATTGTCCCCCAGTATATATGCATGTATGTATATATATATATATACATATATATTACAACGTAATTTTTAGGCTACCCCTCATTCGAAAATGTCCCAATTTTATATAACGTTTTTGTTATATTTTATAGGATTTTTGTTATTGTTATTTAAAAAATGTCACAATTTTATGTAACGAAATATGTAATTAAACAATATCTTAATTTTATATAATGAAAGTTAAATGTTAAAATAGGATTTTTGTGGTTATGTTATTTTTCTTTTTGTGTTGATGCCAGTGAGAATTACGTTGTAAATTTTGATCATTTTATACCAAGTATAGAAGAGAAAAAGACAGAAATAAAAGCAAGAGGGGTCAAGGGGCACAGCCCCTTGCGAGGCCAAAATGGCCGAGTTTATGTATATATATATATATATATATATATTTTGCGTATCTCGAAAACGGCTCTAACGATTTGGATGAAATTTGCACACTAGGGGTATACATATATATTTATTTTAATATGATTGAAATAATGATAATAATAAATGTGTCACTTATATATAAAATTAATTTAAAATAAAACTTTATTATTAGAATTTAATACATATAAGGCAAAGAAGTTTCATTTCCTCCGCGAGTACACACTGATACACGCATCATATTTTTATTTTACACTTTATTTTATCAGTTTTCTTAAATACGCGTATTGTGTTCACATTTGTTTCCCCTGCGTTCCGTTTATTAATTTTATTTTTCATTTGTAAATTCCATATTTTCCATTTCATTCTCAAAAGTATTTGTTGTTTGTACAATTGTTTTTTGTGCGGTACATGCGACATTAGTAAAATCAGTTTAAAAGGTGTCTAGCATCAGTTAAAATGATTCGACTAAGATGGATTTTTTTCTCTCTTCGAATGTGTTTCAACTGTGTGGAAATTAATCATTTTTTAAAAATTTTGTCACTGTGCGCAGCGGGATTCCATTTGCGTTCTACTCGCTCAAAATGTCGTTAATTAATCACCTACACTGTGGAACCTCGATCTTCTCTTTTTAATTTCTCGCGTTTAACAGCGGCAATGAACGGCGGATATGCTTAGACTGGAGACATTTAAAAATTCGTACATCGATATTTGGTGTGTTAATTAATGAAAAATCGATAACAACAACAACAACAAGAACAATAATAATCTAATCTAATCAAATCAAATCAAATAAACGTTTATTATTATTATTATTACAAACATAATCCATCTATGCGTATATTTGCGCGAGCGATGGCTATTAAAACAATAGAAATTTCTTCGAAAAATACAAAAACCTTTAAAATTACAAATAAAACATGGAAATAAAGCAATAAAAGTAAACTGTACCGAGTATATATAGGTTGATATTAACTTAAGCCGAATGTGCAGTATACATTTATTTAGTACCTAAACTTATACAAATAAAATAAAAGAAAAAAGTATATATTTGATTCCAACTATAATACCCTATCTGTATATACATCACATCCCCATCCATAGTCCTGAACCAATTATTTACAATGTTCCTCAAAATGATTATTGGAATAATAATGATAATAATAAATACATACGAAGAGAAAATTAAAAAAAATGTGAAGAATTAAAGCAAAAAGTAAAGCAAATGTGGAGAAACTAAGAGAAATAAAAATAGTCCTGCTGATAGTAGGAAATACCGGTATAGTACCTGAGAAACTGATTGGAAATATAAACGACCTCCAATTAATACCTAGCTGAAAATATACGGAAAGCAATTGTGTTAAATACTGCGACACACATGCGAGAATATTCGCGAATTAAATGAGAATCGATAACGCTGACTAGAGTATAGTCACATTATTAATTAGAGTGCCAGTTAAAAAACCGCGATTAGGAAATAATAATAATTTTAGGAGATAATTCAAGTAGCAACTTTTTATAAGGGAAGTTATTTTAATGAGAATTTCTGGACGTTAGCCTTTAATTAACGACTACATTTTCGTGCGGTCAGGAGACTTTAGCGTTTTTATTTTTACACATAAATATAATTTTTCACTTTAGATAATTATTATCTGTATTCTTCGGAAAATGGCCGGGTAAATTATCTGGTTTTCAAAATCGGTTTCTAACTGTGATTTAAATAGTTGTCGAAAAACTAGTGCAGGCTTTTAATGGATTTTAGATCGAAAATGAACGCAGTCGCAAGGCGTATTTTTATCTGCTCGATGTCAGTGCTGCTGTTCCATTCATCATTCGGCTACAGCTATGAAGCGGTCGGCCAGGACACTCCTAGCGACGTTCCGATGGACTTGAAAAATGCCAAGCGAATGGGAAAGTGGCTTTTCTCTCGCCACACGTCGACAGTGGTCGTTCGGCAGGAATCCATTATAACGGAATCGGTTCCGTCGTCCTGCGTGGTAGTTAACCCTTCGTTATTACCGTGCAGACATGCTAGACAAATTCCAGTTCAACCGACCTCTGCCTCCAACAATAACAGGTAATAAAAATTTCAATCCGACCAGGCCCGTACCTGTTGGCATGTTTACTGATTTAAGCAGCTTGTTTACTGTCTAGACACATTCACTGAATCGTTTATTAGCCAGCTAAATCTGGTATAGGCGACCGCTGGAGACAACACGTATCCAGTGATTAACGGAGAAGCACGCATTTACATGAAATTCTGCCCCCCGGTTTTCAGCGGAAAAAAGTCCTAAATATTTATATAAATTTGCAGTCCTTTTATTATTTCAAAAAAATTATTTTACTGATTTTTCTCTGTAGGTAGCGTTTAGCATTATCGCAATAGAACGGAATTCATTTAATTTCGATGACTAAATACACGTGTTTCACAGGTGAAAAATATTATCCAGTTGAAGGCATGAAAAAAATTAAAAGCGTAATTGCGCGGAATTTTCCAAGCCGGTAGATTCCTTAAGGTTTTCTAAAGGTATCGGGGATAAGATAATGAATCAACCCTAAAACTAAACATCTTAAGAATGAATATTAAATGAAATATGCGCGGAGTAATGTTTTTTCGCGGGAGTATACAATACTTCGAAGATATTTCGAAGTGATTAAAAAAAAAAAAAGAAATCGGATAAGCTGTTTAATGGATACACGCATAATGTATGTAAGGGATTAAAAAAAAAAGACAAAAAAAAGTGTAATTTTCTGCGCCAATCGCAGAAATATTGAATATATCGTAGTTATGCTTTTTTGAGGATTGTATTTTTTTTTTTTATTTAGAATATTACACTAACTTTTTGTAGTAATTTTAAAGTGTATAGGGGAAACAAAACGTTAATTTTAAAAGAATGCAAAACAAAGTAAAAATATTTTAGTCTCAGTAAAATTTCCAGATAATTTAAAGTAACATTGATGACGCCATCGTAACAAGAAATTCATATCTTTTAACCTTATTTTGTAAATTATTTTTCAACCACGTTTCTTTATCGAAATAAAGGTTGCTGTTTCACATGCGACTTTTTCTTCGAGTGGAACTCTCGACATAGTTCATTTTAAAAAAGAACTTTAAGCAAATACTGAAGAAGAAAAAGAACTTTATATAATAATAAAGTAATATACATATATATATATGTGCGAGATGCAGTCTTTCGTAGTTTTACCGAAATATACAACTTATTCATTGGAAACGAGCAGATAAGAAAAAAAATCACCAAAGCGAGTAAAGAAATCAAAAAAGAATCCAAAAAATAATACTTGCTAAGAACGGTTTGCATTGAAAGTACGCTTATCTCGTAGAAATATCTTAACGTAAACTCCGGATAGCGAGGAAAATTTTTAATTTTTTTTTGAATTGATCGGATGCTCAAGCAAAGATGGTATAAATAATTAAACGGTATTAAATAACGGAGGTTACTACGGAATAAAGCGAACTATTGAATACCGGTTATAGAGGATAGCGTATAATGAGGCGTATTATGTGAGAGAAGTACTTGCAAGAAACCAAAAATATCATTTTAATAATAGGAAATGAAATACAATAACACAGCAATGCTAAACATCTGTGCAATATAGAACAGCGGAGGGTTTTAGGGAACAACAAAAAAAGGAACGAGGATTAAAGAAAGCAGATTATGCGGAAGTGACTAAAGAGTGAAATTAGTACTAGGATAAGGCTAGGCCGTTGACTGATAGGTGCAAGTGTAATCGGCATTAGCTACGGTTTTAAGAATGCTATGGTCACGCATTATAATTAATTTTTAGTCTTCCGATGTGATATGGGCGAGTGCAATCATTTTTCCTCGCGAAAATTTTACTCTCCTTTAATTGCAGCCGTGATTTCGCGGCAGCCGACAGCAATAGTTTGTTATTTTCGGAGCAAAGTTGTTCATTAATGAAGACAATGTGCTCTTAGTGAAACCTATTTCATCAGGAGTTGATCGCCATCGGCGGCTCTATTCCTCAAGAGGGAGGGTTCGCTTGATTGTACGACAGAACCTTATCACTATTTTAGGGAACTGTGTCGTCGCGGTGTTTTTACAGACGGTGACTAATATCGGTGCTTGAAATCGCTGTTCCGGTTACCACGGCGATTTTTTCGGCAATTTTGAGCGGGTTTTCGTTTTATGCGACTGGAACGTTTAGTTATTGTTACGTTATCTTTCCGTGTGTATTATTACTCGGGGTTGTCTGCTAGCGTCTTTACAGCGACATTTGCCTCAACTAGCTATTTGTTTTTCGCGCGAAGTGTGTGTTATTCGCTTGCACCAGTCCTGCTAGTGGATTGCTGAAATTCGTTACCTGCCTGGTTAACGAGGCTAGATTGTCCCCCCTGATGGCTGTTACTAGCATCATCCAGTTTTGACTTCTGCCAATCCGGCTCGCGGGGGATGTTGTAGACGGCTGTGTATTTTCGTCATGGCAGTTTTTATAAAGTCAATTCAACACAGCGTCTTTTTTCATACCACCACATTCCCAGTGCGTATTACTACACCGAGAGCAAATCATGTGATTGCTATTTACTAGTAGTGTAACATTACATTTAGAACAGGCAACCGCTGTTACAAACGAAATAGCATGAGATCGCCATTCTTACAATCGCAATGAAAATTATTGCAACTGGAACGCGAGATTTTTCACTTGAAATAATAATTACAATCAAGTCGTTATATCTCACTAGTCGAACGAGATAGAAGCGAGCCGACAAACGTAACTTAACATTTTATTAAACATTTTTATTAATTATTAATAAAACTTGTTAAAAACTTATAAGCACTTTTACATTTGACGGTAAAAAATACGGATATAAAGCAAACACGACTGCACACGATAATAATAATAATAATAAAGAGGAGGAAATATAACCTGCAGCTAGGCAGTAAACAAAAAACACCAAAAGTGCGGAGGGAGCCAACTACATGGAAAATGTAAGGCTGAAATAGATAACTCTGATATTGATATCCAGGCATCGGGCTTAGAATTGGACAATTTATGTTACAAATTTGAAATTGCGCGAAGAGGGGGGGGTACATTCTATTTATAACGTAGAGGCGCACTAAGAAAGGATTTTGCAAAATCTTGATTTTAAGGGGTTGAAAACGAAAAAGAATTTTTTGGGCTTCATATACACATAAATATTTCTATTTATATTATACATAGAATGCTATGTACCAGGGATTTTTGTTACATTTTTTTTTAATTCAAAATTTTTTAGTCGTTGTGTATCAGTGATTTAATGATAAATTTTTTGAATTATTGTTGCATCGGTATTATTAAAGACCTATAAAATACTACAAACAGCTAACAGTTTAGGAAACGTTTTTTACGTATTCACTTAAATACTAATATGGTATAAGCATTAATAAATTATATTGATTATTCATATCATGAACATAAGTTTTTGAAAATTTGACTTCAAATATATTACATCAATGTTATAATAAGAAGATAAGTATTTCGTCCAAAAATATATGTCAATAATTAAAACATAATTTACTATGAAAAATTATTAATATTCATTATCGGTTGCATAGAGAAAAAAAGGCGAAACCGTATTGCATGATCGGTCAATCATAGATGTTTTAATATAAAAGGTATAAGTGTATTTTACATTATACCTTTTGTCTAAAAGTTACGATTTAACTCTGTTTAATCTTTATTTTGATTTATTTATATCTTTTCTTCGGTTTTTTTTTACTATATATAATCGATCAAATTAAAAAAAATAAAGACTTGCATCTATCTAAAAACTTTTATCGCGAATATATCGATAATGTTAGATCGGTTAACATCAAAATTTTCTACTTCAAGTTTGGTGAGCGAAGGCGCGACCGGTGACGCTGGTAATGATTATAAATCGCTGTGGCCGAAAAAAAAGTGCACAAAAATTATAAACGCAAGAGAGATATATGTAATCTGGGAAATTTTGCTACTGATTAAAATTAAAGATGGCGCGCGTATAAATTATTTGTTCAATTTCGACAAATAATGTACTATTTAAAACCAACTACAAGAAAGCATCAAATAATGTCCAACAAGCTTAGAGAAAAGCGAAAAAACATTGTTGTATATCTCAGATAAATTCGAATCAAAAGAAAAAAGTTAGTGAATGGTCAAAAATACAATTAGTCAGAGAGATAGGAGAATTAAACATATTTTGGTTGGAATAATTGTAGATGGAAATGAATATAAAAGTGTAAAGTATTTTAATAATTTTTTCGAAAATAGTATTCATAGTATTGCTCGTAATATGCAGATGATGTCAAAGATGATCTGTCCTCAAATACAAAACTCTTTTAAACTTTCCGATTGTTTAAATGATGATATTAAGCACGACATCCTTACCAAATAAATATATCAATGGAATTAATGAAAATGTAAGTTTCCTTTTGGTTAATAGCATATTTATTTAACGATTCAGTTAATGCGCTGGTGCTTTTCTTGGTGTATCAAAAGATGGTATTATTACACCTGTGTTTGAATAATGGGGAAGGAGAGATAAAAAAGTAGTATGTAGCTATGGATCAATTTGTATTACACCTACTGTAGGGAAAATTTTTGAAAAATGTATGAAAGAAGTTGTGCTAAAACTTTTACAAAGTATAAATTGCTTCAGTAATATGATCAGCGTGGTTCTCTACCAGCCAAAGGACAGCCGATGCTTTATTTGAACATATTTCGTACACATACAAAAATCTAGAACATCAACGGTGGCAATATACATATGTTTTTATATACGTAAAGATTTTGATACCGCGACCATGATATACTTTTAAAAAAGAAACCGTATGCAACCGGCTTTAGGGGTAATATTTATAACTGGTTTAAAACTTATCTAACAACGACAGAAAAAATGCAACAAAAATTAATAATGTACAAAGTAGCGGTGTCGTTAGGCAGTAGTTCATATTTATTTTCGGTTTCTATAAATGAGTTGTGTGATCTCTAATGGAAAAATTTATAGTCATACAGACCAGTGGCGGCTCGTGTCAAGTAAATCTGGGGGGCTCTAATGTAAAATTACAATAATTTAAAAAGTGTAATAACATAAACTTATCTTGCTCTTTTGTCCACATTTTAAACTAAATAAAACTAGTTTAATGCATTCAAGTTCTGATCTAATTAAAAAAAAGATGTGAATGCATTTTGTATTTAGATTGAAATTTATTAAATAATATTTTCTAATCTTTTCCTTATATAATGTATAATCTCCTTTGCGTTGAGTAAGTTTCACTGTTGACGTGTCCACAAAAAAAAAAAAAAAAATTACATGTGGCATAATTTTATGAAATAAGGTAAACCAAAATATAAAATCCGGGTCTTCTAAGGTTCTTCGAAAACTATATATGCTTCCTTGCATGTAATATTTTTATTACATTTTTCTTCTAGTTTTTCGAAATATTCTATTAATTTTTCTCGATTTTCGAAAACAATATTCACTGTACGCATATTATAGTTCCAACGTGTATTCTAGGTAATTTCCGATTTACAATTTCTTGCAGTACACCACATCTATGAGCAGAATTTGAAAAAAAGCTTGCAACAGCGGATAAATTTGAAAAAAAGATTTTAATTTTAGAATCCTGGCTTGTTGCTTTTTGCATAACTAAATTCAACTGGTACGCATAACAATGAATAAAATGACAGTATTTATATTTTTGTTTTATCTTCGCCTGTACGCCATTTGTAGAATCGCTCATTATGCTCCATCGTAAGTTTAAGTAATTAGCTTAAAAAGTTAGTCTCTCCAATTAATTTATCTAATTCAGTTTCTAAAATGTTGAACGTTTGAAAAATCACCGTGTAAAGCAAGTGTCGACAAAAAGCAGTGCTTCTTGTATTCAAAAGTAACAAAATCCAGATCGCAAAATGTATTATTTAAAGAAGAGAAGCAAGGCTGGAAATAGAACAAAAAAAACAGCAAATTAAAACAGTGCGCTTCACCGGATAAACGGACGACGCAGCACGCGACGCGGACCTATCGTTAAAACCGGCTATAATCACGTTTAAAATTGACGAGGGCTTACTTTTCGAGAGCCCTCAGACGCCTTTAAGTTACGCTCGGGAAACTTCGGCTTTATTCGTTTTTCGTGTGTATTCTATATGCGGCTTGGAGGCTCAAATATTCTGAGCCCACGTACTATATTATTGGTTGTTAATATCATGTGACCAAAAAAATCAGCTGTTAACTACCTTGACGGTGTACTACACTGCGAGTAGATCGTACAGTTCCAGCGCATAAGCATAAACCCGGTAACTGTTAGCAGGTGTTTCAGCTGTTTGTTTAACAAATCGCGCAAAATGCGGATTTTGCAATTATTTTTAAAATACACTCTTGCAAAAAAAAATTATTTTAAAATTAAAAATTCTACTCTATAACACTGATTTTTTTTCTTGAAGTAATTAAATAATATGTATTTTTTGAAAACTCACACAGGGAGGCTCGCGCCCTTGAGCCCCCTAGGACGAGTCGCCCCTGATGCAGACGATCAACACCCTTTCGCCAAAGTGCCTTCAAACATTAATTCAAAATGATGTAGATAAAATAGCCCGATGGTTGAATAATAATAAATTAGTTTTAAACGAGAATAAAAAAAAAATAGCTGATGATCTACATCCATCAAAAAGGGGAATTATGGGGGTAATTTCGAAATTTTTTGTAGAACTGAAGCAAAAATAAATAGGGCGCGTGAAGACGCCCTTCTCTCAGATTTGGAAATTAGCTAGGGCCTTTAGATTTCTCTCCTCCAAGAGCCCCATTCATTCTACTCCTGCGTTACCACATCTCCATTCCATTTTGGACTATCACACCTGCCTATGTTCCTTCTCTTGAAGAAATTAGTTCTCCCTCCTACTACTCTACCTCTGAAGACCATTTTCTTTCCTCTCCTTTTCGTTACAATGAGCTCCTATCCGTTCTTAATAAATCCACTAACTTCACCGCCGGATTAGATGGCCTCTTATACCTAATCCTCAAAAATCGCTCCTCTTCCTCGTTGCACTTTCTTTTAGCCATTTATAATTCCTTTCTAATCTCTGGTCACGCTCCTAAACCCTGGAATAACTTTATAATCATTCCTATTCCTAAAAGAAAAACCAGTCTTCTTTCCGACCTATCTCCCTCGCCTCTTGTCTCCGAAAATTTTTCGAAGGTTTCATCAACAATCGTTTAGTCTGGTGGCTGGAGCATAATAATCTCCTCCCTCCCAATATGTTTGGTTTTCGCCCTAGTCTTGGCCCAATCGACTGCATTAGTACCTTTCTCTCGTACATCTACAAATCATTCCTAGATAGAAAGTTTACTATTGCCTCTTTCGTCGACGTCGCATCTGCGTTTGATAATGTTCATCTTCCTTCACTGTCTTCTAAGCTCCTTCCCTTCAATATCCCTCCTATTCTCGTTACCATTATTCTTAATCTGTTCCAAAATAAGTCACTTTTTCTTTCTGTTCCTTCGTTTTCAACAATCAGACGTTGTTATCGCGTCCTGCCTCAGGCTGTCTTAGTCCTACTCTATTTCAAAATTTATCTTTTTGATATCATTAATCTTCGCATTCCTTCTTCTTCTTTCTTTCTGCGGATGATATCCTTATCTACTCCACTTCAGTCGAGCTAGCTACGGCAAACGAGGAGATTAATTACTCTCTATTAGTCCTCAGTAGTTCCCTCTCTAGTGCTTTTCTCTCTCTTTCTCCTTCTAAGTCTTCTTCTATTATTTTCTCCCTCCGTCCATGTAAACGTGTTCTGGTAAACATTATCTTTACAACTACCCTATTCCTATTGTTAATTCCATATGCTACCTTGATCTTTTCCTAAATAGTCGACTCTCTTTCCAAGAACATATCGAGTACCTTTACATTTCTTGCCTTAAAAGACTGAATCTCCTGAAAGCCTTAAGTCCTCTCAAGTGGGACGGTGATCCATATATTCTCCTAATCTTCTACGAATTCATCATTCGTTCCAAACTGGACTACTGCTCCTTCTTATACGGCAATGCCTCAAACTCTCTCCTGCGCAAACTTGATAAAATCCAGAACTCCTGTCTTCGGCTCTGCATTAGGGCCCTAAAGTCTTCTCCCATTCCTGCTATTTTGTCCGAATCTAATATTAGACCCCTGTTTATCCGCAGATCTCTGCTTGGTTACCGTTTTCTGATTAAACGCTTCCCGATCTCTTCATCTAAACTGATTTCTTCCTATCTGTATATAAATGACCACTGGCCTTTCGTTCCCCACAAAATCCCGGTTTTTGCGCACATAGCTGCTCAGGTCTCTAAGTTTTCTCCTTATGTCTTTTCCCGCAATAAACTTCCTTACTTTTCTTTGCTTTCAGTAGTATATGTCTCCTCATCTCATTCTCCTCACTTCCTCTCCGCGCTAACTCCACTCCTCAGAGTACAGTGGTCGGTGAATATGTCCACATCTTAAATTAATCATTGCCCCGTCATGTAAAAATTTTCACTGATGGTTTCAAAAATGATAGCGGGGTGAGCTGTGCTTTTACGGTCCCTCGCTTAATCACTCAGAATCTTTCAAACTTCCTTCCTTTTGTTCCATTTTTTCTGCTGAAGCAGTCTCCATTCTCTGTGCTGTCTCCTTTATTTCCTCTTCAAGAGGGATCTATAAATTTCTCATTGTTGCTGATTCCAAATCTGTGCTGCAAGCTATCTTTTCTCCTCCTTCCCGCTCGTCTAATGATATTATTCTTTCTATTCGTGCCTCTATTTCCAACTTGCGCTTAGCACGTTCTATCCTTATTGACTTTTTATGGGTTCCTGGCCACTCTGGCATTGAGGGCAACGAAGCAGCTGACTTCCTAGCTCGCTCAGTGTCTCTCAATGGTCCACTCCTTTCGCATTTTCCTGCCTCAGAGATCCTTTTTCTCTCCGCAAGTCTCCATGCCAGACTATGGATTGACATCTATCCTTCTTTTTTTGCCAATTGCTCCCGCTTCTACCTCGCCCTACAACCTACTCCTAATTCGCAGCTCTGGTATCAATTTCTTCCCTTTTCTCGGCGCTCGGCTATTGTTTCCTTAATCAGACTGAGACTTGGTCATTTCCTCCTTCCCTCTTCTCGTTTTTCTTTTTTTCTTTCACCTTCACCCTTTTATCCTCTCCACTCTACTAATCCTTCCTTTATATACGACCCCAACCATATCCTTTTTGAATGTCCTGCTCTTTTTCCCGAGTGTTCTCATCTATACGCCGAACTCTTGGCGTTGGATCTTCCTACCCTTTTCAATGCTTCCTTTATCCTTTCCTTTCCATCTCTAGCCGTTATCCCCCTCCTACTCTCCTTTATACTCTCTATCTCCGATCGCCTCAGAATCTGAGTAGGTGATCTAAAAGCTCAGGTAGTTGGGCCAGTGCTGGCACCGAACTCATTTAAAAAAAAAAAAAAAAAAAAAAGATTTAGGCCTCATAATTGATAATAAATTAATCGGGAATAAACGGACATTGCTGGCTGAGCAGAAATTAAGTTAAACAATATTATCTGTTATCTAAATAACTTCTTTTTCCTGCCAGTTACGATAACTGTATCTAGTTTTGTATTAACCTGTTTTTTGGAATACGGCATCGTACACATTGAGGAGAAATAGTTGGGGCTACCATTTAAAATCGATTACGGTGCTAAAAGAAAGAATATTTAAAAACTTATTGTGGGAAAGTTGGTAATAAAGATTTGCCGAGAATACAAGAATTATATAAATTAAAACGTCTAAGCTTTGTCAGCAAAAATAAAATGAGGTTCAGGAATTACGAGATCTTTTACTTCGGTATTACACATTTTAATAAATACTATACACGCATACAATCTCTATATGCTAGTGTAGTTTTATATAATTCATTGTCGCGACACTATCCATCACAGTAAATAGTAAACGGGAAATAAAATAAAACGAATCAAAATTTGAGGTACCTACTTTTTTCTCTTTTTTGCCCCTTTTTTCTTTCCTTTACTCTTCTCTTTTTATTTTAGTTAAGGGAATAAGTATGATAGAAGAATTTTACGGGCCTTTTTATAATTTTTCAAATCTGTTTTTAAAGAAGAGGGTAAAGAATTTAAAAGTTTAGGACCCCCATACATACAAATATCGATTGATTTTGGAAATGGTGTTTGTTAATATCTGGTAATACTGCTAGTTCTTCACCCGCTGATCGAGTAATATACCCTTATTGATAGCAGGTTGAATAACTTTACTAAATTAATTACTGACAGTATTAATCTATTTACATCCCAAAGAAAAGACATGTCAGATGTTTCCGCAAGTTTATGTTTCGAGTTTTGTCCGTAATATAATTAAACTTAAAAACTGTGTTCGGAGGATTTATACAAAATACCGATTTCACTCTAATATTGGTTATCTGAAACCTGTAATCAAATTCTGAACAAAAATAGTCAGATTTGTACTTGGAAAAACCAAAAATGATAAATTTCAAAAATTTCTGACGAATGTTAATACACAAGATAAAAGTTTATGGAAAGTATATTCGCGGTATAGTAAGAGCTATGGGGTGATTCCACCGCTATTTGATTCTGATCTTAACACGTATGTTTTTAAGGATCAAGCAAAAGCGAAGTTGTTAGCCGAGTATTACTCAAATATTCATAAAACGAGCACGCGTCATTCGTCTACATATCAAAATAATTTAGTAAAACGTTTACTAACTAGTTCTGATTTCAATAACATTACAGGTTCTCCTATTTCTCATTTTGAATTTTGTCCTGCCTCACCTGCTGAAATATTTAGGTACCTCAAGAAATCTAAAGCAAAAAACTCTTGTGGTGATGGTAATATCCCGGCAAAAATCTTAAATAAGATTCCTCAGAAGGGGGTACTAGAGTTAACGCACATAATCAATGCTACAATATGGTTCGGCTATTTTCCAAAGTTCTGGAAAGTAGCCGAAATCATTGCGCTACCTAAACCAGGCAAAGACTCTTCCCAAGTGAATAATATACGACCCATTAGTTTACTTAGCAATTTAAGCAAAATAGCGGAAAAAGTTATGCTACACAGGCTTCGTGATTTCGCCGCTAGTAATAGCGTACTTCCAGTGGAGCAATTTGGTTTCAGATCAGGTTATTCTACTACGCAACAATGGGATGAAAAATTTTGATTAAATGTTTTTGTTTCGCTCATATAATCATCGAACTTGTTTCCTCAAATTATGAAGATATTTTTCGAGAGAATCGAACAAGAAGTTCTAGGTCTATATTTTCTTTTTGTTAAGTTTTGCTAGTTGAATTTATTTGTGATAGTATGTCATCCTAAACAATAGTTTAAAAAATATTATCAAATTGAGTTAGTCTATTAAATAAACTCGAAGACTTAAGTCTAGTTTCACTTGATTGCGATGTGTCACTCAAAAGTTGCGAAAAAACTTTTAAAATACTGCAATAACTTCTACGAATGGCACTAAGAGCGTCACTTCGGGCTGACCATCATCTGGTATCAGATAATGGTTTTATCAGTTTTTCTTAAATATTTAAGACGGATACTAATTTTTGCCACTTGTACGTCGACGCCGAGAAAAAAGTATATAATTTTTGCACGAAATAAAAAAATTTTGCAACTAGATTATCTACGCTTTTAACGCCGATTAAATTTAAAGAATGTCCAGCGCAAGATACATATTCAGCGTATTTATTGACCTCTTTCAATCGAGCTTGCAAACCTGAATATTGTCCTGACATATTCGCTGCATTATCGTATGATTGGCCGCGACAATTACTGATAGGAATATCACTGTCTTTTAAAAATATCATTAGGACGTTGGAAAAATACTCACCTCCATGACCTCCAATGGGAATAAATGCTAAAAATTTTTCCGTTGGACCATTGTCGGTGACATAGCGAAATGTCAAAGTTAACTGGTAATATTTTGCTGACTTTATTTCGTTAACTATAAAATCAAAAACTTCTTTTGCCGTTAATTCTAAAAGTTCTTCGCAAATGTTGAACTGTTAAGTATGACGTATGGCCGTGCCCTTTACTTCCATGATTTTCAAAGTAGGTTTTAAAAAAAGGGTAGTATTCGCTTATATGAGTTCAAGTAACCCTAAATAGTTACCATTTTTTTTTCCATCCTAGTTCTTGATTAGCACCTCGAAAAGCTAAGCTTCGCGTCGCCGAAAATTTAATTGCACTAACAAGTCTTCGAATCACATCCACCCAGTATTTCTTTTCAATTTCAAGTTATGTAGTATTAATTGCTCATCTATACAACCACTTATATTTTTTCGTTTACTATAAGTTAGTAAGCAATTTTTGTGCCCTTCGCTTCCTTCGTGTTCTTTTATCCTTTCTGTTGCCCTATTTCTCCAATCATCACAAGTCCCGATGAACTACATTGATTATTTTGAGATGACAATAATTTGCACACGGAACAGTATAATGATTCAGACGATGGCGAATATAATAACCATTCACGTTTAACTTGTTCGTTTAACATCGAGCTATGAATAAAAATTTTCATTTGTTTCCCAGATTAATTTCCAAATAATCCTTAAAACCTTAACACCTTTTCCTTCTCAGAACTGTCAATCTCCTGTGTTGGTGAACGGCGATTTTTGTTGCAGTATACTCTTTTCCGAAACATATTCCATAACTTATTTTGTACAATAATTTCTTCTTTCTTTTTTCAGAGTTGTTTAATCGCATGTAAAAGTGTTGCGAGGGTGCCATGCATTTTAGTGTTAACATGGTGCCCTTGGTCGCCACGCTGGTAACTTAATAAGCAATACGTTGAAACTTGATCAGGCTGATTCTCGTGTTGATTGCAAGTTCACGTTTGTTTTTTAAACAGACTAAAGCGCACCACTATGAGGGTGGGAAATTCAAAATTTAAAAAAATCTAGTCTCCGCTAACAAACAGAAGGTATGCTCTCTTGTCTTCGGGAGAATACCTTTCGACTCCGGGAAAACAAGAATGTGCTCTTTGCGAAGTTAGCGGGTTGGCAACTCGGGCCAATGAAACGGTACGTGGCTTCCTTTTTGTTTCGGTGGTGATGTACGTCGGTCGTCGTGCTGAAATTTGCATTTTTGCATAAAATCGTTTTCTTAAAGTGGGCCCAAACTGGCTAGGCTCAGGGCCCCCTGACGCTTAAAGACGGCACTGCCTAGATATTTTATCTCATAAACTCTATCTGGGGGAGCATTATTTTCTTAAAAAAATTCCAAATCTTTCTATTTAAATTGTGGTATGTGACTATAAATAATGGATTTAGTTTTATTGAGATTAATAAACAGTTGGTTAAGGTGTAACCAGTTTTTGATTTTATACAAGTCATCTTGTAAAAGATCCTGAAGAATAGCTTGTTCGCGTGAGTTTACCATAATTTTCCCATATACATCTAAATTACGTAAGTCGTTAACATAAACTGGAAATAGGAGGGGTCTCAATATGCACTTCCCTGAGGTACTCCGTAAAGTGGTTTTACATAGTCACTTTTTATATGATTAATTTTAGTGCAATACAATCTGTCCGGTAAATATGATTTAAGCTAGTCATGAATAATACTTCGAAAACCACAATTAAACAATTTACATAATAAGATGTTACGATTAATTATATCAAAACGATTTTTTTTTTTTTTTTTTTTTTAATCTAAATAAACTAATGCAACTGAACCGCCCATTTCCAAATTGGATGCAGTGAGTGAAATATGATCGAAAAGTACGTCTGTGTGCAACGTTCAGGAAGGAAACCATACTGATTTTTGCTAAAAAAGTTATTATTTAATAAGTAATTTAACATTCTACGATTAATATATTTTTCAAATATTTTAGATGTGGTGGAAAGAATATGCATATTGGTCTGTATTCAGAAATAGCAGTATAATCGCAATTTTTAAAAACGGGCGTAGTTATACATATTAGATTTTAAAACTGCTGGAAATCTTCAAATTTGAATGGATGCATTAAATGAATAGGTTAAGTGTTTTAAAAAAAAAGTATAAATTTTCTTTTATTAACGAAATTGAAATTCTCCATCGTATCCGGAGGAGGATTTATTAGGCATTGTGACATTATTCCAAGCCTAACTTCATCGTAACAAAAATCAATAAATCCAAAAGAGTTAAGGTTCCTTTCACTGGAGTGTAATTAGAAGTATCCGCGTTATCAATCATATCTTTAACGACATTACTATATAATAGTTATTGAAGTAATCAGCGATCAATTTTTCGTTAACGCGCACGTTCATTTTTAAGCCGTTAATTGATATGTCATCGTGAATTATTTCCTGGGTTTTTTTGTTTTTAATAACCGTCCAATATCTTTTTTTGACTATTCTCACAGCTCTCTAATAATTCAGTATAATAATTCATTTTTGCTTTCCTTAATAATCTTTACAAAATTCTGGAGATTTCTTTAAACTGCGATTTCGAGCAGGGGTTAGTAGAATAACGCTTAGTCAATATATATGCTCGATTTTTTTCACGAGAAAGCTGGGCTAACTCATCTATAATCCGAGGTGATCTTTTACGAATTTTTCGAGTATGCAATTTACATTTTGACTTCTCCACTCCATTTTTTATTATCGTTATAAACTCCCCAAATTTCTCGTCAATTGTTAACTGCGAACTATATAATATTTTCTCACAGTCAATAGTTGCTGAATATTATTAATCGGACTCCCGCTATTTTTGAGACTAGTCGCAATCATCGGTTGAAAAGAACACGTTTTGAATGCAACGTACGTTTGAAACAGTTTTGTCCCTCAGTTGCATTTACACGTACGTTCTTTATTGATTATACAAAAAAAAAAAAAAAAGAAAACAAAAATAAATAAATAATAAATAAATAATAAATAAATAATAAATAAATAAATATATAATAAATAAATAAAAAGATGCGACTGGAATGATTTTTTCATTTTATACTGCAGGTAGTCAAATAAGGAAATAGCTTTTTACTAGTTACAAATAATTCCGACAGATGTCGCGTACGCTTTGTACTATAAAAGGAGGATAACGCGGTATAATCCCGCATCTTTTTTATGCATATGATATTATTTAAAGTAATTATTAAAGATGGCGCTGTCTTCACGATGCTCTGCTGCTAGATTAAATTAAGCACGCATTCGGGAAGTAAATAAAAAAGTAAGAAAAGCCTAGTGAAAGTTTGCGCGATCTCAACCGTATGTCGGTAAATTTACCGTATTTATGTGTACGCGCCGCGCACACGTGTAAATGATGAAATAGCGGTAATTACGGTTATTGTTGCTGTACGAGCGGTGGCCCCGAGTGTTTACATAATGACAAAGACGAAACATGGTCGAGTTCTTTCGTGGCATCCTTGAACCGTTCTGCGTTAAGGTGCATTCGTAGCAATTGATTTAATTCAAGTACAGAACCTAATCTGAGTGTAGTTTCAGTGTAATCGGAGTAACGCAGTTCCTTTTCGTCTGCGTGCTTCTTTTTCGTCTTTATTTTTTGGTAAATTAGTTTCCCGATTTCACCGGTGACGGTGGAACGAAATAGCCTAATATAAAGGATGACGAAGAAGGTCACAATTATACTTCGGTTATTCGTGCATAACTTTCATTCTCCGACGACACATATTATCGGCGTAACAATGGGATAACACGATTAGTTCGGACAAACGAATCGGTAAAATGTTGAAGAAATATACTTTTCTTTCTGTATGATCGTTAGAAAGTTCGTATACAGACAGAATTAGGGTTTTCGTGAAAATTGATCAAAACTGACGATAAAAAAAAAAAAAAAAAAAAAAAAAAAAGAAGAAAACTAAATTATTTTTTAATTATTCCAATTTGATCGGAGGGATTCTTTTTTTCCCTTTATGTGATCTCTCATCTTTGTGGTATCAATATGTTCTTCATGATAGTTTAACATTTAATCTCCTTTTTTTTTTCTTTTCTTTGCTAAAATGGAAAAATCCGATGGAAATGAAAACCAGTACTGATGTTGAATTTTATAACACGTCCGTTTTTTTCTACTTCAATATGCGAGAAATAAAACGGAATTCGGGAGAAGCAGAAAGAAAATCGGATAATAAGAAAGCCTTACGAAAATGTTCGTTACAAAACTGCAGCGGACTATTATTGGCAAGGATTAATAATGATAACGTATATCAGGTGGAATTTAAGACAAATGAATCTACGGTATAGTTAGTAAATGGAAATAATGGCACATACGGTGATCGAATGGGGGAAAAGTATAAAAACGGAGGTTCGACGACTTGCACTAGGCTAGTGTAAAACTGTGAATGTGAAAATGGCAAGCATAAACCGTAAGAAATCACACTAAGATATCGAGTTGCTAGACAAATTCATCTTTGTTTGTATTTCTTTTTGCCAGAGTCTGGTGGCGTTCTAAGGATTTATAGAAACGTTAAGTTCATTCTATTCTCTTTCATTCGTTCGTACAGATGCACACATGCTACCCCGTGTCGTATTTAATTACTACGGTTATCGTCACTGGTGGCGTGCAGTTATATTAATTTGTTTATTCCATTAATTCGGAAAAAATTAAAAAGAGTTGCTACTGCTGTTTTTTTTGGGGGGGGGATTCTACAGAGTATTCGAGAGATGTTTTACCGCTTGTGCTAGGGGCGTAAATGGAGCACAGCCTAATAACAGTATGTGCTGGACAGAGGGGGACGGAAATCTGACGATTTTTACGGCTTGCTGGGAAGTGGCTAATCGTAATGAAGCCCTTGCGAGAGACATATCGATAGACAAAGTTGAGAAACTAAGCGAGAAGAACTGTGGTAGCCACGAAGAGCGAAGTGCGTGTCCTGAGCAGCGCATACAGTTGACTGGGCTATCATATCGGCACATTCATTGAAACCAGTCAAATATTTCGCATAAACATCACCTGGTATTCTCTTATCTTCTACATTTGGTAAGATTGCGGAAAAGATTTGAATGGGTAGCGCATTTTTTGTTTTACGGATTAATATAGTGGTGAAAATAGTGCGAAATAACAACTTTTTTAAATAAGTGACACAAACTCATAAATGATGCTAAAACCGTTTAAAATGCATTTTCTTTATTCTAATCTATATTTATTCGCGTTAAAATTAACATTGATAATACTTTAATTTTTTCAAATTACGTTTCCACGCTTAATACTGATACTATGTTAAGTCGATGCTAATAAATAAAATTCTTTAAATGATCACATTTTATCACGTTTTTTGATGACTACTGAGTGTCTGTGCTTACCGACGCATGGAACCATCATTGATCGGTGTACACTTTCGAATGAAAACATTGTTAAAAGCGGTCCACAATGTACGAACAAACATAAAAAATACGTGGCAAACGTAACCTTCTGTTTTTTTTTGTTTCTTAATTCTGTGGTAATTAACATTAATATTTAATTTTTTCAAATAATCATCTTTTTTTTATTTTTATTTTTTTTTTGAAATCGGTAAAAGCTCTATTATTTATTTAATTCAAGATCGCGTTAAAAAATTGTGTTCGGCGGAATACTGCTGGAAATTAAATTGGAGCTGGGGTAAATTCTTAGCTGTTTTTGGTCTTTCGGTGCTGCCGCGCGTCAAGATGGTTTTAATAGCCACGCTACTTTCATTGATAAGAGTTACCACAATGATCTCTTGCGTCTTTATGTTTAATGTTCATCCGGAAGTGTCTGACACCAGTATAGTAAGTAACGATGACTTGGATGATTCGTACGAATCGTTAGAACGACCGAAGGAATCATAACCATTAAAAGACGTGAGGACCTTCTTGTACTACTGCCATTATAACAGCGTTTATCAGAAGTTGCAATCTAAATCCAAAAACATTTGGATTTTTCCTTTCGCAGCTGCTTTATCATCTGTTTGTACCCTGATTATGAAATCTTTCCAATTTTTCATTAAAGAATGGAATAATTAAAGAATTTTTGGAGCTCCAAGTGAGTGTGTAACTTCAGTGATTGCCACGCTTCACGTCCAGCATTCGAGACCGTGTCTTATAAAGGGTATGTACCGCAATTTCTCAAGGATGATGATTACTGCGGAACAATTGTTTCGTCTTCATTATCAACAATAATCGGCTCTATTTTTTGCTGGTGCGTGTGCCGATGAAGTGCACCCCATCTCTGGTTTTCGTTCTTTAGACTGCGGAGAATATAGAAACCATGGTGTAAAAGATCTCACTAAAAAAATGTACTTAAGAATCAGCACACCTGGTGACTTACCAGGCTTTAAAGAGAAAACTATTGTTTTTCAAATTCGACATCGCTGTATAAATAATAAAAGAGGTGATTCAGGAAAAAAGGAGATCGAGACGAACCGGAGAACTAAAAAATAAAATCCTAAAATGAAAAATGTTGCCTTGAAGTATTTCGTGACCGCGCAACAGCCATCTAGATTACCGATTATTAGGACATGGTCGATGGTTGAAAAAGGTTAGGAAAAGGCCAAACAGTTATTTACATTTTTTGTTCGAATGAGATCATTAGTGGGACGCCGTGAAAAGTAGAAAAATGTGTCTAAAGACGGTCTTCCCAATAAAATCAGTGTTCCCGATTGAAGTTAAAAAGTGTATGCAAAAAAAGAATGTCAATGACAAAAAGAACTCTAGCATCTAGACTAGTAACAAGAAAGGCTGTAACTACATACATTAGTAGGTACATATAGAATACGATAATTAGAACCGGGTATTTCGTGGTACAAATTTGTCATTATAAAAGTTAAAACCGGGCACATGTAGCCTCATACACAGAGGTAAATAAGTCTATTTTTATTAATATTTCCGAAAATATTCGAAAAATTACTTTTATTTCACTAAGAAGAATCAAAAATCTATGTTAGAGTAATTGCCGATTATCAGTTTCGGTTTAGAGAGAAATAAAGCACTATAATACACGGAGAATCATTAAAATTATAAACTGAAGCTCTGAGGAAAAACAAATCTGCCCTGCAATATTTTGAGACGTGGAAAAGCTTTCGATAGGACGTGGGCAACGTGGACTTTTGTACAAACTAAAAAAAGGGTACCTTGTGCTCTCTACTTTGAATAAAAGCACTTCCTGGTTAGAATTTTAATGAGACGTATTCCAAAAATTTGATCGATATGTTCTGTAGGGTCCTTGGACACGTGCTATATTAAATATGTATACTCATAACATTCCCGAAAATCCTGATACGATATGCAGCAACCCCGCAGAATCGATTTTAGAGAGCTCGGAAAATTGGTCTTAAATGAATCTAAATGTACACAGGTTATATGAAAATCAGCCAATAATGAAGCTAAATGAAGAGAACTACTAGAATGTTTCCAAAAGTGTCAAAATATTTGGACCGAACACACTTATCTGGAGGAATCATGTAGGTTCCAAACGGAAATAAATGAATATGTAATTTCGAAAAATGATCCGGTAGCAATATTGACGACGGAAAATAATAAAGTTCCGATATCTTGAAGCCCCTACATAGAGTTAGGGAAGAATCCAGCTGTGAGAGACAGCGTGTTAATCAAACGGAGCAACTGTGCGAAAAGAGTTAATTTAAAAATTGCAAGAATGTAAGAAATAGCGAAATACGTAAGGATTTTTAAGTATACCATCGATTAAAGAAGAGATCGGAGCCGTCAACGTGCGACATTCACAATGAATACAAAATCATATTGCAGAAGCGGGTATTCGATTCAGCAGGTTAAAACGGATCAAAAATAATCAGTTGATTAACCAATAGATCATCGCCGAATAAGAACAGTAATCACACGGGACCGTATACCACATACCATGTAAAATTACATCGCTATCTACTGGGGGAAGCGCACTCGGTTAAACTCTGTCACAATCGTAACATCGCCATTCGTTGTTTTTGATTTCGAGCATAATTAAAAAAAGAAAGTTTCGTTTTTTTTTAGTGAGAATTGTTATTTTACTTTTCATATTTATTCGTACAATGCTTTACAACTCTGTTTTGTATAGCTGAATTAGATGTGTGTGTGCGAAATTCAAGCAGATCGAGCGGGAAAAAATTATTTAAGTTAGGCGCCAAGCAGAGTTTTGCGTTAAAAAGAATGCCAGAATGAAAAACGGCCCGATAGAAATTTCGTTGCTGACGGTGAAAGTGCAATGAGAAGAGAATATGTGGACAGCAGTGGGAGGGTGTTTGGAGGAATTCTGCGTCGAGAATAAAGAGCTTCTTAGATGCAGTTGCAGAGTAAGCGTCGTAAACTCCATGGGCCGAATAATGAGAAGGTGCATTCTCTTCAAAGTTTGATAAGTGCAAAGCATGTACAACACCATTTCAGAAATTCCAGTTATGGCTTAGAAGTATTTTACGGTAAACGGTTCGCAAAATTTTCTGTGGATCCGGCCACTACGTGTTTCAGCTATCGAATCGCTTTAGGGTCATCGGAGAAATATGCAAATAAGATACAACACGGAATGGCGCTAAGTGCATAGATATATTCCTGCGAATTTCGCGAACGGTATAACCGCTCGACTATTTTCAACGAACATTAAAAGATATTGCTCCGCTTTTTGACCTGCCGATGTCTAAATTTTATACGTAATCTAAAATATTCTATTTTCCTTTTCGTGTAAAATTTTTTGATATTACCCCCTTTTTTTTTGTTCAGCGACTTTGGCTGTCTTTGGACCGAGTATTATAATGCATCATGTCATTACGTCTCCGTTCCTACTAGACGCCTTCATATTATTATTTTCATTAATAGTTCTATTTTCTTATTATTTATTTATTTTTTTGTTTTAACGGTTTCATTTTTTGAAAATCTACTACTTATTGCACTTTCAATGGCTTTTCCCGGCCTTTTTGTCAACTCTATCTGCACGTCTTATTCAACAAACTTTTTGTCATCTGTCCTATTTTTATATTCATGTTTTCCGTTCGTCAGTCCTTCTGTTGATAAAACCCTTCATAGTTTTCTTTCTGTTTTTTTCTTTTTTATTATTTTTTATAACCTCTCCAAAACCAATCTTCTTTCCTGAGAGTTAGTCGTTGGTCTGGCGAGGTGAAATAATTCGGATAATATAGCAAATAAAATCATTCTTTATTATTATTATCATTAAACAATAAATGCACTATACAGCGGGACTAGTGGAAACCAAGTAAATACATTATGTACGTACATAATTTGCTAATAACTATCATTTTATAATATATTTATGTATGTACTGATCCTTCAAACTAGTGATGTTAAGTTCGTTATTTCTTAGGATGCAGATCCGGAACTGAATTGCAGGTTCGAGAACTGCATCATACGTATCAATATCGGACTCGGATGGATCATCCGGTGTTTATGACACAGTACACTTAAAAATTGGAAATATTTTGCACTGGTAGTTGTCGAAGCACTGTTACCAGTGTTAGGTATTACGTGTGTTAGAAAGTGAGAAGGAAAATGAAAAAATAGCTAATGTAGGAGTGTAATCATGCATGGAGTTGTTGTGTATACAGGAAAAAAAAAAACGATAACTATCTAATTCCGATATTATTATTTTTTATTTGTCCAGCTGACCTGGCACATTGCTGCTTAGATATTCATTCCCTGTATGAAAAAAAAAGACAGACGGTCTATTCTTCTGTTTTCAAGGTTTCTTTATTTTAGCTTCTATATGACGGAATTGCGTGAACATTTGTATATAACATTTATCGACTTAGTAGTATTTGGTGGGTCAAAGTTGTGGATAGTCGGATTTGCATCATCAACTCCGACGCGGAATAATTTGCACGGTTACATATCCTTCCGGACCTACTCATCATTGCTTCAAACCGGAGTCGGTGATACGAGTACATTAGTATTTTTTTAGGTACTGGGGGTCGATGTTGGAATCTGATGATGAGACTGAATAGTTGAGCAAGTGTCATGGGAAACGTGAGGGTAAGGATTTTGAAGAGCGAGAACTTGCTCAATCGGGAATTGATTCTGTAATTGCTTGGTTAAACTGTAATAGATTAATTGTAAATTTATCAAGGATTAAATATATGTTGTATAGTTCTCGTAATTACTTGTCCGGTGAAAGTATAAATCTCAAAATTGCAAGTAATCTGGAAATTGATCGGGTGTTGGATATTAAATATTTAGGTATAAAATTTGACAGTAAGTTAAGTTTGGTTTTGCACCCGTCATTTTTCGCTGGTAAAATAAGGAAGTTAAATTCTTTATTCTATTATTTATCGCGATATTTTCCGCCCTATCATTTACTTAGAATTTATTTTGCGTTATACCAACCGGTTAGTTCATATGGTATCATTTTTTTTGGAGAATGCTGCTAAATGTCATTTAAAACCCCTAAAAACTCTACAGGAGGCAGTTCTAAAAATTATAAATCGCGGTATGAAAAATACTTCACTTGATCCGTTACTGAAGTTAAGTGATATATATATATATATATATATAAATTACAATTATTTATGTACGTGATTGCAAATAGGAGCAATTTTAAGATTGCTTTTAAATCTGGTTCAACCCTAGGTTTGCTAAAGATTATTACGCCCAGATCCCGAGATATTATAAATTTCATAGAAGAATTAAAATACAGTATGCTGAAGCTGTTATGTATAACTCTTTATCGGCAGATGTAAAAACTTTACTAAATAATCAAAAACACAGGCGTTCTAGTACTTTATAAATAAATAAATAAATTGAAATACAAATAAATGGATTTATAAATAGGGGGAAAAAAATAATAATAAATAAAAATGGGAAAAATTAACCGTTCCAATACTTTACTTGTTGCAGTATCTGTGGATGTATATGTGTGCTTAAAAAACTTTCGCGACTTTTGGTATGAATGTACATATGATATGGGATATTTTTGTGGCTGAATGTATGTATGAAATGTAAAATGTGAGGATTCAATGAATAATATGTGGCTGTGCATACTTATTTACAGTTATTTTTAAAGTTATTTTCATTTGTTTATGTGCAATTTGTTTCTAATTTGATTGGGGTTTATTTGATTTAAAATGTACCAAAGGATATTATAATTTTCAAGTTTTGAAAAATTTATGTAGAACCTTCTTTTTACTTTTTATAATATTCTCTTCTCGTGCGCATCTATTACAACTCTTTTGATTAAATATTTGATTACTTCTGAAGGAAGGTGTATTTTAGTGGTATATTTGATGCATTTCTTTTGAACGAAAACACGGTTAGAGGACGCCAGGATAGTAGTTTATTTTCAAAAATAAGTTTCAGGAATCAGTCTGTGCTACAGAAAGAAAGGAACTAATTAAGGAAAGGGTTGGAGTAGCGTTTTTTTTTCTTCTTACCGAAGTCTATACGCTTAGTCTTGGATGAAGAAAAGGTCTGTTTATGTAAGTCTGATTATTTTGTTAAGTTTTTGTTAATATTTTCGGTAAAGTTTGTTCAGCGGATGTCAGAGAAATGTTTAAATAATCCACGAACAGAGACGGGTAGTGACTGGAGAGGGACATGTAATTATTAGTGATGTTTACATACAAGTTAAAGAGAGCTACATTTGGAGCAAAACCTTCAGGCAATCCGTTTTCAGGGAATTCGAGATTCCGTTGCTTAGATATCGTTACAATTAGTTGGTCTAAAGAAACGAATTTATCTACTTTTTCCACTTCTTACGTACGCTACCATCTTTATTTATTACATAATTCGTTTTTACGTTTTATGGACAATTTTTGAACTTTCTTTCAGTACATTTCCTTCGATTATCGAGCGAATAGCATGATATCGTCCGGCGCTTTTTATCATCGAAAAAACCTAAATTAATCGTTATTGCATCGGAATGGCATCGTCTTCGATATAGTATTGAACGAAAATTATAGATCAGTTTGAACGAGACAGCGGCCTTACACCTCGGTAATAAAAGAAGACGTTCTAGTGAAGTACATATTGTGTGGTCTTGTGTACTATCGGGAGGCGATTGAAGTCGTTTTTAAATTTACTCATCGAGGGCTATCATTTTTCTCCCGACGTCTTTTTATATTCAATCTTCCTTGTATTTTTTAATGATTTAAGAACCGTTTGGTATTTTTTTCTCTTCCGGATAGAAAGTCAATGAGACTTCGTAGAGTCTTTTAAAAATGTCGAGCTTCAAAAGATACACAAATGCCAGTAGATATAAAAATGAAGATTACGATGTTCGGAAATACGTTTTAGCAGAATAAAACCGAAACCGTTGTTCTGAATTTTTAGGATTCCTTCGTATCGTCGATTATCTCTTTCGCAATGCTGCAATTAACGATTTGCGACTGAATACGAACGGCCAACAACATACTCGTTTTATTTGAAAAACTTCTTTTCCAATTCCCCGATCTAACCCGTATCGGTCTTTTCCGATCAACGTTTCTACTAACTCCACCTTAAATCTTCTGGTTTTGTAACTTTCCCTTTTTATAACATTTTTCGATTTTTTCCTTTTGTCGGTTCCATTTTGATGGTCATACTGCCTCCGGTGCGAATCTTCATTTGCAGATTCGTTATACTTTGCGCTATCTTAATGATAACTAAGATTGTTCTTTTAACTGCGGCTGCACTTCCGAATCTGCGTATTCTAACACTTATTTAAGCTCAAACTTTCTCCTCAAAATGCTGCTTTTAGTCTGTTTTTTCCTGTTCCTGGTATCGTTCCTATATTCGATCACTTTATTACAATATGGATTAGGGCTCATGTTTGTTTTTAGTGTTTAATGATCCCCCCCCCCCCCCCCCCCAAAAAAAGTAATAACAAAGAGTAAAAAAGGTAATTTTTAAATTCCGCTTAAGTTTTGAAATATAATTTTATACTTAACTGCGCAAGAGATTGGTACGCGATTTTTAATGAAAGATTACGCTATACAATGATACCTGGACTAAACATTAAAAATAATTGTGACCGACGAAACGACCTTTGCACTCTACCGTAGTATTTTAAAATCTGTGAAGATTTTTATTAGCTTATTGTAAACATATTCTCCCCCACCCTTCTTTTTTTTTGCTTATTAACCATCGGTCCTAAAGGGGATAATGGGTGAATTTCGTTAAGTTATAAAAATTTGCCGTGGTATTTTTGTGATAAAGTTGCAACATATATTTTTAAGATGATCAAAATCTCAAAAATATTTTTTTCCTAAGTTGGCAGTACATCTGTGCGAATTTTCACATCATAAACGTCACTAGTATTTGAGCTGCAGTTTGTTTTGAGTTCGGCGATTTTTACGATGTCTGATTTTGTTGAGTAAAGAAGAATTAGTTGCATTAAATTTTATTTACTAAATGGAATTTCTGCTGCGCAAACGTTTAGAATGTTACAGAAAGACCTTCGGTGTGAACAGACTTTGTCGAAAAGAAATGTTTACAAGCGGTATAAACAGTCCAAAAAAGGCCAACAACGAGTTAAAGACGAAGAGCGCCCCGGACAGCCATCAACCACTACCGATGAAAATAACGTCCATCAAATCCGAAAGTTGGTGCTCGAAAATTGTCGCTTAACTATTAGGGACCTTTCTGATGATGTCCGCATTTCAAAAGGATCAGTCGACCCATATTTTAAGCGATATTTTGGACCTTAGAAGCGTCAAATCTCGATTCGTACCAAGAGCACTCAATTTTTTTGAGAAAGATCGCGTTGCGTTAAAATCTGCGAAAAACTGATTTCCGACTGTCAGCACGTTATAAAACGCATTATTACGAGAGATAAGACTTCTTAGATGTATGCATATGATCCAGAAACAACCGACCCCAATCGAGTGAATATCGTGTCAAAAGTGAAGCGAGACCGAAAAGATCGCGCCAGAGTCGCTCAAAAATCAAGGTAATGCTAACAGATTTTTTCGATCATCGTGGTGTTGTGCATTATGACTTCCTTACGACGGGTCAAACTGTCAACAAAGAATATTATTTGAGTGTTATGCGTCGTTTACGCAAAGCTATTCGTAAAAATTATTACACTGTGATAATGCGCCAAATTTGTGAGTTTTTTACCATAAAATTAACTAATATCGCTTCACACCTGATCTAGCAATGCGCTACTTCTGGCTATTTCCTAAACTCAAAAGTTCGCTCAGGGGACACCGTTTTGAGTCGATTGAAGAGCCTCAACGTAAACCGAAGTTCCGAGAATTGAAAAAAAACGTTGGCTTAGGTGTATTGTGTCCGGGGGGGGGGGGGGGATTACTTTGAAAGCGATGAAACAGATTTGGAAAAATAAATAAAGACTTTTTGAAAAAAATAAAAACCGGGGTCTTATTTTTTGGACACAGTAGTATGTGGTGCACTTAAGATGTAGATTGTAGTGTATATGTATATATATTTATTTATATGTATATATATATATATATATATATATATATGTGTGCAATTACTTGTGTATGCATATATAAGAGGGGCTTTAGATAAGTAAGTTGTATGGTTTCATATTTTCCTATCTTTATACTTTCTATCTCCGATCGCCTCAGAATCTGAGTAGGTGATCTAAGTCCATGTAGTTGGGCCAGTGTTAACACCGAGCCCATTTTAAAAAAAAAAATATTTTCCTATTTGGTAACACTGGTTCGACGAAACTACGCACGGTACATGACTACACTACAACGAGTCTGAAATAAAAATTTCACCCTAACCGGAGTAGTTTATGTTGTGTTGTTTGCCGATTATTATGGAAATACCCCTCACTTTGTCGTCCGGTAAAGTAGAGTTGCGCGCAGTGATCCGACATCTTCGCACGTGCGGTAAATCTATCAAATTCATACACGAGGAACTTTAGAGAGTATATGGCCGTCAAGCATTCTCCTACGAAGCGGTTTGAGGGTGTGTGTATTTGAAGAGGGGCGAACGAGCATAACCGATACGCAGCACGCAGGCAGGCTACAAAATTCAAAACTGTGCAGTCTGCGGTGAAGATTATGGCTACTGTGTTTTCGGATTGTAAGGGTATTATCCTCATTGAATACATGCCAAAAGTTAGCACAATAAACGCAGAGTCGTGCTGCAAGGACTTTAAACAATTTAAGGATCGCAATAAAAAACAAAAGACCCGGGGACTTTTGACGCAAAAACCAATACTGTTGCACGATAATGCCCGTCCACATTCATTGACTCAAGATCTGTTAAAAAAATTCAAATGGGAAATAATAACGCATCTACCTTACTCTCCAGACTTTGCTCTATCTGATTTTCACCTTTTTCCGGGTTTGCAAGGATTTCTTGGTGACAAAAGATTCGAAACTGACGACGAACTTATCGCTACAACAGAAGAATGGCTAGAAAATTTGGACGCTGACTTTTATGCTACTGGAATTTCAAAGTTGGTAAAGCGATTGAACAAATACAAATGTTTGGATATTGATGGTTTTTATGTCGAAAAGTAGTGTAAGTCTAGAGATTGTAAATACATTTTTTCAAATTTTTTGAACCATTTCTTCTCGATTTATGAAACCATACAACTTACTTATCTAACGCCTCTCATATATATATATATATATATGTATATAGGTATACATAAATAACAGAAATAACAGAAAAAAATAAAGGATTGATATTACGAAGTAATTTAAAAGAAACAAAGCATCAGATGATATTACAATGAAACACAGAGAGAAATAAGAAATATGTCGGAGATATTGCGCACGGTACACGACTACTACAAATCATTGTATGATAATAAGATAAAAGAACAGGAAATAATGCCAATACTGATAACAGTTTAGACACAGTGTAGACAAAAAAATACCAATTATATTGAAAGCAAAAGCGAGCTAAGGGATGGAATCATAGAGAACTCCCGGCATGGATGAAATTCTTCCTGAAATAATAAAAGAGGGCGAAGAAATTATAATATCCGAATTACAACAAATATACAACAGATGTCTGGAAGAGAAAACTCTACCGAAAGAGAATACGTAAAAAGGAAGTTAGAAAAAGTTGAAAAAATTATAGGTCGATAAGTTTACTATCCGCACTCTAAAAACTTTCTACTCGAATTATATCAAGTAGACTTACACCGACATTAAAGACATTATTAACAGAGTAATGCAAAGGATACAACACATAGACAACGGTGCAAGAATTTGGGAGAGGCCTTCGTCAAATATTGGTGTCAGAAGACTGCTTGAAGAAGAAGAAGAAGAATTATATAAGCATATACGTTTTTATAATTAGCCCATCAGATAATGTTTATACTTTTTTTTCTTATATGCTTTATTTAAAATAAATAAATTGTATATGCCCAACCATAACCTTTCGCAGCATTCTGCGTGTTAATGAATAATTCATTTTTATGTAAGATTATTTTCATTGTCCTTCTGTCAAATAAAATTTGATTTGATTATTATTATAAATGTTACTATTGATATCGTTGTTATTATTATTATTATTATTATTATTATTATTGAAATTATTATTGGATGTTGTTATTAGTATTAGCGTTAGAGATGCCTGAGTTGGGAAGGTGAGACTGAGAAAGCCGCAATTCCTCGGACGCGAAGACAGCACTAAGAGGGCTGAAAGGCTTGGCAAATCAGGGCGGGAAGGTTTAATATTGTTGCGGAACGTAGGCGAGTTCGTCTGTCGGAAGGGCAAAGAATAAGATGAACAAAGATTAAATAGGAAATTTCAAAAACTAAATAAATAAAAATTTCTAAACGGAACAAATAAATAAATAAAAAGGAAACGGGAGTAGGAATAAATGAAAAACTTAAATGAATCTGAAGACGCCAGAAATAAAATAAAAATAAAGCTGCTAGCCGAAATTAGCGGAGAGATAAAATAAAATCACAGAAACAAAAACAGACAATAGAAATAAATGAAACGATCTCACCGATTTCTTCGACGGACAATTGAACTCTCGGTAGATAAACTTTATCACCGATAACGGACTATCCTTTTAAGTTTTATAATCCCCCGTATTTTATGTTAAAATATAATGAAAGCGTAATAAGTTTTCTTAATGGAAAGCTAAAATTCGGTCTTTAAAATAAGCTGAATTTAATAATATTTTTCGAACAACTTTATAAGCCTACTATTAGAACAAAAAAATATACCTATGGAAAAAATAATTTAATAAAGATTTAATTTTTTTTCATGTACGTATGTTATAAAGTTGCTAAAAAAATATTCTTAAATTCACCTTATTTACAGCGCAAAAATGATAATTTCTTAAATTTGGACGCGATCACGTGGTACATTAAATAACCTTTAAAAATTGACATATTACATTGTTTACTGAATAAACGATAAAAAAACAAAAACAATTTCGAATTGATTTGATTAAACTACAATAGTAGAGAGTACTGGAATTTAATGCATCGTTCAAAAACGTACAAATACAAAATCGTAACAATCGTACCGTTACAATCCATTTCACATACTACTTCTAACATATTAGCGTTATACATATTTTAATTATCGGGAAAAAGGTGGTTGCCGACCGAAAAAAAATATAAATTGTATCGTTACATTTATCGTGACGGATACAACGATTTCACTACAGAATCATTCTATGACGGTTCAGTTTGCCACTGTTTAACAAAGTAGGCGAGAATTTTTTCGCCTTCTAACACATGCGTTATTGTTCAGCTAGAGACTTTTCAATTAATATCGTGTACATTAGCACAGGAATATAAAAAGATGTTTTTTTTTTTTTTTTTTTTTTTTCGATAAAGACGGTATTAATTTATGCTTGGGAAAGGTATTTAAAGAAATTTTCAATTTTCAATAAAGCCTTAACGAAAATGAAAACGTCAGCTAAAGCGAATAGCCAAATGTTTTTGTTTCGGATTGAATATTCTGAAAAATAATAAGGATATTTCTATAAATTTTGCGTATATACGGTAAGTTAAATATTATTCCACCTTTCATGTTGAGCCTCACAAAATTATTCGGTTTGAAGAGACAGCTGTGTTATTACGGTAATTAATTTTTTTAATTATTTTTAAGAGCCTGAACAAAGAACTAAAATTTTTTTGGAATTTTTTGAACAATACTACATTGGTCATTTGTATATATAATTTTTTTTCCTATTATTTTTGCGAACTCGTGTCATTGAAAAAATTAATATCGCGAGTAAACGTTTTCAGAAAGAAATCTGCATATCTGTAAATGCTTTTGTTTTTTTTTCAAGTTTTGGTGAACGGGTTGCCTCGTGCACTCTTTAATCACTCCTTATATGTAAAAATAGCTAAACAATATCGTGAACTGATGAATAATCAATACATAAGACGTGCGTGTACGCGTACAAAAAATGCCGACGGCTGCAGAAACAGTAAATTTCGGTAACCATTGAACATGGAACATTGTCCGAATAGGTAATAACAGTTTGTGGTTTGAATAAAATCATTTTATTCAGTTCTAGACTCAAAATTCAGTTGCAAGTTGAGATACGATAGGCCTTTTCAATACTGGACGCCACTTATTTAGTCACATTTTTGAAAAATTTTCATTGTCATTTTAATACAAATGAACAAATGAAAAGTAAATAATACTTTTTGGTGGTTATGTAATCGTTTTCGACGATTAGTTTAAAAAATTGTTCACATTAAGTTTACATATGATATATATATGTATATGATATAAAATTTTCATTCTATAAATCTAATAGTTTTGTAAATGTTCTGTTTTTAAAATTTTTTAACACTAACTTCAAAATTAACTTTTTTAAAATATTATTCTAATTTAATATACACGATCAATGGTAAATTTGCTAGGAGTGTGGTTCAAATTGTTTTCAACATAACTAACATTTGATGTTTTTTTTTCAGCGAGATATTCAAGTAATTTTTAAATAACTTATATCTATACATATTTTCATTACACACACACACACACACATATGTTATATATATATATATATATATATCACTTTTGCAGACCTTTTAAAGAGGAAAATACCTTGGACTCTCAAAAGGCCTGGTTCTCCTATAATGCTTATACATGTATGAGTTGATCTTTACGTGACTCTTAATAAAAAAAAAATTATTTTATTATTTTTGAAATTTATTTTTTAATTTTGTTCATACAGAGACGTCGTTAGTTTATTACGTAATAAGTTTTTTTTTTTACTTTTAGATCTCCCTCCCTACAATAAGAACAAATAAGAAAATACATAAGCCCTTCCCCTCTTGTTAATCTTCTATAAGATGAAAATATTTTCGGTGTCTTAATATTAAACAAGATTAATGAAAATACGATTCTTTTATATTTGGAAATAGAATTTAAATTTAAACAATACAGATACTTTAGAAACGCAACCGTAAATACTATAATATTATAAATAAAGAAGTTAAGAAAACCTTATTATAAAAAAAGTCTATTCACTGTGAGCATACATGAGTTCAGAAGTTAATCGGAAATGCAATGCAAGTTAGCTTATAATTATGAAACAATAAGATCTTACGAAATCAATTTTTCTGACTTAACCCCCCTTCACGAGTAAGAAAAAATAAACTGTTTGACCATCTCTCCGCTCTATCTTACATAACAGATGAACAATCCCTATTGCAGAAATGAAACCGATTTTCTTATTACCCCTAGCGAAAGAATGGTATAGTCATTAATATATATATACATATATAAGTAAAGTAAAGTAAGTCCCATACCCTTAGCAGGGCGTCGGGGATTGTGATGTGTATATATATATATATATATATATATATATATATATATATATATAAAAATACTTATTTACATTCTTTTTTGCAATTAAGTGTATTTTTTAATAGCTAAAGAATTTCCCTAGTGATTGGTTTAATCGTTATTAACGAACATCTATTTTCATTGTGACCTGCAATATTCCTTTCACAATTTCTCCTATCTACGATTATTATTATTATTATTATTATTATTATTATTATTATTATTGTTATTGTTATTATATTTTTGTTTTACTTTTATTTTCATTTTCCTTTTATTGTTTTATTTCTAACGAACAGAATTGAAAAAACTATCGCGCCTACACTTCCAGTAAAGAATGTAGTTTCTGCAACTCGACTGTTTCCAACCATTGTCGGAAAGCACGACGGCCCTTCACAGAGTAGTCGGAGCGATCAGTTCGAACGAGCATCTTCTAGCGGATCTTTAGATGATGTTGCGTTGAACGAACACAAGCCACTATCCTGGAAGGACTATTTTTTGAATTTTAGTTTCAGCAGCGCATGGTTCGACGATGATGCTTACGGCCAAAACAAATCCTCGAAGAAGCAAAACTGGGGAGCGGACTACTTTGGTCTCGATGATGTAATTGTGTCCAAAACATCGCTAACTTACGCTACAACAAAATATTACGATCCAAAAACGGTCATCACTTTTTCAGTCGTTGGTTGCCAACCTTCCAGGTTGCCGTTCAATTTGCCATTTTGTGACGTGAACGCAACGCAACCCGAAGTCGTTGAATCAAATAGTATACATTATGTCCCGTAATTCGTATTATAAGTTTAAAATTTTAAACTTTTTCAGTAAAAGCATATTTTTTTTTAGGTTTTTTTTTTTTTTTTACTTCTAAACTGTTACATTCGTGATGCGAATTAAATAATAAAATTACTTTGTGAATATATTCATTTTCTTACACGGATATCGAGCCGATTGGTTAATTTCATCGAAAATTAATTAGTATTTTTACGCAATACGTTAAAATAGAAAATAATAATAACAGCAATAAACATATAAGTGTCAATTTTAAACGAACGAGTGAATGAAAATGTGGAAATCTGTTACTGGAAAGAGATGACATGACTAGGCTGCAGACGGATTAATTTTCACGAGAGATCTGGCGTTGGAAAGGAGATTATAAAGAAATTATCAGATTTTTTAATCACTATTAAGAAGTACTCGGTATTTGATGCCTGTTGGAAGAGAGTCAGTTCCGATTTTTAAGTTAAAAAAAAAACGGTTTTAGAAAGAGCGACCAGTACTTAAATAATTACTGCTGCAAAAATTACTAGGACCATCTTCCGAGCGTCCGCTTGCCACCTTCCGACCGACATGCGAATTTATGTTTTCGAAGTACACATATACAGTTAAAAATTATGCCTCGCTCATTTCAGCTGTCAATCGATTTAGAATTATTATCGTACTCAAATGTTGTCCGTTTAATTTTAACAATTCTCGTAATTGATAATGATAAGAAACTTTTCAATTCTAATTGCACCTCTGCGATATTAATCTGTGATGGATTTAGGTGAATTTATAGTTTGCATTGCGGTGTTATTATTACACTGGTAGTACCGTAAATCGTGCAACATGCGGCTCGCATTTTTGTGTGGTCTGCGGTATGAAAAGAATAAATATGCATACAGATTACAGGGTGCACTTGTTTTTAATGGAGTTGCACTATTAATAGTCACTTCCGGAATATAATGAGATAATTTGTAAGCTTTTTCCTCCCGAAAAAAACAACTTTTACCCACGTTGCTGTATAAATATAACTAAAGCCGTATAACAAAGGAACTCCCAATACCCCCCGAATATTAATAATGCGAGGGTGTTTCAATAAGTAAACGGAAAAAGTGACGTAAAGAGCGAACAAAACGGGCTACCGTGCTGGCAGTGATATTGTTCGTACGCGTTCTAGCTACATGTGTGATCAGTTCTTTTTAAGGTAGGCTCGTCGGTTGCGTTCCAGTGATCCCAAACCTGCGCAACCACCATTGTTCAATTCCACACACACATAGAGTAGCGTGCTCTGATCCATTTTTTGCTTCCCCCAAAAAAATTACAAACCTATGAAACGTACTTCAGAATGCATGAACTGTTCAAGTTTTTATTCATGGATGGAGTAGTAAAAAAAAAAAAAAAATAGAGACTAAACAGCGTAGCGGATGGCCAGTTGTGAACGGCTGATTTCGGAAAACGAACGGATTTCAATCGAAGAAATATCATTCGAATTGGGTATCAATGTCTCGATATAATACATAATATCTCATTTACGAGAACCTAAATTTTCGAAAAACCTGCGCCTGTTGTGTCATCTGTTCACAAAGAAACTCGTTTTTTTTTTTTTTTTTTTTATGTGTTTGTTAGATAGGACACATTAGCTCAAGAAACGAGAAGGAAAAGAGAAAATAAAAAAATAATTCAAAGGCTGGAGGAAGAACAGAAGCAGAAGGAAATGAGAGAATACAAAAAGCACCGATAAGGCTGGTAGTAGGGATATCGAGTTTTAATAGAGAAGAATAGAAGGACGATTGCTCAGCAGAGAAGGTCACACATATTCAAACGTGACAGACACGTCCTTAATCAAGAAGCGATAACCCAAATAGGGATATCTATGAGTGAAGAGAGGAGGAACATGGGATTCAGTAGGGATAGACTGGGGTAGATTTCAGGGCACCAAGCCAGAGACGAAAACGGGCAATGTGATATCTAATTTTTGAAAGAAGAAACCCGAAGGAATTGCCATAAATAAAGCAACAGCAGTCCAGGACAGAGCGGATAAAAGATTTATGCAAAACATGAGTAGCGATATTAGTGTGAAAAAGAGATTTTTACAGATTCCAGTTTTTTGAGAGAGGGGATAGATACAGATTATATTACCGAAGGAGGGACGGCTGTCCGGAAAGATTTCGAAATAGCGAAAAGAATTTACAAGTGCGATTGGATAGCTAGAAATCTGTTCAAAGCTCAAAAAAAAAAAAAATATTCGTTGAAAAAGTAAGTCATTTTTAGAGAGATTTATAACCAGCGACCGAGACGCGAGTGTATTATTATGAACCAGATGTGAAAAAACACGATTTGGAAACATCCTGACTCGCTGGCGACAAAGAAATTCCAGTTGCGTTGCAAACAAAGTGCTTTAAACTGTGTTTTGGAACATGAACGGCTCCCGATCTTTTGTTATTACTTAGAAGATATGCTAAAGTCGCGGACAAGCAATTAAGGCCAGCCGTCAGGCAAAAATGTCGAGGATCGCTCACAAGAGAGGAGTCATCGCAACAACGCCCTCGCTCATACTATTCGTATGTCGCAGGAAGTTTCGAAAAAGATGGATTGAAAGCTTCTTTCACACCCGTCTCATGCAGTCTTCTGATTTAGCATCGTGCGACTATTACTTTTTCGGACCGCTGAAAATCTGGCCGCATAGTTAAGTGTTCTATGGAAAAAATATCCGCAATCAGATATAGAGGTGGCAAACGTATACTACTGTAAACGGAGATGATTATGTGGAGATCGGACGTTAAACAATTTCGGAAAAAAATCGGTAAACGACCCTATAATTTATGTACTGTTGTTTATTCTTTCGATAATACCGCTTCGAATTTCACCGATTTAAATTGTTCATTTATTCGCTTATTTTTTTTTTTTTTTTTTTATGTGAAATAATTCGTAGATTTCTTTTTTTTCTTCTTTTAAATCGTCTTTTATTTAATTTTATACGCATCGTAACTGTTGAATTTTTTTTACGAAATAATGAAAGTATGAGTTATCAATGTTAGAGATGATAGCGGGAACATGATATTATTAAAAAAAAAAAAAAACCGACCCCTCCCAAAAAAGACAAAATACAATAACAAAAAAAAAGCGGAAAAAGTTGGAGGTTAATGTAAACTGGAAATTACTGACTTTACGAAAAATGAAAATATGGCCAAAATGCAATAAGTTCCTCTGATGCGCACTATCGTGTATAAGTACGAATGCAGTATCATCATCGGATATCCGAACGTCACGGCTGATTATGCTAATGTATTTCCAAGTGTCATTTTCCGCGCGTCTGTCTTTCGCTGCTCGCGTATGTTGCAACGTTAATCTAGTTAATAATTTAATAAAATCTAGCCATCGTCTTGGGAAACGATCAGCTTTTCTCTTACCGCAGACCCCGCGAACAGAGTTACTCTTTCCATTTTATTGGTCCGGACAGTACGTCTAAAGAAAGTTAGTGCTCTTTACATGTTAGCTGACTTTGTAGATTTTGCGACTAGAATAGATGCACCAGTATGCCTTATTCGCAACATTTTTCGCCACGACCACATTTCAAAGGCTTCTCTACTTTTCGACAGTCTATCTGTGTCATTGTCCAGATTCCCGTCGCATACAGTACAACGAGAAATACTAGCGTATTTTCGTATTTATTCATGTTGTTTTTTTGTTCATTATACCTTCGCCGTGCTATATCTTTTTTAATAATCGAATTTCGCCGCTTATCTGCATTTTGGTCATTGTTTCTAATGTAGGAATTTAGGTTTTTCTTTTTGGTTTTTTTGGTCTCGCCAACTATGAATAATCCAGCATAAGTTAAATTTTTGGAAGTTACAATGTGCGGTAGCGGGATATTCTACCATGGTAGCAAGCAAGGTATTTAGGTATACTCATCAGCGTTACCTTTTTGCAATCACATTTGGCTGTGCTAAGTTATTGTCTTTATCAGTAATCGTAATTTTCGTTTTTTTTTTAAATTAAATTTTAGCACATATTCTATTTTAGCACATATTCTATTTTAGCAACTTAAACGCTCTCCCAGCTCAGTAATTTGTCGCCTTCGCTTTAACCACAGTTTCCTTCCTGCATTATTTTTTCAGTTTTCATCTACATCTGCTCCATCGTGTTCTTTTCATGTCCCTTCTAATTGTTTTCTTTATGACTCTGATGTCATATTTTATTTGAATGTGAGGCCTTCTCTGCCGAGCAGCCGTCTTTCCATTCTTCGCTATTAAAACTCGGTATCCCTACTCCCGTTGTCATCGGTGCTTCTTATATTCTCTCATTTCCTCTTGCTTCGGTTATTCCTGCTCTCGAATTATTTTTATTTTCTCTCCTTAAACACTGAAGAATATAAATTTATTTTTCCTCCACCCTATTTCTTGGGCTAATAGCTAATATGTTCGCTGACAAGCCCGTAGAAAAAAAAAAAAAAAGACGCACCTTCAACGAATCGTAGATTTTTAGTTCTGTAGCCGCTAATTCATTACTTCAACTTATTAGTTGTCCATTATTTCTGTCAGAATAATGTGCAACACAATTGCTGAAATTTGTAGAGTTATTATAGGAATAAGTCGCGAGCCTGACATTTTCCAAGTTACTATCGACGCAATGAAAAACGGTAGAAGTCCCTCTTGGTCGGACACCGTTCTAGTTGAAGCCTTAAAAATTAGCAGTCATTAAATAGCGGAACATGTACGGTTTTCTTAAAAATCTGCGAATAAGAAAAGATTCCTATAGACTTTTTTTTATTCAAGGGCAATAATAACACTTGTACAATGTTTCAACTACGGTAGCGTATTTTATCATCATTTGTAGAGCAAAAATTTTCAACAGAAATAATCAACAATTGTCTCATTTCACTTTTTGAATATGCTCAAATTCAAGCCCCCCCTCTCCCCGGAATTCAAGGAAACTCAGTTGCATGGACGTGATATTTACCGCATGGCAAATCTGAGAAAAACATGATAAGCAATGGCATTCATTAATTTAACTAAGTTTTCGGTTCTATTAACAGACACTCCTTTGTGATGTTTCAAATATTACATAAATTTCGCTTTTTACTTATCTCGCTAAATTGAACCGATTCAGTTGTTTGCGAGCTTTTTTTGCCTTTTCCTTCACTTTTCTGTTGTAGTTCTGCTTTATATTACCTGTTATTTAGCGGCCTCGTTATATATGTGTATAAAGAGTAGTTTATCACCAATACGTTTCCGGTTATTTTATCGTTATTTTTATAGATAACTTTGACAAAACTTAAAAATCCTACAACAAAGAAGCCTGTACCTTTTAACTGAGAAAATGTCAGTAAGTTTCTTGAAACTCGTTCTCTGCTAATGGCGTAGAGAAAACTAAAACTGTATAATGGCAAATAAACAGATTGTTTTAACATAATTACATATAGAATGATGTAGAGACGTGTAGGTTTGGGAAAGACCCGTTATTAATTATTTGGTAATATTAAATTTAAAAATTTTTTTTTTGATGTTTAATCACTTTTTTTAAACGAACAAATATATATATATATATATATATATATATATATATATATATATATATTTTCGTTTGGTTTAAACGTGGTTAACGTGTAAAAAACTGCCATGATTGACAACTGATCTAACTGAAACTACGTTCGGTAATCTGGTATAATATACAGAGGAGGATGACTTTGTCCTCTAAAATTAAGTAATGGCGGATTAAAAATAATTGGTGTATTTCCTTTTATTTTTCAAATTATTTTATGATTTGTCAATTTTCAACTTTCATCTAATTGCATTTTGTTTTTGTTTCTATGTTCGTAAAGCATTTTGTGATTTATTTTATTGATGCACCCTTTCACTTCTGAACTCACGCTTCGCTGATGATCATATGTAATAGGAAAAAAAGAAAGTGGCTCCAAACACATGTATATACATACATACATATATATGTAATATATGTATATATGTATACAACATTGCTGTAGTTTAATCAGACTTGCTTAAAAATGTGGAATAATAACACGTTACCAATCGGGAAATAAAATGTTTTTCTTCTTCCGTGTATGTAAGCTCCTTTACTACCTTTTTTTTTTTTTTTTCGGAATTCCCTATTAATTTACGTCCAGATATAATTTTTCTTTTCTGTTTTTAACTCTTATCTTTTTTTGATACCTTTTTTTTATCCCTTCTTTCGACATTACTTCTTTCGGTTTCCTTGTGTTTTCTTCTACGCCTTACAAGCTATAGTGGAACTGCCAGAGTCTTAATAGATCAGCATTTTACCAGCATTTCTCTCGATACACACATACACGTTATGCCTTAATTTCCACAATTTTCGGAAAAATTTCACATTAATTCCTTGCGTTACATACGGTCACGGTGGTTTCGCCATCGTCGCTAGAATTAATATTCATTTTCTATCTCGTGCTAATCACATTCTTTTACTGTCCCTATCTTCGTCATCGTACTGCAGTTTGTATTTCTATCTTTAATATTCTTTCTCATTCGGTTAATTTTTTTTCAAGTACTTTCCTCTTAGCTTTAATCTAAGTAATTTTTCCTTTTCCTCCTTTCTAAATTCTACTCCTCTTTCTTTTATTACCGGAGAAGATTAGTCATCTTTTCGGAGTTAGTTGTTCTAGTCGAAATTTCAATGGAACGGTTCTTCAACAATTAATCTTATCTTCCTCAATGCACTCAGCGTAAATGTTCTTTTACTTCGATCTTTCCTTTATTTTTTTGAATTTCGGTTTAGGCCGGTGCTGGAATACTCTTGACAGCAGCTTCGGAAGTGTCTTTATAGTGCTATACTTAATTCCTGAGCGTCGGCGACTACCTATTCGTACATCTCAGCTGTACAGACACAGGCATAGTGTTCATAGCGATTGTTATATGCAACGCGAGTGTACGCACGCAAGACTACATTCGGAACTGATTAGTAATCGTTTGATTTACATCGTTATTCAAGTGCGGTCCTATTTATGTCTGCTGTGTACTGATCTAGCGCGTATGTGATGATATGCATGTTTTCCATTGCCTTCCACGTTATTATTAGCGAGTATTTATTTAATTCTTGTAATAAGTTATGTCGTCGCTCGGGATCGAAAACAGAAGTCTAGCGCTCTAGCAACTAGGCTATCGCGACGACTCTTCGGAAGTGTACCATCGTAATTTTCTATAATAGCTCTTTCAGAGGCAACTTCTAACTTGAAGCCCCTATAAGTTTTTCGATTGTGTTTGTTCTTGTGCCGATTTTCACTCGTCGCACATTAATCCTAACTTAGACGCTGTTTCGGAGTACAGTTTTTTTTTTTTTAAAATAACCTTTATTAACCTTTGATATTTTTTCATTTTCTTCACATCCAACAGGAAATCTAAGCCTATCTGCTTCTGAATCTATGACGGCAAGAAGGCTTTCGATTATCCCAGCACTTCTAGAATTTTTTGTTTTTGTTCTTCTTTCACAAATTTTCCTTCCAGCAGGAAAACGTAAAGAGGCTAAGAGAAAATTTTAGAAAAATTTTTGCTACTCTTTTTCCGGCTCTTCTTTTACCTCAAGAATTTGTAAAATTGCCAAAAATTTCTCCCAAATCAGACTCTTACTTACACCCTCACCTTTTCACCGTTTTTTAAACTGATTTTTGAGCTCTCAGTTATGATCTCGCTAGTTTGATAATAATACACTTTCTCATCGACTCATTGTTTTTTCAACTTCTTCCTTTTTAAATTTAACGAATTCCTCTCTTCACTTTAGAACTACTTAAATTTCACATCCGTAGTAAACGGCATTTCTACACGTACTTCAAAATCTCGTACTTCTGAAATCAGCTTGACAAATTTTCAAGGATTCCAATTGCGTTCAATTGTTTGACGAGTAATTTTTCATTAAACAACATTGAACGCAACATTGGACTCCCGAGATTGGTCTGAAAATTGATCAGTTCGACATTAAAACACACCGCTAATAACGTTTAGGCAAGGAACTTGAACATAATTTTTACGTTTATATTTCTTTTTCCTTCATTTTTTCATGTACAGAGATCTGATGAGAAAATTTGACCTAATTTTTTTACATTTTTCTTAAAATTTCATAACTCTACACTTGCCGAATGGATATTTCGTTACGGAATCTATTTATCTTTCACTTTTTTCGATTTCTAGGAGAAATTGATTTTCGTTTATCAATTTGTCCGTTTCACAGAAAATGTATCTCGAATGATTATTTTAGGTTTCTTCTTTTTAAGATCGGGCCTATCCGCGCCTGACGTTCTATTTCCTTGGTAAATTACCAGTTCCAGATCGTTCCGAAATATCCGAGTAGAGTAGTCTGTTGACTAGGGTGTTAAAATTAATCGAATGCCGCGTAAATATTTAGACTTTACAAAGACCACAACGTAAGCCGTTCAATAAAATTAGACAAGCGAGGCATAAGAAAATGTTTCCGAAAGAACTGTTGATCTATGGTAATTTATGTAATTTATTACGAAAATGTAATATGTTTTTAGTTGTTTCATAGCTGTAGATCTATTATTGAAGGCGGTTGAACTAATTTTCGAAAATGTAATAGTGCGTTACAGTGTCACTGAGAAAACCGGAAACGGAAACGGAAACGCGCTTTGTTTTTGTAATGTATAAGTGGAGGAAATGAATTAGCACAGGAACGAATTTGAAGGAGGAGCAAGGAACGAGTAAAGAAACGCAAACTTTTGTGAAATTAAGAATAGAGGACTGAGAACGCTGTTGAGAAAGAAGGGAGAACTCAAGAAAATGTCGCAAATACAATTAGAGTTTGCAAGATCACGGGTAGAGTGATGTAACAGTGGAGAATCGAAAAAGAGACGAAGGTGCGATTCGGATTGCCGGTACTGAATGGCCGCATCCTTCTGATCAGATTTTCGTGGCACCTTAGTGACCTTTCGCGGAGTTCAAACTAATTTTTTAAAATTTCCGTTTTTTCTTTTACCTTTGTCTCTCCTTTTGAATTATAGCGCCGATAGGCAAACTATGTAAGAACAGAATTAAGTTCGAAGCTAATTTTTTTGTATTTTCACTTTTTCCGGAAAATCGGTCCGAGCCGCTTAATTTTTGCCATCCTTTTCGCATACTGCTATTTCGAGAAAGTTTAGAATAATTTTAATCCGAATTGTAAAAAAAAACAAAAGAAACAAAAAACGTAGGGATATTTGTGAAATTTTTGTTAAACGATCCGAAATAATAAGCCAATTATTACACATTCAACATTTCATTATAGCTTATCATCAGATCCCGCGGGTGACGACAGAAATTATTACAGAAATTAAATTAAATACTCGCTCTATTTCACGTGGAAGGCAATGGCAAACCACTACCTATACTATCATGTGCGCGCTAGTTAATACATGGCGGACACAAACGCGGGATGGGGGGGAGCTGCATTTGTTTATCCATAAATTAAACATTTACAGTTCGGAATGTGGTTTTTTACACATTCGTACTTTACATATAAACAATTGCCTAAAACATTATGCTTATGTTTGTACAGCTGAAATGTACGAATACGTAGTCGCCAAAGCTCAAAAGCTGAGTATGATACGCTGTAACGATGATGATCAGCGCAAGCGGCTCATTAGTAATACTGCTCTTAGCTGTTCATCAGGAAATTTTAGGGACTAAAGAGCATGTGCTCGATAATTGTAATCGGTGATGGCAATTTAAATATCTGAAATTTTCAATTTTTAATAAAAATCGAACGAGTTTATCTAAATCGGTAATTTCGTTGAGCCGTTAAATAAGCATCATCGGTTGAAGACTGTGCTCTGATAGAGAAGGATCAATTGAACATCAAAATTACCGAGCGAGATGAGGATTTTAATTAAGTTACTTCAAGTCTGATTTGATACTTTTCTCTTCACCTAGAAACCCCACCGGTGCTCAGACTTTATGCCGGTCCGATAGTTACAATTGAAACGTCTGCTCGTTAAAGCTTCCAACGGCGGAGAAGAATGGTCGCAATAAAAACGATGCAATCTCGGCTCTCTTTTGTACATTTACACGAAGAGTCAGTCTCTGTTTATTTCGTAAGTCACTTTTGGGCAACGAAAACTGGGGCATAAAAAAAGAAGAGAGGCATCTTAAAATTATATTACGCCGGTGCTGCTTTCGGAGCTTTCTGGGATAGTTTCTCGCCGATTCTGTTACGACGACGAAATAATAATGGCGAGAAAAATACTTAATTATTATCGACTTACGGCGACGAAAAAAAAAAAACAAAAAAAAAACAGAAAAAGAAGGCTCGATATCAAAAAGAAGGCCGCGAGTGACGAGAAATAAAAAGTGCGTAGGAATGGAATTGTGATGAATGGTAACGGAAAGGTAGCCCCGGATGTTATATAAAATAATTCCAGTCAGCGAGCGGATTTCTCGAAAGGAAGGCAGCCTCCTGGCTGCGGAATGAAGGTGATGAAACAGGCAAAAAAGTTCTCCGGAAGGCCGAAGGTGATGACAAGGTTATGGGGAAGGTGAAGAAATGTTCGAGATAAAGAAGCCGATGTGCAGTCCAGATAGTGGTCCGCTGGTGGTGGTGAGCAGGCTGTTATGAAAAAGCGTAGCGAGCTTTTATTATAAGTTGTTTGCGGGCTTAAAGTACACAATAAGTTCGTAATAAAGCTTCTTCGAAAAGTGAACGTGGTTTTATTTGCCATTAGGGCGCGAACGGGCGGTCGCCGAGTTTCGGCGCGGCTGTTATCATTATTATTGACTGCAGCCTCACCTGTACATCTCGCATAAACTTTCGTCATATTTTCAACATTTCTCAGAACCGGTACCGATATGTGTAACATTGTTAGTTATTAGCGTCGTTTCTCTAGTTCAGTTTTCCGCTTTGCCTAGTTGGCCCGGCCAACTCTCTTCTCTCTGTCTTTGTTCGCTCAGGCCGGTTATTAGCTTTCCCTATTGTTTTCCGCCGGCCAGGCAGTATGTGGTTTTTCCGGGAATGATCTGTGAAATGAAAATACCTACACGCATACGTAGGAGTGCGGATACGTAATGATCCGTGAAATGGGTTCTGAGCTTTCGGCGAGGGGGTTTTCCTATCTGTTTTTGTATTATTTCGCTAAAAACGTAATATGGATAAATAAACGTAATCGTGTATACCTACATACATATATACATATATAAGATATATATATATATATATATATATATATACATATATACATACATATATATACATATATACAACTATATATACATACATATATAATATATATATATATACAAATGCATATATGTATACGTGTAATTCGTAAAGTGTACATGTATGTTTGTAATAATATACGGATAGCGTGGTTGAAAACTGTACATCGTGCGCTTTTATTCCATCTACCCGCGTTGCAGTCGTTATATGCGGAGTTATTTTTTACAGCGACGATGGGACATCAGCCAAAAGAAGAAGCGGCCGTCTCTCTCTCTGGCTTTTCCTTGCGTTCGACTCGGAGAATTCGCTGGCCCAGTTACCAAGAGAGCAACCATCTCGACTGGAACTAATAGTTTTACAAGAACAGATGTAAACTGCGGTCTGTCGGACTGGAATGGATGCTGGATAGCGCTGGAAAGCTGCTCGCTGCCAGTAACGACTAGCCGTTGTTAATGGTTCGCGACGACGATATCGCGCGGTATGTAATCGGGGACCGCTGTTGGTCGCGATGATGTCGCGCATCACATTAGCGCGACTAACGCAGTCAATTTTTATTTACCATGGAATAATGAGCAAATTATGATCCGTATATAATACGGAAATAATGTCGGGGCGCGAGAAATTTCCTTCTTTGAAGGCCATATCAAAGGCTCAAAAAATTGAAACATTTTTTCCTCCCTATTTCACGCAGAAACATCGCTGCCTAGTAATGTAAAAATATCTCGCCACAGCAGATGTCTTGTTTTTCTCAGACTCAACCGGCTTCCGTTTCGTCTTCTGCCCAGCATTTTACGATCGAGTCTCGTTTGTATCTCACGCAAAAGTGTCGATGAGCAAGCGTAAATAATGATAACGATTTCGATGCTAATGGTAATGGTAATAATTTCACGCAACACGCGAACAAATCAACCATAGTAGTAGTAAGAGAAATACTTGATGAAAAAAACGGATTTGAATAAATGGAAACTTGCGAAATGCTTCTTTTATAATTATCAACGTCTGCTGTTGCATTACGCGTGAGGTTTACGCATCTTTAAAAAGCTCCAGCTCAGTATGCAATAGAAGAACTGTCGATATTGCGAGAAAAATTAATCGTTTCAGCACACCTATCGAGCTGGTGCATTATGCACTTCGTGTCGAGTAATAAATTGATCGATATCTATCGGATAAGCGAATGTAAGAGAGTCTAGAAGCGAATTAAATGTGGGGCGGTATTATGGAGCTAACCGAAACCGGTATCGACTTATTCAAGTCTCGCATACGATGACGAGTCATTAATTATATTTCGGCATGCCGATAAAAAGGTTTACTCAGGTAGTGTCGTCACACGGTAGAATGGTAAGATTCTGTTTGAAAACACACGTATTCGAGGCTAATATTCTTCACTCGGATAAATAGCATGAATACTGTACCGGTGTGGTAGATAACCATCTTATTTGACGCGTTTAAAACGAAAGACATATATGCCGGTGAAGCGTAGAAAATTCAAAACGTTGCCAATTAAAATGATGTTTTGTGTATCGTTTAAAATGTGAACATCTTAATGTTGAATATAATTTTATATTTTCAGAATCATTTTTGCATATATTTTGTATATTTTTGTATTTTAAAAGCATGAATTTTATTTTGTATATAAATCTGGACTCTTTTTTTTTCTTTCTTAGGCGTGTCAACACAGGACATTTACTCAACACAAAGGACTAATAGAATGATGAAACGTAGGAATTTGAAAGTTATATGAGAAGGCGATTAGAAACAGAAGAAATAAAAGTGGTAGCCGATACAGAAACAACAGAAGGAGAAGGAAGAGCAAGAATGTAGTGGGCACAGTAAGGAGTCGGGAGGCCAAGCCCAAGCAAATTAGAATAAAGGATTGCGCGTTCCGAGGAGATAGAAGAGCATTCGAATAGAAGGTGATTTACATCACAGGTCAAATTTAGGATAGGTGGATGGAAGGGACACAAGCGAGACTGAACGATATTAAAACGAAAGAGAATCCGGACTCTACTTATTAATGACTATGTCATTCTTAGCTCGGGATAGGCTGCATTTTTTGTCAAATAAAATTATCTTCCGTTAATTTCTAAAGATAACAAAGGTTGAATGCTGCGTTGTACAATTGGTAAGATTTTTTTTTTTTTTATTGTAAGACGGGTAAGAATAACGTAGTCGATTAAAAATGATTTTTCTAAAAGAAGTTTAGAAGAAAAAAGATTGCGGAGGCGGAGGCTTGCCTTTCGCCGGCTCGAAGGACAGAGTTTATAAATATATATATATATATGTGATACTTTATACGAAAAAAACTTTTGTTGTCGTTGGCACAAGTTGAATAAATGGACACATACATTTATTGAAAATCACCTAATTTTTTTCAAAACTTCTTCAGGGATCAAAGGTTGATTCATTACCATCTACGTTTTTTGATTACATTTGATGTAGATATTGATAGGCAATAAATTATTATCCGGTATTTAATTCTTATTTTTTTCCCTATTGAAAAATAAACTATAGGAAAGGTAAGACGTTTTTTTTTCCCGACTAAAGTGCACTAAAATTGCTGCACAAACTAACAACGTCTTATTTAAAGGCAATAAAAATAACATTTTTGTAGAACTTCTGTATCAACAAAATTTAGAGAGATTTAGGATTAAACGAAAGTACGTAGAAAGAGCGGAAGATTAGTTGCTACTAAAACGGATGATTTTTGTGTAATGAAAACTGGTATCATATACGATGATGTATTATTACTGAGGATGATCTACAAATACTTTTCAGCTAGTTGCCAGAGGCTTGGTAATTGTATCGTTTTTGTGTTGCATCTTATTGAAAACGGCGTTCATGTGGAGTAACAGGGAGTAAAAGTAACTCTGCAAAAGACCACTGCTACTTTTGATAGTCGACAGATCTCTTTTGTTCTTTTTTGATTTTTTGAATAATATACCGCGTTAAGGTTTCACTTTGTTACTTTATTTTATGCTTTTTTTTCATTTCAAAGCTAGTTTTTTTTATAGCAGATCTTTTATAATTATTCGAGCTCATTTGTCGGCTAACTTTGATCCCATAAAGATCGGAGTTTTATTCTCCACTTTTCTTCAGTTCTTGAGCCAATGCCTATGTCGACGAACTCAAAATAAAAATAATAAATAAAAAAATATAGAAGCTATCATATTATTTTGGCTGTTTCAACAATGCGTGTTCCTACCAACATTAATGGTTTTGAAAATTAAGATTTCAGCAAAGAGATTTTTCACTTTAAAAAGTACGGTCGTGTTTTGGAATCCTAATAATCGTTATTATTTCGTTCGTTAGTTTGTGAAGAAATCGTTTACTTACGTGCCGAAATAACGCCTTTTTTTCCGAATTGATACATTCTGAAATTGTACATTTTTATTTTACCGCTTTGTTTTTTGAGTATTTCACGGACACTTTCACACTGAGAATAAATTTATAGAATTTGTTCTTCGAGATGTTTGTGCTACTGCTGCAACAGAAAACCCTGGTGTCGTTCTTGACCATTTATTTTTTGCTAAATTCAGCTCCTCATTTTCTTTGGTACTTTTTTTTTTTTTTTTTTTTTGGAAGTGTAGTATGTTTCGTACATCACAGAGGATGTTTCATGGATTTTCGTATAAATGTCTATTTTTATCGGAACAAAATTATAATCAAAGGCATTTGAACAGTCAAGAAAATCAATCGATTCTTGTCGATTAAAATTGACGAGTTATCGAAGGACATCCGCGTCTTTTCGTTTTAGAAGTGTAAATTGACGTTATACTAGAAAACGAGCTTTTTGAAATAATTTTCGATTTAAGCCACGCGGTGATTTACGTCTCGATAATTACCGTGCTTTATTTAGTCGAGCATTTTTACTGATCGATGGGCTTTGAAGTGAATTTCGAGTAGCACAACGAATGCATCAGGCGGATCTAAGGTCGACAATTTAACTCCGCTTGCTCGTTTTAAGAGGTAAAACATCGCGAAAGGTTTGCACAGCTGGTCGGATACAATTAAAGACGCGGTCAAAGAAAAGATTCAGGTATACGACTAGTAGGTCGTTAGGCGGATCAAGTATTTTCTAAACAGGGCTGTTTTACCGTTAGTTCGGCGGAACGCTGAAGGTACTAGCCGAGAGCCACTTCATTATTCCAACTGACACACGAGTTCCAGAAACACTGTTATTATCCCGCTTTGCCTCTCTTAAAATATCGACAATGTTGGTAAGTGAATAATTTTATTATTTTTCGTATTTTTAATTTTTATTAATTCTTATTTTTGGATTAGTTATTTCGGACAAGGCTCTCTTCTCTTTTATTTTCGATCCATTTTTTGTTACCAAAAACCGTTCGGGAGATAACTATACTATTTAGATTTAGATGAAGACGAGAAGAGACGCTATTCCGTAATGTAGCGAATGAGGAAAAGTGCGGCGATGAACGTGTACCATTCCGATTTAGGTAAACAAAAACTGTTTAATGTTTGGTCGAAAAAGTACCTTTGCTGCGTTTGTTAGTCACTTACAGGTATCGAACATTTTATGCACGTGAAATTTCATGACCAAAGTCGAAGCTGTTTATGTGTTTGAGTTTTACTTAATGCCGTAGCTTTTCACAATTAAATTATCTTATTATTTTATTCGTATTATAATTTTATTCATTTATCTTTTGAAATTCAAAAATCCGTGTACCACTTGAGAGCGTGACTCCAGAAACGAATTTCCAGACTATTTTAGAAATTTTTTGCGATTTTGCTAAAGTTGCACAACTGAATTTTTTGTTTTCGTTACGTTAGTTGGACTTAATAGCACCACAGCTGAGAAGGTGTATAAATAAATTGCGTACAAGTGTGTAAAATTAACGGAAAATATTTGTAAGAAGCTATAAACCTGCAACTATCGTAATTTTATTTATTATAAGCTACCTCTACTTTCAAATCAATATGGAAATTATTTTAGTCATATGAATATCAAATTATTGTATAATTTAATTATCTTCATTTTCTTTGTAACCGCATCAGTTTATAAATTTAGGTATATTTATTTACACATATTTATTTCATTTTCGTTTTATACGAGACACTATAATAAGTACATACATACATTTACATGTATATACAACAAAGAGGATAATTTAATATTTCCAAAACTGATTATGTTAAAAATTGTTACAACTCCTTTCTGAAATTACGACCGTTTAATATATATTTCACGGAAGTATTTGATGCAGTCGCATAAATATTCGCACTATATATAAACAATTTTTTTTTCTTAATATTTTTTTGGGTAACAGGGCCATACCTAGACCAAAATTTCGGGAGGGGTTACGAAAATATCCTTGTTATTATAAAATATATTTATTTATAAATAGTACACTAAAGCCTTCTAGTCAATTATGGTATATGCAATATTTGAACATTACAATAAAAACAAATAAAAAATAGTCGTTTCTATATAGAATTCATAAAAATTTCAATTTTCTTTTCTCTCGTCAAAAATTAAAAAGAAATAAATTTATTCTGAATTTCGATCCATTTAATTCAAGCAGTTATGATTTCGCAGACATTTCGGCGGGAGTTTGAATTCTGACTGCTCCTTCTCAGATACGGCATACTATATTTAAAAATAATTTCTTTTCTCATTTGAAATGCTAAAATATTTTAGGTATTTCCAGGGCATATAAAATATGATGAAATATATACCTAATGCAAATATAATTATCAAAAGTTGGTCCTTTTCTGCTGTCAGTTAAGTTCTATTTTTAATTAGTAACAAATGGAAAGTAACGAACGAGACAAATAATTCACTCGGTTTCGAACGAATTATTACAGTGTTTACCTGCTTACTTGCATCGAATTGGTCTTGAAGAGTTGGGTGCTTGCATTCTAGTCTTTTTAATTGCAGCTCGTACTCGATATAACTAGCTCTCCTGCCTAACAGATTTTTTTTTTTTTTTGGTCATCGGTTATTTTTCAAGTTGGTCGATTTTTCTTGTTTATGTACATTTATTTCATCATATACAATATTAGTTCGTAAACATTGCTTCTTTGTGCCTCGGTATAATCGGTTAATAATAAAGTTTAGCAAAACAGAAGCAAAAATAAAATTAAAAAAAAAAATTGTAATCTCTTGGAATTTGATTCGGAAAATTTTAACATCTGTAATATCACAATTTATCTTTTTCCTTTGAACTATTTAAATTTTCTCTTTGTTTTACGCTAAGTGGTGTGCTAACAATATTTCCTTTACGCTTATGGTATATTTTGTATTTCCTCAAATGTTACTTGTTATATTAATTATTTTTACAGTTAGTCTATCATGAAGTGCGGTTGCCTTATTGCTCCCTCTACATATCCGAATAATCCTTTCGAGTTTAGCTTCAGACATGTTTTTTTTGGCTACTATTTTTAGCATTTTATAAATTCCGATATTCTGACCATTTAAAATTTGGCCTCTTCCTATTCTTATTGGTTTTTTGACACTTTTTCTTTTCTTTCTATCCTCGTTGCTTTCATTCTATTTACATCTGACCGTGTTAAATTTTGATTAACTTTTTTTAAAACTCCAAACAAAGATCGTTTTATATTTGTTTTCTTTTTTTTTTTTTTTATTTTTATTTTTTGGCGAATCAATTGTAGACATTAACTCAGCGCGGGCAAAATTTTTGTATATTTTCAGTGTACGTCAGCAGGATTCGAACCGGATCCTACTCAAACGAAATGCTTAACTAACCTACGCCGCGGTAACTTGTTCACGTGTCCACCTAAGGGGAAAAAAAGGGTAAACACTGGTCTTTTTTATCAGTAAGAATTCTATTGTAATGAATAAATAATAAAAATATTGTTAACTTTAATTTGACAAGAATAAGGAAAACAGAGTACGATTCAGATTTGTTTATTCTTTCGTAAAATCTGTATTATTATTATTTGTTTTCGAATATAATGAAAGTAGACATTATTTTTTTTTTATTATGAAGGTTTCTAAAAGTTCTCAAACGTCGCTGATCCGAAAAGTGCTCTCGATTGCTTAACAGAGAGTATTTCTTGAATGACGGGATTCTTCCTGTCAAAAAATTTTGTTACCGAGGTACATTATCGTAAATATTGGTGCTTCAGCGAACGCCCCCCCCCCCCCGGTAACACTTATTTGTTTATTATCTCGGATATCGATCTAGATGGTGGTTTATTATTTCCACGCTTTGATTCGGCATATTCTAATCATCACTACTGCAGCTACAGTAACAGCTTAAGCTAAATGTCGGAGGAATGCTATTCAATTTTCCAATTATGATGGATCGAATGGTTTCAAGAGACTGATAAAGTGTGAACCGTAAGACTTTATAAAGGTTAGGGGCTGTAATTTACATTACATTTATAAGCAAAATAAAAACACTCATCTTTATTCGCGTAAATTAGAATAACTATAAAAGTTTAATTTTGAAACTAAATTTACAGGTGAAACATATGAGTGTACTAATGACAGAGTGTCTCTCTTAGGCTGGGATAAATGAAAATTAGAGAAATAGCAAATGAACAAAAACGGTTATAATAATATACTTATCCGCAGGAATGTTTTCGGATCTAAATTATCAGCTAAAAGTTTTTCTTTAAAGAATGAAGCTATCAATTGAAATTTACTCTTCTGTTAATATTACATAACTATCATTTCAAGGTCCGTCATGGCATAGTCCGAAGGATCGAGTTTTATGTATCTATTTATCCATCTGCCTATCTATATCTATCTACCTATATATATATATATATATATATATATATATGTATGTATATGTACATATGTAAAATATCGATATAGATATAGTGGACTTTTAACATTCTAATATTTGCGAATTGTAAAATTCTGAATATTTTTGTTCGGTAAAATCTATATGAGAATTTAAAATTTCAACAAAAAATAGCGTTAATAAAATATTTTAATTCTTAATTTACATTCTACGTACCTTAAGTTTTTTATAACAGCGGCATAAAAATATGGCGCAGTCCGTTTTTTTCCTAAATAATGAATGTAATTTATTTCAGCGCATATTTTTAGTTACTTCGTCATTCATTTTGAAAACTCAATTAATATTCTCTTGTTCTTTTTTAAAAATTTAATTTTGAATACTTATAAATTGGTTAAAAGAAGAAAGTTACTTTTTTTGCCGTTTCCGTCTTTATAGAAGCTACAGAAAAGTAGATTTAAAATTTGTGAAGACATTTTCCAACGTATCTCCCGTAAATGCTGAAGTTTGAAAACGTCGAATATGTGTGGTGGTATATCGAACGTGTTTACTCCCATGTCTAAAATAGGCTATATGCAATTGAAAATAACCCGGGGGCGAAGTGAACGACATCGCGAATACAAATGTTGCGAATGCATTTGAGTTACATAAAAGCTATTTATAGCACGGGAAAATTTTGTTTAAAATTTCAGTGAAATTTGAATGGGTGTAAAGGATGTTACATATTTAAAAAGCGACAAAAAAAAAGGTACAAGTGGGTGGAGAAAAGAATACATAAAATGGTTTTCATTTTGCATTTCTTCTTAAAATCTAACAACATCCGTGGACACAAGTTGAGTTTCTTCTTACGGCTGTTATTAGGCTAAAATATATTCACTTCGAAAAAAAGGCTAACCCCACGGATCATTTTCGAGCTTTTTGCGTACTACAGTGATCTTCAAACAAGCTTAACTTTCGGAAACAAATCGATCGGTTTGCGGTTAATTTCTTTTGACTTCTCCGACAAACAAATGATAAGTCTATAAAGTATAAAGCAGGTTTTTATGTTTTTTTTTAATTTACCAAAGTTTTTTAATTCGTTTTTTTTTTCGCCGTAAATTAAAAGTTATAAAAATTGATAGTTTAAAAATAAAAACTCGTTGAAGTTTTTTTTTTTTTTTTTTTTTTAATCGTAATCGGTTAGAGGTGTTCGCACAAATCTGGTTATTTATTTTTCTTTTGTTTTTTTTTGTTTTTTTTTGTGAAAGCAACATCTTGTACCGTGTTTATTTGCTTACGAAGATGCGCAGTTTGTTTTTATAGATATCTGCTTATTCCGTTAGTTCTGATAAACTGTGTTGTGGAATTCTTAAGAATGTTGATGGAGTTATTATTAGAGGGGGTCGGTGTGGTGAGAGTACTGGGCAGTCGCACAGTATGTGGGAAGTTGAGGGAGCAACACCTTGGCTACAGAAGGGGCAATTCGTAGGAGGTGGGGTTCTTTGTAAAATAAAATTATGCGACATGGCTATGTAAGTGCGCAGAAATCTCTACGGGAAATGATTTTTTCTGGCCACCATGGTTCGGTTGAGGGTTTAATTAACCTTCAGAAAGTCTGACACGAGGACCATTGGGCTTTCCATGAGGACGTGAGATTATTGAAGTTTATGTTCGATAGATAAGGTGGAGGAGGGCTATTACTTGGCAAGGGGCAATATATTGCTATCGACGTGTTCATTTACAGAAATCCCAGCATGGCTGGGCACCCACAAAAAGGGTCTCTTAATAAGTTCGTATAATACCTGCTCGGTTCGAATTGCTACAGGATGTTTAGTAAGGGGATTAGAGATTGTCAATAAAGCCGCGAATGAAATATACGCTCTGTAGAAAGAAAATATTCCAAACAGAAAAATACTGCGTATATTTCAGCATCCAGTATCGAGCAATTGCCATTCAGTCGAATGCTTCGAATTACGTCGCAGACTTCAAAGGAACAAAGTAACCTCTGGGATAGCCTTGGCAGCATTCGTGAAGAAAATGAGGTGGTCGGCGGGGTATTTTTGTATTGTTGCTGCTGTCAACTGAACGATATTCGGGTGCAGGGGTTTATTATACTTCGTCAGGGAAAAGTTAACATCATTGTTTAGAGGGGCTCACTGCGGAATCGCGGTGTTAAGAGCTAGGTCAGGGAAGGGGATTACGCTCACATTGTGCTGCGATAGGAGGGCCAAGATTTCTGGGAGAGGGTCATTAGGGAACTCTGGGGTGTTGGGGAGGTCATTTGTGTGAATAGGAAAGGAACCATTACTAGAGAAAAGAGCGAGAGTCTCACGGTGGTAATAAAATATTCGGAAATACTTTTTAGTGGGGGAGTGCCTGATAAGGCACACAAACTTACAGACAGGGAAGTTCTATGTGCGCCAAGTATCATGCGGAGCGCCGCGTGGTGTATTGAATCAAGGGATTTTGTTTTTGAGCTCGTCAATGAGAGAGACCTTTACTCAGGAATAGTCTGTTGGGGAAAAGTTAGGATTTTGTCCTTATAAAGATTAAACTTTTTTTTAAAAATTGCATCACTGACGACGTAAATGGTGTCACGCGCACTGTTCATAAATTCCTGACTAATTGTAAGTTAGTTAAATAATCTTCGATTGACTTTCAAAATATCTTCTTGTTCGGCGTGTCGTACTCAGTGTTTTGCGCCTAGACAATCACGTATTGTGGCTTCTTGCCGCCTGCATTAGCTGTTCCATTGATAATTTTCTAGTCCACTATCGGACATTCCTGGACCGTGATTCTCCGTCTTCGACCTATTCCTCGTTTCCCTTCTATTTTTCTCCGAATAATCAGACGTAATAGTTCATATTTTTGTTCTCGTATAATATGACCAAAATACTTCGTTTTTCTTGTTTTTTAACCGACTTCAAAAAAGGAGGAGGTATTCAATTCGACTGTATTTTTTTTTTTTTTTTTTATTATGTGTGTTACCACAGAACTTTCTTCTAGATGAACCGATTTTGATGATTCTTCTTTTATTTGAAAGGTGGTATTTGTCATGCGGTCCCATTTAAATTTGATCAAGGTCTGACCGATAGTTTTTGAGTTATCCTTAATAATGCGGGAGATTGAAGCTTTTTGGACGCTTTTCATTCATGATTGTTTTCACCGTCGGATTAGATTTTTGACTTAAAATACTATAAATTTGCCAAATTACCATGGAAATGTAACTTTTGGTGTTTTTACCGTGGAAATATCTGTTCTTATTAAAATGTTTTAATTTAATTGAATAAAAATGCACTAAAAAGTAAAAAATAAAATGCTTTTTTACAAAAAATAAATACCGACTTCAAGGTTTATTATAAAAATTTAAAAATGCACTAAAAAGTAAAAAATAATTACTCCCGATAAAATATATATATCAGAGTGATATAACTTAAGGTGATATCGTAATTCTTATACAACATTAATTTTTTGGAGTTGGCATCAAATTCATATTAAAAGAATAATTAAAAACTGCATTAAATGTTGATTAAATTGTTCCTAACATGAATTTAATTCCAACTCCAAAAAGTTAATGTTGTATAAGAATTACGATATCACCTTAAGTTATATCACTCTGATATATATATTTTATCGGGAGTAATTATTTTTTACTTTTTAGTGCATTTTTAAATTTTTATAATAAACCTTGAAGTCGGTATTTATTTTTTGTAAAAAAGCATTTTATTTTTGTTTCTTCAATTATCTTCCTTTCCGTTCTAGATCTCTTTAGCACATCTTCATTAGTGTACTTCCCAAAATATCTTCAGAGCTCTTTAAGTGTTCCCCCCCCCCTAAATAGTAAATTACGTAGCCCAAGCCGCAAAGATTTTTGGAAAATCACTAAATTATATAAACAGCGTTCTTGTAGCATTCTGCCGCTGTGACATCCAAGAAAAAGTGGACGTACGAGTATTAACCTATCTTTTTCAGAACTCCCAGTCATAAAATGATAGCCCCTAAAAATATTTCAACAATAAAATTAAACATGCGATTGACAGCTATCTCGGCATCGGATCTAAACTTAAAACTGTTTACCATAGTTATTGTAAATAACGCTATTACTATTTTAAAATATAAAAATACTCTGATGATTTCGATGAAATACCACAGAAGTATAATTAAAACCTTCCCTAATAAAGCCGTTATATAGCTGACCGTTATTGTTAATTATTTTATTTTTTTGGAGTATTTTTCCACTAGCTGGACCGAATCAATTGTTATCCCCCTGTACCGAAACCGAAGATGATACTTAAGCTATTAATTATAGACCAATTTCGCCGACTTGCAATCTCGGAAAAGTTGCTGAAAAACTAATACTATCTCAACTGAACGAGTTTTGTACGGCTAATCAAATTCTTATCCTTTACCAATTCGGTTTTGTTAACAATCCTACCAAATGTTCTACAAATTAGCGGAATTTCTAAGACCATTATAGACAATAATTTCATTTCAACATTCCGGCCTGCTATTCCCTGATATTGAAAAAACGTTCGACGTGAAGTGGCGTTTAGGTATAATTTATAAATTAATTTAAAAAAAAAAAAAAAAAAAACCTTCTGTATTATCTAATAAAACTGATTAATGACTTTTTTACGAGATAGAACTGTTACCGTTAAAATAAACTGCGTAAAATCAACAAACCAAAGCAGTCAACTCAGGTGTTCCACTAGGCAGCATATTTGGCCTGTTTCTGTTTAATTTATACTCGAATGATTTCTCTGTTCTGAAAGATGTAGCTCTTCGTTGGCGTACCCAGAAAAGAAAAAAAAAAAAAAAAAAAAAAAAGATGTTTTAGGATAGCTATGTATGCTGATGACTCCGTAATTTTTTTCATTCGTCATACGGAATCGAGGCTTTTAGACCAATAAATAGCTACGGTAATAAAATTAAACGTCTTTTTAAAAAATGGCAATTCTCATTTCATCCTATCTTCAATAAAAGTGATAAAATCTCTGCTGTAAATAAGCTTAATTGTATGCAAGATCGAAAGCGAAAAGAAGGGAGTAGAGAATGATTGATTTTGAGTCTAATTAAGGAAACAACAGTGGAACCACGACAGACGGGAATAGAATGAAACCAAATAATACTTAAGAACGCAGAAAAAGATATAACATTTCATAAACGCATGATAATCGTTTTCTCAATTGCATTATTTAAATGTAGAGGGCAATGAAGGGGGAAGGAAATAAAAACGAAAACGAGTAGAAAATAGTAGAATATGGCCAGATGAATAATGGGGACAACAACAGAACGATGAAGTGAAGGAAACAAGCTATGGATTAGAAGGAAGAATGGGTTGAACAGACGATAGGCGGAGCGATTGTTCGAAAAGAAAAAAGCGTAAAAATCAGACCAGATCTCAGATAAAAACTTTTAAGATTAACATATTGGAAGAAGATAGGAGCATGGGAGTTTTCTCAAGAAAAGAGGTGGGAAAAAGCAGAAACCGAGTCAAAGGATCAGCAGCTTCACAGCCCCAGAGCTGCCGGAATGGCTAGGAATCTGCAACGAATCAATGCGAATCGAACAGGAGTGAGTACGTACGAGTAAATGTTATACGGGAAATAATAAAAATAAGGAAATGATCAGGGAGGAAAGAATGAATTGAAGAGTACTCATAGAGTCGGAAATAATCAAAAGAATCGGAAGAAAGTTAATTAGGCAAAAATGTTTCGACCAGTGCAGAATGTTGAAAAATTTTAAAACAAACTTATTTCATCTGGTTAATAAAGTGTCTTTAAATATCGGCCACTTGTTGGTCCATGAATATAGGATATTAACTGAACGATATTTAACTGGCGAACGAAATGAAGAGTAAATTTTGTTGAAAGTGATTAATAAAAGCTATCTAGCAATTCGGACCATGAAGGCTTTGAGTACGGTGGAAGGTAAATGAATAAATAAAAATTCTTTTTTAAAAAACTGCTTTCAACATCTACATTATTCATTTACTTAAGAAAAAACAATGTGCTAATATTTTTAATAACAAAAACTGTAACACCATTAAAAAAATATTAAAAAACAATGTACTTTTTAAATGCGCCAGAAAATAATAATAAATTCTAGAATGATAGTTTTAAAAGGTTACTAAATTAAAATATCTAAACGAACGAGTATAAAACTAAAACACCTGCGTTTTTATACCATCATTTAGTAATATCTTTTTAAATTATCATTCGAGATTTTTCTTTTATTTGTCAGTTCATTTAAAAAATAAAAATTAAACAAAAAATATTTGTTTAGTTTAGTCATAGATTATTATTAAAAATATTAGCACATTGTTTTTTCTTAAGTAAATTAATGTAGTAAATGTTAAATAAAAGCGTTTTTGTAACAAGCATTAAAACTAAAATAAAAATTCTTTCTAATGTAAATTCATGAGTAACGACAAACGGTAAAACTAAAATAACAATTCTTTCTTAAGTAATTTTGGCTGATTTGCGGCTAGGTCGATTACTTCATTGAAGTCAACATTCAGTAAAACGTCTTTTTCGATTACTCATTAACATAAAGCTAGACAGCAAGTTTTGCTTTAAACTTATTCGTAAACGATTTTTTATATACCTTAATTTTGAGAAACTGCGCTCGCATGAGACTTGAGTCACTGATTGTATCACCAAATATTTATAGTCTAAGCCTATACTTGAATAAGCTGTTGTTAAAAGGCTGCATTTTTTCATATTTCAAAGTTTGTAGAATAAGATGCTATATGTAGTTTTTTTCGCAAACGTTTATTTAATGCCTTAAAACGTACAAAACTGACTGAAGAAAATTGAAAAAAAGTGGAAAAACATCAAACATTTTTAAAAATCGTAAAATCATTTTTTTTCTAGTTGTTATTTTTGTTTTGAATTTTTTAATGATTTTTCATTTGCTTCGGGTAATTTTTGAGCATGGACTTTTTTTTATTTTTCAGAACTTCGGTTTTTTTTCTTCGTTGGAGAGTTGATTTTTTCCTTTTCTTTTTGATCGTAGTTTCAGTTTTCTTCTTTCTCTCTCGTGGCAACATTGCTGCGGACTCCTCTTCACCAACATTGCTGCATTCGACTGTTTTTTCGGCTTACGTTGGTCAGGTTTAAGAGCTACGGAATTGCGTTTTAGATAATATAAAAAAATGGACCGGAATTAAGAAAACAGAAGATCTAGTCAGAAGAGCAAAAGATCGAAATCAATTCCAGCAGATAATCCAATCCATACATGATGATTAAGCAATACCCGAATCGGGTGGCACGAGAAGAAGAAGAAGAAGAAGAAGAAGATATAAAAAAGCAATATTATCGTACAGGTACACACTACTTCCTTTGTAATGATAATAAACAAAAATGGGGTAAGTAGTTTGTTAGTGGTACATTTCGCTGTGTATGTGGGTGAAACTTTGCCCCTTTGGAGTCGACAAATTTTTTGCAGGTGATTTAATTTTTTTTATACTGGAAATGATGATACTTTTTAATGCCTATTAAGAAAGCAATACCGAATTAATAATGTGATAAAATTAAAATTTAAGAGGCGAAAATACGGGATCATGACAATTCGCCTATAGTGTAACAGTTGATAAAAATCTTGAAATTTTGTGTTCCATATTCACTATTCGATTATGCTTGAGTTCGCGGCAACATTGATTTTTTTATGGCTGGATCGATTAACAATTTCTTTAAAATCTTCGTAGCAATCAACGTTTGAGCGACCAAATTCGAATTTAACTGGGCCAAAATTTGGCAACGATGCCTTCTATTGAGTGGGCAGCACGTTATATACAGGCATGCGCGGTACAGTAGTACATTACGGTAGTATTACTTCGTACAAACTTTAAACGCGTTTTTCTTAAAAACTCGTTTTCGCACTACCCCGGGGTTATTTTCTGATTTACATTACGGACTTAAATGGGCTATAGCCCGCAGCGGCAAAATTCGAAGTGGGCCGAATTTGTATGAGTTAGAAAATTATTTTCTTTTGAAAAATATTTTTAAAATCTCCAAAATATTATTTCATATTATGGCGTGTCAGCCGTAGCAGGGTAGTAGAGGAATGTGATAAAATAATTTTTTAACTTGCATTAATGTACAGAAAAGTTAAAAATCGATTCAGGTAAAATTTCCAAATGATTATAGAGACAAATGACATGTAAGCGCGGGGGGGGAATCGAGAAATGAATTTAAAATTAACCAAGTGTAAACCGGAACGTGCATTATTATTAGGCAAAACGGTGTTTTACATTAGCAGTTAAAGGGAATTCTCGAAGTGCGCACAAATGATAAGAGGTCAAACAAGACTGGAAGAAAAACTGAAAATTCATAAATGTAGTAGCGGTATCTCATTGATACGACAGAAGTTGGAAGATTTTTCGAAGAATTATTTATATTATTTCTTGCCGTACCAAACGATGAAAGATGCTCGAAGCAGAGTGGTGCAGTGGAAGCGTGCGGGGCCCGTAACAATCTGTTGAAACTATTCTGAATACTGAATTTAACGAATAAACACGCTAACGGCGAAAATAATATATTACGAATACACGAGTACTTTACTTAATTTGTAATCATTTAACAAACAAACGTAAGAACTCACTATACTTGGAAAACCCAACTCTAACAACACTACAAAAAATACAATAACAATAACGTGATAACAGGATGGGAAAAAACACAAAAAAAGATTAGCGCTGAATAAAATTTATCACTTATCGATCAATGGATGCATAAAATTTGGCGTGGTATTTTAAAATAAGAATTCAACTTTAATCTGAACAATTTCAAAACAGCGAAAAACCTCATAGATAATTACTCTACAGATCTTGAAGATTCATTAACTTCAAAATGTATTCATTTTCTTTCATACATACGTGATAAACTTCGTTTAGTTAAATTTAATTTGAAGAACAGAAATTTAAACGAAAATATTAAAAAAAATTGTGTCTATGTTCAAATAACCCTAAAACTGAAAATAATCATAATGATGAAAATATTATTATTCAAATGGCAAATTAAATACGAAGTAAACATTTGAAAGATGTATTTCCTACTTTAGAGATTTCGTTTAGAATTTATCTTTCATTATTTTCAACAAACTGCTTTCCTGCAATGAAAAGGATTAACAATTTTTTCAAATCAACAATGTCTCAGCAAAAGTTAAATGATTTATCTATTTTATTTATTGAAGAACAGTTAGTAAAGACTTTAAACTTTGGTGTATGATAAATGAATTAGCACCTTTAAAATTGCGTCGTAAAAAATGTAAACTTTAATTGACACGTGTAAAAATAACGTATGTATAGATTTATAAAAAAGTTTAGGTATGTTTTGAAAATGTATTAAATTTTTAAATTGAAAACTTTGAAAACTTTTATGTCATTTCTTACTTCAGTTACTCGATTGTATTTTTTATTATTTTAATTTATAAATTATTTTAAGGGCGGCGGAAATTACTGAGCCCACAGCGGCATTTGACTACGATCCGGCCCTCTTTATGCGATTAAATAATAATATGAATAAAAAAGAATAATTAGGATTTATTTGTCTTGAAGGATAAACTAAAAAAAAAAGAAGCAATATATTTATTGGAAGGTATTAATATTTTATTACACTACAGTTTTATTTCTAATAATTTAAAAATTTAACATTATATGAAGTTATTTTTATCGAACGTTGTCCATTAGTGTAAACTGTCATACTGATGAATTAATCTTGTAAAAAAACAATATTTATTTATTGAAAATTGAAAACTTACTGCATATTCTTGAATTATTATAATAGACGAAATGATAAAAAAAAAAGAAAGAAAGTAGAAGCTTTCTATTTCATGCGGAGATGCTTTAAATATCAATTGAGATCTGACGAGTTACCGACAAACATATCGGAGTTAAAAAAACACCGGTTTATTGAGAATAGGCTTTTTTTTCTTCTCTTGTTTGCCACTCATTAGTGCCACAATAATTGAAGATTAAAACTTTTTCCAAGAGCGACAATATATCGTATGCGGAACATGCACTGGAAACAAGAGGCATTACCTATAGTGTAAATAAAGAAATGGGTTTAAAAGGGATATTTCTAAGCTTGCTGAATTGTGGAATGTAATCCGGTCATGCTGAACAATTATAAGAAGTAGTCTCCGGGGGCAGAATTATGTATAAAAAAGAAAAGGGGCTACTGTAAACTGCAAAAGTTTTATAAACGCGAAAGAAATAAGTGTCAGTAATGATAATACGCCTGAAAGAGGGTTTTTTTTTTTGAAAAGAAATCTTATCTTCAGCAACAAATTATAGTTTATGCGTTCTCGTAATAAAATAGTCTCGAAGGGATTTTTCGTCAAAGTCACGGTATTATCCCTGATATTGTAAAGCAAATTTCGAATTTCGAATTTTTTGAAAGCAGAAAGCGCAATGAAAATAGTATTCGCTTACCGGAAATATTGTCGATAGTTAGTGTTTTAAAATGTTTACGAATTAAACATAGAATCAGAAAATTCTAGTGTGTTAACTAGAGTGGAATTATTTGCGGTTCCCGCTACAATATGAATATCAAACGGGATCGACAGCTAATTAATAGAGGAAAAAAACTCAAACAACGATGGTATCAATCCGAGGAATTATGATTATACACGCGTGCCTTGGAAAAATCTGAGAAATATTACACCGAAAGAAAGTATCCGAAAGAAATCGCAACAGCTTGCTCCAAGAAGAATGATTAAACAGAAAGTGGCAATTCGAAGAAGAAGAAGGTAGAGCGGTGAAAATTAGGGAAATCGGTAATTACTTCAAGCACACTGAAGTTGGCCGTGCGAATTCGCGAAAATAAAATGATTGCCATCGCAATTAGAGAATAGGAAGAAATAATTAGGTGGAATTTGTGTTCTCATTTAGAAAAAGCTTACGCGAAGTGGAACGAAGAATAAGAAAAACCGAAAAATCTCGGTACGGATATTACGCAAATTTGTCAATTTTTTCGGAATTTTACACTAACAAAACGTGCAAACTGAGATGTCCGGAATGGAAATCATCGATATTGCAACATGCTATCATGTTTGGCCAAAAATTAATTTGAAAACAGAAAAAAAAAAAAACGTTTTCAAATAACGCCCATGCCGGCAATTTGAGTCGCCTTTTTTTTTACAGAGTATTATTTCGAAGTCTTTTTCTCTGAAAATTTCATTGCGATTTTGACAGGTCGTACGATATTTTCGAAATCCACAAAAAATCGTCCAAAACCAAACAACGTGTATTTTTCCATCGCGTATGATAATAAAATGATAAATAATTATGAGCAAAAAACAATATTTGAAGTGTAAAGAAATATCTATTAGAAGCATTTTCGAAAATATCCCATCTTCAGCGGGCGAAAAAGATAAAGAAAATATTAATAAAGACGAAACAAAGCAATATAATAATGGTCAATGTGAATTCGAAAAAGACCTTTGAATTGCTTATCTTTGCGGGGAAAGACAAATATCATAACGGACAACGGGCGTGTCCGAATTAGAAAGAAACATAAAATTAAAAAGGCGGTGTATTCTGCGGAGTTGTTCTTTACTTTGTATAAGTGCACTTTTTTTTTTTCATCTTAGGTGAGAACATTTTTTTTTTTTTAATATATATTTATATTTATTTGAATGTTTATAATTATTCTTTAATTTTACCTGCTAGAAGTGGACAAACTCGTTTGTTTATAATTTGTTTCGGTACATGCCTCGCTTGATTGTTTTTATTTCTATTATTTTTTTTTTTTATTTTTTTTTTGCGAACGGGAGAAATTTATGAAGTTTTAAGGCGAATTTGTTCCCATTCGATTTTTGAAAAAATAAATTCCGACTCTACGTGATTAGCATCGCGGGCTTAAATTAAAACGTTAGGAGCGATCGTTATGTTCCGACTTTTTCCGGGAAATAATAAAACGGAAAGTTCGAATTTAAATAATATTCTCACAATATTTCTATTTTATTTTGTCTCTCGTAATTTATCCGTGACGAACGTATTGACATTTTTTCTTGAATTTTTGATGCTTTGTATAATTGTAATATCTAATTACGGTAGGTATGATCATCTCCCAAAGAGTTCATCGAACTCTCCTTTTGGAAATAGTAAATACGGCTAAATAAATCAAATAAAAAAAGGTGTAAAATACCGAGGAAACAGTAATTTTGGTATTATATGTTTGTTCAAAAATAGGCGGTAATACTATAAATAACGGCGTTGTAATTAGAACAGAATGTGACCAATAATGAATTGAATATTAACGGTATTTTTCTCGCGAAAAGAACAGGAACAGTTTTAATTGAGTGTCCTCGATTACCGATCGTTCTGGGGTGGGGGGGGGGTTACGTAACTAAGTTAATCGGAAATGTAATCACGTTTGATCATTATCTTTGGTTCTCTGAATCTTTAATCGTATTAAAAAAAAAAAAAAAAAAAAACCTTCATTATTAGCGAATAGAACGCGATTTATGGAACACCAAATGCGGAAGAAATTTTTTATTTTGGCAAACAGAGGTTACGTTGAATGCCGCATTAGCGACAATCACATCAGAAAAAAACCAGCTACCGTTTAGACAATGGTGTTTTTTTTAGGACCTGGTTTGAATCCTGCTGCCGTCGAGCCAAAAAAAAGGAAAAAAACGCAAGAATAAAAAAACATAAAAATGTTCTGTACCAGAGTGTGGAAATTATATCGGTGGTATGGTCGGCAACAGCCATTTATCTTTGTAAGATGTTTTTTAAAAGTCCGTTACTTTTTTTGGGGGGGGGGGTCGCCAACAAAGAGCTGTGGCCGATGGCCGACAAAAAATAATAATAGATTATTTAAATTAGTGTGCGATCAGCAATGGAAATAATGAAGAAACAGAACAACAGGATACGACGGCAATGGAAGAAGGGATACACGCAGATACGGAGTAGGAATATATTCTGAGAGTAAAGAAGAAACCTTCAGACGAGAGAGCTTGAAAAATAATTGATTATCATTACTGGGTGGACGTAGGGAACATACGGGGAATCCGTAAATGAAAAACAATAATGAGATGAGGAAAGGAAACCGACATGAGGAAGAAATAATGCAGTGCCGTAAAGCAGGAACTACGAAACTAAGAATAAGGGGAAGAAAGGATTGGATAGCTAGAAGGTGATTAGAAAAGGTATGAGTTTGATCGGAAGTTAAAATGGAATTTCTCAGATGTTAGAAGCATGTTACTGGCGATGTACTTGTCAACGAAGAGTCTACTGCATTACGCAAGACAAGTGGTCAACTCTTATAACATGACCTGTTGAGTTTGAAAATGGTCACGAAGAATGATACAATCGTAGATGGGGAAGCGAAAATGGGATTGCAAAAAACTCTTAGCATCAGAAGTGATTAGAAGTTTATTTTTGTCTCGAATTGTGGACATGAAAAAAATAGCTCGTAATATCGTAATGGAACAAGCCGGACGAAGTATGAAACATTTAGAGTAGCTATGAATAGGGATATGGGAAAAATACTCGAACAAACTATGAAGGAATTTTCTCTTCGATCTGTCGGTAAAAAAGGTGTGATTGAAAAGGAAATAAAGAATTAATAGTATTAAAGAATTCAAATAAAACCCAGCGGAAGAGCTTTATAGTGAGTAGGCAACAAAAATAAACGAAGAAGAAGAAGAAGTCTGTGAAATTAAAAAAAGCAAAATAAGGAAGTTTATTATAAGGTGTAAGTTGTGGAAAAAAATTGGCAAGTCGATTAGAAATATGAGAAAGGATGAGTGGTTTTCGTAAAAAGGGGCAAATTGATAATTTCGAAGTATGGACAATAAGCTTTGAGGAAGAAACTGGAAGATGCTTTATAAGAAAACGGTAACTTGGGTGACATCTACTTATTCGTAAAGGAGGAACGTTAGATCGACATGGATTGCAGAAGTGGGCGATTAAGGGGCAATGAAGACGGCAATTTCGAACATGGTTCGGTTTATAAAGGAGAGATCTGGAATAGTTACTGCAATTAAAGGAACCAGAATCCCGTTTAGAACTTATCAACAAAGATACAGGATAATTAGGGTTTTAGGATTTTCCCTCCACTTTGTTGATGAACTAGCTTTAAGTGGATTTAATCTTTTAAGAAGCTATTTCGAATCATCAAAAAAGACGCCGGTTTAGGGTACTTTCGAAGAACTTCTTTAGAAACACAGAGCGAGGGATATACGGGATGAAAGGAAGAAGGGTTGTCTTTTTTCTTTTTGCTATTGGAATAATAACAAAGGAGTTGTAAAAAATCACGAGAAGAATTTGAAGAAACTGGTGTCGCAACAGGAATACATATATCTTGAAAGGTGTGGAGCATTGATGATTTTTCGTAAAATAAAATAACACAGGTAAATTAGTTGTGCTATTTGATTAACTAGGTAGCGCGGTAGCCCAGTGGTTAAGGCGATTGGCTACCAAATCAAAGGTGTCATAGGTTATCGAGACTTGTGTCTCGTTCCGGATCGAAGTCGCTCCCAGGTATGTACCTAATCTCAAATTGAATTGGCTACTAGAGAAATCTGGGAAAGTAAAGGCGGATTTCAAGTAGAAAGGAACTGGCCTCCCTACTTTCATTAGTGCCGTTGAGCTTTGTACATTATGAAAAGCTTAATTACACAATCCATGATACCTTATCAACTTACTTTACTTTATATAATTAACTAGTTTAACATGTCTAGTCGTAATTATTTAATGATTTTTTTTTTTTTTTTTTTTTGATTTTTAGTTTTAAGGGTTACCTAATGAAAGCGATTAGAAAAATTGGACATTGAGTGCTTTGTTGAAGGGACACTAACGTATAGAATGCGGTCTAATCTGACATTGTATTAGCAGAAGAAGAGAGCCCTGTGTTTAAATATAATTAAGTGCAAGGTACTCAAATATCTCCTGTCGGTTAATTGGTTAATGAGTAATCAATAAACGTGAAACATCTTAAGATTGAATTTTAAATAAAATACGCTAGTAACATTTTTTCGGAAGAATATCCTCCTTTCTTTGAGAAAAGAGCAAAGAAAAACATACATACTAGAAGACAAATGTATAAGCCCGTCGTTCGAAACTGAAGGGGATTTAAATTATCATCCATCTTTAATATTTAGAGAAAACTGAAAAACTATCACTGTAGTGATATGAGAAAGCCGAACACATTCATTTACGTTTATATTTCATATCTGCTTTTCTATGAACTTTTTTATGTTTATTGAGAATGTTTTCTAGCGTCTTTCCTTATTTACCTATTACTAAAAAAAACAACAAAAAACGAAATAAACCTTAAACAGGGACATCGGCTACGCTGCAACATGGGTATACCGTATTTCGCTACGAGCACGTTTCATCACAAGCATGATTCGCCGAAATCACATTTCGTCGCAGACAACACATTACATTAAAAGCCACGATGTACTGACGATCATTGAATAATGGAATGACTTTGCAAATAAGTGTATTAATAATTTTAACCGGTTGCGTACTATTTTAAAATCAAAAACATTGTACAAAATGGAATTATTAGGAGAATATAACTTAATTAGGTTGTAATTAAAACTGTGCTCCGTTGACGTGTATATTTAAACGAATTTAGGCAATTATTCACAATTACTATGAAAAAAACAAAAAAAAAAAAAAGATCAAAGAAAGTGTAATTAAACATTAAATTTGCACTTTAATCTAGCAAAACAGTTTTATCGTGATGAAATTTTCTTCCAAGTCCCATCCCAGCTCAACGCTAATCGGCTGATGAACGGATTAAGTTTAGCGAGTTAGATTTTTAAACAAATTCGTCATACTTCGAGACGGTGGCTCCCTCTACAACGTAACACTCGGGCGGATATGTTGCCAGAACATTCGGGTTTCCTTTTTGCGGATGATTTTAAGATGTTTCACCGGTAACGTTTCTTTGAATACTTTCAGATTTTTGCGCGACATGCAATAGTGATTTGCACGGTTCTGGCGATCTGTTGCGACCGCGGCCGGAGTCTGAAATTTCACATGGTATTTAACGTGGACAAGAATAAAGCAGATCTGACGATTTCCGAAGAATCGGACTTCGACATGACGTTGAACACTAATTTGAAGAATTCTTCTCATGCGGAAAAACCCGTTCGCAAGGCAACAACCAGCGCGCCACCTAGCACCGTCGTCACCTCCGAGAAGTCCACAACCCATCCTTGGCAGGAAATCGATGAGACTAGAATGTCCGGCAAATTAGACTGGTTCGATTTCGCGCCGTACCCGCTGAAAAACGTTCCGTTCGCCAGGAAGAATAGCCAACCTGAAATTGAGCCGGATGCCGCTACTACACTGACCGCAACTGTGCTAGCCGAGGTAACGAATGTTTTTTCGAATATGATAAGTGGACACCGAGTGCACGGCGCAAGTTCAAATCGATTTTATTACGTTAAAAAGTAATAACGTACACTAATGATCGAGTTGAGTGAACTGAAAATTTGAATACATTAACGTATTTGAAGACGCTGCTACGCAGCTCTCTGCCGACAACTCTCCGAAACGTGTCCGCGATGACAAATAAGGGTAAATGTAGACGGGTACCGGAGAAATGCAACCAGTGAGAATATGAACGGGGAGATGATTGCTCGGAATAGAGGTTCGTTTTTAGAAAAGTATCTGATATTAAAAAAAGAGAAACGGCTGGTAGTGAAATTACCGGAATTCAGGTTCTACAGAAATATTCTTCTTAGCGTTGAAAGATACAAACTTTTCATTTATAAAGTAATACTAAAGACTGCTTGATGGACAGTCTTATGTTGTGGCATATATTGATAAGCAATATCAAGACCAATAATTGACTTATCATCTCTCTGTCCTGCGCTTGCCTAACTTTAATAGTCACGTATAAAAGACACGAAACGAGCTGCTAAACATTTAGAGTCTGAAAAACATATTAACTTGAGAACAATCTTTAATGAAACAGAACGTTAGCTGGTGCTCTTAATTGTGCAAGAAGCAAATTGGGCACGTAGCTATTGGCCCGTCACAAGTTGCATTTTTTCATAGTCGAATTGACAGATAGCTAGCTGGTTTTAAATTAACGTAAAGTTACTAAAGTTTTATAAGAAAATGAATTGACCATATTGATCTATTAGGCTGATTTAATTCTGAAGACCGGAAAGTTTGACTAGACGTTTTTGTTTATTTGAAAGTTGCAGAAATATAAACCGTATTCTAATCTTGCGTGTATTTTTGGAAGTCGAAACTTTGATTTTGTGCCGGAAATATCACTTTAGGATTAAATAATCGACTTTGGTTGAAAGTTTTTTCAGACATCCGTAAAGATGAGTATAACGAGAGTTTATGCGTAAGATGGACACAATTCGCTGATCAGACGGTTGGGGGTGTAAAAGGGCCGTAAATTATACAAATTACTACCGGCTACAGTGAAGTATTATTTTTTTTCTTTTTGGACTCGCTAACAAAAAGCATGTTGATCCATGTTCGACAAAAAAGAAAAGTAACGTTGCATTAGTTATTTAGATTCGTATGCGGTCAGCTACAGCAACAATGACGGAACCGAGAGGAGTGATAACCGATGGCGAAGGAAAGGTACAGATGCAGCACTATAAGGGGAGCAGGAATACTCGTAGAAGCTGAGAGTAGAGAAGGAACTACAGACCAGAACATTCGAAAAAGATGCGGTTAGAATTAAAATTCGTGATTATCATTGGGGGGGATGTAGCGGACAATAAGGAAAGTCTGAAAGTGAAACACGATAGCAGGATGAAGTAAGTAAGGCTATGATCGAAATGCAATCGACATGAAGAGAGAGGAAATAATATAGCACTACGGTAAACAAGGATTAACTTTAAGATACGGCTGAATGGAAAGAGGAAAATTGTTTAGAAAAGGGGAAAAGGTATGAGTCTGACCGAAAACTTATAATTGAACTTTTTATACAAAATATAAGTAAGTTATTGGCAGTGTACTTGTTAATAGTCCGTTAACAGCTCTACACCTGAAGACAATTGATCAGCCCTTTTATTTTATTCTATGCCAACATGGCCTGGAATCCAAAGGAACTCATTCTGAATATGGTAAGTTTGGAAAAGATTATGGTTAATCGAACGAATACGAAGAATGAAAGGATCACTGGAAGGATGAGGAAGATGCGATAGTTAGCAAAACACAGCATCAGAGATTATTAGAAATTTATTATTGTTTCGTACTAAGGATTCTCCGTAATATCGCAACAGACTCGGCAAAGAAAATGGAGCAGGTTGGAGGAAGTCTATAATTTTCAAAGTAGTTGTGAACAGAATACAGGAAGGATGCTTCACTGCCATGAGAGTCCTTCGATCCGTCAGTAAAACGAAGAGAATGAAAAAGAAATAGAGAGTTAATAATGTGACGAAATTGTTGATTAGGTTGTGGAGCGGATTTAGAGCAAGAGGAAAGATAAATTAGGGGGAAAGAGAAAATCTCTAAAATGAAAGGTAAAGTAAGCGAGTTTATTGTTGTGGGTTATAATTGGTGGAAGAAATTTGGCAAGTCGATTTAAGATATGAGAAAGAAGGGGGATTTTTTTTTAAGCGAATCGCCAATTCCAAAGTACGGACGAGTAGGAAAAAATAAGTTTTAAAGAAGAAACTAAGATCTACGTATATCACACTATCGGCATTATTAGCATACTGTTGGAGATATCACAGAGGCAACCGTAATAATGTAAGGGGTTACACTATAAGAAATTTTAGATGAAAAGACTGAGTGGTTGTTATTAAGGATCATGGGTGTCTTCAGTGGAGGGCAGGGGGAACTAACTTCCATAGAGCCTTGAAACTCTTCAATCAACTGGCCATAATGGGTATCCATAGGTGCATTATCGTGGACAATTTGGAAGATTTTTATCATAACGTAGTAAAACAATTTGCAAGAAACCCACGAAAATTTCGGCTGGCGACGCTCTTGTAAAGGATTACTATAATCTGATATGAATTACTGGTAATAAGCTTGTATAAATATATACATATATATATATATATATATATATATACATATACGTATGCACACACACACACACACACATACACACACATACACACATATATATATATATTTATATACTTATATACTAACTGAAATACCTGGCTGCCAGGGTGAAAAATATGTTTAACCGTATATAATAATTCAATTAAATTTTAATTTATTATTATTTAACAAAAATCACAAATCCTATATTAGTTATGATGTGATCAAAATAAAAAACATTTGATAAAAAAAGCTCAGTTGTGCTGCATGTAATTTAGCAAGGAAAAAAAAATTGAATCATACTAACTCTTTCATATAAATAAAAAATAATCGTTATAAAATATAAATTGTTCCATATGTTGCGAAACCGAATAATTTAATAATTAAAAAAAAATAAATAAAACTGTCGAAAATATACCAACATGTTATACCTTCATTCTAAATTCTTGATAACGGTAGAATATTTTAAATGTAAATAAATATTCAGATTAGTTTAAACCATACGCATATATACATCGCCTTAAGTTAATAGTTTATTACCCCAAAAGGAGACTAAAAATACAAACGAATATTGTAGTGGCAATGATTACTTAAAATTTGTGTAGTAAAAATTTAATCTGGGATGGCATGCGATTAAATAAGTTATGGTTCCTGCATATCTGACATTCTCGAACGTGATCCGCAAAACATATTAAAATTTGGCTGAATCCAGCATGACGTCTAACTAAAAATTTGTGATCCACGTGTAGTGATAGCGTAGAGTTATTCTGATCATTCTACTTCCTATATCGAGTAAAAATTATCTTGTTTTCACAAAACGACTTCAAAGAAATCAGCAAAAGAGAAAAAAAAAAAAATCTGTTCCAGGGTTCGCGCGAAAGTGCAAAAATATAACCGACTAGGAGCCCCTTTGCGGATGAAATAACCAACCCTTGGTGGTGAAAGGCGTGAAGACGGAAGGGGAGCAACGTTTGTTTGGTCATTTAAATAAGATTCCGGTTGTTGGGTAAACATCGGTGCAGACAGACGAAACGGGACGCGATGAAATCATTTTTTTTTTCCATCGTGGAAATTCGAATTTTAATATCGGTTAAACCGCATTCAATTTTTGGCGGGATTAATTTGTAATTTGCTTAGCTCTCGCGTCCTTGTTCCGATTCAGCAAAGGCTACAGAATTTGTTGACGTTCGTTTCCGTGTCCGCTGGTTCCCTTTCAAACGTCTTCTATGCCAATTTATTTCTGCCGGCAGGGACTAGTTGTGGCAGGACTGCTTGACTCTCCATTATTTATACAATTTACAATATAATTTTAAATGGAAATTAGTTCAAACCGGATTTCAGTTCGATTTATAATCATTTCGGTTGACGTTAATTTATCTTTTTCTTTAAGTTTTTTTTATTTCGACGCATTTATGTTTTGTTTTTTTTTGTTTTTTTTGTTGTTTTTTTCCCTGGTTTTCTTTTTGTTCCTTTAGGATCAACACAAAACGATATAGAAACTGTAAAAAAAGATTCCCCTTTTTTTTCGAGTTATTAATCAACTATCGAATATGTAAAATGATAAGATTGTAACGGTTGCTGCGGTACATAATGATTTTAAAATTGCAAACATTTTTTATCGATACTTACATATATCCAATGCGCTGACTTTAGGTGAAAAATATTTATTTTTATTTGTTTTTTTTTTTTTTTAAAAAAAAAAGTGAAAATTTTACCGGAAAAAAATAAAACTTAACCAAAAACGATGAAGAAATTAGTTTTTTTTAAAAAGAAGGATAAATTTTCATTTATACTACATGGGTGTTCGGATCTCGTAATAGGGACGCTCTCTGGGACTCTGGGACTTTTTGTAATACTTATAGAAGACTAAATTTCAATTGATTATGTCATTCACGAAAAAATTAATTTACCCTCTGCGAGGAAAAGTTTTTTAATACAGCTTTTTTTCATATCACTCCGGGCACAAGGATACCCTTATTCAGTTGGCGATTTAAGATATTTGCGGAATTCGTTGCGAAATAAATGCGTCGTTCGATTCAACGGTCCAAATTAACTTCTTTGGGTCATTTTTCTAGAAATTTATTAAGAGCATTTACCACGCAGTAATAGGACAACAGATGATTGCTTCAGTTCCTTTTTTTCCCCTGATACTGGAATTACCAGTTATTTTCTATTTTGTAGGGATTTTTTTAAAAATAATTAGTAAATACGTTTTAGTCGACGGATATCGATGCTTTAGCAAAGAAAGAATGAACGCTGTTTGGTTTTGTTTTGGTTTCGGGTATAATCGTAATAAATAAATTACGGATACACACAATTGTGTTAAAAAGAATTTTATTTACTTAACCGAGGTCCTACCGATTGTGTTTCTTTCTTCTTGTCCCACATCTATAAATCGTTTATCCAGAAAAATTATACCCTAGCTACCTTTGTTGATATTTATAGTGCCTTTGACAGCGTCCACCTTCCAACTCTTAAGAGCAGAATGTTATCTATTAATTTACCTTCTCACTTCACATCCTTAATCATGAGTCTTTTCCTAAGTAGAACTGTTACTCTAAGATTTCCTTCCTTTTCAGAGTCACGAAAGGTTTTTCGAGGCCTCCCGCAAGGTTCTTGTCTTAGTCCTACGCTCTTCAATATTTATTCTCTTGGTGTCGCCTCTCTTAATCTACCTTCTACTTCCTTATTTTTTGCAGATGACATTCTACTTTTTTCAGCTGCTCCTAGCATTCTAAATGCTTGCAATAACATGCAAGAATCTTTGAACATTCTGCAGAGTTCTCTTTCTCAAATCCATCTATATATCTCTCCTCCAAAATCTTCATGCATTGTTTTCACATTTCGTTCCTATAATCCTGAGTCAATCAACATAAATATCGACAATACACCTATACCTGTTGTTTCCTCCTTCCGCTACTTAGGAATCTTTCTGAATAGTCGTTTATCCTTTACTGAGCATATTAATTACCTCCATTCGTCTACTCTAGAACGTTTGAATATTTTAAAGTCTTTATCTTCTTCCCATTGGGGAGGTGATCCTATGATACTTCTTATGCTCTACAAATCCATTGTTCGATCCAAACTTGATTTCTGTTGTTTTCTGTATGGTACTGCTGCTCGTTCTCCCCTAGCTAAATTAGATTTAGTTCAGAATGCAGCCCTGCGCTTATGTCTAGGAGTCTTAACATCCACTCCTATTCCTGCGATTTTAGCAGAGGCTAATGCGGCTCCTTTATCCATCCGTAGATCCTATCTCGCGTATCGGTTCCTTATTAAACGTCTACATATTTACCCAAACAATCTTGTCCCTGCATATTCTTCTCTCTTGCAAGATTGGCGTTTTTCCTCTAATAAAGTTCCCATTCTCTGCCACATTGCCTCGCGTCTTATTAAGTTTTCGCCCTTCATCCTAACTTTCGATAAACTTCCATTTTTCCAGTTTGAGATATTAAATGTTATTCCTTCTCCTAATCTTTTTTCTTTGTCTTCTTATGTAAAATGTCTCCCTGCTCATGCAACAGTTTATGAATTTAACCAGGCAGTTTCATCATTCTTTGCTAACCATACCCTAATTTTTACGGATGGGTCCAAAATGGCACACGGAGTGGGTGCATCTATCTACATTCCTGCTCTTAACCATTCCAGCCTGTTCAAAATTCCTTCATTTTGTTCAATTTATTATGCGGAGACATTGGCATTACTACGTGCCATTTAGCTCATTCCATCTTTTCCTCAATGTAAAATGTTCCTCCTAATTTCTTATTGCAAAAGCGCCCTTCAGTGTATATCCTCTCCATATGTTCCTTCCTACTCTGATCCTATTATTCTGCGCATCCGATCACTGATTTTCAGCCTTTGTAGATTGCACTCATTAACCATCGACTTTCTTCGGATTCCTGGTCATGCCGGAATTGCGGGCAACGAAAAGGCGGATTATCTCGCTCGTTCGGCTATTTCTTCTGGGCGGCCAGTCGGACGGATTCCTTCTCATGAATTATTAAATATAGAAAAAAGTATCCAAAAGGCCAATTGGAAATCTTTTTATAAATCATCCTTCTCCAATCTTAATTCACAATATTTTTCCATTCACCCTAGTCCACCTACTCAACCATGGTATCTACATTTTCCGCACCTTCCCCGATTCATCATATCTGCTATCTGTCGTCTTCGATCTGGTCACAGTCGACTTCCTGCTTCATTGTACCGTTTCTCCATAGTGTTCTCTCCTATTTGTCCGATGTGTATCGATAACACAGTCGTACGTGACTCTGATCATGTATTCTTTGAATGCTCCTCTTTATCATCGGAAAGGGCAGCTCTATACGCGGAGCTTCTCTCACATGATGTTCCAACTCCATATTGTGTGTCCTTTATTCTCTCATTACAGTCAACGTTGATCATACCAATTGTAGCAAAATTCCTATCCTCCGTACTTCATTATATTAATATCTAATCCTTTCAGTAGTTCTCTTTGGCATTCCTAACTTATCGTGTCCAATTATTTCCAACAAACTTCTCTCTAAACGAAGAACACGCACTGATGTTGCAATTACAGTCACAAACAGGCACAGCTCGCAGTTAATTTTGCGGGCTCGCTGTCGCATTTGCGGCCCTAACGGTAGATAGGTGAACTCCTTGTCAGTCGGCACTGCGGGCGCTGCTGTTGCAGTGTGGCCATAGTGTTCGGTGAAAATTCTGCTCATTTTCTTTTAACAGAATGGTAGGCGCTGTTTCCGCAGTCGTCGCCATAAGTATGATTAATGTTTCACAATTAAAAACTATAAATTTTGCTTTATAGTGATGGAGAAAGTCATTGAACTTTCGGATAATTGTTTACGGACGCTAAGCGCTGTGCTCTATATAGGTTTCGTGCTTGATGGATCTAACTGCTTTTTAAACATCCCGTGTTTCTTCTTCCTTAATTATTTATAGCCAGATTCCTTTGTCCGTTTGTACTGTGGGCTCTGTAATTGCAGATGTGGCCATGGTATGGGACAGCTAACTCCTTTTGCTCTTACCTTCGTCATTCCTTTTCTTTTCAGGATGCATACGTTTGGCATTTTTCGACGATGATTGTTATTGTTTCTCCATCTTTGGTATAGCATTCTTTGTCAGATTCCATTCCTTGTTACTCCTAATTGCTGCTATGTACACACATGTTGATGGGTAATTGTCCGTTGCTGACAAGCCCAGGGAAAAACCCAAACAAGAAAAAAAAACGAAAAAAAAACAATATTTACTTAACGCTTCGGCCAGCTTACACTGACCATCGTCAGAAGCGTGATAGACAGTGTAAGCTGTCGGAAACGTTAATCAAATAAATGTTTTTTTTAACACAGTTGTATATCCGTAATTTATTTATTACTAGTATATTCATCGTGGAAGCTTTAATTCGGATATAATGTTGGATACGGTGATATAATTCAAGCAGCTCTATGGTACTGATGTGGTTTTCCTCATTACATGATATCGGCCATTTGTTTCAGTTTTGGTGAATTTTTCACAGTAGTTAGAATTAGAGGATACGGAAAGCGCCATCTCATTAATGCTGGCAACAAGAAGATCGTCTGTGGAAAAAATGGGGTGTTTTTGTATTTTTAGTTTTTTTCTGTTGATCAGATGAATCAGCAGAGATCGTGGGTTGATGGGGAAAGTAAAATTCTTCCAAAATTTCTTTTTGGATGATGTTACGAATATATCTACGATATCAAATTAAGATTTGTTACGGAGCTGTGTTTTTTAAAGGTGATTTTAATCGGGTTTTTTTTTTTTTTTTGAAAATTAATTGCCTTGCGGTATTTCCTCTAGGGGCCAACTCGTTTTTTAGCGGATGAAGCAAACGAATGCACAGCTGAAAAGCCACTTTTGCGATTTTTTGGTAAAAGTCCACAATATATGTTCCTTTACAATTTCGGTACTCCATCTTTCATCTCGGTAACCGCGAAGGTTTGAAGTTGCATATACTGTTTATAAGACGGATGGAGTACTACTGGTCGCCGTCGTACAAGTCCATTTGGGTTTACCGACCGATTTGTGATCATCGAAGAAGATTAACGCATAGTCAGTGGAAGAAAAACGTTCTCTTTTCAATCTAAGTAACTCGGGGTTGTCTATTAATGTACTATATACGGATATTGACAGAAAGTCGTTGATTTAATTTCTTTTCTAGAATCTTAATGTCTGGAACTTTATGTATGACACTGTGTGTACGCAGAAGTATCATCGAATCGGAATCACTTGTAATTAGGAATTGTAAAACGTTGGCCAGATTTCAAATGTAATTTTTGAATACATGCCACTGGCGGCTAGTGTTAAACTATGAGGATTTTGAATTCAGCTAGGTGCGGGAACGTACGGTTTATTATTTACTATCAGTATCATCTGTTTCCATATCAGAGGAACTAGTAGTACTATCAGTTACATTAATCAGCCCATTTAAATTGTTTTTCATGTGACGACTTTCAGGAGAGATAATGAGTTGATAAGTGTATTTTTGGGTTCAAGTTCGTTCGTTTAACCGATTCAATATAATTGATTTCGATAAATATTCAAGCGAGTAAAATAATATCGTATTTTTCCCGATTTATTTTTGGCGCTTTGATTGTTTTCAACGGTATTGTCTTCGGTTGATTTCGATTTCTTTGATTTTAAAGTATGTTCTTCTGGGTTTTTACACAAGGTCGCTTTGACGGACGAAAAGGAGTGAAAGAAGAAGCCACTCTCATTTAAATGAGGAGTCGAATGCGGAATTACTATTGTTCATAGACTGGGAATGCATTATTATTATCTTCGCGTTCATCCATTAAGGAGAGGACATTAGCGATATCTGCAGACGAAAAGCTATTATTAACAGTACACTGCGCTGTAAGATAGGCTTTGTGCTTACAAATCAGATTGAGCCTTCTGTGACAGCTGGTGTCATGTTAATAACTCTAATGATTCAGTGACAGATTCCTTTTTTTTTTTTACTTTTTTATTTCTTTTTGGAGTGTTAGGACGACGATGTTGCTGGATTAACCAAGCGGCGGATGTCGATCGTTTGGTTGTTAATCGTTATAATAATTCGGTTTTGCTCAAAAATATTGTTTACTATTTGTTTAGAAGTGAAAAAAGTAAAAAATCCTTGCTTTGACACGTGATATGTTTTAATATCTTTGTTGAAATGAGAAATGTAACGTTAAATTTGATCGCAGCTAATTCTGTAACCGGGGAAACATTCTAGCTCGCAAGTACGCTAACGCAGGAAGAACTCTAGGCTTTTATTTGAAGTCTGAAAAAAGTCCTTTTTGATAGACGTGAAAATAAAATTACCTTTTTTCCGGGTACATCACGTTTATAAATAAATGCAAACACAATGTACTTAATTACAGAGATGTTTTTTAAAGATTAATTAAAATGAATATGTTTTTATAAATTTTTATTCTAGAATATTACGAATAAATCGGGAAAATTTAAAACGCGAACATGAAATCGAGAATGTCCCGTGAAGGAAAAACAACAAAAGAAAAGTTTGCTTTTGTGTTTCCTTCGCGCGACACATTCCTGATTTCATGTTCGCGTTTTAAATTTTCCCGATTTATTCGTAATATTCTTTATAATTTATTCGTAACATTTATTACTATTCGGTTTCGCGTTTTATGTTGTAATTCTATTTTCCAGCTGATGATGAGCTTCGCCTGAAAATTTTTCTAAATAGTATTTCATACAGATTATAATACTTTTAGATTCTCGGTAGGTCAAATTCAAATGCAACAATAATTAAAAACTGCATTAAACATCTCTGTTGTTTTCAATACTTGGTTTATGGAAAATAAGCTATTGCGTTTTTACTTATTTAATATGGTTTCTGATTATTGTTGTAATTTGAATCCGAATCCAAAAAGTTAATATTCTTTAAGAGTTATCGTAATATCACGTTAAAACACTCTGAAGTATGTATATTATTTTTTATCAGATTTTTAAATTTTCAGTGTGTTTTTATTAAATTTTTATAGTAAATCTTGAAGTTGTTTTTTTTTTTTTTTTAAATCTGTTTTATATAAAATCTCACATACGGATGTATATATGTATACATTAATACGACATCACGCTTAAATCCGGAGGTAACATGAAAAAAAAATAATGTTTTTCAGTTGCGTTTTAAAAGACCGTATTTTACATTTCTGCGGCAATAAATTACTGAGTCTACTCTTGGCAAAAGAAAAGTTTATTTTAAGATGTGATTTTTCATATTTTTTTTTTTTTTTTTTTTTTTTTTGCCAAATTGCTCCTAGCTGATAACAGCTATCTGGCAATTTTAGTATTAGAGCGTAACATTGAGTAGCACTCTATCCAGCGACAGGTGCAGAAGATTACTTTTCCTTTTTGTTAGGCTAAGTCCATCGGCTTGACTCTGTCAAGCCGCCGAACTTCCATCGAATTATCCAACAATACGATCGCTAAGTAATTTGGATGTATCTCCAGTCTGCTAGCATACTTTTTTGCATCATTAGTTATTACTTCTAGCACGGTCTTGATTTTTAGATCTTCATGTAGTGTTAAGTTGGTGATATACCACGGAGCATTGACTATCATTCGAAGGATTTTATTCTGTATCCGTTGGATGATCGCTATATTGCTCTTTTTCGAGCAGCCCCATAAGGGGCAACCGTACCGCCAAATTGGCTTTAGGATTTGAGCGTATATTAATAGTTTATTTTCAGGAGATATTTCTGATTTTCTGTTTAATAGCCAGTACATTTGCTTCAGTTTTGCATTTAGTTCGATCCGTTTTGCTGTTATGTGTTTCTTCCATGTTAATCTTTGGTCGAGATACATACCAAGATATTTTACATCTGTGTGTTGTGGAACTGGAACATCATTCAGGATTATATCTTCCGTTGGCACAATTCTTCTGTTAGTAAAGATTACTCGCCTTGATTTGCTTTCATTAGTTTTAATCTTCCATTGGCTAAACCACGATGAGAGTTCAGTAACAGCTTCTTGAATGGTGTTACGCGCTTTAACCGGGCATACATCCGAGCATAAGATCGCGGTATCATCAGCAAATGTTGCTACCTGCACGTTGGAGGGCGTAGGAATATCTGACGTGTATATGAGATAGAGTAGTGGCCCCAGCACACTTCCCTGCGGAACGCCTGCTTTTATCGGATATATATCTGATGAGTCATCTCCATACTTCACAAAGAAGTATCTTTCGTGTAAGTATGACCAAAGTAATTGATATATTTCATGGGGAAAGTGACGTTTTATTTTGTGTAACAGACCGTCGTGCCAGACTTTGTCAAAAGCCTGGCTTATATCTAAAAACACTGCGTCACAGTACTTTTTCCCTTCGAGGGATGCCTCTATAGTGTTAACTATGCGGTGCACTTGTTCTGTTGTACCGTGCTTAGCTCTGAAACCGAACTGATGTTCCGGTATTAACTCTTTGTCGTTAATAATTGGCATTAACCGCTTCAGCAACAGCTTTTCATAAAGCTTAGAGACTACGGACAGCAAGGAGATGGGCCGATACGAGTCCGGTTCTGTCGGTGGTTTAAGCGGTTTCTTAATGACGATAATTTGTGACAGTTTTAGCTGTATCGGAAAATACCGTAGCCGGAGCATCGCATTGAAGACATATGTCAGAAATATAAAACCTTTTCTGGACAATTCCTTTAAAATCCGTGCCGTAATTAAGTCATAACCCGGAGATTTATGCGGATTTAAAGTTTTTACTAAGTTATTAATTTCCCCCGGAGATGTGAGTTTTATTGGTTTAGAAACATCATAACAGTAAGCATCAGGGGTCAGCGTTGAATTTCCAGGATATGGCTGAAATATGTTTGCGAAATGTTTTGCAAAGACTTCTGCTTTTTCTGAGTCCGTTTTAGCCCAAGTTCGACTTGATTTTCTTAACGGATGCACCGCATGTACAGGTCTTTTAAGATTTTTTGTTATTTTCCACAACGAGTAGTCATGTTGCGGCAGGGGCGATAGATTTGTTAACCTTTGTTTTAAGGATTTGTTTTTTAAATCTTGCAATAATTTCTTTAAAAACTTCGTCTGCTTATTTAATGCTGTTTTATGGGTAGGGTTTCTCGATAATTGCCATTGTTTTCTCAGTTTCCGTTTTAACTGGACCGCTTTTTTAATTTTATCTGGATAATAGATAACAGGCTCATAACCTCTTTCCTTTGGTGTGGATTTCCACGCAGCTCGTTGTATGACTTTAATGAAGTATTCTACCGCTTCATCTATTTGTTTTGCAGTTTTCAGCGGTATTTTAACGTTCATTGTACGTTCAAGCTGCTCTCGAAATGCATCCCAATCTGTGAATTTATTATGGAGTTTTGGTTTCCGCATTTTTCTAACTATATGCTGACTAATTGTTAGTGTAACCGATGAATGATCTGATGACAATATTTCGTCAGTCCTAACATCAATAAATGGGGATGAAATTCCTTTTATTATGAAGAAGTCCAAGAGATCCGGTGTTTTATTAAGGTCGGTTGGCCAATAAGTAGGTGTTCCCGATGAATAGACCATGCTGTATGTTTCGTCCATGGATGATTTTAATTCTTTCCCTCTGGGCACTGTCAGTCTTGACCCAAAGTGAATATTTTTCGCATTGAAATCTCCTCCTATAATGTATCTGTTACCTAAAGTTCTGAAGAAGTCGGTAAAATGTTTTTTTTTTATAATATGCCTCGGAGGGCAGTATACTGCTGAGAGAGTAATATTTTTATTTGGACCTTCAGTGATTACTACACTGGTCGCTTGTAGGTAATTGAATTTATATTTGTTCAGTTCATAGTGTTTTATATTACTTTTTATTATAACACCAGTGCCACCGTGTGCTGTATTATCTGGATGATTTGTATAATATGAATTGTATCCCGGGAATGTAATATGTCTTGTGTTAGTGAGATGTGTTTCAGATATTAGAAGCGCATCAATATTGTTTTGCAAAATGTACATTTGTATTTCATCGATATGATTAAGAACACCGTTAGTGTTCCAGGTAACTATTTTTAAATTCTTCATTTTTTATTAAGTAAAGCAGTTGTAATAGTCTGTATAACATTGTTAAGCACCTGATTTTGCTGTTGCATCATTTCAAGAAAAAGGGTTTTTATTTCAGTTAAGAATGTATGTAGCATTGTTGCAATGTCATTATTATTACTGTCATTGACTTCAGAAGTTCTATTTATTTCTCGTTTATGCCGCTGTCCTGCGATTTGCGCATAAGTCAAGCGCTGTGTTGAATTAAGACCTTCAGTTTGATTTGTCTCTGTATGTTCTTGGAGACCGGAAGGGGGCAAATGTCTGGAGTTTGCGTATTTGTCTAATGTATTGTTTCTACTTTTTACTGCATGTTGCTGGTGATTTCTGATATTTTGCAGCTTTTTATAGACGGCACATCCTTTATAATTTGATGGATGATCTCCATGACAATTGGCACATTTTGGTGTTTCGTCCCGTTTTTTATTACAATTGGTGGATGCATGGTTATTACCACATTTGATACATGCATACGCCCTGTTACAATAGGTTTTAGTGTGGCCATACCTTTGGCAGCGAAAACACTGAGGGATAATATTCTTTTTATGCGGAGATTCTATCTTAACTTTCATATGAAGTAATGTTTCAATTTTGTATATATCAGAATTGTTTTCGTGCGGTTCGAGGTCTACAAAGAATAATGGTAAGGGTTGCTTAGTTACCCTATGCTTGATATTAGTTATATGCCTAATTTGGTGTCCATTTTCTTCTAGGGCAGTCTTGATATCATTTATTTCTACCGAGTGATGTAGGTGTCGGATTACTACCCGAAAGCTTCTTTCAGATTTAATTTGATATGTGTGATGTTCTATTTCTTCCTGACGTAGATATTTAACTAGTGTACGATAACTGTCTATACTGTTTGATTTAATTTCGACTCTTTTGTCTGTTAGGGATCTGCAACGTATGTCACCAGTTGGGATGACGCTGGCAATATCTGACAACATTTTGGTATAATCTACTACTCCATAAATTGTTATAGCAGGAGGTTTTAGTTCCTTTTTGTGCTGTGTAGGTTCTATATCTTCGTTCTCGCTAGAATCATCAGATGCCAAGCAAGCAAACCTGTTTTTATTTTGCTTAAGTATCTTTTTCTCTACTTGCTCCGAGGAAACACTTCTAACGTATTCTCTTTGCCTTTTCCTCTTATTTACGATCTCTTGCCAGCTGTGGTCTTTTACTTGAATATTGTCAGTTTGCATGGAGGCTTGCAGCGAATAATTTTCCTCTGTTGGGATAGGAGATAATACATTGGTATAAACAGATTTCGGTTTATCTAACGATCGGTTTTTTTTTGTATTTGTATTTATTTTATTGTTAGAATTGTTAGTATTATTATTTTTCGTCACATCACCGTTAGTGCATGCGAACGGAGGTAAAGGAACGAACTCACCGCCGGTTTGCATTGAGCCGTCATTTTCTGTGTCAGGATTTTCGGAAGCATTATGTGTGTAATGATGCGATGAAGCAGCAACATCTTCGATTTGTCGGTTGTTATCCGATTTACGGTTTAGAATAGGCGAGCGCATGACCATAACGGTAGTTTACGCAGAAAGCAGAGATAACAAATACCGGCTTGCTGATAAGCAAGCCGATCACTGTACCGTACTTACGATAATTATACGCGATTAGAATGTAAATACTGTCAAGAGCAATTGAACGCGAACAATGAACAATAACCCGAAACATTAAAACATCAATGATTTTTCATATAATTGAATTTATTGTCTTATATGGCTGAAATATTCGATATAATAAAGGCCGTGGAAAAACGTAGTTGCGGTAAAATCCCGATCGTGTTGCCTGGGGATTTCAACGTCAGTTTGTTTACACAGAAAGCACACCACTCATTGATTCCATTACAAAGTCCTTCGATTGCGATTTACATTGATCCACAAACGGTAACTTCTTGCATCGATATGTGATGTTCATTCGCAATATTGACAATCTTGAAATTCAATATTATTGCATCTATTTCAGTACAGACAAATGTTGTATCATTGCTTCAGAATCAAAAATAAAGGTACAATAAAAATAAAAATTAAATTGAAAATGAAAACTGGTTTTACTTTTCTTTTTTTTTTTTTACAAAACTAAAAAAAAAAATAAATAAAAAATAATGTACTTCAGTAAAAAAAACTCATCTATAAGCATTAAAAATATCTAGAATTTTTGGGGTCCAGGGCGCTTGCCTCATGGTGAGGTTCGGAGTTCAAATATATGTATCTTAATGATTATGCCATTTTGCAAAATTATAGAAAATTTTATCGATTATATGTATCGTTTTCGTATTGAATAGCCCCGGTAACGTTTAATCGGTAACCTTTTTTCACAATGATATTTCATGGCATTTCATTTTGCGAAAAATAATATAGTCAATTAAAATCGGCTCTTCCGTAAGAATTATTGATTACACGGTGTGTTTCAGGAGGTATCTCTGTGGCGTGATTCGAAGGATGGAGTTGAATATATATATATATATATATATGTATATATATTAATTACAACGTAATTCTTAGGCTACCCCTCATTCGAAAAAATGTCCCAATTTTATGTAACGTTTGTTATATTTTATAGGATTTTTGTTATAGTTATTTAAAAAATGTCACAATTTTATGTAATGAAATATGTAACAAAAAATGTAACGAAAAAATGTCTTAATTTTATATAATGAAAGTTAAATGTTAGAATAGGATTTTTGTGGTTATGTTATTTTTCTTTTTATGTTGATGCCAGTAAGAATTACGTTGTAAATTTTGATCATTTTATACAAAGTATAGAAGAGAAAGAGACAGAAATAAAAGCAAGAGGGGTCAAGGGGCAGAGTCCCTTGCGAGGCCAAAATGGCCGAGTTTATATATATGTATGTATGTCATTTTATAATATACATTATATAAGTGTATTATTTATTGTTACCTTGGCTTTGGATTTTTTCAATTCTTCATTTTATGCCCTGCAAGTGTTTCTAACGTAACAATATAGTTAGTAAAATAAATAAACTCCGCTAGTGTTCTCGATGTTAGTCCGGTAAAAATTGTTTTAAAAATGTAAACATTTTTTAAAAAAAATTTTCAATCTATTACCTAGATAATTGAAACGTTTGAATTTATATAGATTAAAATTATAACAATTATGCATCTTCTATTCTACATATTTGAGAAAACATTAACAGTTCGTTATTTCGATACTTTCAGTTCAGCAATTGAATGATCTCAAGCATACATAGATGAATTTTGTATAAGTACAAAGCGATTTTAAAAATATCTCGTATTTATATTTAATTTTACGAAAGAATACATTTAACTTTAGTAGTACCTATAAAACTTTTATTTTTGAAGGACAAGGATAAGAATAAAGTAAAATTCCTTTTGGTTTGAAAATTAAAGAAACACCTGATTTTAATTAATATCTCGGGTACTGTTTTATTTTGGAAGTGTGATAAGTTTGTTTTAGTTGACTTTTGCTGTTCACAGAAGCCGTTGAGTGATTTTAGAATTTGTGTGTATTTTTTCGTTTTTATTTGATCTGTCATTACTTCCGAGATTGAATTCGCGCTGCTTGCTGTAAGAAGATTTAATAATATATGCGGCCAGGAAATTAGGAAACAGTCCGCTTTCCTTTACTCGTGTCATTAAAAGCGGTAGGGTTGCTTCGATTTTTACGTGACATTCTTTTAATCGAGAAAAATAATAGAAGTTTCTCAGTTCGTTTCATGGGGCTGCTTAAGACGATAACTGGTCTATAATTTATGGTTATGTTAACTTTCTCAGGCTTTGGAATGGGGAGTATGATCGGTTCATTTCAAGATTTTGGAGAATAACCAAATAGAATAATGTAATTAATAATTGTTACGAGATTAATTCCAGCTTTTCGGTAAACTTTTTATTAAGTTGGAGTACACATTACCTTCTTCAGAACACCACCTTAGTTTATCACTTGTTATATTAGCACGAAAGCAAGAGACATTATATGCCGATGTTTTTGGTTATTACTGATGTTCAAATAAGTACGTACCTCAATCAGGATCATCTTCATAAAAAAAAAAGAAAAATTTAACCCTTTAGGATAAGTCGCGTATATTTTTATGTGTAGCTAAAAGTACGGAACGAAAAACATTTAAAGCATTAGACGGGAAAAAATTTAATAATTTAGGAGAAAAAAAAAACAAAAAAAAAAAAAAACGAAAAAGGTAGTCAAACGTATCGGAATGGCGAAAAATTTTTGAACGTGCATATAGATAAATGTACAGTAAATGTATGTACATCATTGTAGGAAAATATCCAACAGAATGTATTAAACGGATAGGAGGGTTCACGAGTAAAAATGGTAAGAAGCTAGACTGAAGTTGTGATATTGCATTTTCAATCGGTTTATGTGCATCTTTAAGTGTCTGAACTCAGATTTATGGCCTTATTATATTTCTCTCAGTATTAAGGTAAATGCAGTTGAATTTAATTTGACGTAATACGATAGGGTAATAAATTATTTTTTAAACACATTCCGCAATGAATGAAAAGGACATCGAGATCTCTATTTGCCTTGTGTGACACTTATCCGGACTGCTACATTTAAACAAGCTCCATTTCTTACACTAAATTCTTTTGCAACTGACTTTCTCGTAAATACGATCATTTCGACTTTTTTTTTTTTCTTTTTTCAATTTTTACGGGGAGGGGTTCATGTTTTAATACCAGCTTTTGCAGTCAATATCTTCGCGTGTATGTGCCATTTAAATGTAAATTAAAAGTAAATATTATCGAGAAACTTTTTAAACGTTACTTCATTGATCTCCCATTCCTATTTTACAAATTCCCTATGCCATGCAGAGGATTTTAAACCGCACATTAAAACTTCGTTTGTTGATGTAATACACGTACCATGCAATTGTGTATATATACATATACACACACACACGTATATAATATATAATTATACATTGGTCAAAAGAAATATTTGGATATCGTTGAAAAACAATAACTCAACGGGTAAAATAGGGAAAAAAATGTGTTTTTAATTTCACTTTTTTTCATAGAAGAAGTATTTCTGAATATATTACGTAAAAACAAAATGAAAAATGAAATGAACGCAACCAGAGCAAAACGAAAAAAACATCAAAATTCGAATTTCATGATTAGTATTTGGACGTAACGAAAATGTTCAAAAGATGTGCTGCTAATTACTTTTCCTCGACCATGAGTAACGTGCAAAAGCGCGATAAGCTCGTTTTCATTCGCGTCCGTATTCATATTCAAATCGCAAGAAACTTCTTTCCAGAAGTGCCAGTTGGTGATTTTTAATCACGGAAAGAAAAAACATGCTGATAAAATTGCAACATAATTAAACATGAAACGAAATACCGTTTACGACATAATCCCCGGTGCTTTAAAGAAGAAAACGAGTTGATCGACCTGAAAAGTTGTTATGTATAAGCGATTTATCTTGTGACAGATTCAAACGTAATCCAAAAATAAGTTTTGAACAATTAAGTAGAGGGGTTCCCCGAAAAGGGGTCAGAAAGAAATTACGGGTCAAACGATTCGGAATTTAATTAGACGTACCGCGGTTTTAATTCGCGCACCGCTCGCTAGAAATCCCACATCAGTCCGGTCAATAGGAAAAACATTTAGATTTCGCAAAAAAAGTATATTTCGATGGACGAAACGTTTTGGAAAACTGTAATATTCAGTCGCGAATCGAAATTTGACCTATTTGGCAGCGACGGGAAGCAACGAGTCTGACAGAAGCCTGATACCGAATTGGAAGTAAAAAATATAAAAAATATAAATGTAAATAGGAAAAAAATGGTGGCAGGCATGTCATGGTCTAGTGCTGTTTTGCAGCGTCGGGGTAGGCTCACTGGAGTTTACGAATGAAACTGCAGATGATGACACCAACATTTGGAAAAAAATCTCCGTCAAGGTGGTGTGAATAAGAGTCTTTTAAAGTGGTATCATTTTTATCAAGACAACGACCCGATGTACAAAGTACCTAAAACTCGCGAATGGGGATGCTCTTTATAATTGCCGAAAAGTGTTAAACACGCCTCCTCAATCATCAGATATAAACTTCATTGAGAATCTCTGGGCTCACCTGTTGGACAGAAAAGTTCGTCTGCGCTCCGTTTCTAATAGACTGGAAATGAAGAAACGGCTCCTAGAAGAATGGAATAATTTTCCTACGAATTAACTGCAAACTTTGGTAGTGCCCGGTAAGTTGACAGCAATAATTAAAGCCGAACGTGGATACACAAAGTACTTATGGTATAGCTTTGTTATTTTTTTTGAACGTACTTTTATTCTCTTTTGTTTTTTAATGTCTAAATACTTAATTTGTATGCGAATTTGGACTTTTTTCCCCCCTATTTAAATATGGCTGCGTTCATTTGTTTTTTTTTTTTTAAATTTCGTTTTTACATTTTCATTCGGGGATGCTTTATTATTGTATTTCAAAACAAGAAAATAAATAAATAAAAATTGCCTTTTTTCTCCTGTTTTGTCGTCAGAGTTTACTTTTTTCAACGATGTCCAAGTACTTTTTTCGACCACTGTACTAGAGGATAAATCCCGTAGGCCGCTTTGTGGACTAACTGTTCAGATTTTTAATTTTTCAATTTGTGAATTTATAAAATAAACCTCGGATTAAAATGTCACAAATACTGAAACCGTTGGCAGAGTAAAATAAGGCGGATAAATATTTTAAATGTATTACTCTCTTTTTTTTATACACGCTATATGCGATAACTAGATTTGAAACGTGTCGGTATAATTTAAAAACTTAGATTATATTGACAGGAAAAAACTGAAAGATACGAGGAAGAAGAGGAGAATAGAGGAGATTGTATTAGGATTATCCTGAAGGACGATAGAGATATTATGATAATACTTAGTCTTTTACGTGAAGAGGAAAACAAAATATACCGCACACAGAAGGTATTTTACAGTCACGATCGTAAGGATATTGCGTGCGAGAAAGTTTATAAAAAATATGCTTGCTTGTCAGATTAGTGTATTCTAAGCGGAGGTGACACGAAACGACTCATTTTCTGCGATCCTTTAAACTGAACTATTAACCATACTTATTTATCTGAGTTTATATTGCAATAGAGTAACTAACACCGATAATATCTTTAATTCGTATCTTTTTTTGGAATAAAATTGACATTGAATTTTTTTACCATTACACCGCTGTCTTCAAGTATTAAGTTAATTGTAGGTTTAATGATTTTCCTAATTCTCGTATGAGTTTTTTCACTCTCCTAAATGGCTATTTTCTTTAGTAGATTTATCCAGCTTTCACTCTCTTATTGACCCCTTGCTTTCTTTAAGTCGCAATAATTTAAATCCGGTTTCTTATTTGACTTTTTCGTTGTATCGGTTTCTTCTGTTCTTACAAGATTAGCACCTTGGGAAAAAAATTTAAAACCGCTTTTTCATTGCGGTGGAATGAGGACTGTAAGACGGTCCCCCGTTTGATTCGAGTATGACCACTTTTAGAATTTTTCGCTCCTGTCCTTTCCTTTCCAATTTTGTCACCTTCAAGATGCCAGTTTTACAGCCAGATTTCTTCATAAAACAGCAAAGAAAAACTTTTGGAAACCCCTTTTTTCCATTTACTCCAATTACTTTGAAATTATATGTAAGAATTATTTTTAATTGTTATCAATGATCTGTAATAGCAATGGTGTACGTCTGGTTGCTTGGAATTGTAATTCTATTGCTAATAAGTACGATGAGCTATATGAATTTATCTATAATAAGCAAATCCACGTAACTGCTCTGTCGGAAACCAAATTGCACTCCTCGGTCTCTTTAAAATTTCCAGGGTTTGCTTTTTATAGAGAGGATGTTAATCGTAGAAGTGGCGGAGTAGCTCTGCTCATAAACAAAAATATTAGACATGTTCTACTACGCTCGCCGCGTATGGAGCACGTTCAGTGCATTGCAGTAAAGATTTTTACCGATTTCTCAGGTCATGGTAACCAAAACATAAACTCATTTGTAATTTGTGCTGTGTATAAGCCACCTCGATATACACATAAATTCGCGGAAGATATTAGATCCCTCCTTAATTTACATCCTAAGATCATATTAGCTGGCGATCTAAATGCCAAGAGTAGAATATGGGGCTGTTTTAATAACAATCTAGCGGGCAATATTTTATCCAATATGGCCTCTGGAAATAACTTTCATATTTTGGCTCCTCGTGAACCCACTTACTTTCCTGCTTCAAATCAACTTCGTTGCAGCATTTTAGACCTAATTATAGCAAAAAATATTAAGGTGAATGTACCCGTAACATTCGAGCATCTTACTTCGGACCATAAACCTATTTTTACCGTTATTAATAATACTAAGCCGGCGCTAAATAATCTCACGTACCTGGATTTTAATAATGTAGACTGGGCTAGTTTTAAAAAATATTTGTCAGATAACATTAATCTTAATCTACCAATCAAAGATAAGGCTGATATTGATAGGAGGCTAAATTACTTTACTAAGTTAATTACGGATAGTATTAGCCTATATGTGCCAAAAAAGACGTGTCAGTTTTTTCCACAAGTTACTATTCCTTATTTTTTGCAGATTATAATTAAATTTAAAAACTTCGTTCGTAGAATATATACAAAATATCGATTTCACTCGTATACTAGTTATTTGAAGCCGGTCATTAAATTCTTTAACAAAATAATAAAATTTTTTCTCAACAAAATAAGAAATGATAAATTTCAGAAATCTCTTGCTAATGCAAATGCACAGGACAAAAGCTTATGGAAAGTGTGCTCGAAGTACAATAAGAGCTATAGTGTAATTCCGTCGATTCTTGATCAAAACCTCAACGTATATGTGTATAAGGACCAGGCCAAGGCAGAGTTGTTAGCCGAGAATTTTGTTAACATACATAAAGCGAGCTCTCGGCCCACATCCACGTACCACAATAGGTTAGTTACCAATACGGTTAAAAGGTTATTAACACGGTCTGCTTCCGACAACTTCGCACGCTTTCAACTTCCCCTTTCGGGGTTTTATCCCGCTACGCCGACGGAAGTATCAAGTTAACTAAAAAAATCAAGAAATAAAATGTCTTCTGGTGACGACAACATCCCTGCAAAAATCTTAAATAAAATCCCACGGAAAGGTGTACTTGAGCTAACACATATAATCAATGCCGCGATGTGGTACGGCTATTTTCCAACCGCTTGGAAGACAGCTAAAATAATTGCACTACCTAAACCGGGCAAAGACTCTTCGCAACTGAATAATATACGACCTATTAGTTTGCTCAGTAACTTAAGCAAAATCGCGGAAAAAGTTATACTGCAGAGACTTCGTAAATTTGCTGACAATAACAACATTATTCCAGCGGAGCAATTTGGTTTCAGACCGAGGCATTCTACCACACATCAGATTGCCAGGATAGCGGACCATGTCTTGCATAACTTTAATTTGAATAAACACACGGGGTTAATTTTATTTGATATTGCAAAAGCTTTTGATACAACTTGGCATGACGGTTTGCTTTTCAAAATGTTAAAGTTTAAATTTCCGAATTATTTAATTAGAGTTATTCAAAGCTATCTCCGCAATAAAACCTTTTATGTATCTGTACAGGACGCGAAGTCATTTCCCAGAACTGTCCTTGCGGGGGTAACGCAAGGTAGTGTTCTAGGCCCCTTTCTCTTTACAATTTATTTTTCCGATCTTCCGAAACTGCAGCATACCAATTTGGCTTTGTATGCTGATGACACTGCTTTATACTGCAGTTCATACAGAACATCTACTATTTATAATCGACTACAGCTGCACAGCTTGCGACTTTTAAAATTTTTAGAAAAATGGAAATGTGAAATAAACCCGTCCAAAACAGAAGCGATACTTTTTACTCGCAGATACCCCACTCCACCAAGGCAAGTGTGTATTAAAGGGACTAGTATTAAGTGGGCAGAGTATGTTCGATACCTTGGGGTAATCCTAGATAGAAGATTAACTTTTAAAGAGCACGTGAGGCACGCGGAAGTGAAGACTAATAGAGTTATCGCAGCTTTGTATCCGATTATAAATCGTAGATCATACCTAAGTAATGCTAATAAACTAATTATCTATAAAAGCGTCATTAGACCTGTATTGACTTATTCAGCTCCAGTTTGGTGCTCAATTTCAGATTCTAATTTTAATCAACTGCAGTTGCTTCAAAATAGGTGTTGCCGGTGCATTTTAAAAGTCCCCCGTTGGACTAGAATTGATAGTTTGCATATCTCGCTACAGCTGCCCTACTTAAAAGAATTCGTAATCAGTTTGGCTAAAAAATTTTTCCAGCAGTGTCCCAATCATAGCAATGTACTTATCAGAAATATTGGAGATTATAATTCTGAGCAACTAGCCCGAATGTATGTTAGATATAAGCATCGCCGGATTAAGCATAATTTAATCAACCCGTGAGTCCACGTAGTTAATTGGGCATGGTTTTATTTATAATATTGGCGGTATATTCATATAGCTAGGGTTTTTATTTTCTTTTGTTTTGTTTTCCCTTTGTAATTTTTATTATGATTTTTATTATATATTGTATTTATGAATATCTATGCATACTATATTATAGCATTATGACATTGCGGTTAAGTCTCGATGAGCCGGTACGCAATTTTCGTTATCACTTTTATGATTGTTTAATTTACTTTTGTCAAAATATATGGCTTTCTTTCAATTACTTATGAACGGAAAATGGCTAATTTAAATCCTCTCTCTCCCAACGCTTTTCTAATCATCAAATACCTTTTAAAAAACCAAAACTTTAACATTTTTTTTTTTTTCTTTTTTTTACGTCAATAGTAGAATTTACCAAAAACGTCTAGAATTATGAGTTATATTAGGAGTAAATCAGAAATTGAGGAAATAAAAGAGGCTAACAAAGGAACTACATTGAGGAAGGGCGGTACAAGGATAGTGTGGGTACTATAAGGGATCCGAGGTTCGGGAAATTGGAATAAAGAGTCGTAAGTTCTGAGCAAATAAAGGAGGCATTCGAATAAGACGTGATTCTCATCACAAATAGAGAGTTGGTTCTTGGAGGTCACATAACGGCGACTGAATTAAAATGGAAAAGAGAAGCTAGAAGTAGACTATGATCGAATCGAAGGCGAACTATGGAGGAAAGAATAGAACGGTTAATGTTAGGAATTGTACCGGGGAAAGGGACCAGGAGAGGGTGTATTGAAAGTTAGAAAGAATAGCGCTAAGAAAAGAAGAAAGGTTAAAAATCGGTCCAGAAATCATGACGGGAATAACAAGAGAGCCAGTAAAGGCTCTAAGTGGGAGATTTACTCATAAATCAACCATTGATTTTAACCGAACGTACGCCATATCGAGTCAACCAATTCGTTGTCGGAAATGCCGCGACAAAACTAAGAATCTATGGTAAATCAATTAAGATAGAACGAAATGCAAATTACCTGGATATTGAAGAGTAACTGGATCATCGATGAAAGGCGTAGGAAAGACAGAAGAGATAATTAATAAAACACTTTTCGAGTCAGAGGATAGAACTGAAATTTATTGCTGATCGAGGATATGCCACGCTGAGAGGAAAATAGAGAAAAAAGGGAAAAGTTGAAGGTTTGAAATAGCTAAGCGAAAGGATAATGAAAACAGCTTGAATCACAGCAGTAAATTTAAACTATCCGTGCAGGCAGTTGTATGAGAAGAGTAGGTGATTGAATTCATTTTGTACGGTAGCAAAGAGATTTGATATCCGGAGGAAGAGTAAATAATTTAGGAGAATATGTGAGTTTCAAAAAGTTATAAGTGAAGTAGGGAGGTTTGGTGAAGAAGAGAACAAAAGAAGAAGAGCGCTTAAATCGAGAAGGGGTCACAAGGATAATGTAGGAATTTTTCGAGCAATGAAGCGGCACTTGTTGGAAATAGATTTGTAAGAATTTAAGAGTTTAGAATCGGTAATAGAGAGACGTTTAATTAGGAATCTTCCATCGCCGAGGAATAAAAAGAGAACGGAAGCCCGTTTGCTCCAAAATAAATCCTAGCTATGCTACCGCTTTTAGGAATCCTATTTTTTCTCTCCTCCTTTTAATTCTTCATTTTGGATAGAATAAAATCGAATTAGATCAAATCGTATCAGATTTATTGAAATTTTTGGTTACAAATACAAATAAAGATAAATCACTAGATTGCACAAACACACGGTGTTTCGTATTTGTCGTGGCGGAATCGAATTCTTCGCATTCATAACTACAGGAACTGCGAAAATACTTCCTAACCTTACTGATAAATGTCGTTTGTGTCGTGAAAACCGCTATCAAATGTTGTTACTGATAGCCACCGAATGGTTTACATTTTTTATCTCAAATATTAATCGATTCATTTGAACATTTTCTTATTAAAAACTAAAATGTTAAACCTATAAATTCAAAGTTTTCTAAAAAAAAAAGTTTTGTTTTTTTCACAATGTTTGCAGTAAATTGAAAAATTTGATTTTTATGTTTGTTCGCTCATAACTTGTACCCGTGTGAATCGATTTGAATAATTCTTGATTTATTCGAAAGTGTAGCAGTCAGCGTGGTACCGTGAGAGTACTAATGAAAATCAGTGAATACGGTCAGCAAAAAAAGGTGAAAAAGTGTGGTCTTTTTAGAGGTAGTAATATAAGAAATGCGATCGGCTTAAAATATTATTTTACCATGGACACGTAATTTGGAAAAAAGTTCATTTTTAGAAGGACAAAAATTTAAATTATATTACCAGAGTTAATTGTCACGGATAAATGTAAATTCGAATGAAGAAAACGAATTTGGAACTGCCATAGAGTCGTTTACAAGTTCATCACTGACGGAAATATTACGTTTTTACAATAACTTTTGACCGTGTGGAGTGATTCGAATGATTATTTATTTATTAAAAATTTTACCATTCAGTGGCGTCTCATGTACATCGGTTAATCGACGAATACGAGTACTTCTTGAGTATTCATCAAATTCATTATAAAAGGATCTTCTTAGACTTTCTTTGCTTAATGTAACCAGGCAAAATCTAGCTAAGCTCATTTTGCCTGAACCAACAATGTATAGTAGACGTAAATGACCTAGAAGTCGAGCAATCAGCTTTGTATAATACCGGAAAGTAGCACCACTTTAGGCTGGTCTATTCGTATTATCAGTCCATAATGTTTATTGTAAAAATTTGGATAAAAATCCACTAGAAAGTAACAAATAAATTATTCAATAAAAAATAATATGTTTTAGAGTAACATACATTAAGGATGTTTTATAACACGTATTAAACAGTATTAACTTTTTTGAAGTCGGCCTCAAATTCAAATCAAATCAAACCAAATTCTATTTGCAATAGTCACAAATTGCAATAAAAAATTAAAAACCACGTTATTAAACATTTGTCTGATATTTTTAATACTTGACTTATATAATAAAAAAAGGGTTGATTGTGCTGTTATACTAATCAAATTGTTTCTAAATACTGTTGTAATTTGAATTTGATAGCGATTTCAAAAAGTTACTGTTGTTTAAGAATTAATATAATAATAGTCTTATTACTCTAAAATATTTTACTTTTTATCTAATAATTATTTTCTACTTATTAATGGTTTGTTTTTTTTTTTTTAAATCCTTAGATTCACTATTTTCTAATAACTTGAAAAATACATGAAATTAAGAACTGAAATTTTGGTGCGAATTTTTGATATTTGATACCAAAATGATCCCTCAAGTGTAATTAAAACACTGGAGGGGCAGATTCGGTATATTTTTCAGGCTATAATCTCTGTAATAAATTATACGAAACATTAATATTCAATGAACAGAGTAAGAGGAAATACACCACTTATTATCGAATTCAATAAGAAGGAGGTTACATGTTCGTCGCTTATGTTTTTTTAAAACATTTGTTCGACTCATGTGGACACTGGTAAAATTTGAACATTATTTCTGAACCAATATCCAGCTTTATGTGCTCCCGAAAGTAGCGACATTATGATAATTCTTAAACAACATTAAATTTTTGTAGTCGCCACCAAATAAGAAAGTTGTTTAGAGTACGAATTAGCGTTTTACAGGAAAGCGACTGAAATTTGAAAAATTCTGGAGCCATTAATTAGTTGAATTAAAGGATAATTTCAGTTGTTCGAGGAATCTCTGCGATCTACATTGTCAAATAAAACAACGATCTAGTATTAGAACGCTTTAATAGAAAACTGGTAATATTTTCGTTTTTAACTAGGTTGCAACAAAAACAGAGATTGTATATCCATCTTGTTTGGCATTTACCAGCGTTCCGTATAGATGTGACCAGCAGAAAGTGGTTGATTCAACTCCAGTACTTACCAAAGAACCGCTATCTTCAACGGTAGTTAATAATAACCTTCACCATATTGATTCGGGATTTAACGTAGGTAATGCTTGGCAAGATATAAAACCATCTCAAACTGTGGACTACTTTTCGTAAGTAATAGCGTTTAATGTTGCATTAATTTTAACCGCTACCACTTATTATAGCTGTAAAGAATGCCAACTAGCATAGTGTACACTGCACATTAGTACACCAGTGGCTTATAAGAGTCGGTCGTTACTTAACCAAGTAAATTTGACTCATCAGCAATAAAATAAAACCCTATCTAATAGATAGGAAACGTGGGCCTGCTGTTAATGGTAATGATAAAAAGGATACACTATTGTGCGTGCATGTATGTCTATGACAGTATATTATGTTGTATGATGGGCAAATATTAATTAATTCTTAAACTAAGCCGCACACAGCAATGTATAAATATGTACTGTTGCCCATCCCCTCTTTACTCTAATCAGTCAAGACGACCCACTCATATATAGTTTTGTTACACGACATTCAGTTGTCTAATGATGTGTTTACAGGTATATGTACGCATATAACAACGTAATATTTACATCAATTACCAACCCATGTAAAGCGATCACACTTCTTGTATCCTTCCAAAGAAATTTAAGAAAGAAGTACTTAAGACCGGCACACTCTCAAATTTATTGAGTTCAAGAAACAAACGCAGTTGTTAGCACAGTTCTATTACATAATAATGTGTATGTTGTATCACATTATGCTTAATATTAAGCATAATTTCATGCAATACATACGAGTATATTCTTATCCGATATACACACTCTTAGTTCGGCTAAAATAATACCAAATTTTTCATAGAATTCATTGTACGTAGAATTTTCGAATGCTACTGCGCCTACATTATTAGCGCATAAAATCTTTTATCATCTTTGCCAGTTAGCAATAAGTTTGTAGTTGAAAGGTGTGCGTGTACTCGTGTTTTAATATTGTTTTACATTGCTATCCCCAAAAATTATGGGTCCTGAGGTAGTCTCTTTCATTATTTATCTTCTTCTGATTATGATTGTAGACTATAATTACATTATTCGCCTAATTTAAAAATTTTCGATGTTAATCCTGCAAATTCAAATTTTTTTCACCTACATTAACTCATTTTTGACTCATTTGATGAGTGCAAGCTGGTTAATGAGCATTAGCCAAAAATTTTTTTTTACTCCGAGTTGTAATAATGCTTTTCTTTCCACCTTATACAAGTAGTTTTATTAAGTAGTAATGCGGGTTAATTTTTGTTATTTCAAGTACTTCATCGTGTTTAGATAGTGTGGAGAGCTGTGAAATAATCACTGCACAGGGAATACGAGATGGTATGGGTTTATCAGAGTGGATGTGTAGCATGTAAATGTGAAGTGCTTCGAATGTATTAATCTTGCAGAGGTGTTACGAAATTTTAAAATTTATCACAATGTATACTGTAAAAGGGGTTTGAGATGATACGAATATATGCGATAGAGTGTATAACATGCAGTGTGGATGATAATTGTATGTCTTGACGATATGATTCATCACAAATGCAGTATGTTGAAGTGGGTAAAATATTATTCATTTATTTTATTTATTTCTTTTTTCTTTTTTTATTAAATAAATTGTTCGAGTTATTTTTTTAAATCAATTTTTTTAAAACTATTAAAATTACTTCACGATATTAAGTTTTATTCAGTTGTATTATAAAAGAAAGTTTTGTATGATAGTCATCGAGGTGAATGCGTTTCTGTGCGTTAAGTTTTTATCCATTTTAATTTTGTAATAGTGTAAATGTGAGTTATGAAATATACTTTCAACATCTGCGCAATGTGATATTTCAATCAAAATGTTACCTCACGATATCGCAACTGTTTGGCAGCATATCATAATATAAGCAATAACATCGGAGACGTTTAGAGTTGAAAGATTTCTACCGAATTATCTGGCAGATAGTGCTCTATTGAAGAAATATAATTGGACCGATGTCCATTCTCTGCGGTATTGAGGGATATTAGCACGTTCGAAAAGAATAATCTTCAAAAATCTGTTGTATATAGCGTAGATAAAAAAGATATTGCGGATTCCTTTTGAATTACGAAGGAGGAACGAACTGATCGCATGGATTTATTATTAATAAAGCAGGATGAATTAGATCTCCTACTACTGGATAAAGGATCGGAGTAAGCTGGGGGCATGTCAAATGATAAAGAATCATACAAGTTTGCATGTGTGCTAACGGCGCTTATGCTATATTCAGGATCATGGCAAGTATCCGGTTAATGTACAGCACCAGTCTATTAAAATAAAGCTACAGCAACTGTAAGGTCTGCAGAGGAAAATAAAATATTGAAATTCTCACAATACAAGCAGCAAGAATTTGTACTATTTGCGAGATATGTGGATTTGGAGTGTCTTCTGTAGCTTTTAAACGGAGATAAGTCGTTTGAATTTGCCGACAGGGATGGTGGAGAGGGCGAATATATAGCGAAGATAGCGAGAAGAGCAAATTGGTCAGAAACGTTGAAAAAATTACATGGGCAGTGATCAAAAATGTAAAAGCGATGGCGCTTGAAAGATAATGCAGGTGATCTCAGAATCATCTTTCAACAAATAAAAAACAACACGAGGCATTCAGCTTTTGTTACTATATTGTGTCTAGATGTGGATAAGGTGCCGATGTTGGTATTCAATGGAGACTTAAAATTTCTGCTGGTCCTAATGCATGAAGGAAAGGAGAGGATAAAGGAAGAGTTATAGGGAGACCTAATGACAAGAGCTGACTGTATAAAAGAGAGCGTTCGTTACGAAGAGCAGGACACTCGAAGAAAATGTGATCAACATCACATGTACGAGGAGGATCACAATCGTGAAGAGAACAATAAGGAGATGGGGACTGAGCAAATCGAAAGCGAGAGGAGGGAAGTAGACAATGATTTGGAGACGAATTAGGGAGACAATAGAAGAACGACGACTGAAATTAATAGAATGGAACCAAGACAGGGAACGAGGAACCGGCTGAATAAAACGGTAATGCGAATGACGATTAGAAATCCCACAAAAGTCTGGCGTGATTGGAGGTGGATAAGGAAAATCTGAAGAAGGGAAATGGTTGAGGAATGAATCAAGGCGACCAGCAGAACTAGCCAAAGAATTAGCTGCGTCATTGCCGTCAATTTCAGAATGACTAGGGATCCATAAAAAATCAATAAGAATAGGACGACTGCAGAGTGGAGGTAAGAGAACGAATTGAGAGAATAATACTTTCAGAGGAATTTGAAGGAAGAGAGGATAGGACCTGAAGGACGCCCTTAGAGTCCGAAATAATGAGGAATCGGGAAAGATCGCTTGAAGAGGAAATAAAAAAAATAGCCTGAACGATAGCGATCGACTCGGCAGAAAAAATAGTACAGAAAGAAGGAAGCCGGAAGGATTTAGAATGCCGAAGCGACGGGGCAGTAAACGCACCACCCATGCCGTCTTCGCTCTTAGAACCATCAGTAAAGATCAATACATGAGCAAGAAAAGAGGAATTAGAGCTTAGAAGACTGAGAATCAATAAATGAGGAGCATACAGTAGGAAATAAATGATTAGTGTTTCAAATGATCACATCATTAAGGGGAGGAAGTACATTGGTATAATGATTCTATCTGTTACTATCTTCAATAGTCATCGCGTGTTTAAAATATTAATGAAAAAAAAAAAGGCAAATTGGAAATTATTGAGAAGGGAAATTATAAACGAGTTATATTATTTTTAACGTTCCTTTAGGTTTTTTTTTTGTTTACGTTAATAGTATCTTAGTGTACTTTTTTTTTCAAAAAAAATAATTCAACAAATCCAAGGCAACAATCAATTGCCTACGATCTTTAGGACACTTACTATTCGAAAAAGTTACCAAGTCACCTTCCCTTGTTCTACTTAGTCTTTATTATTACAAAACCGGCTGCACTTGAAACGCTATGGGTATTTTTAAAAGAAAGGAGTGTCGGATTATTATCTTATTTTTATAAGCTTATTATATTCTTACTTCGATGTTTTCGTTTCTGAGCTCCTTAGAGCCTTATATAATACGCTTTATTTTTTCGAGCAGCACGTTATTTTCATTTCCGATAATCGACAACGGCAATGACCTTGAAACGAGCATCATCGAAATACCATACGACGATTTCGGCAGTCACATGATTTGGCGAAGATCTTCCGCTGGAACGAGCGATCTACCGGCCGACTATCGCTATTTGGTATTTTCATCGGCTGCAGCCGGTTTAGAACCATCCGAATCCAGTTCTGTCGTTATCAACGAATCGCCGTCGATCAAATATCATCTGGAAACGCTGGAAGTAACTAGGGTGGAGAAGCGTATGGATTTCGCTACAACCGTCACAGTTCTAGGCGATTGTCTGTCTTCCGTGACCGACTTACCTATCTGTCAACAGCCCATCTCCAACCCGCCGAAGGGCGCACTTTCTTCGAAGTCGCCATCGTTGCTGAAACCGTCGATAGAAAAATCCGTTTCTAATGTCTACCATCTGATTAATAAAACGTTAATCGAACAAAATTCCGTGTCCAGCAGTACGGCTGGTGATGGGTATTATGAAGTTGTCGAAGAAACAACCAGTGCTGAACAACCAATCGGCATCAGCGATCACGACGACGAGTCCCGTCACGTTGAACACGTATCCGATAGACAAGTTTCACTTTAAAAGCGAATCATCCGTTAAAAACTAGAAATTTGAGTACTAGTCGCATTGCGGACAACGATCGGTTTTTTGATTACAAATTGAAAATGACGTACAGCAGACGTGTTCTTGTTCGAATAAACTTTTTAGGAAAGTTACTATTACAATTGTTGCATTTCATTTGCAACCCCGCTAGAATTTGTTAAGAAAGTCGCTCTACAGGTCTCATAATCGTACCCTGGCAAATGTTATTTTCCCGCAAGAAAATTCATTTTTCGGAATTTTTCCGCTATAAAGACATACAGTTTACTATTACATTTAATGCACACATATCTATATGTATATACATATTATATATAAATTTGTGTTTAATATAATTATTTACTCGCTCATAGGATTCTTAAGTTTTAGTTCGATAGGTATGCGTGTAAAGAATGCGAACAAATTGGAGCTGTAAATTATTTACTTTGCTGTTGGAATGCACTATGAAAATAATGTAGAAACCGGATGACGCAGGGGGGGGCAAGATTAAGAACTATAAACTTTGCTTTATAGTGATGGAGAAAGTCATTGAACTTTCGGATAATTGTTTACGGACGCTAAGCGCTGTGCTCTATATAGGTTTCGTGCTTGATGGATCTAACTGCTTTTTAAACATCCCGTGTTTCTTCTTCCTTAATTATTTATAGCCAGATTCCTTTGTCCGTTTGTACTGTGGGCTCTGTAATTGCAGATGTGGCCATGGTATGGGACAGCTAACTCCTTTTGCTCATACCTTCGGCAATGTCATTCCTTTTCTTTTCAGGATGCATACGTTTGGCATTTTTCGACGATGATTGTTATTGTTTCTCCATCCTTGGTATAGCATTCTTTGTCAGATTCCATTTCTTGTTACTCCTAATTGCTGCTATGTACACGTGTTGATGGGTAATCGTCCGTTGCTGACAAGCCCAGGGAAAAACCCAAATAAGAAAAAAAAAAAAAAGGTTGCAAGTTGGTTCAAAAGTTGATTTAAAACGGCGATTTTGAGTGATTTTTCATATTCGAAAGAAATTAATATCATTTTGATAAACAGACTGAAAGAATTATGTGACAGAGTGCGTATTTTAACAGGAAAACAACATTTGCTGCGAAATGGTGCTTTGTAATAAAGTAATAATGCGTTGTTTTATCAGTTGTGAGAAATAACAGTTAATAATAGTAATAAGGAAAAAAGAAGATTAATTTTGAATTCTGTGAGGAAGTCAAGAACGTTGAAAGAGACGGAAATTGTGTGTACTTTCACCGCAATCATCCCATGACTTTTACTGGCCGCTTTAAAAGAATTGACGGAATCGGTGCCTCTATCTCCGCTTCCTTCTTAAACTAGCCTAAATTTTAATGTTTCTTCCTTTTTTATTTTTAGCTTTCTCTTCCGATATTGGCCAATCTTTCGTTTTAATTTCTGACTTTAGAAGAGGTGATTTCTTTTTCTTTCCCTCTTAACTTTTTTTCGATATTCTTCCTCAAGATAGCCCTATTCAGTTATCGGTTCGTTCGGCGGTTTTCGGCGATTATTTCTTTCGAAAGTTCCCATTTTTCTCCTTGAACAGTTTCACACTTGGTGGCGAATTTAGGCTTATGCCCGCGAGACCCGAGCCCCGGGTGGCAACATTTGAGTGGCGCCAAAATTTAAAAAACGCCTGAACCTAAACGTTGCTTATGATGAATATTTTCCATCAACGATAACATCTTTTTATAAAAGAATAATATATTTTTATCGTAACTGAAGTAAGTTTATCATGCATATGTAAGAACTATTGATTTTGACCTTAAAAATTGTTATTGAAACCCGTCGATGTATATATATACCTATATACCTATATACCCATATATGTTTTGTTTTTTGTTCACTACAAGAAAGGCGGCATATCTGCACGGGCCTAGGACGCAATCATCATTAAATCCATCACAGTTTACACTATGAGACGATATCTATCCTTTCTTTAGTCTAATTTCTCGTGCTGCTGTTCAGCTAATACCCGTTTTATGGTAGTAAAGTGCAGCTGGCTAGACCAAAAGGACTTTTAAGAAGTTGTTAGTCAAAGCGTCGAGAGATTTGTAGGAGTTCGAGTGGAATTCTCTCAGATGTATCGGATGAATCTACGAGCGCGCGTAACATAAAAACTCGTTATATACTAGCGTATGAAACGATAAAGAAACGTATGGAGAGTTTAGTTCGATTATTGTTGTTTCCGCTCTTTCGTTGTGTAGTGTGTCTCTTATCGCACGTTCGAAATTAGTTATTTGCTTTTAATTATCGTTATTGTCCTTAGTCCCGTTATAATGACTCGCTTATCATTATCAGTCTGACTAGAGCTACAATCAACTAACGACCGCTTCATGAAGCCGGCCTATCACTCTACTACTACATCGTTAAGGCCGACAGCAATTTCATTTCACGCACAGATCGTTCGCAAATCTAGACGAGCCGGTCGCAGAAAAGACAAAAACGTTTCACAGACACTACGGGGGAAGAGTGGTTCCGATTAGTGTACTCTTAAAACGCAAAACTCAACAACCGTTATTACTGAAACAGATTCGCGCGCGCAAACAAATCCTTTAAATGCAATAATAAATAAAAATGCTCAAAGGTCGACCGATGTGCAGTTTTAACGTCAAACACAATAATCTAAATACGAATCAATTATTTTTGTTTCTTCCTGATACAAACTAAACAACCGGTTTGTAATCGATTTTTAATTTTCGTTCGAAGAGTATAAGTTCTGTTTACGCGTGTCGAAAAAAAATTCCAGCGTTTATTATATTACTTTTCTACGTTGAAAAGTCTAGTAGGAAACTCGAACTAGGCCCCAAAGTTGTGTAGTAATCATCTATATTATATTATATTATAGACGAGATCTTTTATTATTCGGTTTCCCGGTAAATACAAGTAAAATAATTACCAGTCACAGATGAGAGAACCATACCGAAAATCCTCAACTATTTTCTAAATTACGTCGTTAAATGTTACCTTGAAATTTTTACTAATACTGGCCTGGGGTAGTTTTTCTCCTCGGCTCAAAAACCTAATGTTGCATAATTCAGCCATATAATTAACCAAACGTCGAAAGTGTCACACTTCCCGAATCTTTCGTACTCGTCCGTGAAGATCGAAAGTGCAGAATCGGAATATTTAGCCGTCCACTAGTCGCAGAAGTCGGAGAACGATAGCACTGAAAATAGCCGAGCAACGATAAACGCAGTTCTGATACTCTCGAGGTGAATACGGAACTAAATCTTACAAATAACGTAGAAACCGCTCCATCGCTTGTTAGACGAGCCGGAAAATAAATGTCCAGCAGCATCGGGCATATCGCAGAGTTAGTTTAGCCTTAACTGCAATTTAAAAAATAATATTCCGATCCCTCAATTTTCTATGCAGCTGCAAACAACAAAAATTAACCCGGCTGCTAGTCCAGGATCAATTGCCTACTCCCCCCCCCTCCCCCGGAGGCTGTGACGTATTTATCACAAGTACCTCACGACTTGGTGATAGTAGTGCGATTGTGAATGCAATCTACAGAATATTCCTTCCTTTGACCGCAGTCTGCCTGAACGTTTTTAATTTCCAATCCTCGTAACACCCATTAGCGATTCAAACCGAACAGGTAGTATATAAGCTTTTTAAGAGGCAGCGCTCAATTGCGTTTTTATTTGTGCCTAACTAAGGCTGAGGATTTCATGAACGAGTTAATATATATATATATATATATATATATCCGCTCATTCGTCGATGTCTAATAATAACTTTGTTGACGGTATTTGTTAGATTTTCGGTATTGAACAAGTACTGACGCTCGTGGAAAAAACAGCAGTATCTTTTTACTAGGCCTTTCTGAGCTACGTTAATATTGGAATTACGGTGGCTGGAGGAAAACATTTTTTAAATAGTTCTGCGCGCTTAGCCACTGCAGGCCATCCAGTCTCGTTGTTCCATAATTTCACACCCCGAGAAACTCTGCCCTCTACAAATTGCTCTCTTTTTGCTTCCAAAACATCGCCCTTTTTCTACTTCCCACATACTTTGTGTGAATATCTAGTACTTTCAGGCCACCGGGGATCCTCTTGAAATAGCAGTGACAGAGCTAGTGTGGTTGCTAATTAACAGCGACTACAGTAACCGCCAAATTTATTAATTGTCTATAACTACACATCCGCGTCCTGTAACATCCTCTGTAATTAAAAAGTAAATTAATATGTATTATTTTAAAAAAAAGAAAAAAAAAATCTATTCTTCATTCTAGATTGCTGGAAATCCTTTCTGTCATCGAATTCTTTTGTATTACGGCTACCTGTTAGCGCATAGAATCGTGTCAGGAGCGAGAATCGTTAAAGTCCCGGGTTTCTCTGTAATTCGAAAATTTATGGAAGAAACATCGGACGTCGGTTGTAGCTGTAGGATCGTCGACTACCCGTTTTTAATCGCTGCACGGAATAAATGAAAAACTTCGCGATGCCAAACTCACTCGAACCAGTGTGTCTTTTTGTGACGGAACGGGAATTGACGATATCTGACGGTAATTGGCAGATGAAAAAAAGCGAATAATTAAAAAAGACACATTTCCTCAATCTAAGACGAATAATAATAATAATAATAATAAATAAAAAAAAAAAAAAAACAAAAAAAAAACTTCGCGCTAGTGAGTTATACTTTTTTGGTCGGGCATACCGCTGATCTGCCGTTTAGTTTGTTTTTTTTCAGATGATGTCTTAAACACAATCGGTACTTTTGGTCCGCAAATGTAAAGTATGCTATCAACTCGAAAACGAATTAATTCAGAATTTACGGTATTCGCAAATTTTCGAGTCGCCGTAATGCCCGTTTGGTCGTTATTGTCAGGCTGCCGAAAGTAAACAACCTCGACTATCTATCGAAGATGGTTTCCAGTTCGCAAGCGACACATCCGTGCAATGTCGGCTGGGCATGTTGCATTTTTGACATTTAATCGGAAGTGGAACGTGCGAAGGATTGGCCGACTATTTAACTTTTTAAGATGGCAGTGTCTTCTGAACGCCATTAAGACCGGGTTACATACATACGCGTGCGCACCCGTATAGAGCGCGCTTTTGTTTGCAAGTTCCGTTGAATCGACCGATATTAATCATATTCCGTTAGAGGGTAGGTTTCTTTCGAAACTGGTAATAAATTTTTTCAGCGACCACGGTGTCTGCAAATGTAACATCTCAACCAGCTCCGTTTTTCGGTTGTTCCGTGATCTACGAGCTCGCTGTACGGAAGCTTTTGATACTATCTTCTTCCCTTCGAACATTCTCGTTGTTGTTTATCGGTTATCGTCAACGCCCTCCTGTCTGTGTAAATATACACAGGAAAGCAGACTAGAGTTATATCGCTGATTTCTAAGTCGAGCGAAGTTTTTAACTTAATCCGCTACCGCCAAAATATCATCGCAAAAAGTGAAATTAAAAACCCGGGCGCTGTTGCTTTTAACGTGGACCACCGCTGTCGAAGACTAGTAAAATACTATCATTTTTATATTTGCACTAAACAGATCATCCTTGACATTATGCTTTTGAAATGCTCTAGGCATACATGATTACGAGTGTAAGTTATAATTTCGGCTTTGAAACGGTACCGAAGAATTGAAAATATCGAAGATTACAGGAAAAGAAAATCCAAGAGAAACAGACCGGAAGAAGTAAGATTGGAGGCCGCTAATTCTCGTTCATTTTAATTTCTAGATTCTTTCCTGTACAAGACGAGTTTATTAATATTTTATTATAATCGTAATTATTTATTTATTCTAAGTAAAATAATGACATCCCTCCCCACCAGTTTATTTACTCTATTATAACATATGGGGTTCCTGATATGATTTTTCTCGGATTTATTTCGAACTCGCAGATTAATTAAAGTACGCACGAGTTACACGAGCATTTAAAAATGTGACAATAATGTGCACATTCTTATGAAATGTCTTGCCGCTGCAGCCGCGTGTCCTGTCGATAGCCAACTTCAGAATTTCTCGATATTTCCTACGTCTAACCATACATTTTTTATTATAAATTATAAATACTCTTGAACTCCGTTTCAGGCTTTTGACATCTTCCATAAAATGTCTTTTAATAATAGTTTTGTTTTACGCTTTTCAATACTGTTTATTAGCCTTATTTTTTAAATTAATTCCTCGCGGTATCTCATTATTTCTCTTTCTTGTCATTCTTTCGCCGCCTTTAATTTATTTATTTCTTGTGTTGTCCAAGTCTAATTTTCGCTACCGTAATTAAGGACGCTCCAAACATATATTTTAAACGATTATTTCTATGTTACGGTTTTTTTATTCGTTAATACTGATTTTCTGTTATTAAATGCCGTTTAGCCTGCAATATTATTATTTAAATACGTGTGTGCCATTCTTCTATTATTATTACGCTTATCAGGTAACATGTTTTTATTATTTGATTTAAGTAAGCGTTTTGATTTTTTTTTTTGTTGTGCTTTTTTTAATTTCCGCTATCTTCGTTTTCTTTTTGTTAATATTCATTTTACGTTTGTTTTTAGTTTTTTTCAGTAGAACTTCTAACGTTTTATTCACATTTTTCTTCGAATCTGCTAATCTCTAACGGCATCCACAAAAAATGTGCCGCGGACCCGTTTATTATTTATTTTTACTCTTTTCGACTTTTTTTGTCACAATTTTAATTGGTTTTTTCTATACACAAGTCGAATAAGTACGGTGAAAGATGGTAGTTTTAATTCCTCTTTTTATTTTAGCTTCTAGTTTGAACCTATTTGTATTCATTGTTTATGACTTATATAGGTTTTCTATTTTTTTTTTTTTTTATTCTTTTTGACATGTATACAATTTTTTCTTATATTATAGGAATTTGTAGATATGAATTGAAGTGTATTCATAAGTTTCACAAACATTTAAAAATAAAACAATAATACAGACGAAACACGAAAGTTACGTAATTATTAAAATTGCTATATAAATATCGCGAATAAATTTTATATAATTTTTTTTTTTTTTTTGTATGGACACAAACTGTTGTAAGTGAATTTTTTTTTTTAATAAATTATATAAGGTGTTGTTCAACGATCCTGAAGTTAAAACCACTGCAAATAAAATCAAAAAAGAATATTCTTTTTTTTCGAGAGAGGCTCAAAGTTTTGAAATTTTAGATGATAAAAAATAACGATAAAGAAATTCGAATGAACAGTCAGACGAAGCTGCTCAAAAAACGGTGAATTTAAATTTTATAAGTCATTTTTAATGGTTTTTAAATGAATCTCGGGACATATACACTTTTATAAAATAATAATATATGTAAAATTAAACACCGACGCGTTTCATAGCTGATAGCTTCATGATTACAGTATATCATTAGCTATTAAAAATTGTTCTAGTCGGTTTTAATGGATCATCAAACATAGATTGCGTGCACAAAGATGTGTACAAGTAAGATTTCTAGAAATCAATCCACCTGCAGTATACACTCTATGCGTGACTCATTCTCTGAATTGAATTAGATTTTATGTATCTTTTCGACTGAAACATTTAATGTTTAGAGATTTTATGTACTTCTTTGTATTTTACAAAAGGAAGAAAAATTATAAAAACATATTCTAAAACTAATTTAAAAAAAATTTATATGGCTGGCCACGTTTGAAGTTGACCGTATCATTATTAAAAATATCGAAGAAATAACAGAGGCTCTTAAAAAACTTAAAAAGGAACATAATTAGAATCTTCTCGCTTTTAATGTATGTAAATAACTTCCCGCCTAAGTTGACATTTCTTTATAACAGTTTCAAACGATATTAATTTTAACTAAATAAATACTCTGTTTTTCATATTGACTTCAATGTGTTTTTAGAGTTTGTTCTGATCACGCAGTTTTTGTGTGATTTTATTTGTATCATAATTTTTACCTGATGACGGGTCATGTCCGAAAATGTTTCCGATTAGTATATTTCAAATCTGCTTGTTGTATTTGTACTTTATTCCAAATTACTGTACAAATCTTTAATGTGGAAAAAAAGAAGAAAAAAAAACGAATAAAAATAAAAAACAAGAAAAATTACGAAGTAACTTCAAATGATTTTGGATATCATTATGACAATCAAAGAGAAGACAGTTTCTTCTTCACTGTCTCTTTCGACTGTTGTCCGCTTCTTCTTAGATTTTATGATCTCGCGCCATTTTCTGTGTCGCTCCTAAAAGCTGTTTTGTCTTTTCGGCCTTTGACGTGTTATTATGCCAGTCCACCTCTTTTCTTCCCTTCCAGCGCTATGGTCATATCTATGTTTACCGAGGACTGCGAGCGTTAGCATTTTGACGTGAAATTTTATAGAAATTTTCACAAAATTACAGCGACGTGACGAGATACAGAAGAAATTTTATGTACTATTATGAGAAATTCCGGACGCCGCTGGGAAATATTTTTTGGTTAAATTTTTGACGTAGCAAAATATGCCCTTTCTGTCTGTCTCTCTCTTTCTCTCTCTCACTGCTGTATTAGCTGCGTGTTCCGAATCGCTAGATGTTCACTGCTAATTTTGGCTGTAAAATTCGCATCAGTCGCAGCGACAGTATTCCAAAGACTATTTATTTCGGGGTATCGAATTCCGGCTGCGTAGACTTTAGTTAATATTATATTGTACACCACCTCGGGGTCGACTGCTCCATAAAAACTTTTTCCCGGGAAGCGGAAAAAGTGTTCCAGTTGATTTTTACGAAATTATCGTTATTTCACTTCCGTTAAAGACATTTACATATATCAAATCCATATACATATATATATATATATATATATATATATTTGTATATTAACTTCACACGCGTGTAAAATTTAAAGTATGCGAAATTTTATAAATTAATTTCTTAATTTTAAATTCCAACATCTAATAATAATTATACGCACAATCACATATACAACTTATGCATACACGCAAGACTTTAATATACGAGATTTATGGTCACTTGTACATACGGGCGCACATATACAATCCGTATAACAAGTAAACAATTTAATATGTATGGGTTTGTTGAACTATACGTACGTGTATATTAAAAATCTTGTAAACAATACAAAAAACCCATACACCTCCATATAGTCGAGCAAAATGGTTAATTGTATTATTTTTAATATTCACTAATATGATATTTTACGCCCTCGTTTGGAATTATTTATTAATGCTCGATGGCGAGGAGTTACACGCTCCGGAGTATTGTGTTTTTGTATGGAATTTCGTGTTAGCGTAATAATTCGTAGAATACCTAGTTGATCCACATGTAAAAGCAATATTAAATTATTAAATTTAACCCTACATAAGTAATTGTAAAGAATACAGTTTTAATTTTATTAACAGGCCAAGTGTTTTTTTTTTTGTTTTTTTTTTTATACCGCGATTTATAATTTTTAATATTGTTGTATTTAGGATTTTTAAAGGTTTTAACATATAACAGCAGCGCCCAAAAAATCGTTTCATTCGAGATAATTGACTGATTTATAAAGCCAAGTAAATTTTACGTAAGCGGAAGTAATAAAATAAAAAATTTAACTTTTTGAGTTTATCGGAGATATATGTATATGTAGCGATTGCAAATCCTTAGTTATCGAGTTTTATACCGAAATATTTCATTTCAAAAATACTAATAATTTCGCGACTAATAATAATCTTGAGATTCGCCGTTTCCCCTGAAATGTTACCATGAAATATATATATATAATACATAAATATATATATATAATACATAAATATATATATATATAATACATAAATATATATATATATATATATATATATATATATATATATATAATACATAAATATATATATATATATAATACATAAATATATATATATATAGTTCACGATAAATTTTTAGCCCATTACAGTTTCACCAGTCAATTATTAAGTCAATAAGACTTAATCCGGGTAACGGGATTTAATTAGTAATATTATATCAGCGGTATATATTAATAATTTACCTGGGGCAATAACATAAATTAGAAATAGAAAAAGACCCAGAATGCTTCCCCGTGGCACTCCAAACTCTTGGATAATTTCGTTGTATACACATTATTAATTGTTGCGATTAAGATTTTATCTAATTTAATATAAACTCTCGAGAAAACCTGTATTCCTCAATTTAACTACCAATAATAGAGTTCGACTGTGTCAGATGCGTTTTTTTTTGTTTTTTTTTTTTTTATATCAAATAGCAGCAGTGTTCCTATTTCTAAATTTCCTATAACACATTTTCAAATCTATCCGTCCGTTTCCCGATCTTTTAAAAACTAGCATTGATTTTTTATTAAAATAATTAATACCTATTAAATAATCCATCATTTTTATTTTATAACATTTTTCAAAAATTTCTGATAAGGCGCAATAAATGCCTATGATATGCTTTTTCACCACTCTTTTTATATTGTCGTCTCGAGCAAGTACTCTATCGTATGTTTAAAAATTCCCGAAGGCCCATTACCTCTTTTAAATATCCGCCGCAGATTAAGTGTATCAATTATAGGTGATAGGTGTGGATAAATAATAGTGAGATGCCGGCAAAAAAAAAAAAAAAAAAAAAAGAAGGTGTGCAACATCGGAGACTAATTTGAAACAAATAGACGTATTTTCCAATTTCGAAAATTCTCTCATCTATTCTCGTACTATTTTAAAAGTAGTTTGAACTTTTAAAGATTAAATAAATTCCCTGTAATCGTATTGGAACTATTAGAAAATTTCAAATGTTGCAAGTTTTTTTGTTATTGTTTGGTCGACGCTATTTGACATGCACGCGAGACATCCGATTTGTGTTATTACTATTACTATTATTATTATTATTATTATTATTATTATATGGTAAGGAAATTAATGTAAAAAAAGTTAAAGCAAACAGAACGATTTCCGATGAAACGTGAAGGGAAAGTGATTTCATCATCGCTCAAAGATCTGCCTCTCGTCCTAATAGAGAGCACTGCGGAACGCAACGTTAGACACACGTTGAATGCGATCGAGCGACAAATTTAGTATCGGTCTAGTCTAACGGTGTGCTGTCGGCGTGCGTAATCGATCAAAGAGAATTTTGTCGATGCATTTCCAGTATTATCATCGGGATAGTAGTTAATAAACAAAGTCACACGCTAGTCGGATAAAACCCACCTGCCGGTTCGAATAATAACATATTAGTGCCGCGTTCTATGCAATTTATCGAATTCGGATGATATATTATCGCTGTCACATCTCGTTAAATAATCTAAAGTAAGTATTTTAAACGCGAGATAATTAAAATACATGTTCCCTTTTCGTAAAATACCGCGTTTTAACATTTTTGTTTTCCCGATAAAATTTGCAAGCATCGCGCTCGCAGTGTTTTTACCTGTTTCTTTCGGATTATTCAGTCTAAAATATACCGAAATTTACAGCACAACAAAACAAATCCCGCTTTACCACTAAATAGAGGTAAATAGATAAGATTCTTATCTTTATAAACCGGACAGTGTTAGAGAATGAGTTTTGTACTAGATATTTTTCAGAGGCGACTATGTTAGCGATGTTTGTCCGAGTTGTGTTCGTTAATTTCCGCGCTAATGTGTCGGGGCGTATACTACTTACGAGCTAGCAGGTATGTGTTTCTAAATAATGTTTATGAATCTGTAAAAAAATCGTACTTTTCAAAATTATTTTCATTAAGAATATTTCTTAAACGAGCCGCCGATACATTATCTAATTATCTGCATCAATTTTGTTTGCGAATTAATTGCACGCGTTCTAAAATTGACGGGTTACTTACGGGGTTAGTTTCAATTTTTCTTTTTACTAAAATTTTAATACTATGGAAAATCAAAAGAAAGATGTAAGATTAACAAACTGGCTAAATGGTAAAAGCTAAGCCCCCCCCAAAAAAAAAAAAATAAAAAAAATGTAAGATTAAAAAAGAAAATGTATTCCGCTCGTTTTTATAAAACATTTTATTACGCCTATTTGAAAAAGAAAAATAGAAAAATCTCTCGAAGAATTAATAGTCAGATACACTTATATCGATGGAATTATCTTCCGAAAATTAGCTGGATACTTGTGTAAACCTTTTTAAAATTACACACGAATGTGACTATTTCACTTTCGGGATCTTAAAATTATCATTCTCTATGTATGACAAACGATTCGCTCGGGGGAATATTCTTGTTCTGGTTGGTCGAATTTGAGAGATGAATATAGTAGAGCCGCTAGTTAAAAAATATAGAGAAAACGACTATTTTAATTATTTTCGGCTATTTGATTAATTATAATTTTACTGCCCGTTGAATGTTTCCGCATAGCTGTCATTGAACGAGTAAATATTTAAATAAATACGGGGAACGTGAACGTACATTCAATCGGCGAGGTTCAATGAACGATAAGGTTTAAGAACAATGAACACGCGGGGAAGTGAGGGTTGGCGCGCGTGAGTCTTCTAAGTTTTATTGGTGTTGGCATCGTATACGATTGCTGATTTATTTTGAGACGACTTTTGATCGGTTTTTCAGCTTTATATTTCGTTGCTAAGAAAATAATTTTTTCTTCTACTTTTTTTTTCTATTGTTTTTTTGATCTTCATTAATGTTTTGCCAATTCTTCGCTAGAAAAAAAAAAAAAAAAAAAGATTATACTTTCTTTTGCACCTTTTCAGATTGTTTTTATTCCGTCATCGGTGTCACCGACGTGGGGACGGGAACAATTTTCTATCATTATATCTATCGATGTTCGATGATGTGATATATTATACATATTGGAAAAATCTGGCAATCACAAAGCTTTGCAAGTTAGTTTCATAGTGGCAATATTCTTGATAACGATGAAACTGTACAAATTAAAAAAATTATTACTCCTATTTATTGATTTTTTTTGTAATTTTAATACAATCATAATTTTATGGATTAAATAAGTATTCCTTAAATGTAAGTGAATACACATACTTGTTTGTTAAACCTGTATAATAAAACAAACTTTAATAACAAACAATAAGGGTAAATAATTTATAACTAGGGTTTTTTAAGTTTCCACTAAGTTAGTTTTAGCTGATGATGGGTTATGCCCGAAAACGTTTCTAATTAAGGTATTTATCTAATTTATTGTTCTATATTGTTTGTTATTAAAGTTTGTTTTATTATATAAGTATTCCTTGTTACAATTTAGTACCAATAGAACGTATCAATGCCAACGAGGGAGAGAGCCCGTAGTACAATGGATACATTTTCATAAAAACTGAAACTTAACTTCTTCTTTAAAAAACGAGATCGTGCTGATGACGATGTTTTAAAGTTCTATAGTGACTGAAATATTTATATGGTAATTCAATTTAAGGATTATAAACTACCGGTTAAGAAATTTTTAAACTACGTTCGAAGCGTCCTTCGCTACAACAACAGCAGATAGCACATATATCGGTTGTAAAATTATTATGTATATGCGTAAGACTGTTCTGTGAAATAAATTATAACAGCATCATTACCGAATTATTGTATATTTCTATCGATCTAACTGTGAAAACAGTGCCATTTTTGATTCTACTGTTACGAGTGCGGCTTTTTAAAGATGTTGCGAAGAGAAACAACGGAAATGTTTTATCCGCGTGTTATTTCGCCCATTTTATGTTCCCACAGGAGTGCCCAGCTTGCAACATGTTATTTACACGAATAAATAAAAAGTCGGGTTATTAGAAACATAAATACGGACTTTTCCAATAGTATAGTTGCTGTTTTGCATGTTTAGTTTATTGATCTATGTAAATCTGCAAATGGTATGTTTTTGTTTCATTCGTTTTCATTTATTATCCGAAATCGCAAGGCATCTTAATGAAATATTATTAATATTTTGACATCAACTCGGAGCGATCGTCAATTTGCGAAATTTGAACAATTAACCATTTTGTCCGCGTTACATTTAATGAATGGAATTAACGCTTTGTAAAAATTATTAAACTTTATAAAATCGGCGGTTTCTCTGGATTAAGATAAGGTTATAATTGAAAGGAAAATTTTTAAATTTTGCCAATAAATAAAAATAGCGTTAGTAAGAAAAAAATATGAATAATTATATTATCACGCGAAGTTATATTAGGCTGTTAATTAATTAAAGAAATAAAATGTACACAGATATGAGAGAATTTTTGATAAATAATGCGAAAGCGTAAAATTAGTGATGGCTGCCGGAGTATACATATTTGTCGCGAAATTTTGCTTACACTATTTCGTCGCGGACTCCTAATTCTTCAATGTACGCAACGCACCTCGTTAGAAAGATACCTGCAAGTAAAATTCTGGCTCTATCCGAGGAATATCACATTTAAAGCTCTGTTCGGACATCTGTGTCGCATCGTTTTCTAGTTTTCATTACCCCTGACGGTTCATTTCCTCTTTTCAGTCGTTCCATAATTTCGGCGATATGTCGTCTACGCTTCGGCCACACTCTGCTTCCATCTTCCGCTATCATTTTTCTCTTGCCCCAAGTCTGCACTTCCCCCTGCATCCTTCTGATTCTTCTTTTGCAGGTGTCGCCGACCATATTTCGTTTGAGTGCTCTTCTCTACTTATCGAACGGAATACTTTGTATGCGCACCTGTTCGGACTAGGGCTCCCTACATTGCGCTTCCTATGTGTTGACCTTTCCTTCTGCACAAGTTATCCCAGTCCTTGCTTCCTTTATTAAAACGATATCCAATTAAATATTCCTCCAACTAATCTACAGTTCTGTGTTAGCGGCCCTTGTTGGCTATAGCCATATGTAAGAAACAAAAAAATGTCGTCGCACATGTATATTTACAAGCCATAAATAATATTTTAAAGTTTTTTGTCTCGTCCGTAAAAATCTTTACTGTTCCATTCTATTTTTATTTCAAAATCGGTCCATGTATATTCTCAGAAACGGTTAAAAATCCAAGCTGAATCAAAAAAGAGAGAAAAAAAATGATACCCTGTCAAGACGCAATAAGTGTCATAGAACTCTGTTTTTACAAAATAATTTAATAACTTTTTATCGGATTTCTTAAATTACTGAAAAACTCCACTTGATAGAACTAGCAGTCACGGTGAGACCGGGGAATAGTCAGTATTATTTAAGTTCAAATGTGTCACAGAATTACGTAGATAAAAAAAAAGTATTCTTTTTTTTTTGTGTGTGTTTTTATTCTTTATACTCATAAACATATATATATATATATATATATATATATATGTATGTGTGTCGTAAAATTTCAAATTTTGACTTTTGAAATATTCGTAACAACCTTCGATTTTCTAATGTTACAAATAAAAATTTAAAAAGTTAACAAAGTATATATAATTCTTCGTGGTCGTCGTTGTCAAACGTGTTAAACCTAAGAATTGCAACGGTTTTAAAAATACGTTTATAAACTTTTCCAAGGCGTAAGTTCGAAAATTTTGCGGTAGGTTTTTAAGTGAGGAGAATATAGGAAAAGCAGTTTTTAAAAGAAGGTCTATATGTGTGTACGCACGTATATACATATGTGTAGGATGTAAACAGAATCTTGTTACACGTTTCTGCTTGAACAAATGATACCCTATTTCTTTTTTGATTACTTAACGGGGGGCTATTGATGCCATCAGATTTTGAGAAAGTTTGCTTTCAAGAGGATTTTTGTTAATTTAAGGAAATGTGAAAAGAAACTACGTCCCGTAAAAACTAACATTATAATATAGATTATGTCAATCGATAGTACGGTGTTAAAAAATTAAAACCGATGGAATAGGTTTTAACAGGGAAAAAAAACATTTTCGAGTTGCGCATGTTTATGTAGGAGTATAAGTATTTGTGGTGTATAGAGAATTTCGTGGTTAAATTCATGTTTATCGGAGACTTACTGATCTGTTTTACATCGATCTCAGTGCATTGTCAACTTGTTTTATATTTAAAAATGCGTTAATGAAGTATATGCGATCGATAGTGAAATTTATATAATGTTTTGCGAAATTTTAGTTATTGTATACGTTAGTTGAATACTAAGTCTGAAGTTAAAAAGGCAAATATATTTAACCTATATCACACCGATATGGAAATACGGAAATACGGAAATACGGAAATACGGAAATATGGAAATACGGAAATACGGAAATACGGAAATACGGAAATATGGAAATACGGAAATACGGAAATACGGAAATACGGAAATACGGAAATACGGAAATACGGAAATATGGAAATACGGAAATACGGAAATACGGAATTGAGCTGTGCGGTAGTGCTAGCAGATCAAACTTGCGGCGGATACAACAGTCTAAGATTTTGCGAACGTTGACAGCAGTCTCTAAGTATGTATCTAACGAGACCTTGCACAATCATCTAAGGATGCCATTCGTCGAAGAAACCCATAAAGAACAGTATGAAAAATTTTTCAACAAATTATCACATCACTGTAACCCAAAAAACATTAAAAAAATGTATAGAAGTACTCTGCCAGGAAATCCAGCCAGAAGGTTAAAAAGAAAAAGGTGCCGAGATGCAATTCCAATTACCTAACTTTCGTCTTCATTAAACATAATAAGTAAGAGCGAAATGAATCACATTACATGTCCAAGTCTTTCAGTGGATAGATTGGGCTGTATTCCGGATGTCTAAAATTGTTCTCTATAATATGTTACAAACACCACTCTGTTTGCGGTATGAATATATACCGGTACAGGGTAAAAAAAATAGTAAATAAATAAAAAAAACAAACGTTAGATGAATTAACTCGAGAGAACATTTCAGTTTGAAGGAATAAAAGTGGCGCGAAAGTGAAGGTTTGAATTCATCGGTTAAATGGAATTTTCAATTTTTAACAAAAAAAAAAACTTTAATAGATTTAAAAATTTTGCGAAATGAAATCTATTATTTATGTTAACGAGAGGCGAATAACGACAAAGAATAGTTATATAACTGTCGAGACGAAGATGCACGTAAAAATAATAAAATATAATGAAAATCGCTTACATCGGTCATAGGCTACGTATTATAAGTAAAGTCTTGTGATAAGGTATTATAGATTTTGTGAAGGTAACGTTCACAGTGTATTAAATCTAATGTGGATCTGAAGATTCGGGCCATTTCCTTTCTACTGACTTTTCAGATTTCTCTGGTGGTACCTATTTTTATTTCAGGCCGGTAAATTCCCGACGTGACCTCTGGTTCGGTATTACGGAGACACGAATATTTTTTGGAACCGGAAAAGTTCCATATAACTGCATATATGTTAATCTCTGTCGTTATATGTCGTTATAAGAATTATAACGATAAACCGGTTATTACGATTAAAGAGTTTTGATACGAGAATTATCACGTATTAGACGTGGTGCACAAAATTTAACTTGAAACGTTTTTGATTGTTCTTTCTTCTGCTTATGTCGTTAGCGAGACACATCAAAATGATTATTTGAAAAATCGAAATACACGTTGCACTACACAAAACTATTTCGAAAATACTACTACTACTACTACTACGACGGCTTACTACTACTACGACGGCTTACTAATTATCTCATTATAACGAAAAATCGAAAATCACAAATTTCTCCAAAAATAAGAAAAAAAATATAACGTACTGATTTTTGACTTTTCTCTTTTGTTCTTGTTTTACATATATTGATTTAGATTTTATTTTCTCATCATCGCATAAAGAAGAAAAAATTGGTGTTGGCGCTTTCGAATGGCTTAAAAGTATTTTCAGCTACGATTATTGCAAAGAAATGGCGATTTGTTTAATCAATAAAAAGTTATTCCAGAGAAAAAACAAATAAACAAAAATACGCATGTTTTATAGTAAAATTGTTCAGTTAAAAATTTCGGTTGTAAAAAAATTAGAAAATTATATTTCACAACAACGACAAACTCTGCTTATAACGACTAGATTAATCAACCCCTTCAATGTCATTGATAACGGATTTTCACCTCGTAGCGCTATATTTTACATCTGCCTGATAATGGAATATTGTCGAAAGCATGTTGTTCACTTTGTTGTTTATTAATTAATGCGTAAGTTTACATACATACAAGTTGAAGTTATTTTTCCGTTAAATTTTACTTATACATCCTGTTTATTAATCTACATGAACAAAATGATAACCAGGTTCGCTCTTGCACCACGACTACTGAGATCTCGATAATAAAATTTTACTGCTCGATTTATTGGCGGTCTCGCGCATTTATCTATCCAATTGGAATTATCACGACGATATTTTCCTAACTAGCGTTAAGATATTATAACGTTTTTGTTCAAAACTAGATTATCGTTACTGCTCAGGAGAAGACGAGTAAAAGATTCGAATGAGATAATCCCAAGTCTCTTCATACCCCCACTCTATATTGGGAAAAATCATTTATTGACGCGAAAACGTCATCGCGATAGCCTAGTTGCTAGAACATTTTCGACTTCCGTTACGGAAGTTTTAAGTTCGATTCTAAACGACGACAGAAATTATAAATAAATTAATTGCTTATCATACGCGAAAGGCTACGGCAAACATGCATACATATGCGCGCTAGTTAGTGTGTAGCAGGCAGACATAAATAGGACTGAATTTGTATAAATCGATCGTAATATCAATTTCAAGTGTATTCTCCTACACTCGCATTTTTAATATAACAATTGCTACGAACACTGTGCCTGTACCGTTAGAATGTACGAACATAGTGTGTAGTCACCGACGCTCAGAAATATGACGCTATAAAGAAGAAGAATTCGAAAACGGATAATGAAATTCTTATTTTCCAATTTTCATACGGAAATTATTGAATCCTGAGCGTCGTCTTTCGTGTTGCAGTAAAACTATGCGGTTGAAAAATTTATTATGTTCGTAATGAATCACTTTTAAATCGGATTTAAAGTCCGCATCGGTGACGGTGGAACTTAAAGTTATTAAACTGCGGGAAAATCTAATTGAAACAAAAATCTCAACAGGATGAAACGCATACAGGTAACTCTACTTATTCATTATACTGTGCGAATTACTTACTATTAGTACTTCCTGAGTATAGAGTTTCCAGCGAGTCTGTACGGATTAAATCGCTGCTACACAGACCAGTTGTTTCTCACGTGAGGGTCAGAACTGTCCGTCATTTGCTTAGCATCAGGATTCCTGATAAGCGATATATTTTGAAAAAAAACTATCGGACAGTGTTTATAACGAAATTGTTTGAACAGTATTTTTTACTTTCAAATTTTTTTATATGTTCTTTTTTTTCTCCTGTAAATCAAATACACAATATTAACCTTACTGCGTATCACAAATATTTTTTAACTCTTTTCCGGAATATTCCGTCTTCTGCTGAAAAAAGAAAAAGAGATTAAAATTTATCGCTCGAAATTCTGAAGGGGGAGACCTGAATTATTATCAATCTTCGACTAGAATAACTGAACAAATGTTGGTAAAGATTTTCTTTGATAAACGATTCTTGCCCCCCTTAATTCTTGTAGGCTCCCTCTTTCAGATGATTTCAGGGTTGGAAACGGGGGCTCACGAATTTTTCGATTCAAGTAGTCCGGTAGGTTTTCGATGGGATTATAATGACTAGGGCGGAAATTTGGGACAGTTATACATCAGTGTTTCATAAGCTATGCTTACAATTATTATTATTATTATTATTATTATTGTGGTAAAATTTATTTATTTTTTTTTTATTCCAAACCTCTTGTCAACCAAGGACCTTTATCCAGAAACAAATAGAAAGGAAAGAAGTCGGTTATATTTTAATTCGATCAGAAATCTTTGATAAATAGCGATCAATATAGCAGAAATGACTAGTGAGGAAGGAACGGACAGGCTATAAGAAGCACAATAAGGAGTAGGAAGCCCAAGCCTCAACACAAATAGGAATACAAAGTGCTCCACAGAAAGATATGAACACTGGAAGAACATTATCAAGGTGGAGAGGACAGTGTGGACAGGAAATCAGGGAGAAGCGAAAGAGAATGGCCAAAACGCATAACAACGAAAGCAACATCAGAACGTCGAAGAGAGGGATGCAAAAGAAACCGTGAACTTGGAGAAAGAGTAGGCAGATGAAATGTATAATTATTAGAAAAGGAGGGAGCGTAAATATCCAATACCACGATCTGATGTGGAAGCTTTAACATATCGATAAGAGGTTAGTGGATAGAATTTTTTAAAAAAAAAGGCGGAAAGAAACAACAGCCCGAGCCAAGGCATCAGCCGCTTCATTGTCAAATACGCCCGAGTGGCGAGGTACCCACGGTAAATATCAATATCGAATGCAGAGAGGAAAGAGATAATGGATGAGTTATATGGAGGATAACAAAGTGACGGAAAGATCGCAAAATGCTTAATTTTTCGCCACTCTGACGTAGATCTTTTTTCTGTTCAAAAAATCCGCGTGTATATTTACTGCCATGATTTCACTGATAAATACCGATGAGAGCTCCTCGCTGCAAAACAATGTTTCACCTACCGCCGCTATGTTTTACGGTTATCGTTTAAGAATTTTTTTCAAAATTGAGATTAAGGTTTTCTGCACATTTTTCGATGTCTGCTGAAAACGCCAGATTTTGACTAATCGGTGAATATCATTCGGACGTTTTCCGAAAATGTATCTTAAATTAAACTGTAAACTCTTCCTTAGATTAGATCCGGCTTAATCATCGGTTTAGTTTTTTAATAAACTGGATATCTAATAGTTTTAATGTTTCAGTTTAAATATTTTTAATTTCTTCATGGTCGCCCTCGCGCCATTTTTATTTATGACATTTTTTTACGCGCACCTATTCGGAATTTTATAAGGCAATTTGACTAACAGAACATGTCTTGTTCGCTTTTTTGTACACAAAAACCTAATGATATGCGAACGTAAATGTGACTTGTTATACCTTTTCGTACATTCTAGCTATGAACGTCTGTCCTGTTACATTCTCGATGTATCGCACGATTGTGTACATCCGTTTTTTAATCAAGTCGCTCTGATCATCTGCCACAGAATATTACTTCTACTACGCCCGATGTAGGTAAATTTAGCTTTTCAATATCGGTGTTCGAAACCATCTCGCTGGCTATTTTATTTTAATTGGAAAGAGCAGATCTTACCAATTCATCAGCAATACAACTGTTTTACCAATACGTTTTAGCAACTACATGAACATGCTTATTATTGCTCTCACCATGTTTTCCGCATAGGTTAATTACACTTCGTAATATATTATCAGGTTTACACTTTTTTTGAAGCCTGAATATGAATGTGTTGCAATAAATATATATTTATATTTCCTAATCTACTTCTAAGCGCTTTACTGCAAGATATATGTACGAAGAGTAGTAGAGAGTTTCGGGATCTTCTAACCTTACGGGGCTTTAGCGTCAATTTTAGTTACACCGCACATATTTAGTCCGTTCTCTCTCTCTTTGTTTTACTGTACGAATTCGATTTGCGTATTTTAATGACACCTATATAATGACATATTTGTTTTTAGACGACTTTTCCATCTTGTTCCGTTGGCGATTACTCTCTCTGTATATTTATAGACTGTAAATATTTCTCTCTTTGATCTCTCTTGGTTCTTCATTTTCTCCATCTACGAAAATAAAAGTGTTTTTTTTCTTTTTTTTTGTTTTTTTTTTCTTTAATTTTCCAATTACCGCATAATTAATATGTATAAACGATTAGTATTTTTAAATAATATCGTCAGTTAATTTGCGCAAACTCTTGAATAAGAAAAAAGTAATTACAAAAAAGTTATTTTTTTTAATAATTGATTTTTTATTTGCAGATGTTATTTTTATGCGCTGTAAAATTTTTTATTTTAGCTCTAAAAATTTAATTTAATTTTTATCACCTTACATTTAACATGCTCAGATGAAATTGTAAGGTGGGGGGAATCGTAGATTGAGGCGCATTATTGCTGTTAAAGAACTGTTTGGCGCTTGTCGTCATATTTATTGTCACCTTCGATAGCGATTAAATGAAACCATTTTAAAATCAGAGCGTGTATTTACGAGGGTTTAATAATAAATCTGTAAATGGCACACATCTGCGGAAGTGGTGAGTTATTTTCGAGGTTTCCCTCATCTAATTTTTCGAGACGTGGTCTTAAATCATGTACAATTCATTTAATCACCACTGTACGAGGCAATAAATCAAACAATAAGAGAATTTTCCCAATAACTTGGGTTAAAAAAAGGAGGAGGTATTTCGACTGTTTTTTTTTTTTTATTTACTTTTTTTTTATTTTTTTTTACGTGTGTTACCTCAAAACTTTTTTCTAGGTTAACCGATTTTGATGATTCTTCTTTTATTTGAAAGCTAGTACTTTTCGTGTGGTCCCATTTAAATTTGATTAAGATATGACCAGTAGTTTTTGAGTTATCCTTAATAATGCTGGAAATTGAAGCTTTTTGAATTATTTTCATTCATGATTTTCATTCATGATTTTTTTTTTTCTCTGGTGGCGACCATGCATCATTTTTAACTACAGTGGTCATTACAGCACATGGGCCAGGGTAAAAAGGCTATTTCAAAATTTAGTTATTAAGTTGTTGGTCATAAGAAAACCGAGTAGCTTTTGTATGCGTGCTGGGTCATTTGATAATATAGTTGACAGAGGAATACCGGCAAAAACGGAGCGGTCGAACGCCGTACATTGTAGCAGCAGGGGTTCTACCGGAAGGGTAAGAAGAGCCAGAACAGAAAGGGCACGTTGGTGAGAGAAGGGTACCCTCAAGTATATAATTGTGTGAGACCGCCGTACGCCCAACTCGCAACCGATTTACCACACGACGCGTAAGGTAAAGAGAAGAGCCGTGAATTTTATGCTCTTCATAAAAGATCGTTCCCTTTACCACTGGCTGATCCACTCAGCCATCATACGTTCATGGAAATAAATCTTCACTTTGCAGATTGGCGGTGCTGCAAACGGCATTGGTGCGAGCAGAGCTGATTTGGACGCCATGTCAACTCGCTCGTTGCCTTGAATTCCCATATGACTCGGCACCCACGATTGGTTTCACCGTCGGGTTAGATTTAGCTTCATTTTTTTTTTTTTTTAATGCGGAGGCGATAGACTTAAAATACTATCAATTTGCCAAATTACCATGGAAATGTAGCTTTTGATGTTTTTACCGTGGAAATGCAGTTCAAAATAAAGAAATCGTTTTTTTTTTTTTAAGTATAAAGTATGGAGAACAATGTAAGAAAAAATTGATTTTTAACAAGAAAAAAATTCAAGTATAACGCTAAAAATTGTGTAAAATAAAATGTTTTTTTTACAAAAAATAAATACCGACTTCGAGGTTTATTATAAAAATTTAATAAAAATGCACCAGAAAGTAAAAAGTAATTACTCCCGATAAGAAAATATATATCAGAGCGATATAAGTCAAGATGATCTTATCGTAATTCTTATACAACACTGATACCTTAATTAAAGTTGTCATTAAATTCATATTACAATATCTAGGAACAATTTAATGCAGTTTTTAATTATTATTTTAATATGAATTTGATGCCGACTCTAATTAAGTTATCAGTGTTGTGTAAGAATTACGATAAGATCATCTTGAGTTATATCACTCTGATATATATTTTCTTATCGGGAGTAATTACTTTTTACATTCTTGTGCATTTTTATTAAATTTTTATAATGAACCTCGAAGTCGGTATTTATTTTTTGTAAAAAAACATTTTATTATTAAAAAACACTACAAAAAAGGCCTGAAAAGTCCTTAACCTAAATATTTAAAGCAGTTTCTGAAATGTATACAGCTCAAGTAGTGCGCGCGCATAGACAGACGAATTTAGTCGGCCTAACAAATGTCAGTTCGAGAATTTTTTTTTCGTGAGAGTAGCGCCGAAGACAAACAGTTTATAAAGAATTCATGCAATGAACGCTATTTTTGTAAATGACTCTGGTCGAGAACGGGAGATTTTTTTCCATTCTGCAAACGGTGTCATCTTTGATCGGCTATTATTCTCAGGGAGTGGTCTAGATCTTGTTTTCCTAAATTTTCCTACTGCGATAACAACGGAAATGGCGTAGTAATACAATTACATTTTAAAATTACTCTGACGCTGTAGCGAACAATATGCGGTAAAGTACGCATTTCCACAAGCGTAAGTTTGATGCTTTTGAAGCTATGAAAAAGGTTAAACAATATGAGCAGCATGAATAATCAGGTAGTGTAAATATTTAACTAACAGGGAGAAAGAAAAGATTCGAAAAACATTAAACACGTTTTCCTCGAGATATTGTTTTTCAAAACTGTGTACCCGATACGCTCGGCTGAAATTAACGAATTTGTTTAAACCATAAAATGCGTGTTCCGGATTCTTTCTGTCTAATCGTACTTTTTATTTATTTATTTATTTATTTATTTTTAGTATCAATTTTTAATCGTAATTGAAATAACTAAATACTCAAACCGTGTTCAAATTTTATTGTTAAACTGAGCGAAATTCTAAAAAAACAAAATTACAGCTGAAGAGTAAATTCAATTTTCCCACCCTTTAAAAATGAATCAGATAGGAGAAATAGTGTGCACTAGGCATGGGTAACTCTGAAAACAGTTATATCCTCGGAAATATATCCGCGTTCGGACATAGCCGGATGATATATCTCCGACGATACGTGATTTAATATATCTCAACTCTGAAAGATGTCACACAATGAACAAATGTCATTCTGGATACAGTCGGATTTACCTCTGGGGCGAGGTGATTTAATATATCTCAACTCCGAAAGGCGTTAGCTGCGCGCATGCGAACCGTGTTCATGGAAATTCTGTTGCTTTGTGCGTTCGGAGTGCTACGCAGATGCTGCGAAGATTACGATTATTCACACTACATATGAGATACGTAACTTCGGCGATATATATATAGTTATGTATTATTTCTTCCTGTAAACGTTTGTTTCACTGATATTATAAGTTATGTATTTTTAAACCTTAAATTACGTTACAAAGTTATAGTTTTAAATATTACTCGGACACAAAGTACCTTTTAATTCGTTAAAACATACAACATTTATTTATATTAAATTATTACTTAAAATAAAAGTTACAGACATTATTATTCACAAAAAATATATATAAAAATCCGTCCTACCGGTTTCGTCTACTTGACATATTCATGTATAGTACCTGGGTGATCGAGCTCTGCTCGGTATTTTTTTTTTTTTGTAAAATCACGTTTTTTCGGAAAATATACTTAGACACGAATTACATACTTCTTTTTTTTTTTTAATTATTTAATAGCTAAATTGCACCTAGTTGGTGATAGCTATTTAGCAATTATTTTTAATATCTTGTGTACACGGCTTGAATAGCAGCCTACCTAGCGATAGGTGCCAAAAAGGAAATTTTATTAGAACTTTTAATTCAGACTAGATCCATCGATTTGATCCTATCAATCCGCCGAACTTCTAGTGAATTGTCCAGTAACGCAACTGCCATGTGGTTCGGGTGCGTTTCTAATCTGTAGGTATACTTCTTTGCGTCGTCGAATATTACTTCTTGAACAAACTTTAGTCCGAAGTCTTTGTGAAGTGTTAAGTTGGTAATGTACCACGGGGCTTTTACAACTATCAAGAGGATTTTGTTTTGGATCCATTGTATGATTGCTATGTTACTCTTTTTAGGATTGCCCCATAACGGGCAGCTGTAGCGCCAAACTGCCTTTAAAATCTGATTATTAACTAGTAGTTTATTTTCAGCAGGTAATTCCGACTTCCTGAATTGTCTTAACTTTATATTTAATTCGGTCCGCTTTACTGCTATATGTTTCTTCCATGTTAGGCGTTGATCAAGGTATATACCTAGATATTTCACATCTGTTTTTCGCGGTATTGCGACATTGTTCAGGACTACGTCTTCCGTCGGATCAATTTTTCTGTTAGTGAAGATTACCCGCGCTGATTTACTTTCATTGGTTTTGATTTTCCACAAGTTTAGCCATGACGAAATTTCAGTAACCGCTGCTTGGATGGTATTCCTTCTCTTTTCGAGAGATGTTTCACTGGTGTTAACTACACGTTGCACTTGTTCTATTGTACTGTGCGTTTTAGGAGCAGTTTTTCATAACGAAGCGGGATCTGTCGGAACGACAATCTGCGACAGTTTTAGTTGTAAAGGGAAATATAATTTAATTTTAATCTTATACAAAACATAAAATATTTTAAAACTAATTTATGAACACATTTATGAATTTAACGCCACATTCCCATGCAACTTTGCTTTTTAATACTGAATGCAACAAAAATGTAGAGGTCGTTCGAATTCGCTTTCCGGATGGTTCGAAAATGTTTTCAATAACTGCACACGTTGATTGTTATGAATATATTTCTGTACGTTTTTTATTAGAAAAATTATATTTTACGTATATAGAGGGTCGTCGTTAGCTTTATCTCTATTGGGGTTTATTCGTTATAAAAACAAATAAAAAATGTCTAGTAATTTTACCTGTGATCTACTGTAACTGCGAAATATAATAATAAGGGCATACTGCTCATGAGGGAGTTTTTAAAATTTGCATAACATATTCTCAGTAATTCACTTTCACAAAGAAATATATAAATACACAAAACATTTAACATCTGCATATAAATAGGCAAAGTGCTCGTTTGTTTATTAACCGATTTTCTTTTTCTTTTTTTGTTTCGTAGCTATTAAAAAGCAGTTTTTTTCTTCTTATTTTAATATAAAATTAATACAAAAAAAAAAAAAAAAAATGAACTGTTTGTTACGATACTTTCGATTCGTTTATGTTTTTTTTTTGTTATATATATTTTTACTGCATGCGTAGCGCATGATTTTCGAATCCCCCTTGTATGACCTCCCGCTGATCGGCTGAGAGCCAAGACCGATGCTTTTTTTTTGCCTATTCGTTCCCACCGTTTCCAGGTATCTGGAATTACGCGTTCGCCTGTTTTGTCGACCTTATGTTTTATTGCTTTGCAGTACCAGTATTTGTTGTTCGCTTTTGCTCGCTACTCGCCTTTGTGTTTTTAAGTCGTTCGCTTGATCACTTTCGAAAATCAAAAAATACTGGTAAAGACAGAACAAATTATTTATTAGATCGTCCTCGAAAGATCGCGTCACCAACCCTGATTCGTATTAAACTGAAAATATTAAAATTCATTTAAAACTCGCGAAACCGAATTTTTCCATGGATTAGACCTTGACAGATCGATTTATTATCCCAAAATACCCCTATTGTGCAAATTTCATCCAAATCGTTAGAGCCGTTTCCGAGACACGCGAAATAAATTTATATATATATATATATATATATATATACACAATTATTGCTCGTTTAATGATATTAGATATATATCCGCAGTCGAAAAGGAAACATATATCCAACTGCTCCAGCGGAGTTGATTTGCGCATCTCCAGTGTAACATACATAGCTGGTTAATTGAGACGACACATCATAGCTTCTATAAATATTTACATTTTTTAAATTAAATTTTAACGAAAGGTTCACAAAGATGCTTGTTATTAATGTTACAGAAAGAAAAAAAAGTAAATCGTTACAAAAGAGATTTTTTTATAATTAATTTCTGAAATCACTGTGTATTAAAAGCGTCTTTCTGGGGAGGAAAATTTCGTAAAAATTTGAAATTTGTTTTGTTCATTTTAAAGTTGTGATATTAAATCTGTGTTCATCTGTTACTTTTCCCGGTTACTTTCGTAGAATGCGGTCATCTTTATGCCGGCGCTTTTAAGTACATCTGTTGCTTGTGAAATTTCTTATTGTCCGAATTGAGAACTGTTGACCCCATCGTTTAAAATTCTCAGTCTACTCGGAAATTTTTTTGATACCTTCTCCTCGTTTTTATCACAAATCTTGCTAGTTGAATATTGGAATTTTCGCATCAATTTCACCACTGTAGTAGTCAAAAGACTGGCCCCGATTTAACTAATCACGGTGATATTATTTATGTTTACTACGCCCCCCCCCCCCGGTGGATTTTTTTATTCCAATATAAAAAAGTTTTTATTTTTTCCTAATTTGTAATAGTTTTGCCCTCATAAATAGCGTAACTAATTCACGTAAAGTTTAAACGGGTTTGAATATGCTTCTACATTTCCGTTCTAACTGTACTATTCGTAATAATTTCCTTTTTGACTAAAAGTAAAAATAGTAGGAAGAGTTAATTGTATTGATTAAAATGGTTTTTTATTCATATTATTGTTGACATTTCAGCGGTTATAATTAAACGTCTTTTTCGAATTGTGTTACTTTTATTGTGCGCACTCTATCATTATTTTTATTTTCCGGGAAACCATAATAGAGCACCTACTGATATTATAAAAATAAAACCAGACACATTTTGAAATTTGTTACACATATACCATATATATTTATATTGTACATGTGTGTGTGTATGTATTATGAGAAGAGTGAATTTACCTTTAACCGAAGAACTACATAAACTTTTTCATAATATATGACCACAGAATACACCTTTGTTTGTGGTTCGTACATGGGAAGGGGGTGATATTGTAGCAATAAAGATGAATATTGTTCGTTGTCTATTTTTCAATACAGTGTTAATCTGAAAACTGCTTCGAATTTATTTTCTACATTTCCATTTAAAAAACAGACACAAAATTTTTCGATTTGCAAACTGACTATTTCGTTACGGCTGGTATCTACACGACGAACGCGATCGTTTACTTTAAATTTATCGCACCGAGTGGGTTATTTCAAATTATTCGACATTATTAAAAAAATTCGTTTTTCCGTTATCCTTCTTATTCGAAGTTTCTTATTTTATTTTTGTCATTTGAGTTTTTCATGAAAAATTATTTGCAAAAGAAAAAAAAGTTATTTTTGCTTTTCGCTTCCCATTTTTACCAATTTTGTCTCTTAAATATAATGGTTTTTTTTTGTGTAGACCTACTTTTTTTTTTGCAATATCTTGTATTATATTTTATTAATTATTTTTTTCTATCATGATAAAAAGTGGAACCTGGCGTTTCTTTGTTGCTGATAGGTACCAGATACATGCCTGAACAAAGAAACGTCACATTTTTTTTTTGGATATAATTAAACTTCTTATAAGTATTTAAGTCGATAAATTATAACCTAATTGTTTTATTAATAACTCAGCTTTTTAATTGAATCAATAACGACAAGTATTCTATATTAAATTAGCATCTATCATTCCCCTACTGAAATCGGTATATGACTTTTCTATATTTCTATATAATTACTAATAAATTTTTCTCATGATATTGTTTTCCTTTTTATCGCGGTTGATTTTCAAAAAATGTTTCTTCTCTAATGAATTGAAATATTTATGCTCGGGTTTACATTGCTAGAAAGTAAAATATTGGGCGCTTTACATTGAGTGAATTTTTTGCACATTAATTTTCATTTAGCTTTTCGTATGTATGAATAATGACAATATCTAACTGTAGAAATCATCACTTAAGTTCATAAAAAAGAAATACAAAAGCTTGGTTTTTTTTCGGGCTCGTCAACCAGGGACTTCTAACCAGAGGATATAAGAGGCGCAAACGGACATACCAAATTTTTCTAACGTACAATTCTTCACTGGTCACGGAATTTTTAAACATTATTTACACCGATTTAAAATTGTTCATTTGGCAAATTGTGTTAAATGTAATTTTCCCGGTACGATCACTAATTTCCATTTTCAGTATACAGCAGAAGACTTAGTGTAACTGAGAATTTTCGAATGTTTAATGATTTCACCGTTACAGAAATTAATTTCCGTACGAAACATAAGTTCCATACCCTTGACAGGGCGTCGGGATTGTGAAGTTAAGGTTTACAATGTACTAAGCCTAATGGATCTAAATACTGGGGCCAGTTCCTTTCTCTCGACCGCCTTTACTTTTCCAGATTTCTCTGGTACCCAATTATTTCAGGCTGGGTAAGCTTGGGAGCGACTTGGCTTCGGGACGAGACAAGTCTCGAACCCGTGACCTCCAACTTGGTAGCCAAGCACCTTAACCACTAGGCTACCACGCTGCCTACGAAACATATATACTTGTATTAACTAATTTACCGCAATCAATGTTAGGTGAGGATGATCTGACACCAAAAACTTCAATGAATGGGGGTCGTTTCAACCTCACCATAATACTAATTGTACTACTTTATAATAACTAATAAATTTACCGAAGTGAGGACCGCATTAAAAAAAAAACAAAAAAACAAAAACGGAGTGGGAAGAACGCGTCACAGCAAACTGGAATTCAAAGCAGAACGCTCAACAGAAAAAAATTAATAAACACGTGATCAGCATCGCAAACATACGCTTCGTTTAAGTGGAGAAGACAATAGGGTGCGGGAACCAACCAAAAACGAAAACGGGAGGATGATAAATAGAGTAAAAATTTTTTTTTTCATATTTTGAAAGTTTAGACATTTAAGAATATGTCCCTGAAAGGATTTTTCAAAATTAAAATTATTTACCGAGTTATAGCTATTTTCGTGTCGCGGCAACTAAATCGGCTCAGTCGGAGCGGATCAAACAATAGGCGGTAGACATTCTTCGACTACCAGAGGATAAATTAAACTTTTTTGTAAATTATAGGGTGAATTTTTAAGAGTTAAGCTTTTCAGGTTGGCAGCACTGGTTGGTATTGGCGTCCAACCGTCATCTGTCAAAGTGAAAAGTTTTCAGTATACTCTGCCATTTCATCATCATGGAAAGACTTATAAATAAGCAACGATTTCAAATTGTTGAAATTTATTATCAAAAACTAGTGCTCTGTGAAAAATGTGCATCGTTTGTATCGACCTGGTGAATCAACAATTCGTACTGTTATCACCAAATTTGGTGCGAAATTTGGTGATAACAGCACGAATTGTTGATTCACCAGGTCGATTATGACGACCATAATATGAACAAACGATGCACATTTTTCACAGAGCACTGGTTTTTGATAATAAATTTCAACCATATCACAATCGTTGCTTATTTATAAGTCTTTCCATGATTTTTTTTTTTTTTTTTTTTTTAAATTTAAGAAGGGGTACTAAACCACTCGCTGCATGTAACTACCTCGGTTATCGCAGTGAGTGGACCCACGTTTAAAACATACTCCTTAGCTCGCTAGCCTGAACGAAAGTCATAAGATTGTTCAAAGCAGTAGGGGTATTTGAGAGGATGTCTTCAATCGATGTGATCTGGCCTCGCCGTAACCCATTTAGACGTGTGCATTTCAGCAAGATATGCGAAACTGACGGGTATTCATCGGTAGAACAAAGTGGGCAGGTACTTGGCTTTGGGGCTTGTTTGAGGATATAGTTGTGGGAAAAGGACGTATGTCCCGTTCTCAGGCGATTGATTGCCGAAAACACTTTGCGTTCTGTTCCGACTGGAGGCCACCATGGCTCCGTCGTAGGCTTCAGTTCCCTGAGGAAGGTCGACTGAGACATCCAGTCATGACTCCACTGTGCGAAGACCGTATCCGACAGGAAACCTCTCAGAGATAATGGACCAAAAGCAAATAACGGCATTGGGCACATCATGAATGACCGAGCGACCAGGTCAACCCGCTCATTCTCCGGAACACCGGCATGACTGGGGACCCATAAAAAAACAACTCGGCATCCCCTTCGGCTCAGCTGGTATAAGATAGCCAGGACTTCCAGGACCATTGGTGATTCCGGGTGATCTGACTGCAAAGCACGTATGGACTGCAAGGAATCAGTCACCAGTAAGATTCCGAGCGGTTGGGATCTCAGTTCTAAGTATGCCTGAAGACAAAACAACACAGCATACATTTCGGCTTCCGCAATGGATACAACGTTGTTCAACCGCATGCCCTCTGCGATTCCGTCTATTTCGAAAGCGCATGCCGCTGGGGCAGCCTTGGACTCATTAGCCTTGGATCCATCAGTGTATGCTTTCGAGAACGTGGTATATTTATTAATAATATTTAGTGTCCTGTGCCCTCGCAGCGCCGGTGGGTGATTATTATCAATAAGAGTTGTGATAGCTTCTACCTGAAAAGAAGCCCAGGGTGGGGGTAATTTTGAAAAGTCCGTTCTGGGTGTTAAGTTGGGCTTTATGTTATTTTGCAACAAGATTGCATTGACTTCAGGTAGGTTATCCTTGGGAAAATCAGGCTCCGTAGTTACGTCGCAATGATTCTCCGCAGCCCATGAAAGCATATCGCGATAAGTGAAGAACTTTCTGTTGTAAGACAACGGTGGTATACCAGCTAACGAACATAGGCTTTTAGCTGGAGATGTACGATGGGCGCCAAGTATCATGCGAATAGCGGCGTTATGGATTGGGTCCAGTGTTTTTAACAGGGAACCACTCGCTGACGAGTACACCTGACTCCCATAATTGATTTTGCTGAGGACCAGTGCTTTATAAATATTTAAGAGAAACTTTGGCTGAACATTAAATTTGGGATTTGACAAGAACTTGATTACCCTTAAAGACTGAAGGGATTTAGTTTTTAAATCAGATATAAAGGGCTTCCACGTCAGGTTGGCGTCCATCAAGATGCCTAGGAAAGTTGCTGTTGTTTTATAAGGAATTGGACTATTGTTCACTTGTAGTGATGGCGGATTCTGAACAGGACGACCTCTATGGAACACAACGTATTGAGACTTCTGAGAGGAGAAATCCAGTCCATTCTTTCCTGACCATTGCTGCAATCTATTAATTGTATTTTGCAGGATAGACTGGGCCAAGGAAGGGATGTTAGATGCCACGGATATGTTTAGATCATCTATATATAGGCGAGCACTTACTGGAGGCCTGATGCAGTCAACAATATCGTTTATATAGAGGATAAACAGGGTAGCACTTAAGGCGGAACCTTGAGGTACCCCGTTCTCTATTGGAACTTTTCTCGATATCGAGGAGCCAATTCGGATTTGAATCCATCTATCGCTCAGATAGTTGTGAATGTATCGCCCCAGCTTACCGCCCACCCCGACCGCTTTTAATTTCCGAAGCAAGTGTTGCCTCGATACGCGGTCGAATGCCTTCTCCATATCGAAGAATACTGCATAAAGGTGGTGTCGACGATGAAAGGCAGATACAATTTGTCTTTGAAGGCTCAATAAATGATTAATGGTTGACTTTGATTTTCGGCCTCCAGCTTGAATTGGTGATAGGACAGAGTTTGCTTCAAGGAAATGCAGAAGTCGCCTGTTCACCATCTTTTCCATCGTTTTAGACAGGACAGACAGCAATGATATTGGTCGATAACTTTCAACTTGGAAAGGATTTTTATTCACCTTTGGAATAGGAATGACGGTCGCAACTTTCCATGCATCCGGAATAGCCCCAGCTGACCATATCTGATTATATATATTCAGTAGGAATTCCTTAACATGGCCCGGGAGATATTTCAACATGTAGGGGTGTATCGAATTTTCACCGGGTGCACTGTTCCTGGTGTGATACTTAAGTTGGAACTCTAGTTCAGCCATAGAAAAGGGGCAGTTATAAGGATCGTCAGCATTGGAATCGAAATTAATGGACTGTTGCTCATAAAGTGTTTTTTGCTGTTGGAAATTGCTGGAATACTTCAGTGCCGAGAATTCTGTGGAAAAATAATGTGCAAATGCTTCTGCAACATCTCTAGTCTCTGTTATGTGAACTCCATTTACTTTTATTGTTGGGTGCGTACGGGTACTATTGCTGTTACTAATAGTTCTGATTTTTTCCCACATTACGTGAGCATTAACTGTTTGAGGAATTGATGCTGCAAAAGAATTCCACGACTCCTGTTTTTTGCTGCGGATGAGGTCTCGGGCAGCTGCTCTACACTTCTTAAATGTGATTAGGTCCTCAACCTTTCCAGTTGACTTATATTTCCTGAGAGCTCGTTTTCGCTCTGTTATCGCTTTTTTAATGTCATCGCACCACCACGGAACTGGTCTGCTCCGCTTTCTTTGTGATACTTTTGGAATTGTTGCGTTGGCTGCCTCCGAAATCACATTTTTTACGACATTTATATTGATTTCTATTGACTCTGTTGGTTGAGGAAGAGTGTCACTCTCTTCAAATATGCTTCCCAATCTGCTCTTTGAAAAATGAAACGCGGCATTAATCCTTCAAGCTGGTTGGGTGTCACTGTACTTTTAAACTCTATTATTATAGGAAAGTGGTCGCTCGAGCATAAGTCATCCATCACCCGTAGGGAAAATTTAGGGGCCAGCATGCTTGAGCACAGGGCTAGATCTATCGTTGAGAAAGTGTGATGCGTAAAATTAAAATGGGTGGGTGAAGTTGTAGTGAGTAACACCAGGTCGCTATTAATTACAATATCGGATAATACTCGTCCATGCTGATTTGAGGACAACGAGCCCCATAATGGCGAGTGAGCATTAAAGTCTCCAAGGAGCATTGCATCACTTCCGAGCGCACTGATGAGGGAATCCATTTGGCTGTGGGTTACCTCGCTTCCAGGAGGTAGGTAGCAATTACAAATTTTTACTTCTGACGAGGAAAGAGAAGGGATGTTGACTCGTATAGTTACAGCTTGAAAAGTAGTTGTAATTGGTATCTGTTGCGCTGGTAGTGACGTGTGTACTAGCGTCGCCACACCACCACTCGCTCTCTCCCCGTTTGGATTATCATACCGGAAAGTATTATAATTCTTAATGGACGTTCTGGCATCTGGCTTAAGTCTGGTTTCTTGCAGGCATACTATTAGTGGAGAAATCTCGGCTATTAGCTGTTCTAGTTCGGCCCTATTGCTTGCGAAACTTCGACAGTTCCACTGTATTATCACTCCTTTATTTTCCAAATCCATTTTTATTTTCATGAAAAAAAAAAAAAAAATTTACTGTAATATTAAAGCTCTTACCGTGGGGCCGCCGAGAGTGTCTTATTTAGCAACGTTATGGTGAGGAGTCTTTATTATCTGCACGAAGTTCATCGTTATTTATCTTGTCTGGTGCGTTTTGCATTTTTGAAATTTTATTTAGTTCTTTTATTATACGGGTGCATCTATTTTTAGCGTTTGGAGCATTTAAAAATGGTTTTACCGTTGATAACATGTGTATGAGACCATTTTTGTCCTCGGTGTAATCATTGGCATAATTTATAAAATCGGGGTCTGAACATACATTTTTCATAAATAACTTGAACTCCTCATAGTTCATATATAAAGGGGAGTTTTTGCTGTTAAAGAGGTGTTTAGCCCCAGCAATTATTTTTTCTACTTCTACCGATTTATTGGGCTTTTGAGTAGGGTTGGTGGCCGCTGTGGTCGATGTAGTCGACTGCGCCGAATCCATTTGTATCGGCATGGTCACAGTCTCCTGCATCTTTCCCTCCGAATCTTCATTTTCCATACTCTTCCGCTTGGTTTCTGGTTGGAAAGAAAAATTCGGCTGTAACTGATCTGCGACGGGGGGTGGCGGCGATATTGGATGGGGGCGTTTCTGGGCTGCACTAGCTTGGTCATGGGTACTTTCATCCACACTATGCCTCTGTTCGTCCTGTTGCATCGTTATGTGTTCTGGCTCGTTTACAGTATCTTCTTTAATTTTGGTACGTTTACAATTTGTACAACCATGATCTTCGAGGTGGGTGAAAATGCGGTATTCGTGGTCATTGTGTTTAATTAGGAAAGATTCAGGGATGTGAAGGCAGTCGACGCTTTCAATGTAGACTTGTCGCCTCCAGCTAATTATGTGCCCGAATTCTGGATCGGAAGGATTAACCCGCAATATAGCTATCGGTGAGAGTTGTTTAACCCCCATGATAGACGACAAGTATTGTGCAATTATTTCGTTCGGTATGGTGGCTGAAACGTTAGACAGCACGAGTTTATTAGCTGGATTTCTCACCCTGCGTGCTTGGATTGTTTCTTCACCTATCGTTATTGTTCCGTTATTTTTGAAGAACGAGTCTGTTAGGTGGACGGATTTTAAAAAAATTATTATTCTATCCCCGCTGATGCGGGAGCCGGCTGTGATATTATGAGCACCACCGACTTTGTCTTTCAGCGCTACGAAATAGTCGCGAATTGATCGAGGAGAGATGTACGGGAATATTATGCCCTGTTCGTCTTTAGGGTGTTCAAATTTCGTTAACGGAATAATTTTTTTCGTTGTTTTAATTTTTTCCGCGAAGGTTTGTTTGGATCGCGTATTTGAAAACTTAGCGGGCGCATTTATCGACAGTGGTAAAGCGGGGAAATCGTGATCAGATGTACAGCTCGGCAGTGCAGAGCTGTTCGTGTTATGTGTAATGGTTGTGTTATCAGTGAAAGAGTGTTGGTGTGTGTCTGTGTGGGATTGTGTGTGAGTGGATGCGCGATCACTCGCATGTTTCGGTATCGAAAGAAATGAAACGGTATCACCTGATTGCTGTGGTTGTAGCTTCGTTTGGTTTATCGGCGACTGAGCCGGATTCCCGGTCGATGATGAAGCGGGTAGCATCGCTCCGTTCAATTATCACCGAACGGTATGCGACGTACAGATAATACGATATTACGAGAAATCTAATTAATTATTACACTGAACGCGTTAAATACAACTTGTTAGAAAAACGTATATATTTTTATTAACCAATGATGAAATGGCAGAGTATACTGAAAACTTTTCACTTTGACAGATGACGTTTGGACGCCAATACCAACCAGTGCTGCCAACCTGAAAAACTTAACTCTTAAAAAATCACCCGTTATATATTGAACCGGATTCGATATAAGTAGCGCTGCCTCTTGACTACGTTTGAGTTAGAAATTAATCTCTGATTGATCGTCAGTTCATGATCTCTAGAACGTCGTTTTAGGTTGCATCGCTGCTTTGTCGTGTCAAGGATGCTTACTCCGCCAAAACCAAAAATCCCCGTGTTCGTAGTAAGTCCGGTCGTATCGGGGTAGACGCATTGGTGTCTGAGTGGTAGTGGTTGAGGGCTGAGACAGTGACCTGTGCTTGCGGCGAAAGCGCAGAAAACTGTGTGTCGAGTAACGTTGAGCTGCAGGCAGGCTGAAAAATCTCGCTAAAAATCAGGCAGGGTAGTATGCGCGGTGATCTACGCAAAAGTGTTCTTTTAGACAAAAAATCTCCCTCTGACTGACGAATTATTGAACGTTATAAAGCCAGTCTATGAAAGTTTGTCTACAGAAATCTTATTACAATGATGTTTGGGCTCAGAAATTCAAAATAACAATGAATCGTTCAACCCATTGATATGGACTTTTGCACCAAAACATATACATGCAGGACACCGAACAATTGAAATTGCAAATTATATAGCAGTTTGCATTTTTAATGAAGGCTTCATACCCATTTTAAAAATGATGAACGTCATGAGAATCACAATTGGTCCGAAAGCTCATTCGTTTGCTGTCAGGAGGGACGCAATACGGATTGAACATTCTGAAATCCGAGCTTCTGATTATTCAAAGGAAGCTACTAGACTGCTCGTCTAGTAGAAAGAACTTCAAAAAATGAACAAGCTGAAGTAGAAGAAGGTCCATTGTTTGAAGCAGGAATCCCGTTCTCCGAATTAGACTTTCTGAAACTTTACTGGAAACTTTCAAAACTTGAAACGCGTTTTTTTCGAAACTACTTTTTTCATCACGGTTGACATGATACCTTAAGTTCTAATAAACCGATTTACTTGAAATTGGGTATGGACCTTCTTTATATATCCCTCTATAGCCCCTACCAGAATAAAGTCAAAATGTTGATTTTTAAAATTTTTGAAAAATTCAGAAAGTTCAAAAAACAGGTAAAAAATCTACCTTTTTTTTCAAAAGCCACCATTTCAAGATATTTTTTTTTTTTTTTCTCTGAGGTAGGGGCTATAACGACATCCTTACTAATTATAAATCTTTTTCTTTTTTTTGTTAACCAAGACACGCCTCTTTTTTTTTTACCCCTTCACTTCATCAGCCTGTAATGTTGTGAATTTTGAATTTTTTTTTTGATATTTTTTTGTGTATTCTTAAAACATGAATAAATAAATGGTAAAAAAGTGAATGGTGAAAATATTTTTTTTTTTTTTTTTATTGGGCCTGGAAAAATGTCCTAAATTCGTGTCTCTAGACTAGAATACCCCCTTAAAGCGCAGACAAATAACGGAGACAACAACAGAACGACAAAGTGAAGGAAACAAAGAGAACCATGGATTGGCAGGAAGACTAGCTTGAACAAACAAATAAAAAGAACAATTGTTAGAGAAAGAGGAAACATACACAATTCGCCCAAAACCGAAGATAAAAACCTTTACACAGTGGAAGGAGATTAGATGATGAGACTTTTTTTAAAAAAAAGTGGAAAGAGGTAGAAACCCGAGCCAAGAAGTCCGCCACCTCATTACCGAAAATGTCCGAATGGCTAGGAACCCACAGTAAATCAATTTGAATATGGAATGTTGGGAAGAAGGAGCGTGGATAAGTGAGCGTATACGGAGAATAATACAATCACAGGAACGGGGAGAAGAGAACAGATGTCCTGAAGGGCGGGCATGGAATCTGATATAATTAAGAATTTAGAAGAAAGGTGATTTGAGGAAATGAAAATAATAGAACGTAGGACAGTCATTAATTTGTTTATAAATATGGAACAGAATTCTAACAAATCTTGGAAAACGGTATATTTTGAATAATCTCGATCATGATTGAAACATCATTAACTGTATATATATATATGTTTTTTTCCCTCTTCATAGGCGATATATTTGGGCATTATCTTTGTTTATCGCATTAAACTATCACTAGTCGATTAGTAACAAAATACAAATTAAAAACAGCATAAGCCTTTGACCAGGTGCAGCATGATCATTTAATGCGAATACTGGAAAGGAAAGGGATCAACGAATATGACAAAAGAATCATACAAAAATTATATTGTAGTCAAAATGCCAAAATCCGGTTAGAAAACAGAGAGTCAGGATGCGTTCCCATAAAACGCGGAGTCAGACAAGGGTGTATTTTATCACCTTTGCTTTTTAACATATATGCAGATGAAATTTTTCAAGAGGTCCTATGGAACTTGCAGGTAGGAATCAAAATTAATGGGAGGCTAATAAATAATATTCGATACGCAGACGACGCTGCCCTACTAGCCACATCCCCGGAAGACCTGCAAAAATTAGTTGACAAAGTCAATGAAAGCGGAAAGAAATATGGACTACAAATTAATGAAAATAAAACAAAGCTGATGATTGTAAGCAGGAAAAGTCATAAAAACGTTACAATAAAAACGTTAATGGTAAAAACGTGGAACGGGTTAAAGAATTTAAGTACCTGGGATGATGTTACATAACAGAAGATCTAAATCCGGATATAGAAGTTAGGAGAAGATGTGCTCAAGCAAAACAAGCTTTTCAAAGGATGAAAAATTTACTCACAGATGGATCTTTGAAGTTGAAAATCAGACAAGATTTCATAAGGTGCTACATTTATTCTATCCTATTATATGGAGCGGAGGCGGCAACATACACAGCAAAAACATTGAAATATTTTGAATCGTGTGAAATGTGGCTGCACAGAAGAAGTATGAAAATATCATGGACACAGAAGATGAGGAACGATATGGTAGTGAAGAAAGCCAATACGGAAAGGAAAATCTTGAACATAATTAAGAAGAGGAAATCAAGCTATTTTGGACATATTGTTAGAGGAAGGGCGTATGAACTATTAAGAACAATTATCCAAGGAAAAATTGATGGAAGAAGAGGTAGAGGACGGAGAAAGATATCATGGACGAGAAATATATGTCAATGGACGGGAAGACGCACGATAGCTGAACTCGTGGAAGCAGCGAGAAAACGGTGGATTTAAGTCAAAATGATCGCTTACGCGCAGTAAATGCATATAGCACTGTGATGATGATAAACCCAAAATCAGAGTTGTTTCTGTGAATTATTTAACAGCGACCCGTCGAAAAGTTCTCCTCTTGAACTCGACATGTTTGATACGCACTATCTTTTTTAATATCAAATTTTTTAGTAGTTATTTAATCCCATTAAGTGTTCCTTTTTATATACGTAATTTTTAGGATTCTGTATACATAAAATGTACAGAATCCCTAATAAGATAGTTCAGAAACGAAAAAATATCAAATAAAAATCAATAACTCACGATCGGATTGACTCATAAACTTCAAAATTGAATCATAAATTCTAATTAAATTTCTCTTTAACACCGATTTTACAGTCACCCAAATCTAGAGGCTTTAGAACTTTCCGATGATGACTTAAGGCGCCTTAAGCGCACAAAGCCTTATGAGCCAGTCACCTAATTTATTCTGTAATATATTCGTATGCATGTATTTTGCGGATATGTACATATACTTGGTGTGCGTGCGTGTGAGTATTTGTATGCGCGTATGATTATTTATATACAATATTAGGGAGTTATGTAATTGTACATAGTTTCTACTCTGTTCATGTCACAAATTAGTTAGATTAAGTTGTAACACTGTTTTAAAAGTAGTGCTAATTTATTTACTGTAATAAGATTGTACTAAAATATACGCGTTAAAAAAAAAAAAAAAAAAATTCTCTTTAAGGCAATCTATGACTTCAAGCTAACCGATCACCCTGGGAGCCAAAAAACTCTCAAGAATATATAATATGGAATATAAAACGACCTCAAAAATCACTTAAAAATTCATAACTCATCGCCACATAAACTTATAAAAGTGAAATTCAAAATACAAAAAAAAAACAACGTAGAAGCTCTTTCATAAAAGCAAAAAATTACAGGTTAAAAAATGATATGGACCAACCCGCTTTCGGCTCAAAAAAACAACAAAAAAATCATGTTCACTTACACAATAGCTGGAATAAAAAAAAAGTAGAGAAAACCAAAACCTATCTCAAACTTACGCACAGAGGACCGCTTTATCGGAAAATTATAGCCCTAGCTTACAACTTTATATTTAAACTTTCGGGACGCCGAAAGCTTGAAAGTTTTGAAAAAAACATATTTTTTCTGGGCATGTGATATATTGATGGAAAGATCGCTATTTATCGAGAGACATTTCCTTAAAAAAACTTTCAAAGTTGGCGAAAAATTTGAAAAAGCGCAAAAAATGACGTGTCTTGCAGCGCGAGTATTATTGTTAAAAGTTTTGAATAAGGTTAAACCGTATATTTCTCTAGCTTGGAACATCCGGGTTTCCAACTTTAAAATTATACCCTCGGGACACCGAAGGCCCGAAATTTTGGAAAAAAATCCCCCCCCCCCTAGGCATGTGATATATTTTTGAAAAGATCGCTACTTGTCAAGAACGAAACCGAACTTCATTTCTTTAAAAAAACTTTCGGAGTTTTTAGGTAAAAAGTTCAAAAAAACGCAAAAAATGACGTGTAACCCGCGCCCTTGCGGCACGAGTATTATAATTAAAATTTTTTAACAAGATTAAAAAGATATGCACATCTCCGAATATTTCTTTGGTTTGGAATATCACGGTTTCTAATCTTAAAATTAGACCCTCGAGGCGCCGAAAGCTCAAAATTTTTGAAAAAAATATTTTTTTTCATGGGCATGTGACACTTCAGTGGAAAGATTCGAAATCGAATTTCATTTCTTTAACGAAACTTTTGAAGTTTACGAAAAGTTCAAAAAAAGCATGAAAAATGACGCGTCTTTTCCTCTTTGCAGCGCGAAAAATCTGATTTCTTTGTTAGTATTAAGTAAATGTAAATTATAGTTATGTTTATCTTCACATACGGAATCCTTAGCGCATAAAACATTACGCTTGCAGGAACTTGTTTTAGTTTTTTATTACATCTTCAAACTGACAATGTAAAAACCAACTTCAAAAGGGAAACGAAGAAATGAAGGATAAAAGAGAAGAAGAAAAATGGTCAATTTACGAAACGAGTAAATAAGAGTAGTAGAAAAAAAAAAATTGCAAAAAGGAAGCAAAAACCAGATAAAATCGATAGTAAATTATACGTAGAAAGCAAGAGATGTGACTAAACGGAATATCGTAAAAAATCATTTAAAAATATTACTCTCTAAATATCATACAGTCCCCGCCCACGTGCGATAACTCATTATCTACCATTAAAATATTTCTGCTGGACTGAGTCACGGCGTAAAACTTTTGCTGCTTGTTATAGTTTTTTGATCGTAAACAGATTTATTTTTTGTTAATTTTATTATAATATTCGCCTTGAAAAAACGCGAAAATATTTCAACTAGCAACAATTTAAATTTAAAAATGGTAGATTAAACATATAAAATATTAATAACATAACCTATTCGGCTACGTTTTATGATCATATTACCGAAACGTTAGATCGAAATAGCAAAACAGGAGAACAAATTAATGCATTCCTTTCGGTTGTCGCTCTTCTATTTTCTTCCTAATTCGTCTCTAAATCATTGTCTACTCCCCTCCTCTCGCTTTCGATTTGCTCTGTCGCCTTCTCCTTATTGTTCTCTTCACGATTGTGATCTTCCTCGTATATGTGATGCTGATCACATTGTCTTCGAGTGTTCTGCTCTTCGTAATGAACGCTCCCTTTTATACAGTCAGCTCTTGTCATTGGGTTTCCCTACTCCCTATAACTCTTCCTTTATCTTCTCTTTTCCTTCATCTTCTGTGGTGTCCGCACTGCTCTCCTTTGTTGCGTCCATTTTGGATCCTTTAGCTATTTAGTTTTAGCTTAGTTTTTCCTGTTTTTGGATTAATGCCGCTGGCGCGTCTACAAAAAAAAAAAAATGCATATTATTATTTTATGAAAATTTTTGATTTTTCAGCACGTACGTGTTAATGCTTTTTACTTGGATTTTTTTCCAAACTTGCGGATCCGTCAAAGTATAAGTAAAGTAAAGTTAGTCCTATACCCTTGACAGGGCGTCGGGGATTGTGAAGTTAAGGTTTACAGTATATTCCATCAGTAGTCATTCTTGATTCACGACTGTTTATTGAGATTATTCACGGTTAAAGTTACTGACTGTTCGGCTATCCACTGTCTGCGGACGTGTGCCATTCCGATTTCCGGATCCGGAGGGTATCAGTGTACCCGGAGAGGGCTTAAAATGGAGGAATTGGGTAAGATAAAATAGCAAAATAAAAAAATTGATTCGCTATTTGTATTTAAAGAAAAATAATGCGCAAGCAATGTCGAAATTAGTTTTTATCACCCTAATTCTCATGGTGGCATAGAATATTACGAGTAATTCAAACTAAATACGTTCTTAAATCGAATAATAATGCGAGCGTAGTACTGAATTCTTGAGAGGACGCAAAATGAAATATCCGATGAAAGTTGCTAAAGATTCTTAATATAAAACCGAACATCAACGATTCGAATTACATATATGGTAGGAGTAAACGATGAATTATGATGTATTTGGGGAGAACTAGAATCATTAAAAGCGAAGTTTATACAAGAACTGGGCAATGTCTAACGGATTCTCTAAGCAGCTGATATGGTGGTTCAGAGAGTTCTTCCAAAAAGTATTTCTATCATGTGCCTGGTGTGTGTACTACTTCCGAAGTGGTCTGTGTGTTCTCAAACTTCAAAAGAAATTTATTCGAATTTATTGAAAACACCGCAAAAAATATAAACCGATAAAACAGTATGAAAAGGTGACCCTGTCAGATCCCCGAGGAAGGTAAGAAAAAAGTACTTGCATTTAACCGGAGCTTTTATTAACTTTCATGGAAAAAATGAATTTGCTTAAAAAACACTTTCTATGCAATATTTGTAAAATTTTCAAAAACGTATCATATCTTAACGATTTCAAAAAAGCGATTTTATACTCAACTATTTTCTCTTTATTTGTTGGAAGAAAAGTGAGAGGTCGTTGCTCCCGAATAATACCTTTCCTCATCATTTCATTCGGTCGCCACAAATTTTTACTACTATCCTATCTGCTTTTTCAAAGTCAACGGTGGTACTTTTGTTGATATAGCGTCAGCGATATAAGAACGTACGGCCTAGGTAATTTTGAATTTTGAGCGATTTGTAGAATGATTTATTCGGTATATTATTGGATTTTTTAACTCAAAAATAATGCAACAATTTTTCTGGAACGCGTTACATGTAGGATATTGTAACTTTTTAGTTTATTTATAATGACTGTCGTTTATTGTAAATGCATTTCTTTTTTTTCAGTCGCTGTTTTTAAATAATTAAAAATATACTTCACGATTTACAAATAAAATAGTTTTCGTTAATAATAATAAAACGGCTTTTATCGGAAAAAACAAAGCAAGAAACACAAATTAATGGAAATTCAAATATCAATGAGCGAACCGTGAAATCGAAATAGTTACAAATACAAAAATGATTAATGATTTAGTTAGTTCCGATTTAATTCAGAGAATAAATAAAAAGTGTCGTCCGATCTGGTTTTCAACGCGTTTCTACACATTTGAAGTCAGATTAATTAATCAATCAACCGTTTAATAACTGCCCAGTTACACATATTTATTACGCACCACTACGCTTACCGATATAATACAATTCCGCCCGACTGGTTCAACACTAACTCGGTTCTCCCGTCGTCGTGCAGGTCACTGTCCTGTGCCCGAATACTGTCGTCCTCGCTAGTGCATTCCCACCCGTTTTTTCACGTATTTCATTTCCTTTTATTATTATTATTATTATTATTATGCTTTTTTCACTGGATTTTGTTCTAGTAACGAATCTTTAGACCGGTACTTGAAGGTTTAATTTATATTAGATTAATTTAAAGTGAGAGTTACTTTTGCCAGGACGTCGGGCATTGATTACGCATAATCTATTTAAGGGTCTTGCATCCGAAGGGAATATTAAGCCGGTTCCTTTCTTATGGGATCCACTTTTACTTTTGCAAATGCACTTCCCTGGAATGCTTTCAGTAAAACTACAAAATCAACGTCACTCTTCTGACACCGACGAGAGGCTCACCCCAAATTGTGGATACTTATTATTATTATTATTTGTTTATTTCGTGAATAATAACATAAATACATAGTAACTGATACATATAGCCATGAGTATCTCAGTTGAATGAACACCTCATGGATTGGAAACAATAAAAAGAAAATGAAAGAGGCAAAAATTAACCAATATAAAAATTAAAATAAAATTATTCATTAAATGAAAAATCGTTAACATCCGAATATTTGGAAGCCATGATGAAATTCGACGCGTGCAGGAATTTTGATAAATTATCGTTGTTTAATAGAAAACAATTTACGTCTTTAAACAAGAATTTCCACTTGGCGCACTCATTCACGATATTATGGGTGACAGTTTCAGGAGCATCTCCACAGGAACACAAATCGGTGTCTGCTAGATGGAAACGGTGCAGATAACTTTGGAATCTACCATGTCCAGTAAGAAATTGCGTCACATACGTATTAATATTATTAATTTTGATTGGATTTAACCTCGGGGACGAAACTAAATGTTAATCTTCCAGTTGAGCTATTGTTCCAGCTATTTTGCATTTCAATACGGATGGGTTACTTTGAGAGACCTATCGTAATCTGAGACAGAAGGTTTTGGCACTGAAGGGAAAGTCGAAGAAGGGGATTTATATTTAAAAAATAGTTTATTTTGGACAATTTTACATATAAACTATCTGCGCTGAAATTGAGTATGGGCTGCATCAAAGAAATCTGAGTGAAAGCAGCGGTGGCCAAGAAAGAACAACTGACACGCAATATATTTTCTTCAGAAATCCATTATAACCTTTACGTTATGGAAATCTGCATTTCAAAATATCCGTTTATGTCGAGCATATACGGCTCGGATCGCTTATAATAAAATTGTTTCGCTTAAAAACTCAAGTGTTTCAAAAACAAAGTCCCGTAATCCTGTCTGTTCTGTCTTTTCTTTTTTTAAAGGCTAGCGGTAATATTGTTCATTGAATTATCTATAATTTGAATATAATTTCTACCTATTTTACTATCGGAAATTTTCAAATTTTTGCCGATTAATATTAATTTTCTTTTTTTATTTACGAGGCCGTTAGGGATTCTATCGTTATGCGCGTATTCAGAATCAAAAGACGGATAAATTTAAAACAGGATTTTCCAGAGTTCAATAGTGGACTCATGAGTGAAGATCGTGATTTTCCGTTTATTTCGAAGATGCAAGCTGTTGTTGAAGGATGTACGTTAAATTCAAATATTATCCCGGTACTTCTTACTTATGCGTAAGATTAATCGATAGGATTTATTACATTGCTTTGACTGGGAAAGTTTGTCACCGTGTTAATTTTTTTAGTTCTGCCGAGTAATTTGCACATTTTACAAAGTGAGAAGAGATCGTTGGGGAAAGTACAAGCGGATAAGGAAACGTTCTTGATGATTATAGAAGTTTGTCTGGAAATTTTTGTTTAAAGGACAAAAACGGGCAGAGCATTTCGTTTTCTGCTAAGATCAACGCGAGCATTTAAACGTCCTCCGTATTGTTTCGTAAATCATTTTGAAAGTTTTGAACATTTAATTTTTTGCAAGATCGACCGGATTATTTTAGGATCACTGGAAAGCTACTGTTAGAAGATCAAAGTATCAATCTGGATGCTTGTAGTAACATTTCATAGCTATTGTTTACAAGAAGTTAGCACGTAATACTAGTGCTTCATTCATATTTCCGGAAAAAATATTAACAAACGTCTCTTTTCCTTCCGTGTACTAAATATTATTATCAGCCAGAGGCTGAAAGGCTAAATCGTCGCACGATGTCCTTTGTCGGCTTATACAAAGGTAGATATTACACTGTCAGCTTTTAGCATTCGCGATCGTCTCTTGGGATAGAGCTTAACAATGGTGATAAGAAGAATGAGAGCAGCTACAAGAATGATATCGAATTTACGCCGAGAATGTGATATACTATGTGGATGTCGAGAATAACCTAGTTTTTTTTTTTTTTTTTTTTTTAGGCATTATGAACATGATCGTATTTTTGTTTCGCTTATTCGAGTAATTAAGGATATTTGATAGCACAGCAAGTACTAAAGCTAGCACCGTATGATATGGGGGGAGTTCTCTAACGTATGTATAGCGGATAGATTTGACTGCGAGATAGTGTTAATTCCCCGAATTTTTCTTTTTTTTCTTTTTTTTTTTGTTTACGTTCTGGATCATACTGGATTAGCTGACGGTAAAAAAGCTGTAGCCAATATCTACTGCCTTACATGTACTGAAACAAATCTATAACAGTGTGAACATTTATTTGGACGGCCTTCATTTTGTATACTGTTCCTTCCCCAGTTCAGTTTAATAGAGTGGTTAGTTCATTTTCTCAATTTTCCGAATTTTCGGTGCTATCTTTATATTTTTCTTCCTTCCGTTTTTTTTTTTTTTTTTTTTTAATGCAACGTAAAATATAAAAAAGGAGAAAAAAACAATTAAAGAAGTAACATTTTTGTAGTAAAAAAGTTGTAGATTTTGAATAAAATACTTTGAATGTTTTGTGACCTTTAAAAACTTTTAGACTTCATATAAAAATTTTATTTCTTCTTGTTTACAGTTTATTCGAATGTTGATAAGTCGGTTAGACAAATACCCAGCATCTTTTAAATAAATTCCATCCCTGTAAGATCGCAGTACAGAAATCTTTTTCTTCTTAAGATGCCGTACGCTACATAGCGCGTTGGCGCAACCTATTCGTATACTTTTAGCTGTACCGATATAGGTTGTATAGCAGGCAATTATTATATGCAACGCAGGTACTCGATGGATGTCTTGCAAGCCATATCCTCCCCTTTTCCATCCTCTTCATGCGACTACATTATCCTTTCTATTCGTTCCCTGATTGCTAACCTTTTCTTAGTTCGTTCCATTCAAATTGATCTTCTTTGGATTCCCAGTCATAGCGGCATCGCGGGCAACAACCTAGTTGACTCGTTTGCTCGCTCTGCTTCCTCTAACGGCAAATTTATCAATAAATTTACTACTAACAATATCCTTCTGCCATTTAAGCAAGCACACCTCAAATCATGGTGTCGGATATCTACATTACCTCCTTTTCTAATCCTCATTCTTTTTACAAACTAATACACAGCCTCTTCCTTCATTACGGCCTTGGGTTTCCGATTTTCCTGGTCTCAGTCGCTTCATCATTTCCTCCATATCGCGTCTTCGTTTCAACCATAATTGTCTTCCTTCGTCTCTTTTTCGTTTTTCTATTGTTTCTTCTCCACTTTGTGTTCTTCATCCCTTGGATCAGGACTGCGTTTGTGATGCGCATCATATTCTTTTTGAATGTTCTCTTCTGGTGCAGGAGCGTTACCTTCTGTACACTAAGCTCTTACATCTTGAACTGCCTACTCCTTTTTGTGCTTCCTACATACTTTCCTTTCCTTCATCAGATGTTGTTCGAGCTTGAGCAGAGTTTATTTCTTCTATTTCTCTATATATTAAAATCTAATCCTTTTATTCGTAATTCCTGAATGATGGGTCAGTGCACTTGGTTGGCGTTCCTAAAAAAAACAAAAATAAACAGTATTAAATATTAGAATTAAATCCATAGGACATATTTATACAAATCTCTTATAGTATAAATAAATTAAGTTTTTCTATTGTAACAAATTTTTTCATCGAAGGTTTGGTTCTTTGGGGGGAAAATGTCTCCTATTTCCTTCCTCGTGGAACCGCCACTGCTATAATAACTCTGTGTTGTATTAACTTTTTGTCATAGCTACTTTCATTATACTATTTTTAATAAATAATTATTCTTTCCAATTGCAACATCGCAATTGACAATTTTCGGATTTGTGAAAATGATTTCATCTGCACTGCATTATTATAACGACCAAAAAGCATAATAATCATAATCTATTATTTCTAGCAGTTCCAAAGCGAATTACCTCTAACAATTAATCATCGGTAACCATTTTTATTTTTCAATTTTAAAAACATTCATACAAATAATGAAATTATTTTTATTAAGAGCAGATTAATGGGTTCTGTTAAACTTAGTGTAAACCGACTATTTAAAAACAAAACGATCACTTCCTTTACTAATATATTTTCTATTAGATCGGTGGTAATAAAATCAATTATTTTTCGTTTATTTAATCCGTGCTCTATACTTAGTTCTTGTATGTATTTTATTTTTCTGTTTTATATTATTTCGAGGGGTTTCAAAAATATTATTATACGTCCGATAGTTGGTGTGATTCTTTTTATGTCATTTGAGCTAAATTAATATTAAAATCACTTATTTTACACATATTAGTATTATATAATTACAGTAAAATTTCATTTTCTGATGTTTTTAGTATTTTCCAAAAGGATGTTAAATTTTTACATAAAAATAGCAGTATTTCTTAATAACATTTATATTACATTAATTAAGACGGTTTAAAATATTCTTACTGAAACTTAAACTATTGTTCTACATAGTACGTTAGTAATTAATTATTTCGTAATCATTACATAAATAATATAGTACTCATAGGGATGATATTTATATTATGTGTTATTTCTTCCTGTAATCGTTTGTTTCAATGATATGATAAGTTATATATTTTAAAACCTTAATTTACGTTACAAAAGTTATAGTTTTATATATTACACGGACACAAAGTACCTTTTAATTCGTTAAAACATATAACATTTATTTATATTAACTTATTACTTAAAATAAAAGTTTACAAACATTATTATTCACAAAATATATATAAAAAATTCGTCCTACCGGTTTCGTCTACAGTAGACAAAACCGGTAGGACGAATTTTTTATATATATTTTGTGAATAATAATGTTTGTAAACTTTTATTTTAAGTAATAAGTTAATATAAATAAATGTTATATGTTTTAACGAATTAAAAGGTACTTTGTGTCCGTGTAATATATAAAACTATAACTTTTGTAACGTAAATTAAGGTTTTAAAATATATAACTTATCAGATGATTTATATGATGATAAAATCATATATATCCTACTTATAATGCTATGTTTCGGGCAAGTCTTTCGTAATATTATTTGTATGCTAAGTTTCCCTCATATTTAGTAAAGTTACAGTTTATATGACAGGAACGTTAATGTTGCAACATAGTTAAAATCATGTTCAGGAATATGTATATACATTTCAAATGTTACCTAATTTAACTTTATTTATAATCATTACCACTTAAGATGTTGTAGTTTAAATTTTAACGGTTTTAACTTCAATAATATTAGTTTAGAATTGATTTATTATGCATTTCTAACTTCTTGTTGCAGTTGCAATTGAGTTATTATATATAATTCCTAAGAGTATTACAATGTCACAATTTCCGATAAGAAATCTAAAATTTAAATTATCCCTTTAAATGCCGTGATGTATTATTTCATTCTATAAATTATATCCTCACACAAGTGTAATATAATAAATTTTAATCTCATTTCATTTTTACACTCCCACTTATTATATTAATTATTGAACATTACATTACATATATATATATATATATTAACCCTTAGCTGGTAATGTGGGGTCACTCGTGTTCGGCGCTTAAAGAGTACTTTAAAGTGCTCTAAAAAATTTGAAAAAATTCATGTTACTTTATTAACTATCCTAGTTTAAGGACCAATCGCTGTACGGCCGATTTTTTCATTTCTTTAAACAATATAATTATATAAACAAATGAAAACGTGAAGAATGGACCATTTTTTTCAAAAAATCATAACTTTGGCCTATAAATCGAACCTCAACCTTTCGAATAGAGTTTACTTTACGGAAGACAGTAAAATTAAAATAAGTATTACGTTGGGTGTACGGAAAACGGCTGATCTGGGCGACTAAATATTCTTTTCATTAGACGGAAACGTTCTCTGTTGAACGCGTGATTGGTTAAAATTTCAAAATAGGAATGTAGCCGTATCGCGTTGTTCTGCAACTGATTACAAAAGTTCCTTCTGCAACAATGTGTCTTCTTATGACACGTCGATTGTTATAGCGAATAATAAACTTTATTTATTGTTTTCATTTGTGTGCGCGATCGACTATAATAATATAGTTGGCGGAATTTTTTTTATGCTTTCTCGGTCACCGGTTGAAATAAATTCTTTTCATCAATTCACGCGTGACAAGCACACTTGTTTAATGCACTATTTTATTTTCCTTTTCTATCGTTTTCCTCTTGAGAATATCAGACATGTGCAACGACTCGATGACTGAGCAAATAAATAACAAGGCGAAAAGAAGGAAAAATCCTATCGCAGAAACAGAAGCGAAACGGCTGAAAGAGGAATGAAAGTCATTTACAGGAAATGTGGGATTGTAAAGTGGAAGGTCATCAGAGGATTAGGTATGAGAGCTGTAAAGACACTTTTTGGTGTAACATTTTCTCTAAGCTGAGAGCTATAACTTCCGGAAGATTTACAAAATTATTTCAATTTAATTACAATTTACCTTTTTGGAATAGAACCAGCGGTTAAAATTTCACTTTAACGCAAAAATTATTTTGTATAAATGGCAATAAAACAGACGACCATACAAAATGTTGAATGAGAGACTACACACACACACACACACACACAATATATAAAATATGTGGGGGTTCTGTTTAACGAGTAAAATGTAAGCAATTTGTCTAATTTAAAGTTCATCGGACGACATACTAACAAAAATACGCGTCCGTAATACTATAAATCGTTACAGAAATATTCGCTTGGCCGAATTCGATTTGCAACTGTGGCCATCAATTTCAGCACAGAGGTGGACTTAAATATATCGGATCTACGAGTACGTTGCAATCTCCCGATTTCTGTGCGTAACGATTTTCGATGATATTTTTGTAAAAGTTAAAATTTCTTTATCATACGCTTCCAAAATTATATATATATATGTATATATATTTTTTTTTGACTATCGGTTAAAAAATTTAAAAGTTTCATTTGGCGTTTTATTTTTTAATTATAAACGATAAAAGAACGGGAGTAGCCTGTGAGAGGGGAAATAAAAAGCAATGATAATAAGGAAAGTGTTTTATTAGAGTGAAATAGCCAAATGATCAGCGTAACGAAGAAAGGATAAAATCGAAAAGCAGATGAGAAACAAAAAGCTGGCACAGGAAGGAAATGATTAAATCGAAGGCGACAAATTCTAACCTAGCGAGATGAACAGATTAGTCAAGCAAAAATCTCTTACCTATGATAAGCCGTTAGCATTTGACGCAGTTCGAACAGATTACTGAAATCACGGTCAATCGCCTGCAATTGACAATAATGGCGAGATGGGAGCAATCGAATAGAATGCAGTTGGCGTCGAAAACACAAATATAGTCTTCCGATTAGAGAACGATTGATATAGACGAGGAAGCGAAACAGCATGAGAATGGCGTGTCTATTTTAAATTGACTACCGCTTTATCAAAAGTGATTTCTATATATAAATCAATTTCTGTTTAAATGTTAGTTGCATCAGTTAGTAATAGTAATAAATGTACTAGTAAAAGTATCAGCTAGTGTGTGGGACATACAAAGGTAAGACGAAATTTCTTTGCGGGTTAAAAATTCAACGAACACGAAATTATGCAGTGTGTATAGATTTAACGATTAAAAACTATAACCAAATCCAGATAATTATACATATACATCGACAGTGCCAAAGATGGTGTAAAAGGACTGGTAGGCTCAGCTTTTGCCATCCCGCGTAATAACATTATAATGACATTACCAGGAAGGTTAAATTACCATCAGAATGTTTTGTCTTCACTGCAGAAACGTTTGCGGTAGTAAAGGCTTTACGATTTCTTCGTTTGTCCAGCGGTAACGACAACATTTTAATTTTATCAGATTCGTTAAGTTGTTTCAGTGCAATATCATTTTTTTTTATTAACCAAGGAACGCGTCTTATTTATTTAATTTTTCAAGAATTATACTAGCTGGGCATAAGAAATATTACTGTCAACTTTTGTTGGATTTTTTTTTTTTTTTTTTTTTGTTTAAATAATTTGCGGGTCCCACAAGGCATTAGCCCGTCTGTGGGTTTCCAACATAATTATATTATTTATTTGTTTAATATAACATCAATTTATGTGCTCCTTTATGTTACAATATAGAAATTGTTAGCTTATATCTTACTATATTACAAAATCCACACTCTCATTATTTATCATATATGTTACAATTATACCACCATCTGAATTGTTACTTCTTATTTTAACTTATATATACAATGATACAATATAATTTTTATAAAACTAACACACTCTCATTAGCAGCTTAAAGCTGGAGATCGTAGCGAGTCGCATATTAATGTTATCAATATATATGTGGTTATTACTATTATTACGATACCATTTTTTTTTTTTTTTTTTTTTTTATATATTTATTTATAATTATTATTATTACCTTTATATTTCTATTGCTCTTTACACCATGCTTTCAACCAAATTCTAACCTTGTTTTTCCATCTCTCTAGATTTTTTTCATTTCGAATTTCTTTTGGTATGTTCCCCATTAATTTAATTAATACCTCTTCCTCTACATTGTCTATTTTACTGTTAATTCCCCTAGTTCGTATATAACAAGGTTTATCGCAATTTCTAGTCCTGTACGTTCTTGTTCTAGTTGGTAACTGCCTATCTTAGAGTTTAGCACTGAGTAATTTGCTGTAATAATATAACATTTTTGCTGACATTTCGTTATTTTTGTTCCACCAAGTGATGTTATCTAATGCGTCCGTCTTGTTCTCGTTGTGTAAGACCAGTTTTAGACATTTTTTTTGTAATTTGTTGATTTTCTTTATTTCTGTAATTTTCGCCTCATCCCAAATTCCGATTCTGTATTTAATTCTTGACATTATTACAGCTTCGAAATATAATCTTAGGCTTTTGTACGTCATACCCTGTTTTAATTTGTATAGTGCTGGAATAGCTTGTCTAACTTTACCCGCAATGTTGTCTATATGGTTTCTCCATGTTAGACCTTTGTCTAATGTTATATTTCAGGACGCGCTAGAATTTTGGGGAATATACTGTGCGATCAAGCGGCAAAAACCGGGGCTAGCATGGACAACTTATGCTCTTTCATTCCTAACAAAGATCTCCGTGTTGCAGTAGAAGCCGAGTTGAAATCCGGTTGGGTTGCTCGCCATCAGAGTAGAACTAGCGAATTTTACCGTGATATTAACCCAGTCCCTTCTAAGGAACCGTAAAAGTTTAGATACGTTCAACGCTCCGGTATCTCATCGCACAATATCCGTATTTACTTGACTTCGTTTGAATCATTACTGCCTACCGGTCTGCTTGCATATCTCGCAGTGGATTCAACCTGTTCTCACCCAAACGATTTTGAGATGCCGATGGATTCGAGTCATTTGTTCAGTAATTACCCCCCCCCCCCCCCAGTATGCGTAGTATGCGGTGCAGCAGTCATGCCTAATTAATAAACTGATTTCCTTCGGCCATCAGGCTCCGTTTAGCTTACGATCTTTGCTTTACTCGGTTGATCCGAAAATGTACTCCTGTTTTGCATAAGTTTATTATAGGCTGTAGAATTAATTTATAAGTTTATAATTTTGATATATTGTCTTGGACTGATTGATTTCGCCAAAGTTCGATGAGTAAATTAAAAAAAAGAAAGAAAAAAATGTATACAGAACAGAGGTTTGGTACGAAAAGAGCATTTAGGGAACAGGGCTTCTGGGAAATTAGCCAGTCAGGAGCCAGTGTTTAATCATATAACCGTGCTGCCCTCTTTACTTCAGAACTTTAAGCAAGAGTTACCCGATATAAATTTTTTATTCGCTGCATGCGCATATCCTTAGTCTCATGAGTTGAAATCGTCGTTATTAGCAGCAAACCGATGTCCTGGTGACCATCTGCTTTTTCTACAGACATGTTTGCATGGTCATCCTCAGTCAGCCTAATAGCCTTAACAACAACAACAACAAAGACTATGGGGATGCTTTGCGCTTTTGAGGACTGCTACCCCGATCATAATCTATTTGAACTTCTTTATAGCCTACACCAAAATCTATTGCTTATTTGTGTATACATTGAGAATGTAATCTGTTATATATGTAACTAACCAATGCTAATAATGCTAATATTACTATTATTTTCACGTTTAATACGCTTTCAAGAAGGACTTTGATGCGATTTAATCCAAATTAGATCACATACTAACACCTTTGTTTGGAGCGCTTGTTCAAGTAAGTAGTTTGATATATTCAGAGTATGTTTAGTAGATGTGTCGCGATGTCTAACTAAATTAACCACACTACTAACTTCTGCGAGAGAAATGTCTTTCAGAGTATCGATTTTGAAGAATAATGTACATGTAGCCAAAAGAGCCACAGTAATAATCTCTGTGAGGGGAATATGTTTGGGCATGTAGATTTTAGATGATATTTCATATACATCTAGTAACTGCGGTACTAATTTCTGCAAAGGAAATATGTTCCAGCACATAGATTTTGAAGGATGTTTAACAGACATCTAGCCAAAAATAAAATAACATGATAATACATATAAAGGCTTTTGTTTTCGTTTGCATATATATATATATAGTAAGTCTCTAATGGTACATTTCCAGTGAGATGCTTTAAGTAACCAGAGTCAGATGATTTGGTAACTTTTACTGAGTTGTGAATTTTAATAATGTGTGTTCTAAATTGTGTTTGATCGGTATCGAAACCGATTAGTCTACTAACCTATATCCGCTATACAATCGTTCACTAAACGGCGTGTATCTACATATTACCAGAATTGCGTTTTCTGGCATGCGTCGAGTCTCCGCTCATTATACGCGTTGCTCCTGTTAGCATCGGATGTTTTTTATTATATGTACCAAAACACATATGTGTATATCTGTTATAAAAATAATAATTTAATATATTTAACAAGTTTTGATTGAAGTCTAATTCTACCAACAATAACATTAATTTATTTAAATACCAGCGAATAACTTAGCAATATCTAAGGGCAAAAATAGAAATCAAAGAACGAGCAGGCTCTTTAGGAATCGCAGGATTAAGCATGACGAAGATTTCCGTAGAGTAGAACACAAGCTAGAGTTCGCAAAGATCAGGAGGAAAGACGGATTTGAAAAACAAAAGCAAATTCGAGATTGTTGCGGAAAGATTGCTGAGAAAAGGATAGAAATCTCTATACGAGATATCGATTTTATAGTCGCTGGCGGACGAGTATAAGGTTTTTTAGAAGATCAGAATTTATCCACTAGCCGCCAGATGGCGATCTGTAGAATGTAACGTAAGGAAAAGACTTCGAATTATGTGATTTAAGAAAGATGGTAGATTTAGTTGTGGGGAGTTAAAAGAATTACACTGTAGCCAAGTGAAGCGCAGTAGCATAAAAGAAGCGTTCATCTAGACCAGAGAGGCACGTTAAACATTTTAGGATTGCTTAAATGTGGTACAAGTTGATGAATTTAAGAAATGTTTTATCAGGCTGTGGCAAACTTTGTAGGAGTCGTAAAGAATGTTTTGCAGTGCGAATTGCTCTGTGTGAGAATTGTATTACGGGCAGCTTACTGTAGAAGTGATTTACGGGATTATAAGAGTATTACAGTGTGAACAAATAGGAGCAGGTTGATTTTGCTTTGAAAGCCTCTATTTCTTTTATTATTTCGTATTGTTATTTAGAATGGATATATTGAGCAACGAGAGGCTTCATTTTTCTTCTTCTTCTTCTTCTTCGTTAGCCATTATCGGTCCACTGCTGGACGAAGGCCTCCCTCAATTTCTGCGATCCTGTGCTTCTTCTCGCCGCTGTGAATTTTCGAATTTCATTTGTCCATCGTATTCTCAAGTGTCCTAAGAGTCGTTTGCCATCAGGTTTCCATGATGTTGCCACACTTATCCAGCGGTCTTCGTCTCTAGCCACATGTCCGTACCATCTCCATTTACTATTTTTAATGATATATACTGCATCGGTGAATTTCGTTGTTTATCGGATATGCCTCTCTTTCATTTGTCCTTCAGAGTAATCCCCAACATAGTCCTTTCCATTTTTCGTTGATTAATTCTTATTTTTTGTTCCATAGCATGTTTCGCTAGGATATGTTAAAACCGGTAGAACAACTGGTCAAACATTCTCTTTTTCAGACTTAGGGGTGTTCTAGTGTCTTTAAGTATATTCTTAAGTTTTGAGAACGCCATCCATGTTAATTGTATTCTTCTGGATATTTCATCTTCTAAATGGTTTGTTGCTTTAATCAATTGACCTAAATAAATGAATTTATCTACCATAATTTCTGTGTGTTTATATTTTTTTCACTGTATTTATCCATTACAAGTTCATTGCACATATATTTAGTTTTACTTATATTTATTTTAAGCCCTATTTCTGCGCATTTACCACTGACTGTCTGTATCATTCCTTGTAATTCTTTCAAGCTGTTTGCAAATAGTCCAATGTCGTCCGCGTATAAGAGGTGTGTTAACTTTTTATGTCCGACTTGTACACCAGTATTTTCCCACTTAATCTTTCTGATACTGTCTTGAAGTGCGACTGTGAACAATTTCAAGGACAGCGCATCTCCCTGTCTTATTTTCTTTTTTAGTCAAATGTTTTCTTTTTCATCGCCGATCGCAATTGTAGCTGTTGCCTTTTCATATATATATTTAATTATTCGTGTGTATGTGCTGCTAACTTTTATCCCTTCTAATGCCCGTATTATGGTTTTCAGGCAGTCAAACGCCTTTTCGAAATGCACAAAGGCCATGCGCATTCGTATATTCTGTATTCGTTTGTTTTGTCGATTATTTCCCTAACAATGTGTATATGATCTATCGTGCTCTTCCCTTTTCTAAATCCCGCCCGTTCGTTATGTATCGCTCTCAAAAAAGAATTAATTGTCGACAAATATGACGTCGTTTGTTATCAAAAATTTTCCAACAGAAGAATGTACGAAAAAACTTACTTTAAGCGTTTACAGAAAATTATTTGAATTCTTGTATACTTGTTCAGCATTTTCAATACTCATTAATAAATTTCTACACTGCTGGGCAGTTTTTATTCTTAAATTGGTTAAATTAAAAAAAAATATAAATCTTTAAAATCTAAACTCTGACAAGATGTGAATAAAAAAAAAAAAAAAAAAAGAGAATAAAACTACAGAAAAGAAAATGAAAAGTATTATAAATAAAGAAGAAAAGAAATAATGGAAAGAAAATAACCGAAAACATAAAGCTAGATGAAGTAATCAACATTGCCGATTAACGCTTTCAGTGTTACTTTTTCAATTTTTGAACTTGATTTTTGGTTATTTAAAATCCTCCCGAATTTGTAGAATTTTGATATCGTTCGCTCCCTTTGAAGATACTACATGATAACTCTGTGTCGCATCAAAGTTACACACTTATGAACATCTTTGCGTTCGTGTTAAATAGTTTATAGCTCTTGTCTTATCTACTCATTTACGATAAAGTAAGATTCGAGCACGACTGTGTTGTGCTCACCATCGCTAAACGGTGGAGTTCAACTCCGTTATCGATCTTTCATCACGTCAAGTTAACTATCAACCACCAGCAACAGAAGCAATAACCGATGGTAATCATTCAGGTAGCGAAAATATAATTAATAAATCGCCGAACAAATCGCCGAGCAACCGTTTAACATACGCAGAGAGAACTAAAAGCAAAATAGAACGATTAACAGACTTTACTTATTCCACTGAAGAGAGCAAGGACTCGTTTTCGATCGTGTAAATGGTTATAGATCTATCCAGTACTTTTACGCTTTTAAAGGGGAAAAAAATATTATAGCCGTCTTTCGAAAATAAGTAGGTAAAAAATTGTAATTCTTCTTAAAAATAAACAATTCGTTGATGAATTCGTACAAAAGCACGGTGGTATCACAATTAACTCAAACTTCATCAATGCAAAAACACTTTGACCAGCTTCGCATAAAATTATCCTATCCAACGTCTCCCCAACCACATATCAAATGAAGTACTAGAGGAAGTGTTACAAAATAAATTAGGAATACATTTAGTATTTGAAATTTCATCGCTTAGAATGAATCCGGAGGCTACAGATATGTACAAATACAGATATTAATCAACTATCGATTCCAGGTTCTTTCGTATTCGCCCAAAATGGAAAAACACACCGCAATTATATCACGCGAGGCGAGTTCGCCTGCTTTAAATCTTCAGGGACGTAAAGTCGACGATTGCGATATAGATATACCCGAAAACTTCCACTCTGAAACGAATCAAAATATTGATGAATACATTCATAACTTCCCAGAACTCAGCGCTAATAAAGTTACTCACCACCAAATCGTTAATTTACCGATAACAAGTCAGCAAACAGACCTGAAAAATAAAAACGCTGTCGATTCACAAACCGCCACAGATGAAGAAATAATTCCTCCGAACGCTTTCCTTCCAGACCTCAATCAGCGCACAGAAGCAGAAATAACGAAGCGTCCGCTTATGGACAAATCAACATCAAGCTCCCAGTATTCGGATAAAAGCAGTAAGCAACTAGTGATTAAAAATAAAAAGTCAAAGAAAAAGAGATCACCAAAAATCTCAGAATCCGAACTAATTGAAGTCATATCCCCTCCACACTTAGTCAGTTTGAAGAAACCCAGGACTTCACAACATCCCCCCAACTCGGGCATTGAAAGAGATTTTTAAACCATCGGAAAATTTATTCCGAGACAAACTAACTAAATACTATCACTAACAAATTTTATGCTCTTTATCGACATGTACAGTGGAAGCAAATCAGTAGTAGAAAATGCTAAGGAGTTTACTGATGATTTAACAGGTCTATTAAACATGATGACTGAATCGTACCCGTTTTTACAACACAAAGGTACAAAAAACTGGTTCACGAGAATCATACGCACTCTAGAACAAGACACAAATAACATTGCTCGACGGAAGTGTATCACAAATTACTATTTATACTATATAATGAGAGTAACAACATGATTCTCCAGTACAATATAAACGGATTATCGCTACACTACGCAGAACTACAACAACTTGTCGCTCTAAAACAACCAAAAATCATCGCCTTGCAAGAGACCATTTAAAACCATATCAAAGCTTTAACTTGCCAGAATACCAAACATTTCACTTAGATGACTCCAGCCGCCTTGTTGCAGCGGATGGAGTGTCAATTCTAATTCACAGCTCCATCTCCTGTTATCAGGAAGTAAATAAAAGCAGTTATGAAGCTCTCTCCGAAAATACATGCGTCGAAAATCACTGTATATAACATTTATCTCCCCCCCCCCCAGATTTATCATTAAGCAGAGATTACTTACAGACAATAGTTAAGCAACTCCCAAAAAACCGTATATAATCCTAGGTGACTTCAATGCCTATAACAAAACATGGGTTTCAACACTTAATCGAAAAATTCTTTCTATTCGACGAACATCTCCTCTTATTTAACCAACTACTTTTTTGTTCGGCTGGTCAACACGGCGCGAGTGGTTTTTTTCCAGTGTGCGACAACGAGCTTCGAACCGAGTCCTACCTGAATGGAATCTCACTGCCTAACCAACTACGTCAGGGTAAGTTAGATTTAGGTTTTACGCTGGTTGGATTGGGTTCCGGGTATTTTTGAATTAGAAGTGCATGGTACGCAGGCGAACATGATCACTGTGAGGAAACCAGTTGTGTTCTGTTCACGCACGCATTTGGATATCTCTAAGCATTCATTGGACTTTTTTGACTAGACAATTTAAAATGATTTTATTAGAATATTCGGTTTCGATGGTGTTTTTTAAAAGACGATATCATAATTAGAAAGAGACTTTTTCGAAACTGTAAATAATAACATTGTTTTCAGTTTAACATTAGGTTTTTGCCGTTTTTTCTTATTTTTTTTCGAATGAAGTTCCGTAAATAACTGAAAATTTAAAATCGCAACAAACGAAGAAGGAATAGTGAAAGGCACTGAGCACACTGCTTAAACAGACGAAAATCGCGACCATAGTAGACTGCTTTAAATATGTACAACGATGATAAGCCGTTAAAAGGGTCCTTATAATTTAATATTAATGCGTAGGCCTTCATGGAGATATTTTGTAAAGAATTTATAATCGGATGTTCTGAAAAACGGCTACTAAAGATTTTCTGGAATCGGATGTTGTTTACTCGCGGCACATTTAAGTGTACTCGTCGAGTTACCGTAAGTTGCACGATTTTTGTCGGGAACAGTTAGAAAGGAAATATTTAAAAAATCTCAGTTGATTTTTTTTTTTTTTTTTTTTATTTAGTCTCGATAACTACGAATATTAAGTAACGATAATTGTTTGTGTCTTTTCACAATAGCGGCATTAAGGTCCAGTTTCCTCCTATTTGGAGGCAACATCGCTGCCTAACCTCAACTAGGCTAAGACTGATTTATTACCGTATAGCTGCTCTCTACGTCTATATCATCGAAAATTAATACTCTAATAGTAATGCCATTTTCCTTTCTTTTCTCTCTTAAAAGAAAGAATTTCAACAGCAGAATTCATTTAGGATTTAACTGACGGGGATGGCGACGCATTTCATTTACAACTCAATAGTCATATTTATCGTTAAAATTAATATTATTATTATTTCCAAAACTCGCGTAACGAACTATATATTGCCTACAGAGAGAAGTTTATTGAGGTTATTTATATATATCGTAAGGTACTTTCCGTTAGTCTGATTAATAAAGCATGTTCTATTACATTACAGCTGCCGATTGGAACATGGCCGTTTGTGAAATATGATGGAGTCGCTGAGAAATAAGGTGAGTTCACTTTGGCGTTTTTTTCTCCCTCGTTTTTTAAATTCATTCCCGAATTAATCACAGTTCGTAGCTCGTTAGTAATCCAGGTACTGCTTTAATGTGTCATAATCGCCCGGCATTATGCAATAACAATGGAATTAGTGTAACCGGTTCTGTTTCAGTGAAACAATAAAATATTAACATTCGCTAAAGATTTTATTTAAATCGTCATGGAAAACAAATTGTCGCCACGATGGCTGAGTTCCTCGAATAATCGGATTACCACACCGGAGCTCCGGTAGTTGTGCGGAAGGCAATAACATACATGCGTACAAGATATATCGAAGTACATATAAGCATACTTGTTTATCAGCGATGAAGCAAACGATTGCGGTCGTCTGGTACAGCTGCATTGTATATAAAATTGTCGTAAGTACTCCTCTGATATATGTATGCATAATAAGGAATGTCATAAATGCCGACTACAAACCATTTTTATGAAGAAGACGTTAGGAATCATAAAAGTATGTTACCATAATGAAACTGAGGGAGATCATCTTAACCGACGAGTCTAGCTTTTCCTCAGGAGAATCGGACGACCGTGGGTGACTTTTTGGAGATGCTTTTGACAATACAATGCAACTTTATTTTGCAAGTTAAATTTTTCCTAAGGTGGATTTCGTATGATGCCAAAACAGATCTCCAATTCTGCACGTTGAGTACAGTCTTCGACATTATTTTTGACATTACTTTCGACATTATTTTCGATATTATTTTCGACATTATTTTCGACATTATTTTTGACATTATTTTCGACATTATTTTCGATATTATTTCCTCCTTCAATATTTCATCCGGTAATATCTGTGGCCAAAAAAATGTCATTTATACAAGATAGTACGCCTTCATACAAGTATGTATGTGTCGCACAGAAGATTAAAAATTCTTAGAAAAAACTGGAATCATGGAATGGCTAGCTTACAGCCTAGACTTAAATTCTACTGAACGTGTTTGCAGCATACCGATTAGTCGAATCCAGGTTCGTTTGGAAAATCCGCCAGCTCAGTTACGAAAAATGAAAAGAAAGATGAAAGGAAGAAAATTTCGCAGGAAGATACATCTGTCGATGCGAATTCGGCGCTGTTAGCGCCATCTTTTGACGATGCCCGAACTTCAAATTATTTCTCAGTGATACTGTATTCTGGTGATGTCGGATATCACATCTTTTGTTCGGCGTATTACTGACGCGCGCCGACTATATCGAGCAGTATTGTACGGCGAGCGGATCACGTAAAATCCCCTGTTGGCGTTGTAATTTTTCTAAATCAGTTAATTTTAATGACCGGTTAGTCTATATTTAAATCCAGTTGCGCTAAATTTCAGTACTATTTATTTTAAAAAAATTCATAAACAACGTAAAATATAAGTATCATAAATATGCCGACTGGCTTCCGTTATCTAGAACATAAGATCATGTTTAATTTTGATTTTAATGTAACCGAAATCAGTCAGCATATTTATGGTTTCCTAATATTATGTTTTACGTAGTTTATGAATATCATTAAATAAATAGTAATTGTAATAAGATGCGCTATTCGCTAATTTTTACATTAAAAGTAGTTTATTTTTTGCTTCTCGCTACGTACAATTAAAATAGAAAATTGTTTTCACTTCTTGACATTTACCCGTTTATGGTACGCCGTTGTTGTTAGTCATTATTTTTGCCCGCTGTAATACTAAACCCGTAGAAAATTTCTGCATACAAATTTTTGCTTGTAATCTCGGTCGGCTCGTTAAATGAAATACGAGTTATTTTTTTTATTTTTTTTTTTTTTTTGGTGAATTGTGAGTTTGTTTGTTTGCTCATTGTCGGAGACCGTAAAATTTAATGTTCGCCCAGTTCTTTATCGGTTTATTTAATTTAATTTTTGTTTATAAACACTGGCTTGGCAATCACTGACGTTGGCAACCGGAACCTAGTCCCGAAAACAGGAAACTCCATTAATTTATAAGACTCCTATCGCGGCCGATTTGGTTTCATTTTTTTTTAATGCGAAATTGTTTTCGCGCTACGTAACCATTTTTACAAATTACGTGTGATATTTTTCAAACTCCATCAGCTAAATACTAACATTTTCCTGGCCACTCTGGCATTGAGGGCAACGAAGCAGCTGACTTCCTAGCTCGCTCGGCGTCTCTCGATGGTCCATTCCTCCCGCATTTTCCTGCCTCAGACATCCTTTTCCTTTCCGCAAGTCTCCATACCAGACTATGAGTTGACATCTACCCTTCCTTTTTTTGCCAATCGCTCCTCCTTCTACCTCCTCCTACAGCCTACTCACAATTCACAGCCTTGGTACCAATTTCTTCCCTTTTCTCGGCGCTCGGCTATTGTTTCCTTAATCAGACTGAGACTTGGTCATTCCCCCCTTCCCTTTTCTCGTTTTTCTTTTTCTCTTTCACCTTCTCTCTTTTGCCCTCTCCACTCTACTGATCCTCTCTTTATACGCTACCCAAACCATATCCTTTTTGAATGCCCTGCTCTTTTTCCTGACTGCTCTCATCTATACGCCGAACTCTTGGCGTTGGATCATCCTACCTCTTTCAATGCATCTTTTATCATTTCCTTCCCATCTCTAGCCGTTATTCCCCTCCTTCTTTCCTTTATACTCTCTATCACCGACCGCCTCAGAATCTGAGTAGGTGATCTAAGTGCATGTAGTTGGGTCAGTGTTGACACCGAGCCCATTAAAAAAAAAAAAAAAAAAATACTATCATTTGTGTTTATGAACAAACATGGGTTACTAAGATTTTTTCTGCATCACTATGGTCTATACTCTATTATCGATTTACTTTTTCGTGTATTCGTAATACATATACTATATATAACAAAATACATTTTTTATATTATTTCATTAAATTATTTATGCTCCTCGCGTAAACAAATATAAATCAGTAACGTTTCCTGCTTTCCCGACCCTTATAAATTCCCGTCATCATTCCACCGGCAAAAGCTGTTCTTTCATCACCTCTCCGATATAAATAAAGTTGTGTACGTAGATTATATACTTTTTGAATGATAATTTTATACTCTACATCATCGTGAACTTAATTTAGCTTAAGAGATCTCCCGGTGCGATTTTCGATGAATACCAAGCGTCTTCTGAAATCTCAAAATCCACAGTTTATGAATTGCTTTAAAATTTTATTTTTGAAGTATTTATTTTAATATAATTAATTTAGATACAAAGTTGATGGGTAATAATGTTATTTTTATTTATTTATTTTTTTTTATGGGTCCCCATTCCAGATGTAACTCTGGTGGGGCAAGTTTATTCATATAATATGGTTAACATTTTACATTGCAGTTGTCCCAGAACTTTTGCAAAAACACTTCTCGTTTTAAGATTAACTGGATTTCGCTTAATATAAATTTCACAATATATAAATTAGAATGTATGATCAATTTTAAATATCTACTTTTTTGTTTTTTTGACATTAACAGTGTATATATATATATATATATATATATATATATATATATATATATATAATACAATATCTTAAGATTAATATATTTCATTTTTCTCCTTCAGTATTTCTCTTACAAAGCTGCTGACCTTCAGATGGGTTCTTTTTTCTTCGAAACAATTCATAAGATCTTCTTCTTTTATGTTGTAGTTTCTTCTTATATCCTTAAATTGTTGGCATATTTTGAATGTGTGGTCGGGTGTATCTTCATCTTCTTTGTATTCTCTACATAAACTGTTGCTTATTATCTTGAATTTTTTTAGATAAGAAGCAAAATTACCGTGTCCTGTAAGATAATATGTTAGGTAGTAGTTAGAGGTTCGTTCTTTGTTTTCCATTCTTTCCTCGATACTTGGAATTAACTGTGTTGTTCGTTATTTAGCCTCCCTAAAAAAAAAAAACAACAAAATTTAGATTACCTAGGGTGAATACATTTATTCTAAATCACGAAATCATTAACTATATACGCATACATATAAACAAAGTGAGATGTTCATTCACATAAAGTATTCGATGCATGTGTATAATGTCTTAAAAGTGACATATTTATATCGCCCGTGACCAGCAATCAAAAATGTTCTGGTTCAAATAGAAGAAGAAATATATTTGCGCGGCAATTGATTTAATATTAAAAATTTAAAAATAATCATGAATACAAAGTTCTATTATCAAAATGTAAATATTTGATTCGTGTATTTGCATATGTCGCATATTTGAGATGTAATAATTTATTCAAGTTTGAATAAGCTTTAATCATGCGGAAATGCAGGCATAACTTAGGAATTTTAACTGAATATTTTCAATAATTCCATCATATTTATCATAGAGAGCCATATTATTGAACAATATTCTAACAAGACGTTATCTCATAAAAAATACGCACAGTGTTGACATATTAGTAAACATTGTTGTATTTCTAGAAATAGATCCTATAGTCTTATACGTATGGTTAGTAATGTATTTGATGTGTTCAGAAAAATTTACTATCAACGTAACCCTAAGATCACGAGCGCAGTTTATATTTTTAATGTTGGATCCCTTCATGATGCGTTTACATATTTCTCCAACAAAATTATTACATATGCATATATTTTGAGTAATTAAAAGGTAAAAATTATTCCGTTGACTAGTAATAGTTTATCCGAGCTATTTTGTAGTATTTTGCAGTTAGATACAGATTTAATTGGCACATGCATTTTTAAATCATCAGCCAATAACAATATCTTGATTTTAACGTATCTCCATTTATGTCATTAATGAAAATTATGAAGCTTGCGATAGTCCCGAAGTAGACATATAATTATAAAAGATGTAACCACTATAATGAACATAATAGTTAGGCGTTACTAACGGTATAAAATGTTCTGATAAAACGTAAGTTTTTAACTTATTCGATAATAAGGAATGACTTACTTTTTTAAATGTTCTTTAGAAAAAGCCTCATATCCATTATTCATCCATTCGATATTTTGGCTGATATATGCTGTTAATTAGAGTAGACTTACATCTTACGAACCCATGTTGTTCAGGAATTATTTTGTTTATTGTAAGAATATAAATTCTCGAATATATTATAGATTCTATGTTTTAACCGGGGCCGATAATTAGTAATCAATGTTTTATCATGGTTTTTAAATATCGGAACAAGTTTACCTAGTTTAAATGAGTCTGGCCAAATTCTAGCAGTAACGATCAAATTGAACCAACAAATTAATTTAATAAAGAATCTTTTAACATCCTGTTTGTTAATTATAGAATATAGTAAGTTATAACAAATACAAATGTAACAAACAAATTTAAAAATAAAATGATCGCTTATTTGGAAAGGTTTTTGCGTATAACCCCCATCATCAGCTAAAAACACAACTCAATATATGTGATCAGAAACAAATTCTAAATTGTTTCCTCTAAACTATATACACTTAGGTTTTTTAAAGTGATTTAATCTTAAATGATAATTATGATCATTATCTTTGGATAAAATATCTTCAATTTCACTATCCTCTGAGTGCATTGACGCAAAATATTTTGCAAAAGTGTTAGTTTTATTCAACCGTGTTAATATTTTCAGGTAAAACCCACGTCACACGTATTATGTGTTAACGTTTTGAGCCATCCGTGAAGATGGTTACATGCGATGGAAATTGGGAATTGATAATGTTGTTGAATTCTTGTTGAATTATTGCTTGAGGAAGGGATTTGGAAAGTGAATGTACACAGAAAAAAAAAAAAGAAGAACATTGGGAGAATGGTTGTATCAATGAACCGCGAAAGTTTAAAATTACATTTGTGTTAGTATTATATATTTAAACGTGATTTAAAAAAAAAAAACTGTTATCAAATTTTAATATTATATATGCATTTTTGTTATGTGTTACGCAGCAATAAAATTTCATTAACATTTGAAATGTTCGGTATAATACGCAGAGAAAATCTGTTTAATTTTTCAACTTTAGATCGAATACTAAATTTTAAATAATCACATCTATTGCCTGTTTTTTGATAAATTTTTCTATGCTTATACCTAAGAAGTTTGTTGATTATGTCACGCTTAAACCATATAGGATATATAAATCTCTGGTCCTTTATTTCTTTGATACTGTAATATCAAGTGTATTATATACTCGTATTTTATTATAGAAATATTCAGTTCATTTCGGTCACTGAGTTTATAGAAATCTAAACCACACTGACTTCGTTATAAAGAGCATATTTATATAAACGACATTTCGAGATTTTTATATCTTAACGTGGGTGATATTCATTTTCAGGAAGTAACTTGTCTATTGAACTTTCGATCTCTAAATTAAGCGAATAATTGTTTAAAGCAATATTCTACGCTAAACGTTTAATATGTTATTTAGTGTTTTTAGGTTATATTCCCCGTAAGTGGTTATTGATAATTTTCGTAATTCTCGATTTAGTCTGTCTGTTGGGGATTAAGGAGTGTTATTCTTGGAGAAGATGAATAGTTCGGGCAGATTTGTTTTTGGGGAATAACCAAGCTTCTTTCGGTTTTTTGAATATATGTATTTCTCTTAATGATGTAAGTTTAAGAAGAAGAGAGGGGTTGATATATTTCAGGTTGTAAATAAAGTGTATTAACAAGGTCTGTTTGAAGTTTGTAGGTGAAGTTTGGTTTTTGTTACAGAGTGAGAATTCCCGGTTGGGAAGCGGATTCCGTATGTTGGAAAATATTTAAGAGATTTTTGTTTTGGCAAGGGGAAGATTGTTTCGTTTATTTTTAAATTGACGTTTTAATGCAGCTATTTTAACAATGAGTTTTGAAGATGGCGAGTATGAGGAAGTTACCTTTGGAGTCGAATCTGTACTTTTTTGAGCGAATGTTTTCTGTAGATATAGAATTTCTGATAGTGAACTGTGAGGACATGGTTTGAATCGGAAGTATTATCTGTAATTTCTGATTTATGGTTATGTGAATGACATTTAATGTAAAACAGTTCATGGACTAATACGCAGTGAGAAAATAGAGGAAAAACTGAGCCGAGTTTCAAGCTACTTCATAGGTGGTAGGATTCCAGAACCCCGTTAGGAATTGTATGCGATACGTTGGAAAATATTATTATTTCAGTAGCAACCGGTTTGAGTCGATTCACTAGGACAAAAATGTTATCCGTTTGTAAATTTCTGAAAGTGATTAGGTAGTTAGATTTGCTTTTACTGGCTAGATACGGAATGGCACGGTTATTGCTAACCTTTGAGGTGGCATGATGTCTTAATGGAAGTGTTACAGTTGAGGGTCTAAAAGAATAGTTTAGTGGAATTCATTCTGAGGAAGTTAGACGATTTCTCTTAGCGATATAATAGATTCAGTAGTAATTTGTATAAAAGGGCGTGGCGGTGTTAATCGAATGCAGTTAATAAAGGACAAGTTGCAAAAACAATAGTCGGCACAAGATAACGAAATCGAATTATAAATAGAGAAAAATAATAAGATCCGATTTTACCATAAATGTTCACTGTTATCTGCAGGTAACCGGTATTAAAACATAAGCTGACACGAGAGTAATTGAAATCAAAACCGATATCACTATTAATCATATTTTTAATTCTGTAGAGTTCTGTTTTTGCAGTATCGAATTTTCCGTGTACCATGAATATATAATTAAATTAAATGTGTATGTCTTAAATTAGAGCAATGTTATATATGAATGTGTAACGCGTTGAATCCTTTATGTAACTAACGTTGTGCAATTATTATACTTTAAAAAAGAACTTAAAAATATTTAAGTGTTTTTCAGAAAAATTAGACAATAAAAATTACATGAAATGCAAATGTGTAGTGAAAATTATTTATTCAATATGCGGAATATTTAAACTTCCATAAATTAAATGATTTTTTTTTCTTATCGCGAACAAATTTATTTTTAATCAAAATGTATTTTGGAGCGATCGGAACTAATGTCTCACAAATACCTCTCTTTTTTGTACTAAATCAATAAATTTTTTTTCTGTATTAATCAAAGTTACAAAATAAAAAAAAAAGCAAAAAGAACTAATAGCGCACCTAAAATATCTAAAATACACACAACCAAACAAAACACAAATAATAAAATTGGACGAATTGTCCGAAAAAAGTCAAATGATTTGAATTGTTTGATGTCGGATGAAATCGGATAAATTTTCCGAAATAGGTCGATGCTAGTGTGATCACGTACTAATAGTATATAAGATATGCATTTAAAAAATCGGTCAATGCGGCTATGTATGGCCGACTGATTATTCGACCGAATACGTTCCCACCATGACCAAGGCCTTTATGTCATCATGGTTCCTGCAGAAAATAATATTTCGCCGCATTTTACCCGTTCGACGACACTGTGTACGACTTGGATTTTTTTTTTTTTTTTTGATCTCGGTTCAAAAGTTTTATTATTATATTTGCCGTTTTAACGGTGTTATTTTCTTTTGTTTGTATTCATTGTTATTATTTTAAACTAAGGACTTGGACCCCGAGACTCTGCTTTGCTCGGGTCCTCAACTTCGGTTTCTATAAACATAAAAATGCTACAAAAAGTTGACGATTTTTACGACTTTCTGGCCTTTTCTTGCCTTTTCGCAGCAGTCAATGGCTGCCGAGGCATCCGAAAATAATTAATGAACGGGTCATTAACGCGGGTACTAAATTCAGAGATACTTTTCGCTCACATCCAGTTCGCTTCTAAATATATTTTTCGATTCGTCTTCACACGTTTCTTCCCGTGGTAAAATGGAAATCCAATACACAGTAATTCGTTTCTATCACAATCACGGAAAATTAAAATTAATATATACATATCTATATATACATATCTATATATATCTATATCTATATCTATATCTATATATATATAAAATTTCGCCTTTCGGGCCTCCACTAATCTTTTTTCTTTTAAACTTCTTTTAGAAAAATCGTTTTCAATTGACTACTTCTATTTAAAAAAAAAATCATTACACGATATTCAACCTTTTCGTGGGCCATAATCATTTAACAAAAAATTAACGGGACATAATCATGGAACCGAAAGAGAGAATGCAGAGTTAGTAGCAATGATTATTATTATTATTATCGTATCACGTGCTTATCAAAATATAGATTAAAAATACAAATTTACAAAATTACGAAATATCGTCGTCTATTTATAAATTAGCACTCGTCAGCCATTCTACTGCGCTTTCCTCAAGAGAATAGTCAATCTGTTACTGAAACTGTATACTTCACACAAGTTAACAAAGTGCGGCATCGTTTGAGTCTCGCCACAGCCACACAGTTCCGATTCCGAGAGCTTCCATTTGTTAATTAAATACTTGCAGCGACCTTGGTTCGTGTTCTAACTCGATTCAAATTGCACCTCGCTTTTCTGCTGAGATCAAATCCAGGCACCCTACTGGCTGGTTTTAAGATAACTATTCCGTTTACTGGAGTCTGCTTATTCTAAAGTTCCCTACACTTGGTAGCTGCGTCGTCACTTGTCTGAAGCTCGTTGGCTGTCAACCATGCCGCTTTCCTGGACCGAAAACGTGTGAGTGGAAAATCTTTGTTAAATTTTTCCACGTGAGGGTGCGTGCTATCGTATTTAGCCCATTCTCGCTTTAATGCCTCTTCTCTGCGGATGAATGATGGAAATATGTTTGCAAGTACGGGAAGCCACATAGTGGGGGGGTTGATTTGAATGTACCGGCAACTAAGCGTAGTGCTGTATTCAGTTGTATATCAATTTTCTTTGTATAGCCAGCCAAACCGGGCAACAGTATTCTGCGACTGAATACACCAGTGCCAGTGTAGCAGTCCTGAGCGGTTCTGTCTTCTCGCTCCTCATGCTGTACCTGCAAGGCGAGCGATAAGGTTTACTCCTGTCTTCACTTTTTCAGCTACTTTCTCGAAGTTCTTTTTGTGTGTGAGTGTTCGATCTAAGACAACGCCGAGGTATTTTGGCGTTGGATTAAAAGGCAAGTCTTTATACCGTTGTACGTAACACTTATTTTAGCTTTTGCCATCTGTGAGTTAAGATGGAAAACCGAGGTTTCTGTTTTTAATGGGTTTAATACGAGAGTATCCATTTAGCACAGTACTCGCCCATTCTGCGTAAATCCTTTGTGAGTATATCCTCGCCGTACTTTAAGACTTTGTTCTGAACCGCAAGTGCTATGTCATCTGCGTACCGGAATGCCTCCGCTTGAAGGACCGGTAGATTATGGATGTATAAAAGTTAAACAGCAATGGTGCTAACAGTGAACCTTGTGGTATGCCATCATTTATGTTTCGCCAACGACTCTGTTCAGTAATACACAGCAAATCTTCTGTCAGCCAACATAGTTCCAAGCAGCGTCACGATTTTACGACAGGGGGTATATTACGTAGGCTCTATTTTCAGAAGCAAGCTTTCTCGCCCAACTGTATCGTAGACGGCTGTGAGATCGATCTTTGGCTGTCTTTAGATCTTTTTTGAAAGCCAGCTTCGAGAAACGTAGTTAAAGCCATAACTTGATCGCAACATGTTATTCTTGGACGGAAGCTAACTTGAAAATGTGGAAGTATTTTGTCTATTATAGGGGAAATTCTTTGAGGTATAAGTTGTTTGAGCTGCTTGTAAACGGTGCTAAGAGGCGATATTGGTCTATAATCTGCCGGATCTTTTCCTTCCTTGCCGGGCTTTTTAACGGCAATAACTTTGGATTTTTTAAAAATCGCAGGTAATCGGCCAGTCGCAAGTATGCGGTTAAACAGTTTTAGTAAGAAACTTCTAGTTTCTACTCCGAAGTGTTTGATAAATTCCGGGTGTACATTATCGAGTTCTGCGGATTTTCTATTTCTAATTAATTTGATTGCACTTGTTAATTCTGGCATACCGAACGGAGCTGATGTCTTTTCGAATTTATTGTATAGATCTTCAGATAGTTTATTCCAGCCTGGAACGTACTTTTTCCCGAAGCCTCTTGGGATATTGTTTTTAGCTCAACGAATTACTATTTTTGTAAACTGGCCGTAGTTTTTATACCTCTGGTTCGATTTTTATTATCTCCTTCTCCAGCTCAGATGAAAATTTTTTCCAATTAGCTTTAGCAAAATTCCATCTCGGTTTGTTTATAGACATTTAACAGAGAGTATCTCCACCCCTGTGGTTACTAACACCGGTACATGTTGGCCGTTCGGAAATCTAGATTCAATCTGTCTGTTTATATAGGTTTTGGGTATCTGTTCCATCTTGCCGAGTAAAACGTGCTTGGGTCTTTGCCGTTATAAGCTAGCATAAGGTCATTTGCTTCCATCCATTCAATTATTTTCCGTCCATTTTCATCTTCCACATTGTATCCCTAACACTGGGAATGGCTATTAAATTCTACAGCGTAAATAGACATTCTACTTTCGAAAACTGGAAGTGCATTTGGAGGTTTGTACACATTTATAATGGAGTTTCCTTCAACTTCAATAGCACATACAAATGCATTGTTTTCGGACGCCATGTGCTTCACCTTGTAGGGGGTGACTGAGTTTTTAATGTAAGTAACAATTCCATATTGCTTATGATGGATTGCGGCCACTGGTGCAAAGTTGGTTATTTTCCCTCTTTGGGACAGTTCCCTATCTGAAACTGTATGCGTTCCTTGGAAGAGAACGACATCTACTTTATCGGTCATATTTTCTCTCGAGGTATTCAGCTCTGTTGATTTCTTCTATATTAAGTTGAAGAATACGGAGGTGAGTCCGGAACTCCGACGTCAGACAGCCCGGAAAAGTTCGGTTATGTATGAACTCATTATCTTGTTTGCTTCTACTTCTTCTAATATTTTATTTTATTTTTCTTGCGCGCAATTGTAGCGCGGCAGAGTTAGCTGAAATCAATGATAAATCACTGAAATCGTTTCCGAAGAGTGCATTTACACAGCAGTTATCGCTAAAAAAAAGTTCTGCACTTCGTGGAGTTCTCTACCGCCAGCCCCTTAGCAATGATGAAGATGAAAAGGGCTATTTTGAAAGTGGCGAACGTAATTCTGCTTACGTTAATTTCGATGAAAAATTGGTCCAGTTTATATTGGTATAGATATTTCAACAGAATGACACATTCATAAAACTGTCTACAATTCAAGCAAGAGCCCATAGTATTGTTTCTCGATTTCTCGGATCTAACTGAAAAAGTCGCAAAGTTTATTCTGCGTTTCTTTCAAACATTATTTCAGCATAATATAATAGAAAACATTTTAGAGTACACAGAGAGACGAATTGTTAATGTACAAGGTCCTTTCAGAAGAAATTAGGAGGCGCGTTATCGATAATTGTAGCCCCGAATTAAATTGTATTTTAAGCTTATTACATTCTACTTCAGTTTTAAAATCATCTCAGCGAAGGTTGTCAGATTTCCGAAGCAGCTGAGAGAAAGGTGGATTTGTTTCATTTCGTTATAAATCAACAGTTTCTTTTGCGGGCTTTACGATTGTGACAACATTAACATTTATGAAAAAAAATGTTTAAAAGTGGGTAAGTTGACGGAAATCCGTTATTCTTTTATTCATTCGTTGAAAAATGACGAAATTCATATGCGCCTGTTAAATATACACCCTGTCAAGAAAGTATCGGGAATTGTTAAATAAAACGAACAATTTTTAATTTTCATCCAAATTTATTTTGTCACCTTCAAAATAACATCCATTCGAAGCGATGCACATATGCCAACGCTTTTTCCACTCGGCAAAGCACTTCTGATAGGCGGTTTCCGGGATGGCCTTTAGCTCTCGCGTCGCATTCGTCTTGATGTCATCAATCGATTCGAAGCGCATTCCCCGTAGCGGAAATTTGAGTTTTGAGAATAGGAAGAAGTCGCAGGGTGCTAAATCTGGTGAATACGGCGGTTGTTCGATGATATTTACCGAGTGTTTGGCCAAAAACTCATTCACAATTATGGCTTTGTGAGACGGCGCATTATCGTGATGGAGAATCCAAGAATTGTCGACCCACAAATCGTTACGTTTACGACGGATAGCCTCTCTCAAACGTCTCAAAACACTTAAGTAAAACTCTTTGGTGACTGTCTGTCCGGCTGGCACATATTCATAGTGTACCACGCCTCGAATATCGAAGAAAACAATCAACATGATCTTCACTTTCGATCGGCTTTGGCGAGGTTTTTTCGGCTTTGGCGCGCCAATTGGCCGCCATTCGGACGATTGCTGGTTCGTAAGCGTGTCGTACTCGTACACCCATGTCTCGTCACCAGTAATTATCTTTTCCAAGAAGGTAGGATCCAAATTGGCTCGATCCAGCATGTCTGCAGCTACCTGTTCTCGGTACTTTTTTTGAAAGAAATTCAGGTCTTTCGGAACAAGCCGAGCCGCAACGCGTTGCATACCCAATTTTTCGTGCACAATCGTACGTACGCTCTCGTGTGACATGCCCAATCCATGAGCCATCTCTCTCAAGCTCACATGACAATTTTCAGCAACGATTTCCTTGATTTTATCGACGTTATCATCGGTCACACTCGTTGAAGGCCGTCCAGAGCGAGGCATGTCTTCGACCGTCTCCCGACCATCCTTGAACGCTCTGTACCACTCGTAAACCCGCGTTTTTGATAAAGCAGATTCACCAAAAGCCTTCTGTAACATTTTCAGTGTATCGGCACAAGAAATTTCGTTCGAAACACAGAATTTAACACAAGTACGTTGTTCAATATTTTCACTCATTGTAGAACTTCGACAAAACACTTCAAGGTCGACTGATTTTAACAGCTGCTGTAAACACACTGGTTGACAGATCGCGCTAAAAATAGGCATCATAATACAAAACAGTTGTACCAACCTGGAAAAAAAAAATTATCTGCCTAGCTATTACCCGGGAGATTTAAATTGACAATTCCCGATACTTTCTTGACAGGGTGTATGTAACTTTATATTTTTCCCGAGGTTCTAATTACACTGCACCTTATTATTGCCGAATAAATAATAAAAATAATATCATATAATGAAAAAAATACACAAATGCAAATAGAGAAAACAACTTTTTAAAGATCTAGTAAAAAGCAATGTTAACGTGGGAAAATAATGACTTAATTAGTCAAAAATAGTTCCGCTACGCGCGCTAACGCGGGGCGCATTTGCGGGTTAAGAAAGTTAATTTAATTTAAGTTCATAGTGTTCGTAAAATTTAAGAAATAAATTTGAATTTGAATTTGAAATATTTTATGCCCGGTCATGAAGACTGCGTGTGACTCACGGGGCGGGTAGAGAGGAACCTTTCTACTACAACATTTTTTTTGCAAAACAAAAAAAAAATGCAATTATACGAATAAAAAGTAAAACGAGACAAACGATAATAGTTATTTTCTTCACGATATTTAAACAATCATACCAATATCGGGTACTCTAGACCTAACGTAAGCATTTCGTTACTATTTTTCATCATGTTATTGATTATTTGACTTTGAATTAATGTACTAGATAACACATATCGGCAATTGCGCATTTCTACCCGCAGTATCCTTCCGCCTCTTCGAATGAACAAGAGGAACTCGGTAGCGCAATGCAGTATTAATTATCAATGATAATTGAACAATGAGAAGAAAAAAAATCTATCACAATAACGCAATAAAGAAACCAAAGTTACTCATAAAAATATTGCTGCAAATCTTCAGTTTATTTTTTAAAACCAATCCCGGTTTACATACGAACAGAGAGGATTAGAACACGGACGAAGCATTGAAAATAGATAGACCCTCCCAAAAAAAAAATTAATTTTAACAAAGCAAAACTCACAAAAAAAGAAAAAAAAATATTTTTTGAAAAAATGCAAATTTTTGAATTTTAATTTACAAAATCGAAAAAAAAAAAATGTATTCATTTATTAATTTAGTTATTTCGGCTCGTCAACTAATTAACCAAATGATGATTTTTCCATAATTTTCATTGTGCGCGGTGGAATTTGAATTTCCCTCGAACGAAACACGCTGATTAATTATAAAAAGTGAATAAGACTTCTTGTTTTGTTAAAATCAGTAGCAAATGTTTTCATGTTCATAAAAGCCATTCCGATTTTATAGGAATAACCCCCCACATTTAACCTTTCCTTCTGACACAGCGTTTCTTATTTGACTTTCGATTATTTTCTTTCTACTGTTGCTAACGGTACTGGAATAAAACGGAATAGTGCTATCGTACAGCGATTTAGCCGAGGAGTGCGAAAATATCATCATTTTTGATCATAATCAGTAGAGAGACTTGACTCTTGATTTGGACATGCGAGCTTTTTTTTTAAGACGTTCCCCGCCCTTCTCCATTCCCTGCATGCTCTGTCTCTTGATCTCAGGGTCATATTCGAACACCCGAGACTCGCCCCCCGGTGACAATGGAGACGCCAACTACTGGTTTTGTTCAGCGTCAATTCGATCAATCATGTCCTGACAGATGGACATCTCTGCAGTTCTTTTTGCTCAGCTGTGAGCGCAGTTTTGTAACCATTTTGGCGCACAGTTTCCGCATCCCTAGATCGTCATTTAAAATCTGCCGAATGGTCTCACGGTTGACACGTTTAACTCTTCTTCTAACATTCGACAACTCACTCGACGGTCTTGGAGTACGCGCACACGTTCAACATTTGCTCCGCCGTTTTTGCGGTAGAAGGACCACCGCAGCGTGGATCGTCCTCGACTGATTCATGGTCGTCTTTAAACCGCTTAGCCCACTTGAAAACCGGGTCGGTTGTTTCATAGCGTCTTCCTTAAACACGTCTTGTTATTATACGAGTATTTCCGACAGCGGCTTTACTCCTCGTCTGACCACGAATTTCATCACAGCATACGTTGCCCAGTATTTACATCGCACATTTTCACGACCCATGTTCAAAAAAAATCTTACTTTGTTTAAACGACCACAGAACGCAAGATATATACGTAGTTATGAAAACAGTGCATGTACCGACTTAGAAATGTCCCATGTTTCCAGCGATACCGCGAACATCATCGCAGTGTTGCCACAAGTCACGCTATGAAACAATTCTACGAATACAATTGTCACTCCTTGTACGTAACAAAAACGGTAAAACAAAATGGAAATAATGAAAAAGAAGACAAATTTTACGCGCTAAATGTAATTCAAAAATTAACAAATAACACTAAACGTGTGACCAATCTCTTATAGGTAGATCATATTCATTTTATTTTATGTTTTTTTTAATTTTTCCAGAAATTCGTTGACTAAGATTTTCACACAGTATCGAAGGTAGTGGACGGAAAGGATTAACGGGACCGGTAAAACAGAAAGAAAAGGAATGGATGCAAAACGCATTATACAGAGAGTGCGGAAATCTACTGGTAAAAGAAAGAGGCATAAAGAGGAACGTTCACAGCACAGATAGAAGAACATTCAAATAAAATGTGATCGACTTTGCATACAGAATGGGGAAGAGTGGAGAAGACAAAATGAAGAAGATATAAGTAAGTAAAGCGATGAGGGAAGTAGACTGTGTTCAAAGTATAGGCGACAGAACTGCCGAGAGTTTTGAACGCCGCAAAGAAGGAGAGATGAGAAAATAATCCGATTGAATAGAGTTTAAGAATGAAAAGGAATTATCGCAATTTAGAATGAACGACTGCGAGAAGAAAACCAATATTGTAGTATTCGAAAACGCTATGAAATCTACCGGTAGTAGAAGATAAGTGGGCTGCTAAAGTAGATCAGCCGAGTTACCTTACAGTGTTCAGGTATTGCGAGAGGTCACCCCGTTCGGATAGATTGACAGACGAAATTATGAATCAGAGAACGTATAAGAAAATTTTCATAGTCAGTAAAGGGAGGAAGAAAGAGGAATGAGCCTGTAGGACACTTGGAGAATCTGATATAAGAGGTCACAAGAGCGGGCAGATGTAAAGTTATAATATTTATCAACTTCAAGGGAAGACATTTTGTACTCGAAGTCGAATATGTACTAAAAATTACGCCTAGTGAAACACAAGAAGGCAACGACAACAGTTGAAGTTAATTAAAAATAAACAATAAAATATTTCTATATAATCCCGATATCTGTTGTAGATTATACAATGGAAAATAAGAAGGGCAAAATTGAACCATCCGAGATAGTGAGACGAAGCATTGATTTTGACAGCTATAAGAAACTCGTAGCTAGCGCTAGATGAACTGAAATGTGGTGAAACAATTCGAGTGAATCAACAAAAAATTTAAGATGATTGCGTATAACGAAAATAACAAACACTTCGTAGCATAAACGCGAGTACCGCACAATATTCGATGATTAATATGCGAAACTAGTCGGCGAATTAATAATAGTTGTAATTTATTTATATTATATTCTCACGGTTGACACGTTTAACTCTTCTTCTAACATTCGACAACTCACTCGACGGTCTTGGAGTACGCGCACACGTTCAACATTTGCTCCGCCGTTTTTGCGGTAGAAGGACCACCGCAGCGTGGATCGTCCTCGACTGATTCATGGTCGTCTTTAAACCGCTTAGCCCACTTGAAAACCGGGTCGGTTGTTTCATAGCGTCTTCCTTAAACACGTCTTGTTATTATACGAGTATTTCCGACAGCGGCTTTACTCCTCGTCTGACCACGAATTTCATCACAGCATACGTTGCCCAGTATTTACATCGCACATTTTCACGACCCATGTTCAAAAAAAATCTTACTTTGTTTAAACGACCACAGAACGCAAGATATATACGTAGTTATGAAAACAGTGCATGTACCGACTTAGAAATGTCCCATGTTTCCAGCGATACCGCGAACATCATCGCAGTGTTGCCACAAGTCACGCTATGAAACAATTCTACGAATACAATTGTCACTCCTTGTACGTAACAAAAACGGTAAAACAAAATGGAAATAATGAAAAAGAAGACAAATTTTACGCGCTAAATGTAATTCAAAAATTAACAAATAACACTAAACGTGTGACCAATCTCTTATAGGTAGATCATATTCATTTTATTTTATGTTTTTTTTAATTTTTCCAGAAATTCGTTGACTAAGATTTTCACACAGTATCGAAGGTAGTGGACGGAAAGGATTAACGGGACCGGTAAAACAGAAAGAAAAGGAATGGATGCAAAACGCATTATACAGAGAGTGCGGAAATCTACTGGTAAAAGAAAGAGGCATAAAGAGGAACGTTCACAGCACAGATAGAAGAACATTCAAATAAAATGTGATCGACTTTGCATACAGAATGGGGAAGAGTGGAGAAGACAAAATGAAGAAGATATAAGTAAGTAAAGCGATGAGGGAAGTAGACTGTGTTCAAAGTATAGGCGACAGAACTGCCGAGAGTTTTGAACGCCGCAAAGAAGGAGAGATGAGAAAATAATCCGATTGAATAGAGTTTAAGAATGAAAAGGAATTATCGCAATTTAGAATGAACGACTGCGAGAAGAAAACCAATATTGTAGTATTCGAAAACGCTATGAAATCTACCGGTAGTAGAAGATAAGTGGGCTGCTAAAGTAGATCAGCCGAGTTACCTTACAGTGTTCAGGTATTGCGAGAGGTCACCCCGTTCGGATAGATTGACAGACGAAATTATGAATCAGAGAACGTATAAGAAAATTTTCATAGTCAGTAAAGGGAGGAAGAAAGAGGAATGAGCCTGTAGGACACTTGGAGAATCTGATATAAGAGGTCACAAGAGCGGGCAGATGTAAAGTTATAATATTTATCAACTTCAAGGGAAGACATTTTGTACTCGAAGTCGAATATGTACTAAAAATTACGCCTAGTGAAACACAAGAAGGCAACGACAACAGTTGAAGTTAATTAAAAATAAACAATAAAATATTTCTATATAATCCCGATATCTGTTGTAGATTATACAATGGAAAATAAGAAGGGCAAAATTGAACCATCCGAGATAGTGAGACGAAGCATTGATTTTGACAGCTATAAGAAACTCGTAGCTAGCGCTAGATGAACTGAAATGTGGTGAAACAATTCGAGTGAATCAACAAAAAATTTAAGATGATTGCGTATAACGAAAATAACAAACACTTCGTAGCATAAACGCGAGTACCGCACAATATTCGATGATTAATATGCGAAACTAGTCGGCGAATTAATAATAGTTGTAATTTATTTATATTATATGTTCGGTTAAAAATTAACACAAAGTGTCTCTGCCAGTCAAATCGATAACTAACACAATATTGAACAATTGCGCAAATTATTTTCACATCCAAGAGCTCACCTGTGTAGATAAAGAAATATCGCTTAAACATCTAATAACCTATGTATGAAAGGAATATACAAATAGGTAGTCTCGACGCTGAGGGTCGAGTGAACGATTCGAAAGGAGAAATCGTTCACCACATGTAAACAAGGAACGACGGAGAAAATGAAATGCATCCGATCTCTTACCGAAACTTACATCTTGAAAAAAGATAACTCGAAGTATAATATTGCTGGTGCTTCTGGGTGCACCGGGAACATGGAATTCCCACAATCCGATTCTTTAAAAAGTGGTACGTTTAATATTAGACGAATAATGGAAAAATTCAAGAAATTATTGCTATCAGGGGACATGTAGCGCCGCCGCCGCCGCCGTAAGAGAGAAAAAAGATTAAAACAAAAACCACTCGAAACCAGACACAGAATACTGTAGTGGTTTAAGTTTTCATAATTGAGTTTCGGATTGACCAGGTGTGTAACATTCGTTTAAATCAATCGGTTCGCGGCGTTCACCGGCATCACACGGAACTTGTTTTTCACATTCTTGCTTGTCGACAGACAGATAAATTTATCGCCATTTCCGCAAATCAGTTCCATAAATTTGATATAATAAAACCGAGGGGGAGGTGCGATACCGAATTACGACTTTAAACGTATATTTTTCCTTTTTTCGTGCACTTCAACGTGCGAATGAGCGAGGATGAGCGCCGAAGAACTCCGCGTCCTATCCTCCCGTTAATAGAAAATACACGCACGCGGATAGCGGAAAAGGGACAGAGGGGCGGTATATGAATTTAACACGAACTGACGATTCAAGGATGGATTGGGCTAATATGTGGAACAGCTTTGAGGAAGTCTCGCAGACGGCATGCCCCGCGGCATGGTACTCTGTATATATTCATATCTTTTATTACAAAATCATAGTTCACCGATATATACGAACAGGGTCGCGTGCGATGACAAGTTGGCTAGAAGAGTGCGCTCTAGATAGTCGCTGAATTCTCAGCAGATGTTATAGTTTTAACTCGATTTAATGTAAAATTTCGCTTACGCGGAACTGAGACTATGTTCGCCCGAAAAAATTTCATTATAGAACTCATCAAGAAGTGGTTGTCGTCGCGTGTCTCTGGAGACGAAAAAATCTGCGCTTTCTAATAACCAGCATCCTTCGTTATTCAATTTTCATTACTGTTCGATATTTCGTTATTTCTTCTATCTTTTCCTCGCTTTCTTTCCTCCATTTTCTTCTTCCCTTTCTTTTTTTTTCTTCTTCTTCTTTAGCGTTCTTCGCAATTTATTTCATACGACTTTTCATCTTTCTATCGATACTTCATTATAACTGAAGTCTCATACATAAACACGCGCACAAGAATAATTTTTAAATTCTGTTCTATATATATATATATACTCGTATATATTGGTTATATATATCGGTTATATATAGGGCGCAAATTGTATTAGGAATGGCGATGACCAAGTAAAATTATTCTCCGCATATAGAGCGAAGTTGTCTGAAATTAAAGCGAACTTTTTACTTTTTCGTTATTTTTTCCTACCGGAGAGAAAACTGAACTCGATTCGTGGCAAAAAAAACCAAAATGGATCAAATAGAAACATAGTGTCATACATCATCGAAGGAAAGCCAACTGACAAGAAGTTGTAAGGAAAATTTTCACAAAAAAAGAGAAGTTAGGGGTGCAGATTTCTACGATAAAAATATTTCTGAAAACGAAAACATTGCAAGTAGCCTGAAAAAAGACGTAATTTAACGCGAATATTACTGAAATTTATTCTTGTGACAAAGGTTATAAATAAATAAACAAATAAGCGATGTATTTAACAAAGTATTATGAATATATATATACACACACACATATATATATATATATATATATGTATATATATATACACACACACATATATATATATATATATATATGTATATATATATATATATATGTATATATATATATATATATATGTATATATATATATATATATATATATATATACTCGGCTATTTTTGCCTCGCAAAGGGCTGTGCCCCTTAACCCCTCTTGCTTTCATTTCTATCTCTTTCTCTTCTATACTTCGTATAAAATGATCAAAATTTACAACGTAATTCTTCATCAACACCGAAAAAATAACATGATCACAAAAATCCTATCCTAACATTTAGCTTTCATTATATAAAATTAAGATATTGTTTCGTTACATAAAATTGTGACATTTTTTAAATAACAATAATAAAAATCCTATAAAATATAACAAACGTTACACAAAATTGGAACATTCTGCGTTACATAAAATTGGGACATTTTTTTCGGACATTTTTTGGGGGGTAGCCTAAGAATTACGTTGTAATTAATATATGTATATATATGTAAGTATATATAGCACAGTAATCTAATAGTTAAAGAGCTTCTCCTGCTCTCAGCAGTGCCACACGGCTTAGTATATTGTAAACTTCAGTTTCGCAACCCCCGACGCATTGTCAAGGGTACGAGATACTTTATATAGTGTGATTTTTTAAGAGTTAAGCTTTTCAGGTTGGCAGCACTGGTTGGTATTGGCGTCCAACCGTCATCTGTCAAAGTGAAAAGTTTTCAGTATACTCTGCCATTTCATCATGGAAAGACTTACAAACGAGCAACGATTGCAAATTGTTGAAATTTATTATCAAAAACCAGTGCTCTGTGAAAAATGTGCATCGTTTGTATCGACCTGGTGAATCAACAATTCGTGCTGTTATCACCAAATTTACTTTGTTGGACATTAAACCGTCGACTCGCAGTTGCGCGTTTGTGTAAGTCTTTCCATGATGATATGGCAGAGAGTATACTGAAAACTTTTCACTTTGACAGATGACGTTTGGACGCCAATACCAACCAGTGTTGCCGACCTGAAAAACTTAACTCTTAAAAAATCACCCTATATATATCAGTGTGGTAGCCTAGTGGTTAGTTCAAGTCTTGTCCCGGATCCAAGTCGCTCCCAAGTTTACCTAGCCTGAAATAATTAGATACCAGAGAAATCTGGAAAAGTAAAGGGGGCGGAGAGAAAGGAACCTAATCTCATTAATGTCATTGGGCTTAGTACATTGTGAACTTTAACTTCACAATCCCGACGCCTTATCAAGGGTATATGACTCACTTTACACTTTGTATTATATCTTTCTATTATATAAAAGTTACCGTTTTCCCTAATCATTCTGTTTGCATATAATTCCTCTGTATCCGTAGTAGATGAAAATATTTCAAATATAGACGTATAGCACCAGAAATGGTTTATTATTTTTTATTAAAAATTGAAATCTCTATTAAACACATCTATATATTAATAGGCAAAGACAAAACAGTTCAGTGCATTTTTCTCCTCTATTTATTAACCAATTTTTTTTTTTTTGACGGTCTTGTGTTATCGGTAAAATTTTTTTTGAAAACAGTTATTTTTTCTTATTTAAATAAAAAATTAATATAAAAAATGAAAAAATCAATTGCTGTAGCCAGTAAATCTGTTCTTATTAAAAAGTTTTAATTTTTCTTAATAATCATCATTATTAGCTTTTTTAAAGTATACTAAATCTAGGTGTGTCACTTAATATCAAAAAGTGAGGGCTTTTAAATTGTGATTTACTGTTAATTTATTGAATTTATTTTGTATTAATTTATAATAGTACTGAACTGTTTTGTATTGTAAGTACATATAAAAGTGTATGTTCTGAGATATACAATGAACGAACGTATAAGAGTAGAAAAAAAATAATTTCGGAAATATGCAAATTCATATATGTTTTCCTCAAATTTTTAATAATAATTATGGTCGAATTTCGACCAATGGGCGAACACTAGTTTTCTTAAATTCTTTACTTTTAATTGTTGCCGACTTCTGATTATGTTGTTATTATGTGTTTCTTTCAATTATGTCAAAACGTTTTCTAGCGACTATGTGCTTATTTTTTCATACGTTTCATAAAAAATGTGAACGGATGTTCTACTTCGACTACGTCCTTTTGCTTGCTGCATACATAGATCTTTACTGTTAGAAACCAAAAACCAAATATCTCAACAACCACCAAATACCCTCATAACCGCTCACTCTCTGCAGACATGTTTGCATGAGCACTCTTAGTTAATAATAGCACTCACCAAAACAGGGATTAGTGGAAAGTTTAACAACTAATTAAAATTTTGCTAACCTGTACTAAGTTACTTTGTTTGCATATGTGTTGATGATGCATTTTGCCTAACTAATTTAATAATTTGCTAATCTGTAGTAATTGTTTATGTTTATATGTGCTTTGAAAAGGTGTTTTACTGCTGACTAGTCAACTTCAAAACTTTTCTAACCCTTACTAAAATTGTTGTTTTTGTGTGTGCATGCTTTGGAGGCGTGTTTTCTTATACCTGTAACTAGTTAATGCTAATATAACTTACTAATCCAATATTACTATGCCTCCCATGTATGTTCGAACAAATATACCTCTGAAAATGGTTTGATGTGTTGATTAATCAAAATTAGACTAGTCTTTGTTAGCAATGCTTGTTTGTATATATAATTTGATGTATGGGTATATTTCACATATGTTTGAAGCATGTGTTGTGTTTATGTGATTTAAAAGATGCATTGATTTATATTTGACTAAAGAATAACCACCGAATTAATGTTTTGTAAGGGGGTATTTCAGTTTCTAGATTTTGGCAAGGATTTACATGTATTTAACCAAATAACCACAATACTAAATTTTATTGAGGTTTGCTTTTGTTCTCGTCCATATGTTTTTAGTGTGATGCTTTGCTTATGAGTAATTAGAATGCATGATCGATAAAAATGAGTAGCCCACCAACCTGTATTGCTATTCAATCGTCTCAATTGCAATAAAGAATACACTTGATGTATATTTTTTTGTGTACCAGAGTTGCTTTTTTTGACATGTGTTGAGTTCGCATTCCATTCCTTGTAACTCCTAATTGCTGCTATTTACAAGTGTTGATGGGTAATCGTCCATTGCTGACAAGTCCAGCGAAAAACCCAAACAAGAAAAAAAAAAAAAGAGTTCGCTATTTAATTTTGTGAAATTTTTAGTGTATGAAAAGCCAAAACCTTCCTATACACTAACATGTGTATAGCTAATATGCTTTATGTACATTCGATACAGTATACACATGTATTATAGCATAATAGAATAAATGTAATATGACAATGATGACGATCACAATGATGATGATGTTGATGTGTTTGCATGTGTATACTTTCTGATGTAATGGAGCAATATCTAACTCAAAATTACCAACGTTTGCAGATTTGGCACAGTTTTAGTAATATGCATTGTTTAGTGTGGACTAAAATTAGGAAATAAAAGTGGTTGCATGCATGAAGATGTTGGTAGGGTACACATGTCTGCTAGTGTGAACGTCTAATGTATACATGTGAGAATACTGTCTTGTAATGAATGCAATGACTGATTTGATTACCAAGTAGTATTCACCTGCTTGATGGAACACACATTATACACCTCACCTCAGCTTTTAATATTTGATAGGACTTCTCAACCTAACATCACCATCGCTTCAATAACCTCACCTCAGCTGTTGTATTATCACTTGCAATACAACCATTAGATCAAAAAGTTCCATAATTTTATATGATAAATCACTAACCATCTAAGGATTTAAGATAAAAGCAATGTTATAGAAAGAAGTATACAGTTTAGGCTAAAAGTAATTACACTATTTGGAGTCAACATTCCCACATTTTGGAGAAACATAAAATTTTCGAAGAAAAAGGGATATTTTACACAAAATTATTCTTATTTTTAGTGTAAAACAGTAAGTTTATGGTAAAATATCATATTTTCAGTTAAAATTGACCAATTTTTATTATAAACACTCCTATTTTAGGCAGAAAACACCGAATTTTAATGAAAAGTAACACACCTTATGAAAAAGTGTCAAATTTTCACTACAAATACAACATTTTAATTAGAAATAACATCACCTCTATGCACCATAACTAAGATTATGCAAACTATTTTAAGCCCCCATGCATTTTTAAATCTCATATACAGTATATGCTTATTATTCTAAATAATACGTCTTATAATTATCACATAATTTAGTACACAAAACCACTCGCACAATTATAATAATCTATGAAATTAAGTTCTTTTTTAATTATAAAAGACTGTACATCTTTACATTTTTTAATTTCTTTGTTATTAACAATACTTATAGAATAAATTTTCGGGCGCAATCTAAAAAATTGACTAATCGGAGTTCCATTCAATTTATCTTTAAATATCCCAAGCATCTTTTTATTTTCTAATGAATAGCATGGCTGATTTTTTGAGTAATCACTCATATCAAAATACCGAGCATTATCTTTTTGTTATCTTTATAAAAATCGAATGTTTTAAGTTAAGGTTTCTATAAGATATAATATAGTTATGTTTATTTTCTAATGTATTAACTAATTTCATACATTTTCTAATTGATTTAGTTTCAAGGCATAGAGGCAAATTACTGCGTGCTAAATGTAAATTTGAGGAATTCTCAAAATGCACCTCTAGTACGTAGTCAATGAGAATCCGTTATCAAGCATTTCCATAATATCTAATTCCATTATTTCATTTTGGTTAAGCCATCTGAAACAATTCGTAAGAAGTGCTTCACTTATGGCCAAACCATATAAGTTGTATGAATCAAATATGCTATGAAAGTGTTATCTGCTCCATTGCCACCAGAATTATCATCAGTGCTACTACCATTACCATTGCCGCTAGAACTATTATGGAATTTTCTGCCTTGTTATAACGTTTTATACATTGACACATGCCATCGCACGTATTCCAACTTCGAAGAAAAAACCATATGTCATAATCAGTTAAATGTGTTCACTGCAAACCAGATTTTGAGAAATTGAAACTTGAATTAATCCTGTTCCTTAAGAATATTGGAAGTGGTCGAAAGCAAAACGCTAAAAAATACCAATTTGCATTCAATACTTTAAAAACCTTGGACGTTCATACCGCATAAGATTGAATTTAATGTCTTCTTTTTCTCTTTTTCGAAATTACAATGAAGTAAATTCAGTTTAGTCGTGATATTAGGTGAATTCGTTAGAAGTGCACGGTACACGAAAACACTCGATTTTCATTAGAATTCGGTGTCCGCGGATTTGGTTTTCCATGAACTTTAAAGAGATATGGTAATAAAATAGGGATAGTTTTTCGAAAGAAAATCTTAACGAGTAGTTAATGGAACACTCCATTAAAACTAGAGAGTTAATGCGAATAAAAGTAATTTTAGGCTCGTACGCAATTTACCGATATGAAATCCAGCAGGCGATTACAATCGGTCGAATATGAAGCCATTAATCAATTACATAAATGTTAACCGTAGTGAACGGTCAAATGAAAAGAGCGAAGACGAAGAGGATAGGCAGATGGGAGTAAACGAATGACACGAGATATAGTTAATCCATTTTCGGTTTTGTGAGGTAATTCCTAGCTCGGCTTCAACTGTTCCCTGTAAATTCTCGTGATTAGCGCATTCGTTACGCCTAATATGACCACTGCATAAAGCACCTTTCCGTTCGCTATCGACCAAGAACGGTTTGAATAATTTGAAATAACTTCAAATTCTTCGTCGATTAATGTTTTACCTGTTTGAAGATTTTTCATATCTTTCTTTTATTGAAACAGCAGTTCCAAAATTCGGTAATCACTAAATTGCATTTCGTCAAAATTAATTCGGTACTTTTTAGAATTACACTTATCGAGCAGTATACAGGTAGATGCGCGAACTTGGCATTGTTCATATAATGGTATACAGATTTCGGGGTATGGAGTACTTAAGCCGATGATAAAATATTATATAGAGAGACGTAAAATAAACAAATAAAAAATAACAGCTTAAATTTATAGGGGCATTTTGCGCAATAAGGAACTCCATTGAAACGATACGAAACTTTTAAAGCTCGCCCAATGACTTTAGTGCTTATATTGAATTTCAATAGTACGTGGTTCCCATATAAAACATTGCATTCCCTTAGCTGCTAACTTAACCGAATCATTCAAAATCAAGCCGGCCGTTTCTCAGTAAAATTTCTATCAAAACCATTGATTGCGCATAATGGAGTACGCTGATTTTGCTACCGAAATTCTGAACGATTACTAGATTACATTTATAAATGTTTTTTTTTTTTTTGTATTTTTTTTGTTTTAATGTATAATAACAATTTCTTACAAAGTATAACCTTAGGAACTACTTAGGTCGGTTACTAGAGATTTTATTTCACTCTTTTCAGTTCCTTGTCACGAAAGGTTGTCGTAGCTCGTCCGATCATGCCTGCCCGGAGCGGCTTAGAAGGATATTAAAAGAATCATGACTTTCAAGAATATATCGTTTCAAGAAGCCGCCAAATATAAATCCTCTAGTTTCGCTACCCAAGCCTTTTCCTATGCTAATCGTCCCACAGCCCCTTCTTCCTCTCAAGCCTCTTCTTCGAAAAGTACTAAATTACCTTCTCTTCCTCATCTTAAATCTCTTACTTTTCATAAAACTCCCAAATCCAAATCTCTTCCCAAGCCTCTCCCTCACTTTCCCGTCGTCCCCTCCTTCTACTCTTGTTCTCCATCTGTTGGTTGGAGCTTGAATCGTGGTGATTTCCCTCAGCTAAATTCTTCGTTGCCTTCCAGCTCTTTTCTGACTCTTTGCAGTCTGCTTCCTAATTTCCCCCCACAATGACTCCTCTCTTAACGCCACCAATCTTTCCACTGCAGTCATGGAACTCCTCGCTTCTTTTAACATAGCCGCCTCCTCTTCTTTCCTCGACAATCTTTGTTCCTTCTTATCCAATCACGCCCATTTCTCGTAAGACATATTTTGCCTTCTCCTTGCCTTTCTCTCTTTCCCCCCTTTCCTCTTATTAGTCAAGGATAACGCCTTACTTACGATTCAGGAACACCAGACTTTCCTCTGCGCTCATGCCGTTTAATTAGTTCATGTGGAGACATAATTATCTCTCTAGGGGAGAATGCTTTCGCTTCGGCATTCTGTGTCCGTTCGGCTTCCTTCCTTCTGCGCCATTTTTTCTGTCGGGTCGATCGCCATTCTTCAGGCTATTTCTTTTATTTCTTCTTTAAGCGAGATTTCTCAAATCTTCATCATTTTAGATTTTAAAGACGTCCTTCAAGCCATATCCTCTCCTCCTTCACATTCCTCTGGTAGTATTATACTCTCTCAATTCGTTCTCTTACTTCCACTCTGCAGTCATCCCGCTCTAATCTTATTGATTTTTTATGGATCCTCAGTCATTCCGGAATTGACGGCAACGACGCAGCTGATTCTTTGGTTCGCTCTGCTGCTCACCTCGATTCATTCCTCAACAGACATCCTTTCCTTATCCACCTCGGACATTTATCCCTCCCTACTTTCTAATCGTCATTCGCATTACCGTTTTATTCAGCCGATTCCTCGTTCCCTGTCTTGGTTCCATTCTATTCCGTTCGGTCGTTGCTCTTCTATTGTCTCCCTAATTCGTCTCCAAATCATTGTCTACTCCCCTCCTCTCGCTTTCGATTTGCCCTGTCGCCTTCTCCTTATTGTTCTCTTCACGATTGCGATCCTCCTCGTACATTTGATTTTGATCACATTTTCTTTGATTGTCCTGCTCTTCGTAACGAACGTTCCCTTTTATACAGTCAGCTCCTGTCATTAGGTCTCCCTACTCCCTATAACGCTTCCTTTATCCTCTCTTTTACTTTTTCTTCTGTGGTGCTTGTATTGCTGTCCTTCGTTGCGTCCATTTCTGATTGTCTAACTATTTAGATTTATAGCTTAGCTTTTCCTGTTGTTGGGTCAATGCCGCTGGCGCGTCCATACAACAAATAAACAAAAAAAAACTTTGGATTTTCTTGCTCTTTTTTGAACAAGTTCATTAGGAGCCGTTAAATTAACTGAAATTTTTTTGAACGCATTGCTTTCGCATATATTTTTTTCGTTTTTTTTCCCAGAAATTTCTTGAATTTTATCTTTTTAGGGGATGCCAGTTAAAATTACCGCTCGCTGTCTGTACGGTTCATTTTTGTTTGCTTTCTATTTTCAATATTTTTTTTTTTTGGAATTAAGTAACGAAGAAGATTTATTTAAATTTATCTCCGCTAACATGTCATTGATTTTTGAAGCTGTTCTACTCCAGAAGAAATGTTATCACTAATATTTTTTGGGAGGGGAAACGATTATATTTTTTTATTATTAGCTATTATAATAGAAGCGGTAAAAGTACTTTTTAAATAATAATTTCGATTTAACTTTACAAGGAAAGCTTACGGAACAAACTAAAAAATTAGATCAAAAATATCATCAAAGTCGGATATGTACTGACTCATGTGTGGAAGTGAAACTGGTAGTTTAATTGGGCCGCGAAGAAGTGTATGTATTATACAGTTTTATTAAATCTGCGGGAAAAGGTATTTCTTTGCGGTTCGGATAATTTCCCTTACCGGATGAAGGACGACAAGATTATTGATGTAGCGTACAAAAATATTGGCGGCTCTGTATTGTTTAAAAAAAGACGAGTAATCAGGTCTTTTAAGCTGTTAACTAATTTAATTTTTGATCACACAGCGTGATTAGCAATTGGCTAGTGCAAGAATGATGGGAATTCTCGAGAAAATTGTTTCCGCGCGTGTGTAACACTTTTTGAAATTGATTAAATTTGATTATTGGTCGGAAGTTTTATAAATTTTCTATGCGCACCGCGGGTCCTTCGCCGTCGATTGAAATTAAATGATACAGCTTTAGAAGCGTTTGTTATGAAATTCGTAACATCAATGAGTATATGTTTCTTTTTTTGTTTTATAGGTGAAAATGCTTGATTCGAGATAATTACTTTAGTTTTGTAAACTAATTTTCTCGGTAAAACATGTAGCCTTAGCCTGAATTTGAGCTGTTATGCAAATAATAATACATAAAAGTAATCGCTGCAGCACAAATCACCCAAAGCAGTTCATTTGGAAAAGCGTGTTCTGAAACGGAAGAAAAATCTGCAGCTTGTAGTAAGTTGCGTGGTAAATTAAAATAGATTGGGACTAAAAGCGTTAATACGAAGAATCAAGAACGCCATTTACAGTGACAGAACTATGGCTGTCTATGTTCGTGACGGCGAGTGTGAGTTAAAATTACCAAGTATTACTTTATCTCTTGGTAATTGCGATTTATCAATGATTTTAAGAGGTTAAAATCCGGTGATATATAGCGGTTACATAAAGTTAACTTTGAATGCAACATAGAAGTCCGGCTAGATGAAGTCGCAGTTTGGAGGAGAGAAATAATATATAAGTTTTATTCGTTTAATGATGGGTATACACGAAGGCGGCATCGTCTCCTAAAATCTATATAAATAAAAATGAATTGTTGTTTTGTTGCTAAGCGCAAAACTCGAGAACGGGTGGACCGATTTCAATCATTTTTTTTTTTTTTTAATACTCACTACCACTCCCGAGCTAGGTTCATATGGACTCAGAAATTGGAAAAAATGGCCGCAATATGCAAAAAAAGTTGTTTAATCGTCCGATACATGAACACACTGCTGGTGTCCATACGTTATGTCACAATACGAAATTGTTGTGCCTAATATTTCGTGGTTGTCAAATAGCGTTCAACTCGCATCGTAATGTCGCCAAGTAGAAAAACGTGGTGTACCATAAAGCGTTAAATAGACTAAATACTTTTTTTTTTCTATAATAGTAGAAGTACGTTTTTTCTCTAATATTTATACTTTGTGTTTATACATTTGCAGTAATTCTTTTCATAAATTCGCAAATCATGAATTTGTATTGCAAAAATAATGTTCTTATTCAAAAAATCATTGCTGCTGTTTTATTTCATTTGCTTTTCCGTAGATTATGTCATAGCCGGCTAGTGTTTAAATAAATATAAAATTTCGTACTATTACAATTGATAAATTTTCTTGAAAAGTAATGACTTCGCTCTGAACATTTTAATACCTTCAATAATTTTTTTTGCCGTGTGTTATACACCTTTTTAACCTTTATCAATAATAGTATTATTGAATAACAAAGTGGTGTCGATTTTTACGTAATTCTGTCATACGGTTTAATTATGCGTGCACGCGAGGAGATTGCTTTCAGCAAAAATTTTCAGCAGTGCATTTATTAGGACAAGATTAAATACATTTTCACTGCATTTTACCTTTAAATACTATTAAGAAAATTTAAGTTTATTTTTGATACAGATAACTGTTTCTGCTTTGGAACCGTTATACTGATTTTCGGTTAATGTTCAAACTGGCATATATTTTTTGTGTGCACTTCTTACATTCTGTGCTAATGGATATCGGAACCGTATATTAGAACAAACTTTTATAGACTACTTACCACTTATTTGTGTTCCATGTAATTTAATGTAAAAAAGCTGTCAACTGGGCTAGTATTATGTCACAGAGAACGTAGTGTCATTCTTGAAAATCAGTCCAGTTTCTAGTTTTTATATGTATTGGAACACTTTTCACGCGTCCATTCAATTTACAGCAAGAAATTCTTTTCAACGCATTTTGGTATAAACATGATTTTTAGTACTTCTATGTTTTGTGACATTACAGAATCATATAATATAATTAGTAGAACATGAAATCATTTAGTTGCTTAAAAATGTTTACAGGAAGTCGAATGGGCACATTTCATCAAAAATTTCCTTCCAAATTATGTCGTTAAAATTATAGCAATTGTTACTTTCTCTAGAAACTTCATCATTAAAAATGTTTAAGGGCGGCTTGTTGATATTTAATTTTTGTAGATCACTTAAATATTATTTTACAACCAACATATCACAACACTTCAAAACAGTGCTACTGGCGCATTGAATAAAAAAAATGAAATATGATTATTATACAATCTGTATTAATATCGGCGATTTATTTAGTGCAACTGATTACTTCTAGTATTCTTGATTTTGTAAACAGTTATATTAATTTAACAAAAAGTTGTGTATAAAGTAAAACATTTTTTAAACATAATCAGAAGTTTCACACAAGGCTTTAACTTCAGATTAAAAACTCCTGAACAGTAACTAAATAAATAATTACAACCTCGGGCTTCGAAAACGGGAAAACCTCCTTCTTTCTCTGGTATTCAATTATTTCAGGTCAAACCTGTGACCTTTAGTTTGGTAGTTGAGTATCTTAACTACCAGGTTACCACGCTACCTTATTTTTATGCATATGCACATATGTGTGTGTATATATATGTGTATGTACATTAGTAAATACATAAACAGCCTAACACCTCTTTAGTTCCTCTTCCTTTGTTTTCTTTGTCAGTAAACTTAGCCCTTTGTGACAAACGAGCGATAAGCCTCCGAGTTGTTACCCACTCTATTTTAGTATAATTAAAAGCCTGATATATATATATTCTTTATTATTATTATGGCGTATCTGGTTAGCTTAAATGTCTCTGGCTGTCCAAAATATTTTAAAAATTCTATGATTTTCTCGTCAATGTCTTAATTTCTCTTAGTTGTTGTTTATTTTATTTATTTGCCAGATGCAAATCAATATTACTCGCAATGATGAACAAATAAAAAAACCAATTGTATTCAAATTAACATTGAAACGACAGAATTTGTTTTTAGTAAATTGCACGAGGTGCACGAATAACGAATAACGAACAACGAACAACGAATAACAAACAATGAAAAAAAACGGCCATGTTTTTTAACCGTTGGTCAACGGTCAATTTTAAATGTTGCCACAGATCATATCGATATGAAATGCGACATATCGATAAACGATATTTTCGATCTATATTTAAACAAGAAATATTATTTATAAATAAAAGAATATTATTTATGATTAAACGAATATTTACAAATAAACAAATATTAGTTACGAATAAATAAATATTATCCAAACAGTTGTTTTAAATTCTTTAAATAGTTTGTACTTCAATCTTGTCATCCTGTAGTTCGCCTGATCAGTTTCTGTCATATTATTTTTAGTAAGTTGTATTTCGCTCTCACATTACTGTATATTCTGCTTATTACTTTCTATAGAGTGCAGTTCAATGGGGGCTCCTTTTGGAAGAATTCTACTGGTTTCTATTTTGTGCATGTGTTTCATATCCAAAGCCTTTCAAGGTGATCTTTCTGTCTCGAGATCTTCTACCGTTCCGAGAAACCTCGGTGAGATTTTACACAGCTTTTTACTAACATTTTGTACCCATTTGGGGAATGGAGGTTATCGTGGACAGATTTTCACTTTTTATTTTTTGCTGCTGCCTTTTTATTGAGACTAGGCGATGCTGTGCCACCGAGTTTTTTATATGCCCTCAAATACTGTTAATTTTTAAAAGTCGGTGATAATTCTCTACGTACTTCGTTCGGGGCAGTAATAATTTTTTTGCGTGGGCCGCTCACGAATAATAGAATGCAAGAGATGATGTTCTTAATATGTATCGTTTGGCTCTTCAACTACAGTTTGATAGTCAGCTGTTAGTTAATTGTGTTTCACTTGATTATCGATTCTCGCTGCCGTACACTGACGCTTTCAAAAATTTCACTTGCCTTGGGTTAATGTCCGTAGTAGTTGATGTTTTTAAAAATAAAATGAAATAAAAAGTAAAAAAAACTAAAGTCTGTTAGTTTTTGGACGATATTTGTTCTTTTCATAATTTTCGCTTTCGTGGACTTTTTTTCCCCTACCCTGGGCGTTCCAGCGGCCTTGACCCGACAACATGATAAATCAAGAGATAGAATTAAATAGCCAGGCGGTCAGAAATGGAACTCACAAAGGACAGCAGCAGCGGAACAACTGAAGGCAATGGGATGGAAAGGATATTGGTAACGTTAAAGGGAGTAGGAAGATCCAAAGCTAAAAGTTGGGCGTAAAAATCTGGAATTATTAGAGCGTGATAGGAAAAGAATGTCTGAAGAAGGAAAAGAGTTAAGGAAAGGACCATTGCGGGCGGCTGAGCGAGCTAAAGAGTCAGTTGAGTCATAGATTGGAGTCGGAAACGATCAGGAATTTGTGAACCGCACTTGTAGAGGATATGTGAAATGAGATCGATTTGGCCGAGAAGATAGAGCAGAAAGAAGGTAGTTTGAAGGACTCAGAGTGCGGGAACGTGGGAGACGTAAATGCACCACCCACTCCACCGTCACGCTTGGAACTATCAGTGAAGATTAATACATGGAGAGGAAAAGGAGAGTCCAGCAGCTGAAGGAATTCGAAATTGACTACATTGTGAAAGGAAGAATTAGTTCGGATCGGGAGGAAGGAGAAATCGATAGGGTGCCAAATGCTATTAAAATCATAAGAAAAGCAAGGAAGACTGTTATAAGAAAGACTATAGCGAGAAAATTTGGAAACACGAGCAACTATATACGATAGAATCGGAATTCTATGAGACGCCAAGCGGCGATGATTTTTGATATGAAGATAGGAAGGAGTAAGATTGAATGAGAAAGTTGGGGGGGGGGCGTTTTATTAAAAACGATAACCGAGAAGTGAATGATTGAGTGGCGGATTCAGATAAAATAGCAGAAATAGAAGAAGATTTTAAAGCATCAACACATAGACGAAGGCAAGAATTTTGAATTGAGTCAAGTATCAACAGGAGAGATTTGGAGGCATTGCCATAAACGAAGGAGCAGAAGTCGAATTTGGACCGAATAATTAATTTGCACAGAATTAAAAGAACACACGAGTCGCTACCCTATCTGAGAGGAAATAAAGATTTGAGCAGATTAAGTCTTTTGATCAAGGAATTGTGGATATAATTAATATGTTCATGAAATGTAAGGCGACTATTTAAGAAAAGACCCCTAGGTTACATATGGAATTAGCAGTGGTAATAGGAGTACCAGATACACTGATGTTTATAAGAGCACGGTTAAAGTGGCGCAGAACAAAAATTATGCAGGACGACTTGGAAGGGGAAAAAGAAAGGCGAAGAGAAGAGAGAGCATTACTAAGAAGGGACAAAGAATGATTTAACTCGTTGGTGGCGGAGGACAGATCATTTGAGGTGGAGTAAACTAAAATGTCATCAGAAAAAAGGAGACGGAAAGAGGGAATAGGAAGAGAAGAAATATCAAAGGCGTAAATATTAAAAAGAGTGGGACTAAGTCAGGAACCCTGAGGAATCCCATGATAGACGCATCCGAAGGTGGAAAGAGAAGGAGAAGATAGATAAAGAGGTTGAGTATAAGAATGATAAAAACCGAAGGGGAATTAAGTTTGAAGCCTAGAGAGGGAAGATGCACATTATCAAATGCAGAGCAGACATCGCCAAAAGAAGCGGCAGTAAATTTCTTAGATAGGAAAGATTTATAGGTATCTGCCAGGAAATAACTGATGCAATCTATCGGGCAAAGCTCGGGGCGAAAACTGAACGTATTTGAAGGGACTAGATTATTACGCTTAAGCCACCAGATGAGACGGTTGTTTATTAAGCTTTCAAAGAGTTTGCGCAGACATGAGGCTAGGGAGATAGGACGGAAAGAACACTGATTTTTTTTAGGAATTGGAATGACGATAAAGTCGTTCTAAGACGTAGGAGTAAAACCGGAGAGTAGAAAAGAGTTGAAAATATTCAGAAGGGTGAACAGCGAGGAAGAAGAGAGTTTTTTAAGAATAAGGAAAGAAATACCGCCCAAGCCAGGAGCAGAAGGAGAGGATTTATTAAGGACGGACAAGAGTTCATCTAGCGGAAAGCGGGAGATAGGAAGTGAGGTTCTGAGCTATTCGGGAGAGAAGGAATGTTCGATTCCTCGAAAGAGGGGACATATGGAGGAGCAATAGAGTCCAAGAATGACTGAAGTTTAGGCAAAGGAGGATAGGAAAGGTGGGGACGCTCAGAAAGAGGAGATCTAAACGCGTTGGCCATTTTACAGATCTGAGGGAAGGGCGTATCTCTAGAGAAAGAGGAACAAAATGATTTCCATAGGAATTCTTCTTGGCAGATTTTAAGGTGAACCGAGCTTTTGCGTTGGCTTTTTTGTGAGCTAAAGAGTTGGACATTGAAGAACAAGAGCGAAAGGCCTTAAAGGTAGAGGTGTTTCTCTGAAAAGCAACTTTACACTCTTCATTCCACCATGACATCTCTTTTAAATTAGTAATATTTTTTGCAGCGATATTGTCAATTGAGGACAATAGTCTAGTGCTACAAATGAAACTATGAAATAAAACAATTATAAACTTCGACAAGAGGGAAGACTTTTTTTTAATTTAATTTTGAGCTCGTCAACCAAGGATTTTTACCCAGAAACAAATAGAAAGGAAAGAAGTCGGTTATATTTTAATCCGATCTTTAAAAAACCTCGATAGAAAGCAATCAATATAGCAGGAATAATTAGAAAAGAACATCTGTAAGAGATATAATGAAATTAAATCATGACAGTCGAGATATAAAGAACCACCAGTGCGGACAATGTGCAAACCAATTAAGATTAAAACAAAATTGGTAAATGTAAGGAATTGTGGGATGCTGATGTTCGGGAAAATTGTGATAATTTATGTAAGAAAATATAATTTTAATCAGTATAAATGTGAAGCGGTATTAATGTGCAGAAAAAAATAGGTTTATGTTAACAAAATGTTTTGAACAATTCGTGACGTTTTATTATTATTTAATAAATACAATTAAATAACAACAATTTTTACACGGTGTTTACGGACATTTTATTAACATAAAATTAGGAAAAACCGATTTCAGTAACAGAGATTATTTTTATTTCTTTTGTTTTTTATGTCCCCAAGACCTGTCAAAGAACAAAAACCTATCCAGATAATTTGGATGTAAAAATTTAATCGTACTTAGTATACGGTAGTTGTGGTTATTGAAAAATTGACAATAATACGTTGTTAATAGTTAAAGTATTTCTTTTTTTTTTTCTTTCAGTTGCGTACCTGTCTACAGAAAGATTCGTACAAATTCACGATGTTTCGTCGTAAACGATTTCGGTAAGTTTAGCTTTGTAATTAATTTTCACATTTATCAAATCAACTCTGTGCAAAATATCAATGAATCTCTTCTCCATTTAATTTACGAACCACGATCGTAGATATAATATTTACTAAAATTGATGAAGCATATTTCCCTCAAGTTCAAAAACAATCCCCAAAACTAACATCCAAGCTCAAGCCATTAAAATTTGCTTCTACAATATTTTTGTACAGTTTTTGCTTTTACTGTTCAATCTACATCATTCAAAAAAAAAAAATTTTATAATACACGTCTGTTCTGTGGTTGTGTGATTTAATAAATATCTAACACCACTATACTCGAGCAGACTTCTAACGTTATACTTATTGTTGCCGTGCAAAAACCGATTCATTTAAACGATTATGATTTTCAGTTCGATTCTTTTTTTACCATCCATTCAGTATACTTTCGAACATTAAAGTTTATTGGTGTGAATGTTACTTCCTTTTAAATTTAATTGATCTACAAGGTAGTAGTACGAGCATTTTGTAGCGATGAACTTTCGTATTGCGGCATAACGTATGGACATTAGCACACCGCTAGTGAGTATTAAAAAAAAAAATGATCGAAATCGGTCCACCCGTTCTCGAGTTTTGCGCTCAGCAACAAAACAACAATTCATTTTTATTTATATCGATTTTAAGAGACATTGCCGCCCTCGTGTATACCCATCATTAAACGAATAAAACTTATATATTATTTCTCTCCTCCAAACTGCGACTTCATCTAGCCGGACTTCTATGTTGCATTCAAAGTTAACTTTATGTAACCGCTATATATCACCGGATTTTAACCTCTTAAAATCATTGATAAATCGCAATTACCAAGAGATAAAGTAATACTTGGTAATTTTAACTCACACTCGCCGTCACGAACATAGACAGCCATAGTTCTGTCACTGTAAATGGCGTTCTTGATTCTTCGTATTAACGCTTTTAGTCCCAATCTATTTTAATTTACCACGCAACTTACTACAAGCTGCAGATTTTTCTTCCGTTTCAGAACACGCTTTTCCAAATGAACTGCTTTGGGTGATTTGTGCTGCAGCGATTACTTTTATGTATTATTATTTGCATAACAGCTCAAATTCAGGCTAAGGCTACATGTTTTACCGAGAAAATTAGTTTACAAAACTAAAGTAATTATCTCGAATCAAGCATTTTCACCTATAAAACAAAAAAAGAAACATATACTCATTGATGTTACGAATTTCATAACAAACGCTTCTAAAGCTGTATCATTTAATTTCAATCGACGGCGAAGGACCCGCGGTGCGCATAGAAAATTTATAAAACTTCCGACCAATAATCAAATTTAATCAATTTCAAAAAGTGTTACACACGCGCGGAAACAATTTTCTCGAGAATTCCCATCATCCAATCACTTTCGCGTTGTTTATCAGATAACAACTGTGTTCTGATAACGTTGTCTTTGATTCCTTCGGCATTGTTCGATATCATTGTAGCTGATAAAACCGGTAAGATTGTTCCGATTTATCTATTATGCGTTCGTCTTTCGCCTGCTAATTTTAAGATTTTTAGTTTGTCTTTCGCGACTTTAGACGACCGTTGTCACTTCATTTTTAATCGGTGGTTTTTTTTCTTCCATTTGTCAGTTCGTTGATCGATGAGCTCGCCTTGTGAAGGCCGCGACCTTCTCCAAAGATATAAAACCAAATAAGAACAATCTGACCCTCAACCCGATGGTGATTTTTTTTTTTTTTTTTTTTTTTTTTTTTTTTTTTTTAATATAATATTCTATTACGAGCTGTCCATGAAGGACATTTAGTTAAACATGAAGGGAGGAGTACCCAATGGCACCTACCCAATTACCCCGACCTTAAACAACGTCCTGTGGTTTCTGGCATTTCAGTCTTGTTACATCATCGGTAACATCTAGCAATCCTCTAGCAAGAGTGTACGGGTGAGAATCGAGTCTGTCTGCGTGTCTTTTAGCGTGAACTTTGATAACATCAGCCACATAATCTATACACAAATCTCGATGTAAGATTAGATTAGTAACATACCAGGGTGCCTTGGTTATCAACCGAATGATCTTATTCTGAGAAGTCTGTATTACCATTCAAGTTCGACGGTTTAGCGCAACCCCAAAATTGAACCCCGTACGTCCAGGTAGGTTTTAGAATTGTTGTGTATATTAGACGTTTGTTATTCGTTGTCAGTACACTGTTTCTACCTATCAGACGGTACATTTTTTTTTTAACCTGGATATTTAATTCTTTCTTTTTACCTGTATATTTACCACGTCAATCGGCTGTCTAAGTGCAAACCTAAATTCCCTGAACGTTGTCCGCACGAGCAGATATCTATGTTATTGATCGTACCGGGTGGGACTTCAACTTTTTGATTAGTAAAATGGATATTCATCGATTTTTTATCCCGATTTTCCATTTTTTAAACCATGTTTCCGCCTTCGTAAGAGCATTTTGTAGATTATTGCTAGTTATCTTCGGATCTTCATGTGACGACAGCAGTGCCGTATCGTCCGCAAATGTAGCCACCTGCACATTCTCTGTCGCAGGAAAATCTGCTGTGTATAATAGATACAGCGTGGGGCCCAATACAGAACCCGGAGGAACGCCTGCTAAAATCGGATGTATTTCTGAGTAGGTATATGTTCGTAACGCACTTGAAAATGTCGATCTTCAAGGTATGACTTTAGATTACTCGGGAACAAACATTTTAATTTCTATAATAAACTATCGTGTCAAACTTTATCAAAAACCTGTTGAGCGCCGAGAAATGACGCCGTACATACTTTTTTTGTTTCTAAACTATTTTCAATTACACTAACCACCCTCTATGCAATTGATCAATCGTAGAGTGATATTTTAAAAAGCCAAACTGATGTTGCGCAATTACATTAGTTCACTGTATATAAGGCTGTAACTTTTTCAATATTAATTTTTCCATTACCTCCGATAAAACAGGCAACAAGGAAATCGGACGATAAGACGTTACAGAGTAATGATCTTTACCAGGTTTCGGAATCATTACAATTTGCGTAAACTTCCATTGTAGCGGAATATATTGTGTGCGATTGACGCTCCCGTGAGGCGTAAACCTTCCAGCCCTCTTTCGTCGACCGTGTCTTTGCCTAGTAAGGGTACTTAATTAACCTCCCTTTGAATTAGACTATTTTGCAGGGATACTCTTTCCGATAATCAGCTTTTGTCAGACATCAATTTTTCTGGAAAAAACCTACCTTTTAGCCTTCATTCCAAGCAATCCCCCTATTTTCCGGAATGAGCTTGTCGACTTTTTTGAAAGTGACCTTATATTAACTACATATCATCTGAAATTCCTTTTGTTTCCGTACAAAAAAAGGCAAAGTGACGGATATTCGGTCGATACCCGTAATTAAAATCAAATTCCGTTCTTAGAAAATTCCTCGGCACGTTCATTTTTTTCATCTGTGTTGCACGGTAGAACCTAGTGTAAAACCCCCTATTTCAGTGCCGCGTGTTTGCTTTCGATTTGGTCGTACAGAAAAAATCTGTCGTTGCAAGCTCCGCTGCGACAACTATTTATCCTACAAGCCTAATGAATGTGTTGCTGCCCAAACTAGAGTAAAATATCTAAACTGTTAACGAGATCATGAAATTACCAATCGTCTGTGCCCGAAATACCAAGAGCAGCTTTAATTAAAGCAAAATTATATCATCTGAAAACGTTTCCTTTAGCGAATCTTGGTTAATAAAAAAGGAAAACCGTACCACTTCGGCCTTCTCTTTTTGTTACGCAGAACATTACCAGTAACACTACCTTTAATCCTCCACACTTTCCATAAACGCACGTTAATTAATCGAAATAAAGGATACTCCCCCTCGCAAACTAACCTCCCCCCCCCTTTTCCTTTCAATAATCGAAACTACCACAACGGATCTTTTTCGGAAAATAATATTCCCGCTTCTAAGTCCATGTCTAACTTCGCTGAAACTAACTGCTACAACGCCAGTAACTCAAATTATTTCAAATGTAAACCAGATCCTTCTAACTTAACGGCAGAAGCAGTAGGAAGGATGGGATTTCGCTCTAAATTTCTCCTCAGCTCTGTGAAAACCCTAGTTCCAATCTTTAGCTTTGAAATTCCTCCAACTACTCTGTGGTCACTCCGATGTGATTAACCGGGACAATTAGAGTATCTGTTTTTTCATTCCCCGTACCTACCTTCGTCCTTATCCATTTCTATCTTTTCGAAGAAACACTTTTTCAAGAACCGAGCAATGAAACAGTCAAACTTCAGCAGCCATTCACTCCGGTACTTTCTCCTGTTCTTTATTCCGCGGCGATAAGCTAACTCCTGTAAAGCTCTCCGTTAATCATAGGATTTTTCACGCCGTGAAATGCCGTAAATTGTAATTATCGCGAATAGCTTATTAATTTTTCAACATTTTTAATTAATTCTTTCGTCATTTCTTATTAAAAGTGTTATTCAATAATTCCAGGAAACGACCAATAATAAGCGAGCCGACTTTTACTAATCCGACACTATTGACCGGAGAAAAATGGAAAAACGTAATTCTTTCTCGTCCGCCAACGATTCACGAGGAAATTCCCATACGACCGCCCAGGACGAAAAAACGGCAACCTAACAAGATATCTTTTAACGTAAGTTCCATTGCAGATACAAACGATCTGAACGAAACTAACGATAGCTTGTTTAACTCGTCATTCGATCCGCGCTCGATGCAAACGGACGGTAATAGTGCTGTTGTAGACAACCACCAGCAGCTGTTATCAAACAATAAAGGCGAGGAATCTAGCGGTAGCTCCGGTAGACTGAAAGATGAATCGATATCGCAGTTAGATCCGTGGATTAGCGATGGAAATAATTCAATTATCGATTACGATGAACCGGACTCTGACGCTAGATCGAGTAACCGTTTCGTCGACAGTGTCGGTTATTTCTCGGGAAATAATCGAATAACGTCAACACTTCCGTCTCGAATGGAATTATTATCGCGGACAAACGTATTCGAAAAGATCGATTCTTGCACGGTCGTCAACTCCCAGTCGTCGCGGATACTTGTCCATTGCTGTTTGCAATATTCGCTGTCGGTATCGTTTCATTTGTATTTTCTGAAAGATTTCGCACCCGACAATCGGCATTATTACGATATAAAGTCGACGAATTACGATATCGATGCTTTACCGATGGAATATCTAACGATTTCCGATAAATCGTATCCGATCAATGTCGGACGGAAGTGTAAAAAGGCCAAAAAAAAATTCATATCCGGCAAGAAAACTTTCGGTACTTTAAATCGTTTTATGAGGAACGTTAAAACTAAACTGTGTAAAGTGGACAAAGACGTTCTATCTAAAACTAGCGCGCAACAGCCGCGTGAAGATAATACTGGCCGAAGGTTCTCAAGAAAGTCACTGGATTCGATATCGATTACGGGTTCACTGTTGCATTTCGCCGCTGTAATTGGCGATTAAGTATTACTATTAAGTACAAGCGTAATTCTTTACATACTTTTATTATATATATATATATATATATATATATATATACATGTACATCTATCGTTTCTTCTCCACCGTTTTATTACATTTTATAATAAAAATTAAAATTCTATTATTTCTTTCATGTAGCTATTAAAAAAATCTGTTTACGTGCATAATTTCCGGAACATATTTAATCGGATAATAATTATAACGTGTTTTCAATTAGTACAATTAATTGTACTAATTGTTTTTCGTAAATTTATTAAATTTTATCCGTGTTATTTCGCTGTTTTTAAATATTTAAACAGTTGTGCTAATAAAATATACCGTTAATACGCGACGGTAAAAAGTTAAAGATGAGGAAAATTAAATGGAATTAAATGCGTTGGCTACCAAGTCAGAGGACACGGGTTCGAGACTTGTCTCGTCCCGAATCCAAGTCGCTCCCAAACTTACCCAGCCTGAAATAATTGGGTACCAGAGAAATCTGGGAAAGTAAAGGCGGATCCAAAGTAGAAAGGAACTGGCCCCAATGTTCTCATCAGATCCATTAAGCTTAGTACATTGTGAACCTTAACTTCACAATCCGTAATACCTTATCAAGGGTATGGGACCTACTGTACTTTTAAATGCATATCTGTTTGTTAATATTTATAAATATAAAATAAATAAATACTTCGATAATAAACAAAAATAAGTATGTAAATCACGGAAGTGTCGCGATAGCCTAGTTGCTAGAGCGCTTGGCTTCCGTTATGGAGATCACCGGTTCGATCCCGAGCGATGACGAACTTATTACAAGAATTCAATAAATAAATAAAATAATCGCTTTTAGTCACGTGGAAGGCAATGGAAAACCACCACGTTCAACATCATATGCGCCCTACGTCAGTATACAGCAGACACACACGAGACTGCATTCGTATATCGATAAATCAAACGATTACTAATCAGTTCCGAATGTAGTCTTGCGTGTGTACACCTGCGTTGCATATAACAATTGCCTAGTACACTACCTATATCTGTACAGCTGAGATGTACGAATAGGTAGTCGCCGACGCTCAGAAGCTGGAAATGGCACTATAAAGAAAGAAACCAGGGGGGGTTCAAACCCCTCTCGAAATATTCAAAATATTACATATTATATTGAAATACGGAGAGGCGAGGAGTATAAATTACTACATTCATATTTTGAATTTGGCGCGTTGCCACCTGTCGCCAATAATTGCCCAATGATACCGCATTGCATTCCTCGTATGTTTGTACGCATCGATCTCAGTTGTTGTCAGTCGCCACCGATTTATCTAGTGAGTGAGTTAGTAACTGTGCGGATTACAGTGAATTTTACTAGGAGTAACTTACATACTACAGGAGTAAGTAAATAACAAATAATAATTTATTCATTCTAGACGCGCACTGTAGTATAATAGAAAGGTTATTTTTTAAATCAGATTGCCAATTTGTCACACATGTGAACTCGTAAGTAATTTAATTCTGAGCCCTATCACAAATTTTAACTTACAAGCGGAATTTTTTAAAATACTCGATTTTTATAGAATAAATCGAAATTCTATTGTATTAACTGACTATGATATATAACAAGAGCTAATATATGCATATCACTATCACAAAATTACGTTCTGAATGGTGCTAAATTCGAGCAGCCGATACATCTCAAAATGCAGGCAGCAATTAGACAGTTGTAATTACGTTTATTTTAGTTTTATAGTGTTTAAAGTATGAAATATTAATTTCTAATGTACTAACCCTTATTCTGGCATAAATTTTACGTAATAATATTTGTATATATTAAGGAGAAATTTACAATATTAATTCGGGGCGTATTTAGTAGTTTTATGGTTTTAAATGGATCTTTTTTTATACATATTCCATAGATATTTCAAAATTCTGGGGCCGCTATAAACTATACTAATAACTATTCTACACCACTCAATAAGTCAAATTTGTCCAAGTATTTCAGTTTCTCTGAAAAAGAACGCCAAATTTGGACATTTAACAGAAAAATAACGGTTAAAATGTAATAGGGCGCTTAAAAATCTTAGTTTTATTTCTTAGTAAGGCAACCGCAATTTTTATTTATAGAAAAAGGTGTGTCATTATTGTTGGAAAATGGAGAAAATAAAAAGAAAAGGTGATAAGCTTAAGGGTATGGACTGTTGGAAAAAATAGTGTGGATCAGCGGTTTCCAATAAAGAAGAATATTTGGCTACCGAACCCACAACTAGCATTCTGACAATGATGATGTGATGACAAGCGAGCCTTATTATTTCATGCCTACGACCACCGAGCCTAAATTTAGTCTGGAATAGGCCAGCTTGCCACTTACGTCACCTTTTGGTTCTGTAGCTAAATTGGACGTTGGTTTTTACTCGAATCAAGCCAAAATCGTGGATGACTATTTAAATGTCCAAATTTTAGAAATGCCTTGGACCCCATCCAAAGATGATTATAAGTTTCCTATGTCTACAAATTTGTGCTTTCAACTGAAATGGATGGAGAGATTATCCTGGTTGTCATATTCTGAATATAAAGGTGGAGCATACTGCAGAATTTGCGTCGTAATGGGACGTTCGCTTGATGAAGGTAAGCCGTCGGCAGATTGGGTAGCTCCTCGTAGCTGAGCCTTTCTGTAAGTGGAAAAATGCTCTCCAAATATTTGAAATTCATGCAAAATCAAGATATTACAAGCGAAAATCAGAACCGACAGATAATTTCGTTAATGTAATGTTTTCGCAGGTTTTTTCAGTCTAAGAGCAGAGTTGTCTTCCGAGAGAAAGAGACAACAATAGGAAAACCGAAAGAAACTAATCCCTATCGTAAAAGCAATAATTTTTTTCGGCCAACAAGGAGTCTTCCTTTAAGAGGTAAAACTGATTTAGGGCGGATCCACATTACACCAGAGCGTGAACAATCACTGCAGAATGATGGGAATTTTCGGGCCCTGTTGCGGTACGGGGCTGTGTCTGGCGATAAAGATCTTGCTGAGCATTTGACCACTTCTCAGAAGAATACTCTGTACACAAGTCCTCAGATCCAAAACGAAATAATAAACATTTCTAGCGAAATAATTCAACATAAAATAATCGATGAAGTAAAGAAAGCCCAATTATTTGCTATTCTTGCTGACGAAACCACTGACATCGCGCGTGTGGAGCAAGTCTCGCTGTAACTTATATGTTGATTCAAAAGATGTTAAAAGTCATACAATTAAGGAGATGTTCCTCGAGTACATTCCAACTGCTCACGTTACGGTCACAGGATCCAGCCTCGCAAATCTTATTATTACAGCCCTGTGGCTGTTATTTACAGAAGTTAGATACAACTTATGTCTAAATAACCTTATAAGATGTTAACCACAGTTGCACTGAAAAGTACAATTACCGACATATTTTTAAGTGTTACATACTTACATACCAGAATTTTACACACTCAAACCATAAGAAATTCTACCACATGCCCAAATAAATCCACATATTCCACAAATCCTCATCCAGACACGTATTGCACACATAATCAACACCTCCACACGATTTTCTCAAGTAATACACACTAATGTCAAATAAAGTTTAATTTGAACTATGTTACATTTGAACTCTGATCATTCACTAATGCTACAAATAACAATAAACAATAACGATAACAGTGTTCACAGCAATACTTTTTTTTTAAAGTTTATAACGTACAAATTAAATATATACTTGAGGTAATGTTGCAGAAAGCAAATTTGAGCAATGTTATAATCCGAATTTCTAATTAAACCGCATCATTGCCCTATATGCTTACAGAGGAACTTACCAATTAATTATAAAACTAATTAGAAAACTAATCATTTAGACTCCCACAATCCCTTTGTTAATAAACTTTAACAGTAAATCATAAATAATATCATGCTACAAATTAATATAATAATAAAAATACAAGAAACTGGAGGCAATAGATCTTTTAAAATAAGAATACCATTATAGAAATAAGAAGTACAAAATAAAGTGAAATAAAATGAAATGTGCCCGAGTATCTACATTTTACGTTAAGGACAACGGGAGCAAACAAAAACTTATTTTTATCCTAACTAGCTTAAACGAAATGTTAGTAGTATAAAAATGGGGGTTCTGGGCCAGTGGGTGAGGGGGGTGAGGGGGGAAGTGTGACGTCACACCCCAACTACCCCTATTCTGGTGCAAAGGTCACCCAACTACCCCTATTCTGGTGCAAAGGTCACCCAACTACCCTTATTTTTAAGTAAAATTAACCCAACTACCTTTTAAAATGCCAAAAAGTCACCCAACTACCCCTATCTCAACCCAAAGGTCACCCAACTACCCCTATCTTTAAGCAGAATTTAACCCAAATACCTTTAAAAGCAGTGAAAACTAACCCAACTACCCTGCAAATGCCAAAAAGTCACCCAGCTACCCCTATCCTAGCCCAAAGGTCACCCAACTACCCCCTAGTCCCACCCCCACCCCCAAAAACTACCCCTTCATCTAATTTAATCTAGACATCTTAAAACAACCAAACTACCCTCTTTTTAGTATTCCACCCCTATTTTCCACCCCCTCACCCTTAAAAACTACCCCTTGATCTATTTTAATCCAGAGCTCTAAAAGTAACCAAATCACCCACTTCCCAGTACCCCATCCCTATTTTACACCCCCTCACCCTCAAAAAAACACTCCTTCATCTATTTTAATCCAGAGCCCTAAATTAACTCATCTACCTTTTCCAGGATAATCAACCCCACTGTTTTCAACCCCTCCTTGCCAAAACTACCATAATTCTCTTGGAACAGTTTAATATCTAATCCACCCCTCACCCTACAGTCTGTCATTACCATTGTAACCCAACCCACACTATAACCCAACCACTACCCATCACCCCACAGTTCATCATTAATTATATAACACAACCCATACTATAACCTAACCACCACCAACCACCCTCACATACCCACTAAGTAATATCCTCTACACCCCATAGCCTGCTCGACCATAGCATAAAATGCGATGAATATTAGTGTGATAGATAGTACCAATACATACACAGCATCACACATATACACTAAAATTAACTGCTATAGTCCATTTAATTATCCTTTCCATAGTGGCACATCTAACTCCCCAATGCATTTCTCCAGATTTTCCATTGATACTTTTGTAGAATGTTTCAGTTTGATTGTGTCTAAAACATTGACCAGACGTCTGCCCAGCATGGTCGCATAGCTACCCTATATAGGAAGAATATCTTAGACGCCTTAGTAACCACCCCTTCTAAGCTGATTGGGGCAAGGCTCTTCTGCAACCATTTACTAATCACTACTTCATAGGTCATCACCTCAGCTTCAGTCGCTATTGCACTGACATGTAGTAAACGTTTTTTCTCATTTTTAACTAATTATGGTCAATTTACCACTATTTCTCACTGTTTTCTTACATTTCAGCATTTTTACACTATTTTTGGCAACATTTGCTATTTCTCACCATTTTCCTATGTTTTAGCGCTTTTCACACAACTACACTGATCTACATCCTTGATAACCTTCTCTAGGTTTCCTTTCAGCCCCTCCACCTCCACCAATCACATCTCCAGCTTAGAGAACACCACTGCTGTAGAATATTTTATGTATTCCACTACAGTCTGCAGTTGCCTATGGGCTGTATCGCCCGAGTCAGTCATATCTTTGAGTGCCTGATCTAGCGCATCAAACCCAGCTAGGTTTTATCTTTGGTCACCCAATGCTGGAGGATGCACTTGGCAGCTTCCACATGATAATCACACTGACGCTTGATAAGAGCATCCTGCAGAGCAATCACATCCAAGACATCAACTAGATGTCTGCCCAGCATGGTCACATAGCTACTATATGTAGGGAGAATATCTTTAAATGCCTTAGCAACCACCCATTTTAAGCTGGTACAGGCAAGGGCTCTGCATGGCCATTTTCCAATCACCACTTCATCATCCATTGCCTCAGCTTCAGTCACTACTGCATTGACATATAGTAAACATTTTTTTTCCCCCCAAAGTATTTGTAATTAATGTTGAAGTCCAAGTCATATGATTGATAGTAATGATAGTAACAATGGTGGTGGTGATGGTGATGTTAATGACAGCAATGTTGACAATAATGCTAGTAATGATGATATCAATGTAGAAAATTATAATGAGGGTGATGGTAGTAATAACAATGCCAGTGATGCTAGTGCTGATGACAACAACATTGACAATGATAGCACTGCTGATGACAATAACACTGACAATGATGCTTATGATAATGACAACACTAATGATGGTGATGATAATAGCAAGGCTAGTGGTGTGGGCTGTTAGAAGGTTATAGGAATGGTGGTGGTGTCTTTGACATCATGCATTATTGTATATAGTATCAATCAGCATCTTTGTGATAGTAGTGTATACAGCAGTGTGTATTAGTATATATGATGTCTTTGTGATGATGCTGGCAATGATGGTGATGATGGTGGTAGTAAAAATGCCAGTGATGCTTATGACAGTAACATTGACTATGATGATGGTGATGGCAGCAGTGTGCATTAGTGTATATAGTGTCTGTGTTATGGTTAGTAGTGATGGTATAAACAGTGGTATGTATTAGTGTATGTAGTGTCTTTGTGATAGTGTTGGTGCTGCTTGTGTCATCAGAGGGGGTGTAGGGGGTCGCTGGGGTACAGCAGGAATGTTAGGCGATAGTATACAGTTGGAATTTCCCAAATAACAAATTGCTTATGCTTTTTGTGTGCACCCACATCCTGCACAGATGGAAGCAATGTACATGTTGGTTTGCTAGCAATTGGTCACTAATTACTAGTCAATTTCTCATTATATCTCATCAGTTTCTTGTGTATTAGCACTTTTTACACTATTTTTCACCAATTTGTGATATTTCGCATCATTTCTTATGTTTGAACACTTCTTACACATTTTGTTTGATATATTCACCATTTTCTCATATTGTAACACCTTTTACAGGGCTTCCTCAATTTTTACCATCTTTCATCAATAATTCCATTAATTTGACCCTCCAAATCATCGTTCTACCTTATAAGCTAATTTTTACTATACCTCTTGTGCTAATCCTTTAAGTTCCTCAATGTTATATATTTTTGCTATAGTATCCACACAAACATTTTTTTTGTCTTATGTAATTGTATAAATCCAGTTAGGGCCTGCATTATTTCAAGTATATCTCCACTCTGAAATGTGTTGGCGCATCTTTTTGTGTTAAAGACAAATCCATAACATGTTTGTCTGCTATTAATTGCTGTATTGATGCTACATTTGATTGCCTAGTCAATGTAATACTTTCCTAACCAGTTCCTTCTGTTTATGCTTGTGTACACTTATGCATTACTATTGACCGTCTACCATTAAACTTTTCCAACCCCATACCAAATCTGCTGTTTTTTGCATCTGCATGCTTCAGGGATGTGCTCCGCTACATCTATAACCAATCTGTGCTAATATAACTTACTAATCTATGCTACACTGATTTTGGGTGTTTGTGTATGTGTATGTGTATGTGCTTTTGCATGTGCACATGTGCATGTGCCTGCACGTGAGTATGTGTATGTGTGTAACTATGTGTGGATGGGCATGCATGTGTTAATTACATTGTCGCCACCATCGTCGTTATCACAATTATTATAAAAATTGTAAAGTGTACTTGTCACTGCAATAATCAAAATTGACCTTGGTAAATCCCATCAGGCACACCACCACAGCTAAAATAGGCATTAGTGTTAGAGTTAACCTGGGATGTGAGCAGTAGATAAATAGTTGTGTCAGAAATGCCCACTAGATATACAGTTTTTCTTATTAAATTTTAAGAAAATGTTTTTTTTTCTATAAGTTGGGAATAGTAGTCTTTTGAATAGTACACAAGACGTCCGAGTATTGGTTATAATGAAAAGTTCCAACAGCAGTAACCTTTTTGCAGATTTTTTTTTTTTCTTCCAACTCTGCAAGAACCATTTGTAATTTAGCGTCTAACTCTTTATGGTATCAATCTTCTTCTGTGATAACCTTCTCTATTTTTACCTTTCAGACTCTAGACTTCTGCTAGGCACATCTCCAGCATAGTGATCACAGCGGCTGTAGTATGTTTCAGGGCGTCCATGGCAGTCTTCATGTGAATATGGGGTTTAATGGCTGAATCGGTCACATCTTTAAGCACCTGGTCATGTTTTCTTCCTTTACCATTTTCTTACACTTGAACACTATTACACCATTTTCCTCATTTTTAACTAATTATAGCCAATTTTCTGCTATTTCTCACCATCTCCTCACATTTTAGCACTTTTTATGATGTTTTCATCAATTTTTGCTATTTCTCGCCATTTTCCTATGTTTTAAGTGCTTTTCATAAAATTTTCCACATTTTTTCACCATTTGTGTTAGTTTCTCCTTCCAACTCTTTACTACGTCCATGTTCGTCCACAATAACCTTCTACAGGTTTCCTTTCAGCCTCTCCACATCTACTAGCCTCATCTACAGCTTAGCAATCGTTGTGGCTGTAGAACACTTTAGGCCTTCTATGGCGGTCTCCAGTTGTCTATAGGGGTTTCCTTGTTGAATCGGGCATAGCTTTGAGCGCCAGGTCTAGCCCATAGAGCCAGGTTTTGTCTTCAGTCGCCCAACTGCTCGAGGTACCATTTGATATCGTCAGTGTAACTATCATGTTGCCATTTAGTAAGAGCGTTCTGAGGAAAGATCATATCTGAGACATTTACTAGACGTTTGCAGAAAGAACTTGATTTTATACATTATTATAATTGTGTGAGCGGTGCATGTGGTAAATTATGCGATAATTATAAGACATATTAAAATATTCAAAGTTATAAACATATACTGTATACCCTGAAGCAGAATAAAATAGTATTAAGCGGTAGTGACGATAAATTCACTTATGGAAATTGTACATATAATGAATTCTATGAAAAGTTTAATATTGTTTTAGCCGAACTAAGAGTGTGTATATTGGAGAAGAATAGGTATATTGCATGAGTGCGCGGAACTCTGTATTATTATATTAAGTGTGACATTAAGCATTATGTATTGTATTTTACTGTGTAATAAAATTCGCTATATCTGAGAATATGTAGGCTTAAAATAGTTTGCATAAACTTAGTTATGGTGTATTGAGATAGCGTCATTTCTAATTAAAATGTATTTGCAATTAGATTGGGAGATTTCCCTAAGAGGGGTCATTTTTCAATATATTTTGTTGTTTTCTGCCTAAAATTGAAGCGATTTTAGCCTAAAATGGGGTATTTTGCACTATAATTGCTGTTTTGTGCCTAAAATGACTGTATTTTTGGGCGAGATGAAGTTTATCTCCTAAAATTTGATGTTTTTGTCTAAATGTAGTTATTTTAGTCCTAAATGGAATAATTTTCATGTAAAGAGGAGTGTGTAACCTGAGCTGTATACTTCTTGTTACAGCATTCTATTCATTGTGAAATTATGTTTGAACAGATTGGTGACTGGTTGTGGGAGGTTTATAGAACTTTCTGATGTATTGATTATAGTATAATGGTTGTTGTGTGTTAGCGAGAAGATGTATATTATAGAATTCCTAGGAGTGTGATTGCGTCTGTAGAACAATAAACTGGGATAAGCGATGAAGTGTACCCCATCAGAGGGGCGGGGTGAGTGATACTTGATAATTAACTTGGTCTTTGTGCACATTGCTGGGCGGTTATAATATGTCTGGTCAAAATGAGTTGTTGTATACCATTTTTGTTATTCATTAAACATACACACTGAAAGGTGTGATAGGCCCATCAACATCTAGATTCCTACAATCATCTCAATTTTATAATTGTAATCTGCACTAAACAAGTGTATATTACTATGACTGCATCAAGTCTGTTATGGCTGTTAATGTTAGGAGGGCAGATATTGCACCATGCATTAAAAGATGAATACAGGCATGTACATACCTCTGCAGGCTCACACAGCATCATAATTAACATTGTTACATCACATGTATACATATGTGTACTATATAAAACATGCATAAGCATGTCATGGGCGTGCACATTACTATGTTGGAAGGTTTTGGCACTTCATTCACTGAAAATTTCATTAAGTCTTACATAATCAGATAGTAGACCCAGGATATGACAAAAGTACCCTCATAAAAGAGTATACATTGAGCGCATCCTTTGCAGCAATTAAACAGGCTGTATATTACCACATGTTAGTGGCCTAAACAGTTTTATTAGTCATCCACTATTTTAAATTAATTAGATCAATCTAAGCTCATTTCCAGAAATATTGTAAAGTGTATATGCCATTGTCATCATATCGTCATCGTCATCACCATTGTTGTAATTATTACAAACAGTGTAAAGCGTCCTTCTGACGCACTACCATTCATACAACCATCTTTGATGAAGAAACTTTTACTGTTATCATCTCATGATGAGCGTATTATCACACATGGAAAATGAGCATTGACATGTTGAGAAATGTATTTTTTAGATCTTTTACACTATTTTCATCAAGGTTTGCTATTTCCCACCATTTTCTTATGTTTTTTAGCACTTTTCATGCAATTTTCCTTGTTTTTTCAACATTTTTGTCAGGTTTGCACTAATTCAGCTCTGTCAACCATTATTATAATTTAAAAGTGGCTCCTCTGTTTAATTGTTAGCACTTCTCTTGTATAGATCCTATGATTTCCTGGATGTTGTATATTTTTATTATAATATCCACATCAACGTTTTGTCTTGTTTAATGATGCAATATTAGTTTCCGTCTCTGTGTTAATCATAAATCTCATCGCTCTGGGGTCTAATGGTTCCTCTTTCCATTCACAGATGGAATCCATATACATGTTGGTTTGCTAGCAAGTTGCCACTACTACCACACTGCTAGCCTTGCTATTATCATTACCATCATTAGTGTTGTCATTATCACAAGCATTTTTACTACCACCATTGTCAGTGCTATTGTCATCAACATCAGCATCACTGGCATTTTTATTACTATCATCACCCTCATCATAATTGTCAACATTGTTATCATCATTACTAGCATCATCCTCAACATTACTGTAATCAGCATCAACATCATTACTATCATTATCTCATTGGCAATGTTGTTATCAGCACTAGTGTCACTGGCATTGTTACTACCATCATTACCCCAATGGTCAAAAATTGTATGAAAAGTGTTAAAAAATATAGGAAAAGGTGTTTATTTCATTTTGGGGATTCAGGTAAAGTCGGTCAAGTGGTAATACTTTTTAAAAATAAAATTGTTTAAATGAATTTATTTGTGAGTAAAACTGTTGAAAAAATTAAAATTACTTTGCATTATGAACTTTGTACCCACTGATGATAACGATGATGATACTGATGATAATGACAAAGACAGCAACAATGACAATGCTCAAAACTTGATATGTGTGTGTGCTTGCATGTGTATTTGTGTATGTATTCATATGAATGTGTGTGTGTACAAATATGTGTGGGTGTGTATACATCAGGGTGTGCTTTATTATACCTCTAATATACCAAAGCTGATATGTCTTGCTAACCTCTACCAAATTGCTTTGTATGCCTATATATTTGTGTTGTTGATAATTGTGATGACAGTGTATATGAGGAGATCTGTCTTAGCTTATAGGTCTCATAGGCATTCCCATATATGACACCAAAATAAGCATAGTACTAGCCCTCACAAGGCTTATTTGTGTTTTAGCCTATATGTTTCTACTGTGCTGCTTTGCATACAAGTAATCATTGTGGATGATTGATAAACTAATTAGGTCACTAACATGTAGTAATATACAACTTGTTGAATTGCTGCAAAGGATGTGTTCATTGTACACTCTTTTATGAGCTGCTTTTGTCATGTGCAGTGTCTACTATCTAATTATATGTCTTTATGAAATTCCCCTTGCTCAGTGCAGATTACAATTATACAATCAAAATAATTGCAGGGATCCAGATGTTGACAAGCTAATCATCTTCCTCAGTGTAAATGTTTAATGTATAACAAGAATGACATACAACGACTAATTTTTGCCAAACATATTATAACTGCTTTGCAATGTGCATAATAACCAGGTCAATTACTAAGCATCACTTACCCCACTTGATGGAGCATGCTCCACCTCTTACCCGTGTTTATTATTCTGCAGACTCAATCACACTTCTGAAAATTCTATAATATACATTATGTTCTTTCTTAATCATAAAAAATTAAATAGACAATCGCTTATAGGGTAAAACAATGGTTTGGAGGACCGAATTAGTGAAATTATTGATGAATGATGGTAAAATTTGGTGAAGACTGTATACAAGGTGTTACAGCATAAGAAAATACTGAGGAATTGTGAAAATTACTGAAAAACTGCACAATAAGTGTTCAAACATAAGAAAGGTGTGAAATAGCACAAATTGGTGAAAAAGTAGCATAAAAAGTACTAAAACACAAGAAACTGGTAAGAAATACCAGGAAATTGATTGTAATTAGTGGCAACTTGCTAGCAAACCAACATGTATATGGATTCCATCTGTGAATGGAAAGAGGAACCATTAGACCCCAGAGCGATGAGATTTATGATTAACACAGAGACGGAAACTAATATTGCATCATTAAACAAGACAAAACGTTGATGTGGATATTATAATAAAAATATACAACATCCAGGAAATCATAGGATCTATACAAGAGAAGTGCTAACAATTAAACAGAGGAGCCACTTTTAAATTATAATAATGGTTGACAGAGCTGAATTAGTGCAAACCTGACAAAAATGTTGAAAAAACAAGGAAAATTGCATGAAAAGTGCTAAAAAACATAAGAAAATGGTGGGAAATAGCAAACCTTGATGAAAATAGTGTAAAAGATCTAAAAAATACATTTCTCAACATGTCAATGCTCATTTTCCATGTGTGATAATACGCTCATCATGAGATGATAACAGTAAAAGTTTCTTCATCAAAGATGGTTGTATGAATGGTAGTGCGTCAGAAGGACGCTTTACACTGTTTGTAATAATTACAACAATGGTGATGACGATGACGATATGATGACAATGGCATATACACTTTACAATATTTCTGGAAATGAGCTTAGATTGATCTAATTAATTTAAAATAGTGGATGACTAATAAAACTGTTTAGGCCACTAACATGTGGTAATATACAGCCTGTTTAATTGCTGCAAAGGATGCGCTCAATGTATACTCTTTTATGAGGGTACTTTTGTCATATCCTGGGTCTACTATCTGATTATGTAAGACTTAATGAAATTTTCAGTGAATGAAGTGCCAAAACCTTCCAACATAGTAATGTGCACGCCCATGACATGCTTATGCATGTTTTATATAGTACACATATGTATACATGTGATGTAACAATGTTAATTATGATGCTGTGTGAGCCTGCAGAGGTATGTACATGCCTGTATTCATCTTTTAATGCATGGTGCAATATCTGCCCTCCTAACATTAACAGCCATAACAGACTTGATGCAGTCATAGTAATATACACTTGTTTAGTGCAGATTACAATTATAAAATTGAGATGATTGTAGGAATCTAGATGTTGATGGGCCTATCACACCTTTCAGTGTGTATGTTTAATGAATAACAAAAATGGTATACAACAACTCATTTTGACCAGACATATTATAACCGCCCAGCAATGTGCACAAAGACCAAGTTAATTATCAAGTATCACTCACCCCGCCCCTCTGATGGGGTACACTTCATCGCTTATCCCAGTTTATTGTTCTACAGACGCAATCACACTCCTAGGAATTCTATAATATACATCTTCTCGCTAACACACAACAACCATTATACTATAATCAATACATCAGAAAGTTCTATAAACCTCCCACAACCAGTCACCAATCTGTTCAAACATAATTTCACAATGAATAGAATGCTGTAACAAGAAGTATACAGCTCAGGTTACACACTCCTCTTTACATGAAAATTATTCCATTTAGGACTAAAATAACTACATTTAGACAAAAACATCAAATTTTAGGAGATAAACTTCATCTCGCCCAAAAATACAGTCATTTTAGGCACAAAACAGCAATTATAGTGCAAAATACCCCATTTTAGGCTAAAATCGCTTCAATTTTAGGCAGAAAACAACAAAATATATTGAAAAATGACCCCTCTTAGGGAAATCTCCCAATCTAATTGCAAATACATTTTAATTAGAAATGACGCTATCTCAATACACCATAACTAAGTTTATGCAAACTATTTTAAGCCTACATATTCTCAGATATAGCGAATTTTATTACACAGTAAAATACAATACATAATGCTTAATGTCACACTTAATATAATAATACAGAGTTCCGCGCACTCATGCAATATACCTATTCTTCTCCAATATACACACTCTTAGTTCGGCTAAAACAATATTAAACTTTTCATAGAATTCATTATATGTACAATTTCCATAAGTGAATTTATCGTCACTACCGCTTAATACTATTTTATTCTGCTTCAGGGTATACAGTATATGTTTATAACTTTGAATATTTTAATATGTCTTATAATTATCGCATAATTTACCACATGCACCGCTCACACAATTATAATAATGTATAAAATCAAGTTCTTTCTGCAAACGTCTAGTAAATGTCTCAGATATGATCTTTCCTCAGAACGCTCTTACTAAATGGCAACATGATAGTTACACTGACGATATCAAATGGTACCTCGAGCAGTTGGGCGACTGAAGACAAAACCTGGCTCTATGGGCTAGACCTGGCGCTCAAAGCTATGCCCGATTCAACAAGGAAACCCCTATAGACAACTGGAGACCGCCATAGAAGGCCTAAAGTGTTCTACAGCCACAACGATTGCTAAGCTGTAGATGAGGCTAGTAGATGTGGAGAGGCTGAAAGGAAACCTGTAGAAGGTTATTGTGGACGAACATGGACGTAGTAAAGAGTTGGAAGGAGAAACTAACACAAATGGTGAAAAAATGTGGAAAATTTTATGAAAAGCACTTAAAACATAGGAAAATGGCGAGAAATAGCAAAAATTGATGAAAACATCATAAAAAGTGCTAAAATGTGAGGAGATGGTGAGAAATAGCAGAAAATTGGCTATAATTAGTTAAAAATGAGGAAAATGGTGTAATAGTGTTCAAGTGTAAGAAAATGGTAAAGGAAGAAAACATGACCAGGTGCTTAAAGATGTGACCGATTCAGCCATTAAACCCCATATTCACATGAAGACTGCCATGGACGCCCTGAAACATACTACAGCCGCTGTGATCACTATGCTGGAGATGTGCCTAGCAGAAGTCTAGAGTCTGAAAGGTAAAAATAGAGAAGGTTATCACAGAAGAAGATTGATACCATAAAGAGTTAGACGCTAAATTACAAATGGTTCTTGCAGAGTTGGAAGAAAAAAAAAAAATCTGCAAAAAGGTTACTGCTGTTGGAACTTTTCATTATAACCAATACTCGGACGTCTTGTGTACTATTCAAAAGACTACTATTCCCAACTTATAGAAAAAAAAACATTTTCTTAAAATTTAATAAGAAAAACTGTATATCTAGTGGGCATTTCTGACACAACTATTTATCTACTGCTCACATCCCAGGTTAACTCTAACACTAATGCCTATTTTAGCTGTGGTGGTGTGCCTGATGGGATTTACCAAGGTCAATTTTGATTATTGCAGTGACAAGTACACTTTACAATTTTTATAATAATTGTGATAACGACGATGGTGGCGACAATGTAATTAACACATGCATGCCCATCCACACATAGTTACACACATACACATACTCACGTGCAGGCACATGCACATGTGCACATGCAAAAGCACATACACATACACATACACAAACACCCAAAATCAGTGTAGCATAGATTAGTAAGTTATATTAGCACAGATTGGTTATAGATGTAGCGGAGCACATCCCTGAAGCATGCAGATGCAAAAAACAGCAGATTTGGTATGGGGTTGGAAAAGTTTAATGGTAGACGGTCAATAGTAATGCATAAGTGTACACAAGCATAAACAGAAGGAACTGGTTAGGAAAGTATTACATTGACTAGGCAATCAAATGTAGCATCAATACAGCAATTAATAGCAGACAAACATGTTATGGATTTGTCTTTAACACAAAAAGATGCGCCAACACATTTCAGAGTGGAGATATACTTGAAATAATGCAGGCCCTAACTGGATTTATACAATTACATAAGACAAAAAAAATGTTTGTGTGGATACTATAGCAAAAATATATAACATTGAGGAACTTAAAGGATTAGCACAAGAGGTATAGTAAAAATTAGCTTATAAGGTAGAACGATGATTTGGAGGGTCAAATTAATGGAATTATTGATGAAAGATGGTAAAAATTGAGGAAGCCCTGTAAAAGGTGTTACAATATGAGAAAATGGTGAATATATCAAACAAAATGTGTAAGAAGTGTTCAAACATAAGAAATGATGCGAAATATCACAAATTGGTGAAAAATAGTGTAAAAAGTGCTAATACACAAGAAACTGATGAGATATAATGAGAAATTGACTAGTAATTAGTGACCAATTGCTAGCAAACCAACATGTACATTGCTTCCATCTGTGCAGGATGTGGGTGCACACAAAAAGCATAAGCAATTTGTTATTTGGGAAATTCCAACTGTATACTATCGCCTAACATTCCTGCTGTACCCCAGCGACCCCCTACACCCCCTCTGATGACACAAGCAGCACCAACACTATCACAAAGACACTACATACACTAATACATACCACTGTTTATACCATCACTACTAACCATAACACAGACACTATATACACTAATGCACACTGCTGCCATCACCATCATCATAGTCAATGTTACTGTCATAAGCATCACTGGCATTTTTACTACCACCATCATCACCATCATTGCCAGCATCATCACAAAGACATCATATATACTAATACACACTGCTGTATACACTACTATCACAAAGATGCTGATTGATACTATATACAATAATGCATGATGTCAAAGACACCACCACCATTCCTATAACCTTCTAACAGCCCACACCACTAGCCTTGCTATTATCATCACCATCATTAGTGTTGTCATTATCATAAGCATCATTGTCAGTGTTATTGTCATCAGCAGTGCTATCATTGTCAATGTTGTTGTCATCAGCACTAGCATCACTGGCATTGTTATTACTACCATCACCCTCATTATAATTTTCTACATTGATATCATCATTACTAGCATTATTGTCAACATTGCTGTCATTAACATCACCATCACCACCACCATTGTTACTATCATTACTATCAATCATATGACTTGGACTTCAACATTAATTACAAATACTTTGGGGGGAAAAAAAATGTTTACTATATGTCAATGCAGTAGTGACTGAAGCTGAGGCAATGGATGATGAAGTGGTGATTGGAAAATGGCCATGCAGAGCCCTTGCCTGTACCAGCTTAAAATGGGTGGTTGCTAAGGCATTTAAAGATATTCTCCCTACATATAGTAGCTATGTGACCATGCTGGGCAGACATCTAGTTGATGTCTTGGATGTGATTGCTCTGCAGGATGCTCTTATCAAGCGTCAGTGTGATTATCATGTGGAAGCTGCCAAGTGCATCCTCCAGCATTGGGTGACCAAAGATAAAACCTAGCTGGGTTTGATGCGCTAGATCAGGCACTCAAAGATATGACTGACTCGGGCGATACAGCCCATAGGCAACTGCAGACTGTAGTGGAATACATAAAATATTCTACAGCAGTGGTGTTCTCTAAGCTGGAGATGTGATTGGTGGAGGTGGAGGGGCTGAAAGGAAACCTAGAGAAGGTTATCAAGGATGTAGATCAGTGTAGTTGTGTGAAAAGCGCTAAAACATAGGAAAATGGTGAGAAATAGCAAATGTTGCCAAAAATAGTGTAAAAATGCTGAAATGTAAGAAAACAGTGAGAAATAGTGGTAAATTGACCATAATTAGTTAAAAATGAGAAAAAACGTTTACTACATGTCAGTGCAATAGCGACTGAAGCTGAGGTGATGACCTATGAAGTAGTGATTAGTAAATGGTTGCAGAAGAGCCTTGCCCCAATCAGCTTAGAAGGGGTGGTTACTAAGGCGTCTAAGATATTCTTCCTATATAGGGTAGCTATGCGACCATGCTGGGCAGACGTCTGGTCAATGTTTTAGACACAATCAAACTGAAACATTCTACAAAAGTATCAATGGAAAATCTGGAGAAATGCATTGGGGAGTTAGATGTGCCACTATGGAAAGGATAATTAAATGGACTATAGCAGTTAATTTTAGTGTATATGTGTGATGCTGTGTATGTATTGGTACTATCTATCACACTAATATTCATCGCATTTTATGCTATGGTCGAGCAGGCTATGGGGTGTAGAGGATATTACTTAGTGGGTATGTGAGGGTGGTTGGTGGTGGTTAGGTTATAGTATGGGTTGTGTTATATAATTAATGATGAACTGTGGGGTGATGGGTAGTGGTTGGGTTATAGTGTGGGTTGGGTTACAATGGTAATGACAGACTGTAGGGTGAGGGGTGGATTAGATATTAAACTGTTCCAAGAGAATTATGGTAGTTTTGGCAAGGAGGGGTTGAAAACAGTGGGGTTGATTATCCTGGAAAAGGTAGATGAGTTAATTTAGGGCTCTGGATTAAAATAGATGAAGGAGTGTTTTTTTGAGGGTGAGGGGGTGTAAAATAGGGATGGGGTACTGGGAAGTGGGTGATTTGGTTACTTTTAGAGCTCTGGATTAAAATAGATCAAGGGGTAGTTTTTAAGGGTGAGGGGGTGGAAAATAGGGGTGGAATACTAAAAAGAGGGTAGTTTGGTTGTTTTAAGATGTCTAGATTAAATTAGATGAAGGGGTAGTTTTTGGGGGTGGGGGTGGGACTAGGGGGTAGTTGGGTGACCTTTGGGCTAGGATAGGGGTAGCTGGGTGACTTTTTGGCATTTGCAGGGTAGTTGGGTTAGTTTTCACTGCTTTTAAAGGTATTTGGGTTAAATTCTGCTTAAAGATAGGGGTAGTTGGGTGACCTTTGGGTTGAGATAGGGGTAGTTGGGTGACTTTTTGGCATTTTAAAAGGTAGTTGGGTTAATTTTACTTAAAAATAAGGGTAGTTGGGTGACCTTTGCACCAGAATAGGGGTAGTTGGGTGACCTTTGCACCAGAATAGGGGTAGTTGGGGTGTGACGTCACACTTCCCCCCTCACCCCCCTCACCCACTGGCCCAGAACCCCCATTTTTATACTACTAATGTTCATTACAAATAAATAGTATTTTACATTATTAATGATAATAATTTACTGCTTAAAACTTTCTGAAATATTTTTGTATTGTATATGTACACTAACTGGCAATACTTAGACGATAAAGAAAAAGTTGTTTATTTACATTGCAATGTTATACTTAACTAAATCATGAATAATAATCATGAATAATAATAATCATGAATAATAATAATAATAATAATAATAATAATAATAATAATAATAATAATAATAATAATAATAATAATAAAAGTTGGATAGCATTCGCATTTATAAATAATAATGTATATAAATTAAGCAATATATTTAATAAACAGAGACAAAAAATGTAGCATTCAAAAATCACTTTAAATAAAAAAATAATATTTATGAAAATAATCGTATACATAGAACAAATTGCACAGACTGTGAAAAATTGTGTATTAGTCAAACAAGTAGAAAAATCAAATGACAAGGGGAACATTTAAAACCGTTCGATAATAATGAAATTGTTAAATTTACGTATTATGCTGAACATCTGATAAGAAATAAACATAAATCTAATTCACTGGAAAATACAATAACAGTCTTGCTTCCTATTATAATACAGGAAATGAATATATAGCTAAAAATTATTATATAAACAAATATAAACATAATTACTCTTAAACGATCAAATACCGTATAATAATATAAATTTAACTCCTTTTCGATTTTTTTTATATATTCTTAACATTTGTTTCGGAAATTTTGCTCGTCAAATTCCTTATTATTCTGTAAATAAAATCCCGCCTTGATATTTTGTGTATTTTAGCGCCTTCGATTTATTTGTAAACAATTTTCAGCCTTTCATCCCCATCATTATTTTCCTATATATACACATATAGTCTTAATGTTTCTCTGCAGCGTGTTTTTAGTTTTGAGTACAGTCTGTATTGTTAGCTGAGGGGATGGGACATTGAGCTATTTTAATTCGAATTTAATAGAATATAAATTAATTTATACGCCTATTTTTGTTTGTTATCGAAGTATTTATTTATTTTAACTAATCTATTTTTTTTTTTTCATAAATTGAAGTTTTTAAAGCTGTCCGCTGAAACCGATGATGGCGCAGCTCGAAGGAAAAGTCCATAGACGCTTAAGGAATGTAAAATGCTTGGAAACAGCGAAATTTAAGAAAATAGAAAATATACGCGAAAAAGAGACAATTTTAAGACTAGCTACCCCCGGAAGGAAGTAATGCTGAAAAAACATAGGGTGAACAACCTAGGCGAGAATATTGTAAGAAATTATGGTATAATGGCGTTAAAAGATTTCCAACGGCTGAATAGTGGAATTTAATGTGGAAACTGGTTTAAACGGCTGAAAGGAGCCACGGAGGGGTATCCGCAGCAGATTTCCTTAGGAGACAAGATTGAAAAATATATTTTCGCTATAGAAGAAACAGTTTACACTGCTATACATATATTAAAAGTGAAGAATTGTATTTTTTTAAAATTAATTTGAGGTTGATTTTTAAAGAATTTTTGGCGTAAAATTCTGTAAAGAAAAAATTTCAAAAAATTACAATAATTTCTATTGCTGCCGAAAATTAATTTTTTTTCATTTTATAAAGAAATTATGTGAAAAGTGAATTTTCTTCAAATTACCACCGCCTCATACAGATTTTAAATGGAACCAGTCTTAATTTTTATTCGTTTTCCGCTTTGATTTCTTTTCTCTTTTCAAATTTCGCCTGTAGTAGTGCGATGTGTTGCGTCGAATGAAAGATATGAACTGGAAGCGAAAGCTTTTGAAATATGGACGCGGAGTGAATATAAATCAAGTAGGAATTTGCGGTTACATTCGAAACTAGTAGATCCGGATAACTGCCGGCGAAATTAGCTACGTAGAAAGAGTGTTTAAAAAAGTCGGCGGCAGAATATAATACGAACCAAAGAGGAAAGTAACACGCTGAAGATTTCAACAGCGGAAATGGTCGAAGGTAGGGGAACAATAACAATATAATACGGGTGAAAAAAAATTCAACGATAGAGTAAGTTTTAGGGGACAAAAAATTAAAAATTGCGGACAGTATCCTTCTTCGTCAACTGAAGCACCTTCGATGATGATGGTGAAACACAGCGGAACCGAAAAGGTCCATTTTTGGGGCAGGGTAAACATTTTTGAGTTAAAGATAACACAGCAGCGGCATCCAGACGCTCGTTACGGAAATATTTCGAATTATCAATATATAATGCTTTTTTTTTTGTTTTTTTTTTTTTGTTTGAGCTGAAAACTAGCCTTTAGATTGTCTCTACTGATCGAACTGGTGCACTCAGTTGTTGGGTAATGCCCTCGACTGACGATCCCAAAAAAAGAAAAAAACAAAAAAAAAACACCCAGTATTTATGAATATCGCGTAAAAAAAAAGAGATGAACAGCTCTGCGGCTAGAAGTTTGATTTTAATTTTTGCATTTGTAATTTCGGAAATTTTCAAACGACTGACAACGGAGGAAAAAGGCTTACACATTTCTTACGGATGTCGGTGAGCAAAGCAGTTAACTATTTTTATTTATTTCATAGTGCTCTGAAATTTGTGTTTCTGCGAAAAAAAAAAAAAAGAAAAGAAAAGAAGTCCATTAAATAACGTCCGAATGCGTGTAACATTTATTTATTTATTTGTCGTCGCGATAGCCTAGTTGCTAGAGGGCTTGACTTCCGTTACAGAGGTCACGGATTCGATCCCAAGCGGCGGCAGAACTTATTACAAAGAATTTTAAAAATACTCGCTAATAATCACGTGGAAGGCAATGGAAAACCACCACGTATTCATATGCGCGCTATGTTAGTACACACAACAGACATAAATAGGACTGCACTTGTATAACGATGTAAATCAAACGATTACTAATCAGTTCCGAATGTAGTCTTGCGCGTGTACACATTCGTACTGCATATAAACAATCGCTATGAACACTACGCCTATGTCTGTACAGCTTAGGTGTACGAATAGAGGTAGTCGCCGACGCTCAGGAATTAAGTATGGCACTTTGAAATAAAATTTTTTTCACTATACCGATTAAACAGTAACATATTATTAACCTATAGCGATATATTATAATAACCTAGGTACTAACCTATATCCCTCCAGTGAAGGACTAGGTCAATGATGTTAGTTGATTAAATAGGGCTTGTAGGCCACCATGGCAACGGGTACAGTTACGTGCGCGGCCTTTGAAACCCTGCCGAAATCTATTTGGGAAGATTTGTAAACGAACATTTGTTTTACCGTGAAAAATTCAAAATTCTTTCCCTATCGCTTGAGTAATTTCTGTATTATTGTTCATTTACGGCACAGCGCATGCGTTTGTGCGCATGTCCGTACGTTTTTGTAACGTAGCGACATTTTTTCACCATTAACGCGTGAACAATATTTGATTAAAAATTTATCGGTCAGATTTACGGTCGCTACTCAACACCGTAGATTGGCGCTCTACCTGTTTCTCGTTATAAATGAAAAAGCATTCGGCGGATGTCTTGTGCAATTTATTTTCAGGTATTCATTGCTGTTAGCGCAAACGTAGCGTCGAATATTTTTGATACTTTAATGGATCACTCTATCTCGAACATATATTGAATTGCACAGCTGACGACCGGTGTAGTTAAAATATAATTTCGAGTTTTTTCCGTTAAATAATTAAGAGCAAAGTTAAATCACAGCCGGCTAGTAAGAATAGATTTATTAGGTTTTGCACGACCGACGGGTGTCCGGCGTCGCAGGACAGCGATGGAATCGTGATTGTGAGGTTCTATACAGAAGAGACTTTATCTGAGCAGTACTTAGCCGAAAAGTGAGGTAATCAGTGCTGCGGAGGTATCGAGGAAAATACAGAACGAAATGCAACGTTGCCCCACACAAAATTTCCGCCTAAGGACGTTCGTGATCATTTAAATGGAAACCTGTTCTACAGCTAGCGTTTTCGCTCGATTTATAGCATTTCCTCCCGACTCTACCGTTTTTCGTTCGCTTCAAAAACGAAGTCGAATTCGGAGGAGAAAAGTTCACAACTGTCACGAAAGTTGTGATACTTTCAAAATTTGGTAGCTGAACACGGACGCGGTAAAATTATTTCATATAAAATGCTTGGAAGTGCTCTAGTATGTCGAGAAACAGTAAATTTCTATAAATATCATTCTGTTCTGTCGATACACGAAAATTTCCGGATTGAACATTCGTAAGTTGCGTTAAATGTTATAATTTTAGTAAAAACAAAAGCTATCGAGAAGGCATGCGTGAGCTAAAATTTATCCGTGATTCCAATTGCGCGAGTTGAAAATAGGAGACGATCGATCGGGTGATCGGGTGGCGGAAACAGAGCACCATATCTAACAAACTAATGTAAATTGTGACATTTATCGAAATGCGCGCAGCAGAATATTGTAACATACATAGCTGTTTATAATATGAGTTTATGCAATTATAGATTATAACCCGAGTACGGTTAAACATTGGAATTTCAAAATTCTCGATAGGTTTTTTTTCTTTTCTTTTCTTTTCGTTTCTTTTTTTTTCTTCTTTTTTTAATGATTTTTCAGTAAATCAGTTTAAAATAATTGGCAAGTACGGTTTTGAAATTTAATAGGTTCTTAGTTAGGTTTTTTGTTCCGGTAATTTTACATGAAATAATTTGAAATTGTTCTACATCTTTACAAATTTTTTGAAAAGCTTATACGGTTTGCAAATATCACATAATAACGGGGGGCGGGAGGATAATCTCGCCGCAAATTCTTTAGAACGGTAGGTATAGCCTCGGGCTAATAGATCGCACCGATAATAATGAAATATTTATAATTTCGCATGCCGCTAAACGAGGGGGGAATCCTCACAGACCACCTAATTTACATTCGACATATTTTGCTCTTTTCGGGGCTTTTTATTATGGCCTCTCTCTTCGATTTTTAATTTTTATTTATTAGTTTTTCTTTCTCGTCATTTTGTTTGCAAACGGAGCTGGTCGTCAACGGCTTGAAAATTTTCTTCTTGTAGTTTTATATTAGAAAATTTTAGCGTTCGACTTTCGCAATTAAAAAAACAAACCAAAAAAAAAAAAAAGAACAAAAAAAACCCCCCAAAAATACACAAAAAAACCCAAAAAAAACTTTATTTTTATTGTATTATTGTAAAAAGAAACCTTTTGTAGCTTGAGCCAAATAAGTAACCCGAAACTGTCGGGCTGGTAATTTGAAACCAATTTTAACTGAGAACAACCTGCGGGGGGAATAGACGGGCTCATTCACTTTTAATTCTCACGTTCGCCACGTCGCGACCACGATCGAAACAGATTATTTCGTCACACGGAAGTACTAATAACGTACTGTTCTGAGCACAACCAGTGTGTGTGCGTGTGTGTGTGTGTGTGTGTGTGTGTCGCACTTCGAAATTTAATAAAAAGCATCCGCGACGGAACATTGTACTGAAAGTGCACAGAGGTGCCCACCCCCCGTGGAGGCGCAAATTCTGAAAGAACTGCATAAGCTGAACGAAAGGGTGCGGTTGCTTCTGTCAAGTCAACCGTCACGTCGTGTAAGAAATGGAAATTCGTTACCCTCAGGCGCTTATTGACTATCCTTTAAGGCGTATAATATCGTGGACATTTTCGCTTTTTGTTTATTAAAATGAACGCGAGCAAACCCCTAATTCTGTACGGGACACTGCCCGAGATCACGTTTTTTAAAACAGACTTTCCTTAATCGCGACTGCACAACGCGCTTTTATAGGGAATAATTAGGGCAGTTGTATTGAAGATTTTTATAAATATCTGAAATTAAGGGAAAAAAAAGGCTGTTTCGAAGGCGAAAACCCGAAATTAGTTGGTAAGATAAACGTAGACACCGATATATTTCGGAGTCATAATATCACGAATGAAACTACGATTTCTGAAGTAATTCGGTCAAATAATATGTTGCAAATTAACACATTCTCGTTTTTCCGGCTTATTTTACATCGGTGAATATAGAGGCGAGAACGCTATTATATTACGAAAGAAGAGGAACATTCAAAAACAATCAGAAAAGCACAAGCGGAAAAAAATCAAATCGAGCGCACTAAAACTGATTTAATAGTCGAAAAAAGAAAAAAAGAAAATAAAAATGCATTAAAGGAAATGATGATTCTAGAACATAATAATTTGACAAATCGAGTTTTAATAAAAATAAATCATTTTATAATTCGCGAAAGTTTTTAAATGAAAAATTGTTAATGTTTAATTTAAATTTGACTGGAAGGTGTGTAAAAATAATCTCTTGTTGTTCCCTAGCATTCGCTCTGTCAGAGTGTTTATTCAATTAGGTATAAAGTACTGTGCAGGAAGCCCTACTGGCATCTGGCTTTTCCTTATAACAACAAAAGTACATTTATAAAGCATAAGAGCGAGTTCGGCGAAACAACATTGGAGGAGGTGAATCCTAAAAGGTTTACAATTTGTATTACGCATCATGCAATATTACTACGGTGTAAATATTGTCGTTATTCTGTAATATATTGTTTTTTTTTTATGTTTTTTTTTATGTTTTTTTTTTTTTATGTTTATTTTTTTTGTATTATTATTAATTACGTTAATGCGTAAGTGAAAAAGTATCATCGATAGGCGGAGAAGTCCATGGAAGGGAAACATCAAAATAAAAATGCGAAATCATTATAACCTTTTTTTTTGTAAAACAAAGATGTCATATTAAGTTGCTGTTGGGGTGAATTCCCATTTCGCCTAATTCCCAATTCGCCTAATTCCCATTTCGCCTAAATTTAGGGTCGGGTTACTCAGGTAATAAAAAAAAGGTCAGACAAACATACGAATGATTTCGTGTTGGCAACAGCGCGTCATCATTATCGAATTTTAAGCAGACTAAACGCATCATTTTTTTTTTCTATTTGATTCCACTGTTAAGGTTTTTTTTTCTTTCCGAAATACAACAAAAAGGTTTATATGAAAATCAGAAGTGAAAAAATACCGCTAAAAATGTTTGATGTAAATATACGCGAAACGACCATTCCGATTAATATTTGCGAGTTATTTTATTGCATGTCCAGTGCTGTATAAATCCCACCCGCCTTATCAGTCAGTATATAAAAGCCTTATTGATATTTAGTGTGACAAGAACATTAAGGTTCGGAGTTGCAGGAAAAATAATAAAAAAGCTAAATTATAATTAGGTGTAGTTTCGAAGTGGTCGCGTTTATGTAAGAAAAAAGGAATAAAAATCGAATAGAATTAACAATAATGACATGACGTCGAATGATTATTACAGCGGTAATTTTATTATTGATTATTAAAATTACAATTATAAGTACATACAAAAAGTAAATGTTAAAATTAGGAAAACATAAATAAAGCTCCATTTAGTTCACCTTGCCTTTTTGCCTTTTCTAGGCTTTTTATCAAAATAACTTCTTCCGGCTCAACGTAGCTCGGTACGCATTTCAAACGCCTATACTGTCAGGAAGTGCTCTATTTCCGCTTCTCGGCCACACACAACGAAACTAGTTCGCTACCCCTGCGTAGCGGTCAGATCCTTCGATTTTTTATCCGAGAATGCGTCTTTGACAAACAATGCCGCGTTTGCCCGCTGCCGAGACCTTCCGAGAAATTGAATGATTATTACCAAAATTTTAATATTTTCAATGGTCGTAAGAAATGCCAAATCCATCAGAATATGCGGAAAATCACCGCATACTGACGGTTTTACGCTATGAGGTCACAATTTGTTCTGCGTTGAGTATTATGTGTATCAACGTTCTGAAGGAAACTATTCTTCTATCTTGAATATTTAAATTTTCGCTTGTGAATAAACCAAAAATTTAGAGTCAGGCTAATATAGCAATGGGTATATCATTTATAAAAACAAATCGAGCAGGTAAATAATATATATATATATACATATATATATCTAATATTTGTATATTGAAATATTTATTGCAAATTACGCTTTAAATGAAATGGTATTCAATTAGATTTTGACAACAGAGAATAAAAAAAATTATCATCCATTAAAAAATTATTTTCGCTTAATTGCTATACATTTTTATTTTGTACGTCAAAAGTGTATGATAAAATATTTGGTTAATTGAATAGCGTCTTTTTATATTCTCTTTCTTTTTCCTTTTTGTAATATTAAATCGTAATCTTTTGTCAATTTATTGAATGAAGCATTTTAAATAGTAAGATAGAAGGTTTTTTTCTTTGCCTTTTTTTGGATTTGCCAAAAAATCTGGCTGACTTAACAGATTATAAAAGAAAGAAGAAAAATATTATAATCTAATTCGATTGGACACTGGGGAAATAGAAGAAACAAGAGTAAGGAGGACAGTGCCCCTTTATTCCAATCTTCTGCGCTTTGGCCTCCCCACTCCTTACAGTGCCAAAGCCATTCTTCTTGCTTTCTCCTCTCTCAATATAGTTCCTTTGTTAGCTTTCTTTATCTCTTCAATTTTTAATCTTTTTCCTTATATAATGTACAGTTCTCTGCGTTGGGTAAGTTCTACTGTTGACGTGCCCAAAAAATTGAAAAAAAAAAAAATTTTTTTTACTTCGTCAGAAACTCTAATAACAACATTTTTTGCGTTTTATTTATTTTTTTCATTCCAATTATTGAAATTACTTGAAAAACATCGTCATTATAATAAACGTGACTAATTTGAAGAGGAATTTTTCAAAGTCCAACAGCAACCATTTAGGCTTCTGGAGAAGTTATTTATACCTTAAAATTCAATTTTAGGAGTATTTTTAACAACATACGCCAAGTTTTACCGTTTCATCTTGTAGAATGGGGAAAAAAATCATGACTGTATCTTCTAAATTTTTTTTTATACCGTGCGACACATCTAAAAATGTAATAACCCCTTATTACTACCAATTTTTCGCCATTTTTTAATCAATTGTCCTTATTTTCACTGCTTTCTACAACTAAAAATCTATTGTTAAAGATTATGAAATATAACAAATATACTCGATAGATATAATAATATTTAAAATATACATTTTTTTGATATGGTGCTTTTAAATCTATGCGCATTTATTAATCCCTTAAAAGCCATGAACTGACCCCATATAACAGGGTTTTCACCTTGTTTATTCCTTGCTTACTCCTCTTTTTCTGCTGTACACAGAGTTAAATAGTAAATCTAGTAATTTTTCTCGTCCTAATATCCAAATTTTGAAAAAAATCTTGTAATCGTATACGTTACTGTTGATTATTTATTCAAATCCGAAGCAGTATTTAATTTTTAAATTCTTTCGATTTGCAAATTCACTTTTTTTGAATTAAAGAAAAATGAAATTAGGTTCAGGAACTTTTGTTAAAAAAAAAGAAACAACTGTTTTCCTAATTTTAACATTTACTTTTTGTATGTACTTATAATTGTAATTTTAATAATCAATAATAAAATTACCGCTGTAATAATCATTCGACGTCATGTCATTATTGTTAATTCTATTCGATTTTTATTCCTTTTTTCTTACATAAACGCGACCACTTCGAAACTACACCTAATTATAATTTAGCTTTTTTATTATTTTTCCTGCAACTCCGAACCTTAATGTTCTTGTCACACTAAATATCAATAAGGCTTTTATATACTGACTGATAAGGCGGGTGGGATTTATACAGCACTGGACATCCAATAAAATAACTTGCAAATATTAATCGGAGTGGTCGTTTCGCGTATATTTACATCAAACATTTTTAGCGGTATTTTTTCACTTCTGATTTTCATATAAACCTTTTTGTTGTATTTCGGAAAGAAAAAAAAACCTTAACAGTGGAATCAAATAGAAAAAAAAATGATGCGTTTAGTCTGCTTAAAATTCGATAATGATGACGCGCTGTTGCCAACACGAAATCATTCGTATGTTTGTCTGACCTTTTTTTTATTACCTGAGTAACCCGACCCTAAATTTAGGCGAAATGGGAATTAGGCGAATTGGGAATTAGGCGAAATGGTACCAGACCGCTGTTGATTGAGGTTCCAAGTTCTTCCAAAGGTGGTCATCGTGCATATCAGGTATTTCATTGTTTTTTTCAATTTTTTATTTCCGTCGATTAATTAAATTTATTTATTTTATTCAAAACAATAAACAATTTTATATAATAAAAATGTCTCGCAGTTTAATCATCAAAAGCGACTTCGAAAACGATTCGAATATTAATGAAAAAAACTGACTAATTAACTGCACCAATATCGTCGAATACTTCGGTCAGTCACAGTACCTCAGGGGCTTGATTAAGCTAGTTCCATCATCTGTTTTAGGATCGTGAAAAAGCTGGTGCACTTATCTTAGACCTAGCACAACCATTATGAAAGCTAGCGCTTCCATAGAAACAGTGTTACACTAAAAATGAACGGTGGCAGGACAACTTAACGCTATTTCCTACCTAATTCGCTAGATATGTAGATGCTGCGTTATCTGTTTTAACATTTCACTAATGTAGAAGGGAATAGCGGTAAGTTGTCCCCCCGCCATTCTTTTTTTGGTATAACCTGTTTCTATGGATGTGCTAGCTTTTGTAATGGTTGCGCTAGGTTGTCCTAAGCTTTTTAACGATTTTAAAACAAACGGGGAGTTAACGGAGTCGACGAATCATACGAGAAAAGAACACACTGGTATTTTCATCAATTCCATTGAACAATTATGAAAAATTTAATTCACCGGTATCCGGTATTTAAGGTGCAAAAAAAGTAAAAAAAAATAGGATGTGTCTGGGCAAAGTCGGATAAATCTCTGGCGATATGATTTAATAACTCCAAAAGGCGTCATATAACACATAAACGTTATAATTCCCTGGATACAATCGGATTTATCGGTGGCAACGTGATTTAATCTTATCTCGAGAAGAGTTGCGCGAGCAGCAACTATCAAAATTTCTAAAGGAGGTTTCGTTGCTCCGTTCGTTCAAAGTACCACGCCAAATTGGAGTTGAATACGCAGCCTAAGATTATGATCGTGTACACTAGATCTTCTTCTTCATCCGCCATCTCCATTTTGAAGGCTGGCGATCCACAATTGGAATTTCTTTCTATCAACGGCTGATCGAAAAAGTTCTGTTGAGCAACAGTTCAACGGGTTGCTAAGATTGTCCATCCATGAAATTTAACGTCTTCCTCTCGATCTCTTCTACGCAAACTCTGTCCGGTTTGGAGTTGTCAAACGGATATAATCTGAAATTGGAACGGAAATACCCAAAAATTTTTTAATGGAGTACAGAAGAATTAGGGTACCATATGTTTTTGTGTCCGTAAAAAATGATAATGGAAGAAACTGTCGTTTAATGTGTATCGTGATTTCCAATAAACTTCACACGTCGACTAAACATTGATTTTTAAATCATACACTGAATAATAAACATTATTTATCAGTTTTACTACACATTTTATAAGTTGCACTATTGTTACCTCTAGTAGTCAATATGATGACCTTTAATTATAAGCAGTAGTGCTACTTTCGGGTGAGATGTGATAGAATGTGTGTTGTGTGTGTGTATGGATGTTCATAAATATTTTTTAAAAAACTAGTTTTAAAAATTAGAAAAAAAAAGACCCTACCTTTGTTTTATTATTTGTATTGTAAAATCTGTGAATATATATATGGTAGCGCGGTAGCCTTGGCTACTAAATCAGAGGATACTGGTTCGAGACTTGTCTCGTTCCAGATCCGAATCGCTCCCAGGTTTACCCAGCCTGAAATAATTGGTTACCAAAGAAATCGGAGAAAGTAAAGACGGCCGAGAGAAAGGAACTAGCCCTCCTACTCTCATTAGTACCTGTTGGGTTTAGTACACTGTGAACATTTTCATAATCCCTAACGCGGTATGGAACTCATTTTATTTATTATATATATATATATATATATATATATATATATATATAACTCGGCCACTTTGGCCTCGCAAGGGGCTGTGCCCCTTGACCCCTCCTGCTTTCATTCCTGTCTCTTTCTCTTCTATACTTTGTATAAAATTATCAAAATTTACAACGTAATTCTTACTGGCATCAACACACACAAAAAATAACATAACCACAAAAATCCTATTCTAACATTTACCTTCCGTTATATAAAATTAAGACATTTTTTCGTTACATTTTTCGTTACATTTTTCATTACATAAAATTGTGACATTTTTTAAATAACAATAACAAAAATCCTACAAAATATAACAAACGTTACATAAAATTGGGACATTTTTTTGGGACATTTAGCGTTACATAAAATTGGGACATTTTTCTGGGACATTTTTTCGAATGGGGGGTAGCGTAAGAATTACATTGTAATTAATATATATATATATATATATATGAGTATATTATCAAAGTTGATTTTTTAATAAGTATTGAGTCTGCTGATTTAAGTATGCATGTATCATACAGTTTTTTTTTTTAGGACATGAAGAATTAAAACCTATCATTGCACTAATATATGCAGAGGTATACACATAGATGCCTGTGTATATGCTCAATGAACAACAAAATATGTAAGAAATATTTTTAACATTTAGTGTTTTATTGCATAGCGATGAGTGAAATGCATGGTTTAATTAGCAAGTAACACATTGTGCATGATAATGATCAGTTTATTCATCACCCAAGGTTTTGTTATTTTGTAGGAACATTTAACTATTTAAGAACTCTATAATAGCTTTATTTTTAACCAATATCACCACTCAGAATTGAGACTAATCTCCAAATATTCTATTTTCTTTATTGACCAATCTGATCTTAATGCATGTTCAAAATTATCAAAGGAGACTAATAATCCTATTACAATTCTCCTTATATCACATGGCGATTTTATCACTTTGCATAAGTAATTGTGCACTAGTTGAGAAGTAAAACGGCATAACATCTACATTTTCAGATTTCAGTTTCGTTTTGAATAAACAATGCAATGATAAAGTTACTTTTAATCTGATACAGATGCTTCTCCCAATTGTCCTGATCGCTATGGAAGTATCATCAGACAAGTATTTTACAGTATCTCTTCAACGACTTTTGTTGTTTACAATCCAATACGTTGCTGAACGCTTGTGAACATTCTGAATAGAAATATCATGTTGGACAGATGCTGTAGCCATTTTTTAAAAAATATTTATAATATCACTAAATTGAAATGAGTGAAAAATTGATCACAGGGAAAACATGTCGAATTACTTCAATGATCAGCACGCAAATTAACAAATACCCGGTTGACACATCCTTTTATACTAAATTGGCACAAAGAAATAACACGAAGTAACTAATATCATTTAAAACGAGTGCAACTTGGAAGTCGGGAAAAAAGTCCTAAACCTGTGTGGTCTGTATATGATGTTTCTAGGTACACTTCAATCTGGATGCTGGTTGTTCAAGAGTAACCTAAGTATTGCGTGCAGAGTACAGAAATTAAACTCGTTCTCGATGTCAGGGCTAAACTAACTCCGCTATTCTTCCGGTTCCCTAAAATTTCCTTCTAATTCCCCCTTTCCTTCTCACCATAATTCTAATAATACAAACACATTCTACAAGAAAGGTCCCCCAATCCCTGCCCCTTAGGCCGAGCCCTTCTGGTTATCCAAATCATTTTAAAAATTAACCAATAATTTATATCTGCAGCCCAAAATTAACCCTAATCCTCTTTTCCCCTTCCATAGTGCACCATCTATTCACATGCATGCATTTGCGGCAGCGATAAGCGCACCGTTCGTTCTCATGCACACAATAACCGAGTTCGACACTACAGAAATGCGCCTTCCATTCTCACATATGCACAAGCACGTTTTACATACACGTTATTCTATATCAATTTTTTGTTTAATTATTTTTATCATCAAACAATATATTTTTGTTTTATTTTTCCTATTTTTTCATGCATGTCAATATCATCAGAACTATTACATGTACAAAAGCGCACCCCATTTGCCGTCAGTAACCTACCATGAATTTTCAAAATTGGTCCAAATATACTTACCAAAATTGATATTACACTTCCTTTCCGCTTCACGCTGCAAGTCCCCAAAATTTTAAACCATAAGTATTCAAAACTAATTGCAAAATACTACCTTGATACCAAACAATTAATTTAACTTCTAGCAAACTTGCTGAAAAGTCTATTCAACTTTGTGCCGCGTTCACAATTAGACCGCGCACTCTTATCATGAGCAAAACTGTAAACAGCAAATTGAAAGTGAAATATAGATTTAATTTATAGCAATTTGCCATACAATAAAAAATTAATTGTTTAAAAGAATTGAAAAGTGAAATTATCGACCATAATTTAAGTCACACATGTTCAAACTGAGAAGCAAAAAAAAAACAATAATATGCATAGATAAGCGAATAATTCCGATGCAGGGGCGTTCATGTTTGCTCATTGTAATTGCACAACTGTAGCCGGCAATAAATTTTTTTTCAAATATGTAACATTAATTTGAAAATGTCATAAAGAAACAATAACTATCACAGAGTAATTTGTGGTAATATTATATGCTAAATGTGTGTACTATAATGTGGATTCATGTTTGCTAATGCTCTGTGTTCCCTTTGTCTATAATTCACGAAGAAAGTTCACGCTTATATCTCTTGGTAAGCAAAGTTACTATACTTCTCGGGGGTCTGAAATTTGTTTATGATTGCTTTTATATTTCGCTTGTTACGGTTGCAGTTATCATTTTAATTCTTGGTTTATTTTTTTGAATTATATATATATAGCCCTTCATATAGCGGGGAATTGCGTATATATCGCTATTAAGATAAATGAGTAATTGAAATTCGTATTCCTTAAAAATTATTTTTTGCTGAAAAGTTATTAATTGCACGTTATACTCGGATTTCTTTCACAATTATTTTTTGTTTAGTTAATAAATTTGTATATAATATCTTCAATTTATTGTTAATAACGTGACGAGTTCTACATGTCTATCCTTTTTTAAAGATATTTTGTTTAATTAATTAAAACTTTAAGAATTATTTACAAATAGATTTGAAATAAATTGATGTTTAAATTTTTTAGTTCATTTTTTTTTAAATTCTTCATATTTTCCTATGCTGCGTTAAGCTATTAAAACCATTATTGCACACAGCACAGTGTTTTGAAGTGTGCAAAACTGGTCGAGAAAATTTTTACTAGACAATTTCGAGAGTGCTTCATGAAAAGTTTTTCTTTTTACCACTTCTAGCATTGACATTACTATTAGATATATTTTTGTTTTTAGTTAGCAATGAAATAAGTAAGGTTTAATTATATGTAAAACATTGGCGTGATGTATTTAATGTTTTTGATAGTTAATTATTAGACGAGAGAAGATGTTTATTTATTTTGAGAGGGAGGGAGGCTTGTCAACGAAGGTATTAGTCCAAGAACTAGGGAAACGAAGGAAGGACAAATTAGATCTTTACGTGATGAGAGATAGCTGTACTAGACGGATCAGTAGGAAGATCCATAAGTAAAACTGAGAAGTAAAAAGAGAAACGTTCAACGGCGATGGAAGAATATTCAGATATGATCAGCACGTTAAGAAAATAAGTAGTGGAAGAGTGCAGAGGACAAAACAGAGAAAGTCGTTAGCCTAGAAAGGAGGTAGAGGTGAGATGGCTTGTAGAAGAATTTGCGAATCTGATATGACGAGGACATTCTGAAAGGTTGGAGAAGAGGAGATAAAGAGAATGGCGTGCAAAATAGCAGTAGACTCGGCGTAGAAAATGGAGCAGGAAGAAGGAAGTTTAAAGGATTTGGAATAATTTATAGAAAGACAAGAATGGGTCGTTTAGTGCGGTCAGTGTAAATTGTAAAGTGTCTGGGGAAACGAGGGTTTAAGGTATTTAGGAATTCCAATCTCATCATGTGTTATGGGTTAGATTCTGGTTTTTATAATTTTCTTTGTTATCGAACTATTAGCGGCCATTGCATTTTTTCAAAATTTTGGTCTTATAATAATTAGTTTAATATTAGAGTGTATTATAAAATACCATTTCTTAGTTAACACATACATCGTAATAGATAATTACCCTTCAGAACTTCTTGATTTTCAATTCAACCTTTTCGTGAATCACGTTTTTCTCTACCCTTGCCTAAACTTTAGTAAATCTTATTATATATTTTCCGTTTTGTGTTTTTACGTTGATTTATATTAAGTACAATGATATGAATGTATATTTTTTATTCGTAATTAATGTTTATGCTGACAATTGTGTTTACATCTTAAATTTATTAGATTTAAGAATACCTAAAATATTTCTTGTTATCTCTGTTGCGTTATCACAGGATTAGTGTCATATTTTTGAAAAAATTCTGTATTTGCAGTAAAAAATTAGGTGTTTTTTTTGAAACGTGGCAGTTTTCAGTTTACACGTTTGGTTGTACAATAAACTTTTGCACCAGGTCTTAAGTGCTGCCACGTGCCATACATTAGAAAAGCGTAATTCCGTAATCACCAGGACCAGGTCACAACAGTGTTATTGGGATTTATTTCACGTTTTACACATTTACAGGATCTGAAATTCCATCCGAGACTGATTTGAGCCACAATACGAATAGCTGAATTATGAAAAATAACGAAAGTGAACTTTTCCTGCAGTTATAATTTAAACATAATGGGTTAAAACCAACGATTTAACCATAACAACGTTCAGATTATTAAAATTATTTAGATTTTAATGGATTATTAATATTTATTTGCACGGTTTTTTTTTGTTTTTTTTTTTTTTTTTTTTTGTTTTTTTTTAGGAGTATTAAAATTATACAATGAAAGAAGAGAGTAGCTACAACATTTAATTAAACGGTAGTCTAAAAAAGTATGATACATTATCGTAATGGGAAGACAATGTGAATATAGTAACAGGAAATGCTTAAGAATTAAGACAAACAATATTATTCTAATATAGCATGGAAAGGTTAGAATGGTTAGTCGAATATACTACAAATCGATAATTGAAAAATCCTTTTTCTGTATTGGTTGCAGCACGAAAAAATAAAAAAATAAGAAAAATAACAAATTAGTTTATTCGATTTGTAAAACTTTTTTTCTTTTTGGTTTTGTTTTTTTGATCAATGACAAAATAATTTCAAACACTAATTACACATGTCGTGAAAAATAAAAAAAAATAAGAAGAGTTGAAAAATGAAATTTTTGCAGTTTTCCATTGGGAGAATAGTACAAATAAAACTTTTATGACTGTGGGACTTTGTGGCTTATTATATCAGCGAGTTACTGACGACTCGTTTAAAAACTAATTATAAAAAAAAAAACTAACCATTTGAAATGTTCACGTGTAGGTTACCTTGGTTTCTGATTAATGCACCAATCGAGAATATCTTTTTCCCACCTATAAATTTAAAGGTATTATTAAATATTATTTTAAAAAACGGTGTTGCCTTCTTCCCCTTATCGTTAAATATTTTGTTCGGAAAATTCTAAATTTTCTACTCAATGAAACGTTTATTAAAAATTATATAAAGAATATCGCAATGCTTTAAATGTTTCCCTTTTTTTTTTTTTTTAAATTCAAAAGTAGCTCGAGGGAAGGGGCATAATGCGATGAAACAAAAATAAATTTCTATCCGATAAATACAATGTTGTTCCAAAAAATGCTTGTCCGAACATTTAAAATCGATACCATTTTTAATTTTTGTTCTGTCGTAAATTTAAGTGTATCCTCTTGTCTTAAAAAATTAGCAGGTAATACAATTCGATTGAGGGAAACCGGTTGTGATTGCGCAATCAAGAATTCCCAGTGAATTTTCACAATTTTCCTAAATTTATTGTCCATTTATAATTAATCACTGAATAACATGACGCGTACTGGTTTATTTTAGGAATGTACATATTGCATTAATCCAGCATTAGAACACCACTGCAATAATAACGAAGCTGCGTTGAAATGGTTTCAACTGCGTTTAACGTATTCTTAGCATTCCAGCTTTACTTGTTGGTAAATAGTCGTCCGGACATTCCAACTAACAGTGAAGCATCAAAGAATGTATACGCTTCCGATGAAGCAGAAGCTGGTGTACCATTGTTCCTAACGTCGTACATCAAATCCGGTGAAATAGAAGAAGGAAGAAAAGCTAGTCGAGTAGGACGCATATTGCCGGACGATAATTTCGTTAGTTATTCCGGCTTCTTGACAGTGAACGAAGAGTTCAATTCAAATTTGTTCTTCTGGTTTTGTCAGAGTAAACGAGATCCTGAAAATGCTCCAGTGTTGCTTTGGTTAAACGGTGGCCCCGGTGTTAGCTCCTTACTTGGTTTGTTCGAAGAACTTGGACCTTACGAATTGGGAACTAACGGCGAGTTGATTCATAGAGAGATCGCTTGGACCAATGAATTCAATGTATTGTTTGTTGATCAACCGGCCGGAACTGGATTCAGTTTTACAGAAAGCGAAGCCGGTTACGCCAGAACTGAAGACGACGTTGCCAGAGATATGTATTGCGCGTTGATTCAGTTTTTCCAGCTATTTCCGGAATATTTACAGAACGCCTTTTACACTACCGGAGAATCGTACGCCGGCAAATACCTTCCAGCGATAGCGTACGAAATTCATAAAAAAAATTCGGACATTTCGATACCAGTCAAGATTAACTTGAAAGGATGTTTAATTGGAAACGGATACATCGACTCTGAAACGATGGAGTGGAGGTCTGATTGCCTGTATCAGTTAGGATTTATAGATCTGAAGACATTAAAAGCAAGTCGGAATTATGAAGACGTTCTTAAAATTTACATACGTGCCGGTGATTATGAAGGAGGTTTGGAACTACCGGGCGTCAATCTATACTCATGTCCATATGTCACTGAGTATGATTATACTAGTACGAAGGCATTGTCTCTCAGCAGTACAGCGGAAATATTCGAAAACGATTATATTCGCGAATGTATTCATGTGGGCAATTTGAAATATTCTGAAGTATCTGACGACGCGTATGATTATCTATTGCCTAGCCGACTTCGATCTATTGTTCCGTTTTTCCTGGAAGTATTAGATCATTACCCGATACTGCTCTACACCGGACAGTTAGACACTAATGTTCACTATCCATCAGTTAGAAATTTCGTTCAAAGTTTGCACTTCAGCGGTGCAGTAGATTATTACGAGTCAGATTTGATATTATGGTACGATGAAATGGGCGTACGAGCTGGACATTATAAGGTTGCTGGAAATCTTACTGATCTTCTGTTTCTGAATGCCGGTCATCTGGTACCAAAATATCATCCAAAGCGAGCGCTTCAAATGGTTCGAGAATTCGTAAACGGTGATTTATCATAATCATGTATACACAAACTGTGATCGGTTTAAATTGTCGTTTTTGAAATTTATTTTTAGCTGGTTTTAAATGCGTTAAATATAATCTTCTAAGTTTTCAATTATTTTTTAGTTTGTTCTTATAATTACCGTCGCTCAGGTACATCACAGGAATCGTATCAGACTCAAAAACATTTCGCATTACAACTATTTACACAGTTAAAAACGGTTTTTCAGATACTCCTCTTCTAATGTTATCATATTTTCATGAATGCCGGTTTACTCTTCATTCTGTGTGGTGATATACATGCGTCAAGGTGCAAATATGTTATTTGTATTTCATTAGCCTTCTACAACTTACTGTGCCGTAGAATATATGTGTCCACGCATGCTATTTATTAGGATTTTAATCAGTTTATTTGATTTCTTTAAAACTGGTTTAGTAAACTTGTGCCAAATACTGACATATTCCTCGATAGCTATTTGCATGAAATTGTACAATTGTTTTTTTTTTTTTTTTATTTGTTATATATTTGTGAATAATTAAATTGCACAAAGTCAGAACACGTCGAGTTCGTATTTTATTATTAATTAGCGCGTGTACATTTATTTATGAAGCACAGTTGTATTCACAACTTTCACCGCGATTTACGGGACATTACGATGATGGTATTAATATTTGAAAGTATTTAATTTAGCTAGAATTAATAAGCGAAGATTGTATTTAACCCTGAATATTATCATTTCATGCAAAATTACGATCGATAACGAACAGCTGTTTGCTGGTTTAAAGTTTTACCCTGCGAACGGGAATTATTCGTTTCCATTATTACACAAAGCGCTAAATTTTTTTATTGCGATTCATCCCTGTACGTCTCTATTTTTTTTTTTTTTTTATATTATTATGGGTACGCCAACAAAGAGCAACAGCCCAATCAGCCAAGGCATCTAAGTAATAGTTCAAAAGGAGAATAATATATTAGATTTCAATCTGGTGTGAAACTGAATGAATGAAAGAAGCTAGGAACAATTGACAAGGAAGGAAATGAGAGAACATACGAGTCATTATATGGAGTAGGAAGACGAAGATTCGAAAGCCGAGAATAGAAGAGAGAACGTTCTGAAGAGAGTGAGGAACATTCGAAGAAGACGTGATTGATATCACACAGAAAAAAGGAATCCTCTGAGTGAAGAGGGCACCGCGGAGAAGAGACGAGGGAAAAACAATAAAGTGACGAAGGGAGAAAGGTATGACCGAAACGAAGACGACATATAGCGGTGATCAGGGAACACGACAAAGGGAAGGAAACATGTCGAACCATCTGGTCAAAGAAGGTAAGGGCTGAACGGAAAGATAAAAGGAATTATTCGGATTGGAGAAAAGAGCAAAAATAAATATCTTTGCATAATGTAATATGGAACTGTTTGGAAATATGATTAATATTGTGAGCGGAAAATTTATGAAGAGGATATCCATTGGAAGCTTCTGAGCGAGCCAAGGAATCAGCCACCTCATTACCCTCAATTCCAGCGTGGCTAGGAATCCAAAATAAATCAATCAGTGAAATGTTCGTTTATTTCTTTCGTTAATATACGAAAATTATCAAAAGCAGGTCGCGACTGGTATCACCACTAAATAATGGACTGATGATTATACAACGAATTACACCGTAATGAAGTGGTCCTAAAAATTCATTCACTGTCAGATTTACCCTGAATGCAATGCTATATTTACTTTTTCCTGACTTAAATATAAATATGTATTTTTAGAACTAAAATTATTAAATGTATTTTTACTATCCCATTTGACGGATTTGAACCCCCTTCGATAACATATGCGAAATGAAAACTGTTTTTAGTGCATGCGAATGGCATAACAACCAAATGAAGAAACATTCGTTACACAGTATTCGTGTTATGAACTTTATGTGCCACTCTAAAATCTTATTGCAACAACGATTTCACGTGCATTAACTATTGTGAAACATGATATTTACTGTTATAGTCTCGGTGCTAGCTATTAAGAACTTGAAATTTATCAGTGTATATTTTAAAGCGGCAAAAAGCGCCGTATAACGATATTAAAGATAGTTCTTTACTGGACCAAATGCCCGATGTTATGCACTTTGTGTGCATGTGAGTGTAAGTGCATTGTACTATATATCTTACAGAGTAAATTTTAATTGTTCAACACCTTTAGCAACTCTAATTATGATCTCTTTCTTTACTTAGTGTACTCATATTTATAAAAAAAATTCTACATTACTGCAAAAAAGATAAGTAAAAAATAAAACTTATAGTATACATAAGAAACGTGTCACGGCCTATTTCGCGCCCGCTATTTGGTAAAACCGTGTGAAATTTATGTTGGAGGTTGAATAGGGAAATACGAACAGAACGCCGTTTGCCATGTTCGGATCTGGTCAGTAGAACCGGTGAACGTTTCCAATCCGGCGAGTTTCGAGATACGCGCAGTCATCAAATTTCTGACAGCTGAAGGAGTGGTAGGAGCAAAAATTGATCGCAGACTGTGCATAACATACAATGCAGGTAGCATTATGGCGCGTAAGTTTGTCCCAGAGTCGAAGGAAGTGAGTAAAGCGTAGATAAAATGAAAGGTCGACCAGGTCTGCCAAAAGCCAAAGATAAATGCCCTTCCGGAAGGTTCTCACGACCATCTCCTGGAACCGGAACGGACTCCTACTATCGCAATTTCGTACACAGAAGGATGCGATTACACTTACCGTGACACTCATGTGGCGGCACTTCATCGAGCGATTGATCGGAAGAGATATATGGCTGCAGTCTGGAGAGCAACTGATAATGCGCGGCCGTACACGTCTGTTCTCGTTCGCACGTGAATTAAAAATCAAAACTGGGACAAATTTTCACGTCCACCCTACTATTCGCTTGATGTGGCACCTTTGGATTTTCACGTTTTCCCCCCTTTGAAATGCGTGGGAAACATTTCGTAACAACGACAAGGTTACAAGTGCGGTAACAAAATTTTTCACTAAATGCATTGTCCATTTTTACCATAACGGTATCGATAAACTCGTGATCCGGTACGATAAATGGCTTAATGTTTTTCGGAAATTATGTCATAAAATAAGGGGTATTTCTTCTAGTTTCTTTGGTATTTTTTGGAACGAAGTTCTTATACGCAGTTTGTCGGTAGGAGTAAACTGGCAGAAAAGTTGAGGTAACGAAAATCGCACTAATACGTCATCCGGCAGGCGAGAGACTGCGTAAGAAGAAGAAGATTAATATACATTAGGTAAGAGTTACATAATCCGACAGAGTTGGAATTGTCAAGCGGATATATATATATATATATATATATATATATATATATATATATATATATTTATAATCGAAGTTGGAAAGGACACGTACACGAATCCAAAACTGATCTAGCAAAGATGATTTGCGTATCGCTAGTCCCCAGACGGTGTAGTAAAGTAAAATTTGTTAGAATCACAACACTACACGTAACAGCGCAATAGATAATTTTTATTTTTTCTGAAACATTAGTTGTACACATGAAGAGGATAGGTTCAACTTGTAGTTTACACGGACATCTCGGTTCCGTAGACAACTTGTTAGAAATAAACTCGCTTCGTCTATCGCGAAATTCGTTAGAAATCGCTATGGTCTGGTCTAGTTCAGTTTTTCGTTTGATTAGTGAATTAAGTTGAAATCGTACGAATATGTAGCCGACCGAAGAAGCAGCCTTCTAGTTCGTTTAGGCGGAAAATATTCGATGTGATTAACGTTCTATACGGAAAATTCTTCGAAAGGAGGAAAATTATTAAATAGAGTAATTCGACGTACAATTTTCGAAATAAATTTCCGCGTGTAACTGTGCATTTTTAGAAGGACTTTTAATGCGTTTGAATGAACTTCGTCAATCGGAGACAAGGAAACAATTCGCTTAAGGAGGGTGTAAATCAGAAATAAGTCGGACGAGCAGTGAAACTAGCCAAAATGATGGGAAAAGTTGAAGATTCGGAGGAAATCAAAACGCGTCGAAGATGGCAGAGGGACCACCACGTAAGACGAGGGGGAACTAGAAAAAGGCGCGAAAGAAAAGATTTTTAAATTCTGTCGAAGAACTTTGTCGAAAAGTTTGATCGGAAGTTTCGAAAATAAAACAGGCTTCTTCTTTCTCGAACAGAGATATTAAATAGCTCTTATGTATATATACACGCGGCAATTGAAAAGTTGTTTTATACAGAGAGATACACGAACACACAAAGGCACGCACGCGCACAAAGCACATAGGTACGTGCGCAGGCCTGCCATGTAAAAATACTACTTGATATTATTTACTTTAAACTTTTCGTTCGGAAGAAGTTTTTCGTTCCTCAAATGGTTACGCGCGCACGGTTTAATATTTTCGGCAAACAGTTTATGAAATTTTACCGTGACCGGTTATTCTATTATTTTGCTAATATCCTATTTCAGTTGTTTAGGCATTCCGGAAAATTTCGCAATTTCTTTTTCTTTTTTCCTTTTTTTTTTCGTATCCGACAAAAGGAAAAGATAAAATCGAATAAGCCACGAATGGTACGACAAATGAAAAACGGAAGAATACATGCGGCCGCCGTTTTATGGAATATCTATCAGACTCCAAATGAAAAAAAAAGTAGGTAATGAATAGCACATTTTTGTTTTGTTTTTGTTTATTTAGGGGGTGGGGGGGGTGCTATTCAACAAAGGAATTTTGTCCAGAAACGGTGAGAGCGAAGAAAAATTATCTAGTTTATAATTTGGTCAGATGTAGACGGTACGAAAAATAGCCGGACAGACCGGTGGGATAGGAAAAAGCACAGTTGGAAGATTTCAACGAATTAGGGTAAAGAAAGGGGCACTCAGAAAGAAATTAATATATAAACGACTACTTATTGAGCAATGACCGGGGAGATCAAGGAGAAATAAAACGAGGTGAAGTGAACAGGTTATATCATCAAAGCGCAGCCGAATAATGGAGAAAATAAGAGTACGAAGAAGTGTGATTAAAATGTGAGGAATTTGTACCTGAAAAGAAGATTAGGCGCTGGATAGGAACACAAACGAACGACCGAAATTTGGTGTGGGAAATTTTGAAGAAGGTAATATTTTACATTACTGCCGTCAGTTCATTTTTCTCCTTACAGTTCACATTGATATAGAAGTACTCTGGTCGTCATCACTATGCGCAACTATAAATTATATTCCTCTCATTTGTGCACTTCTTGTTCCTGACCGAAGTTCCGAAACCGTATTTTGAATTATCCACCCCTACGATCCGTCCCGGTTCTATTGTGCAATCCGACGAATGGAAGGGGCATATACCCCTTTCACGTGATCCTAGCTCCATGTTCACTGCACTGTAAATCATTCAGTTGCGTGATCCGATTAGTTTCATACCAATATAACAATGAACATTTATGGCGTGAAGCCCGGAATAAAATTTCGAAATATGGTACTGGGTGGGGGGGGGATTTCTTTCTCTACTACATCGCGGAATTTTGCTCTAGGCAGCAAGTGCCACATCTCCAATGAATTTTTTAACATCGCCGCAGAAATGTATCCAGCTTATATTCATCATCATCTCATCTACAGTCGTCACCCCAGGTGGGGTAGCGTGATTAACATTTAATCCACCAGTGATTTTGTGATTTTCCGCCATTTGTTACGATCCTCTGATTGACGTACGCATTGTGCGAATGACAATCCTGTTGTATGTAATACAACATCTGTCCATCTCTTAGGTGTGCGTCCACCGGTGGTCGTTTTACATTAATCTTTCCCATGACCAACGTGCGTTCCATTCCTTCCCGGTTTCTTATTATATGTCCGAAGAATTTCAGCACTCTCATTGTGACAATCGTTGACAGCCTTTCTGTGACACCGATTCATTTGTGCGCTTTGCGGTCCATGGAATTCTAAGGAGTCGTCTCCAGCACCATATTTCGAAGCTGTCGATTTTTCTTCTGTCCAATTCTTTTTTAATGTCCACGTCTCCGCTGCATATAACACAATGGAAAATACAAGCGTCTGGACAAGTTTAATTTTGAACTTTTTTCTAATGGAGTTGTCTTTCCAAATTTTGTTCATCCTTGATCGATGATCATTATTTTCGTCTTACTTTTGTTTATATTAAAATCCATACTGCATACTAATTTTTTCCAGCTTATTTAAAAGTTTTTCCATTTCTTTATATTGTAACAAGATACGTTATGCAAGCATTTGAAAAAAAGCTATACTGTGTTGCTGTATTTTTAGATGTTGCACAGGATTCTATCGAGTCTGGCGTGAAGGTTTAAGTTATAAATTAAGCACAATCTTACCCGAGAACTTCTGCCAACTTCTTCAGTCATACCTAAAAAATCGCACATTTCGTGTTGCGCATGAAGATGCAAAGTCTGCATTTCAGTCCATATAAGCTAGTGTACTACCACAAGGTAGTGTTCTTGGACCTGTTTTGTATACTCTCTATACTTCAGATATTCCACTCTCAGATGATATCTTCACAGCCATCTACGCTGATGATACTGTCATCATGGCAACAGGCCAAACACAAGCTGAAGCGACAATGGTTCTCCAACATCATCTTGACCGAGTTGTGCTACGGATGCAGGATTGGAAGATAAAGCTCAATAAGCAGAAGGCAGTCCACGTTACATATACACTTCGCCCTGTCGACTTACAGCATCATATTAATATTAATGGCATCCAAATACCACAGTCTAGATTAGCAAAGTATCTTGGATTGAATCTCGATTCGCGCCTCACGTGGAAAACATATACCGAGCACAAAAAGTTACAACTAAAGCGCAAGCTTAGTCAGATGTACTGGCTAATTGGCAGAAAATCGCCACTTAGTCTATACAACAAACGTCTCCTATATCAAACGATCCTGCGTCCAATTTGGACACATGGAATCCACTTATGGCGATGTACTTCTCGATCGAACAGAAGGATCATCCAACGCCGAGAGAATATAACTTTACGCGCATTAACGAACGCTTGTTGCTATCAGCGTAACGAGGATATTCATCGTGATCTCGATGTGAAGCTAGTTGACGATGTCATTCATGATTTTGCCATCGAACACGAAAAGCGGCTGCGTGATCACATAAATATAGAGGCCATTGAACTGCTTAATACCAATAACGATATTAGGCGCCTCAAGCGCAAATATCCTCTAAATTTGGTTATATAATTATTTTTTTGTATCACTTAATTAATAGTAATATTGTTGTTATACATTAGTGAGAACTAGTCATTGGACTAGTTCCACAACATGTTATGTACTAATTAGTTTATAAATATTGATTATTTAAGTAGAAACTTAAGATTTCAATAGTTTAGGTCACTCCATTAAGGGGTGGTGGTCTATTAAAAATAAAAAATTCTTTATATCAAGGTACGATAATTGAGTGTCTATTCAATAAAACTCGTCCTTTTTAAAATGACTACATTTCACATATTATTTTAAAGTTATTTTTAAAATGTTCTCTTTACGTTACCCCGCCTTTTTTTCCTGTCATATTCATTTTTGGCTGTAATTTTAGTTCGCTCATTTTCCTGTTATTCATATAGTTCGTGTTAGTTCACATACTATGAATAGCAACAAGAATGAATGAACTAAACTTACGAAATCAATTGGCGCCAGTAATTTTTAATCTTTTACGTAAAAGAGATTAGAATAAGAATTTTTGTCAGATAAGAACTAAGAAAAAATTAATCCATCTCGCATATATTCCTTCTAATCAGAGCCATTAAGCACGTTTATGTCCAGTACATATTCACCTTTTTCACCTTCGCTATTGTGCTTTTCATTTGCATCTTACTTATATCAAAACACACACACGCACACATACTTAACAAAAAAACACATCTGGTCAGCAGACAGTAATGAATTCCGAGTTCCGTTTTGTGCGCTCTTGTTTATTTATTAATTCTTTTCGAAGTTACTGTTTTATAAGAACTGTGTCGAGACTTCTCTATTAAGTATCAATGTTTTAATCGCTCCGTTGTTTCGGCCATATCATCATCATCATCATCATCATGGTGCCATGTCCGTTATCGAACGTTGGCTAACATTTAAGCAACCTTTGGTCTGTCTAGTACTTCTCGGAACAGTTCAGTGGCGGCCACCTGGTACCATTGAGTCAAATTTTGTGTCTACGTTATTCTTCTTCTTCCCGGTGGTGGTCTTTTTCCAGCGATCTTTCCTTGCATGAGAAGTTGAAGTGTGTACTATATCGCCTTGCATGGATGTGTCCAAAGTATTTTAGTTTTCTCTGTTTAATTTCTTTTATTATTTCTTTAGACTTATTTAATCGATTGAACACTTCTGAGTTTCGTATTTTGTCTGCCCATTTTATTTTAAGTATCCTTCGGTATATCCACATCTCGAAGGCCTCAAGTTTTCGTTCTGTTGCCTTCGTTAATGTTCAGCTTTCAGCACACCATATAATATGTAGTAACACCGAAAATATATAACATTTTAGCAGCCTAATTTTTAAATCTGCACTTATATTCTTGCTACACAGTATTGTTTTTACTTTAAAAAATGCATTTCTAGCTTTTCCAATTCGTATTTTTATTTCTTCACTCATGTCTAACTTATCGTTTAAATTACTGCCTAAATATTCGGTGTTTTTGATGTTTTCTATTCTTTCTCCGTAAACTGTAAGCGGTGCTGTTATTAGATTTCCACTTTTCCTGCTTATCACCATGTACTTTGTTTTGGCGATGTTCAGGTGTAATCCGTAGTTATCACATATTTCAGCGAGGACATTTATAAATCTTTGCATTTCCTTTAGATTCCACACAGAAATTCATTGTATAATGGTCCCAGTTGCTTGAAATCAGTTCATCGCAGACCACTTTTCCTTGGATCGACCGTCAACATTTGAGCGGTGAGATATGTAAAAATCTACGGATTACCTACGTAGTGCTAAATTCTCCACGGAGTCTTGGAGAAATCCGGTACCGTCGTTTTCTAGCGGATCTGCAACGGCAATAAAGGATTGGATCAAATAGAAACGTGACTTAAAATTATATTTTAAGACTAAAACTAAAAAAGAAAGTGTAGACATGAACTTTGTTTATGTTTTTGTTTTCTTTTTACAGACCCGCGCAGTTACTTGAGTAACCCGAATCGGGTACAGAGTTAAGCTATTGAATTAAAGCCTGTGTAAGATTTCAGCAAACAATATGAACGACACTTACAGCGTCGAATGAAATGAAATCTAAGTGAGTCATTTTAATAGTTCATTACGAAACTCTTTGGAATCAAGCTAATAAATGATGGCTAGTTCCTGTTACTTTTATTTTTCACTAGTGCATTTTGGATTAGATAATATAAGGCCGTTATTCCGAAGAATTATACAATCAAGAGTTTCTAAAATAAAGTAGGCAAGCAATTGTAAGGAGTAGAGAAATTCGCGAATTCATAAGAACCGGTAAAAATTCAATATTCTCCGCCAATGCTAAATTATTTAGCTGCTTTTAATCGGAAGCACTCAAGTCTAATAATGGTCGACTTGTTACCACTGTTAAAAGATGCCTGCTATTTCAATACGGTTCATTTTAAGATGACATACAATCAGATAAAGGTACACACACACCTAGATGATTTATGAGAAATTTGTACTTTTTAATTTTATTTTTTTGTCCAAACCCGGAAACTGTAGCTCCCTCACCGCTTTCCACTGCCGCTGTACATAACAAGAAATCCAAAAATAAGCATTCAAATTAACTAAAAATTTACATATTCGGTGGCGTAAAATTCACCTTAGTCCTCAAAATTGCTTAGACTGCTTTCGGCAGGTAAAATCATGCGCCCTGGAAAAGGGCCCCACTTTTGCCTCTTACGCCATAGTTGCTCGGTAATCAAACGTGCGTTTATAAAATTTTATTCAACAAATTTTTAGGTCCAAAGCCTGAGATTAATCTTAGCTCCGTTTTCCCTTCTCCAGACCTAATTTTAAGATTTCTGAACGCAAGTATTCAAAATTCGTTCACGTATAATTTACCGATTACAAAAGTTACCCTCCTTTCCCCTCTCAGTTGAAAATTTCAAATTTTTCACAATTCCGGGTCTACCGAATTTCTCCCTTCCAGCCACCGCCGCGATTTCTCATTCGGAGCGTAAGTATTCAAAACTAATCCGAGTATATTTTTATTTTTCCGGTTTCTCAAAATTCCCGATTTTTTCTTAAAACGTTTTTCCGGAAACGACGCGGAGTCACACACACCACGAAAGCGGTGCGCTTCCGCCCGTTTCCGCACATGTAGGCGCTACCGCCACCCCCACGAAAGCGTACCATTCGTTTCCACACATGCACACGCACGCGTATGCAATGTCGTATCGTGAATTTTTAAAATTATTCCAAGTATTACTATTCACATTTTCAAAAACTTGCCCCTCTCACCCCTCAGTGTCCAAATTCCCGATCTTTCACATTATTTTTTCCCAGTTCGCCTCCTCTGCACACGCGAAAACACACAGTCCGTTTCACACAAGTGGTACATCTTCGAAAATTCATTTTAAAAATTCGGTGCGTGAGCATTCGAATCCGAGTATATTTTTATTTTTCTCTGTTCCAAAAATTAGTTCTCACATTACCTTAAATATTTAATCTTTCGTAACTTTTTTCTGAGTTTATCAAAGCTTCAACGGTTGCAGAAGCGTACCAACTGTACATACGGACGCGCGCTGTCACACCACACCGACGCCATTGTCCCCACCGCAGACACTGCGAACATTAAACCTAGTCTCTTACGGTTGTTCGTATATTTTCCGCACACACACACACACACACACACACTTATATATGCATTATCACAAACGTACGGCGCAGTTATTTGTCCAATTGTTATTACGTATATAATTGTATAAATTCATTGTTATTTTCTTATCACAAACTTGTTTTTCCAGAAAACACAGCGAAATGCTTATCACTCCATACTTATCCGCTGAAACGTATCCAAAATTCCAATCACGCGTAAGTATTATGGAATTAGCGTAAATATATTGTTTAAAGTTAAGACAGGTAATATACTCGTGTTAACAATTTGACTTTTATGGTGATTACTGAAAGGGCCTTTAAATTTTCTTTTTAGCGACCAATACTTACTCTATGTCTTAGTAATTCTCGCGTTTACTTATTTTTCCATCCTATTCTCAAATGATAATTGTTGACTTAAGTATGTCGCTTCGCTCACTATTTCTATTAGATTATTATTTATCTATATTCCTCTCTGGGTTATAGTCTTGGTTAATATTCTAGTTTTTAGGGTGTTAATAGATAGTCCAACTTTTGATCCCTTCGTGTCTAGCTCTATCAACATATTCCTCAGTTCTTCTAAGGAAGAAGAAAGAATCTGCAAATCTTAAATTTGATAATTTCTTGTCATTTATATTTATTCCCTTATTTTCCCGGTCCATTTCCTTAAAAATTTTCTCTAATGTACAATTAAATAAGATTGGAGAAAGTGAGTGTCAAGGGCGTCGCCAGCCGATGAGCCAAGGGGGGGGGGGGGGGGGGGAGATGATAGAAAGAGGATATAAGTTATATAGGAAAAATAAAATTTATAAGTTGTAAAGGCTTAATATTTTATTAAACAAGAATAAAATCTTAATTAAAACATAATTTTCGCGGGTTTCTGGCAAATTGTTCATGATTACGCGCTTATAAATACTCATCATGCCCAGTTGATTAAAAAGTTTGAAGGCTCCAGGGGGGCAGCTGCCCCCCTGCCCGCCTGCCCACCACTGGCGACGCCCATGGTGGGTGTCCTTGCCTAACCCCTTTGTTAATTGAAAAATATTCCCCTTTTATATCCGTTATTATACGTCCTTTATTATTGTTTAAATTTTTTTAAATTTGAGTTATAAATGTTCATATCCATTTTGTTTTTGTCACTTTATTAAATATATAAGATAAAAAGCACGTATTATAGAAAAATTATAGTTTAAAACCATAAAATATAGCCGACATGTTTCGGAGTTACATAAATCATGGTAATAATAAACAAAGTTAAAAGTTAAATAAACGATATCATATGTGTCATTCTTATAAACTCTATTCAATATATCATCGATATGTTTTGATTGATTGTTAATTTTAAATAGCTGGTTATTATTTATGATAAGGGGTATTATTAATTAAATTATCCTTAACTTTATTAATATACAATACGTTTCGGCGCTATTAAGTAAATTATAATTATTGATATATTTCATTATTTCTAAGCCGTCTTGTATGTTTAATTTTAAAATCTGTGTTTATTAATAATAATATGTTCCTTTTACAGACGATTTATTAATATGTCCGTGTTTAATAGCAGCAATGTATTCGTTGTAACGGATGCGGAAAGTGTGACGCGTTTGTTTTTTCACATACGTTAATCCGACAAACAAACAGTCTTACCAACCTACTCTCCGTAAATCAGTTAAAATATCGTACAGAACAAATAACAACTGTATAAGTATCAATTAATTAATACTAATAAATTCATAGATAAATATAATAAATCCGCTATATTATATAAAATTAAATGTAACGCGTGCAACGAAATATACGATATAAGAAAAACGCGTCGCACCATCCGTTATATAACGAACATATTGCTGCTTTTAAACACGGACATATTAATAAATCATCTGTAAAAGGAACATATTATTATTAATAAACATAGATTAAAACTAAAACATACAAGACGACTTCGAAATAATAAAATATATCAATAATTAAAATTTACTTAATAGCGCCGAAACGTATTGTATTAATAATAAATTTAAGGATAATTTAATTAATAATAATCTTATCATAAATAATAACCCGCTATTTAAAACTAACAATCATAACATATCGATATATTATATTAGTTTATAAGATTGACAAATATGACATCGTTTATTTAACTTTTAACTTTATTTATTAATGCCATGATTTATGTAACTCCGAAACATGTCGGCTTTATTTTAATATTTTTAACTATAATTTTTCTCTAATACGTGTTTTGATAAATTTTTAATAGGGTAAATTTTTTTATTTTTTCGTGCATTAAGTCACTGAAGCCGCTATATACACGAAAATTCATGCCGTACACCACTAGTAACCCTATCACGAATTTTCAAAATTACTACAAGTATACTACCCCGTTACAATCGTTTCTTTTGTCTATCTGTTCAATCTTCTTTCTATTCCCCGGTTCCTCGAGTTTCTCTTGTTTCTCGGATTTAATGTTTTTTCTATTATTCGTTTTAACCGATTTTTTCTACCTTTCTTTTATTTTCGCTTTCCCCTTTCCCCTTGTTTCCCCTCCGCAACTTTGTCTTTTTAATATAAATGTATACTATTCTAATGATAATACCATTAATCTGTAAATTTATTAAATTCCTTAAATGTTCAAGTTCATCTACACTACTATTAAATACTAGTTGAATCCGGCCACGCTTCGCTGTGGCTTAGAATGATATTAATGATTGGGGAAGTAGATAAAAGTATTGTAGTAAACATAGATTCACTGAAAAAAGACATCATTCAATTTAATACCATACTTTGCGTTGCTATGGCTATGCTGTGGAATGCAATCAAGTGAAATAAAATAATCTTTATTATTATTATTATTATTATTATTATTATTATTATTATTATTATTATTATTATTATTATTATTATTATTATTATTATTATTATTATTATTATTACACGTTTTGACTACAACATGCAACACTGCGTGAAATGTAGATATTTTAATTTAGAAGTTACTAACATATATCAAAATTATTATATACAAAAAAAAAAGAAAAAAAAAAAAGAAAATGAAATTAAACAGCCGGACGGAAAGGAATAGTAATACTGAAATTATACACAAAATAACAAAGTGAAATTAAATAATCGTGTAAAAGTAATATAAAATAACCCAATAAAAAGTAAAAATTGCCGTTATGTAAATGCAAATAATACTTCTATTGTAGGTACTATAAAAATAATGTGCATGCCCATGAAAACAATCCTATTCATAAAAATGAAGCCGAGCAAATAATATAGATATAATTACATTCGTAGAAATTGTAAGGAGAAAAATATAAACAAAGAATAGTGAAATGGAAATAAAAGGAAAAAAGAAAAAATGTTCTCCTGAAAATTTAGACTATAAATTGAACGATTTGCGAAATAATCAGGTTTCATTTGATGGAGCACTGTCCGGTGATTTTAATCAAACGCTTCCAGAGATATCTCGCTGATGAATTGCATGCTTGCATAATTAGATATTGCATACGAATATGTCTTCGCCGTTGATCTACTGCTTCTTGGCGTTAGTGAGACGAACGTGCTGCTCTTCTTCTTCTCGCTTTTACCCTTAAGACTTCAAGTTTTTCTGCCCACTGATCTGTTAATTATTCTGCTCGCCATTGAGAAATTCTGATACTAACATGTTCATTATTGTCTGAACGTTCTTGATCAGTGCGGATTGATCTTCTCTGACGTTCTATGATTGTGTGTCGAGAACGGCGCTTTATGTTTGCACGTTGCCAAAGCATTACAGGTGATTAGTGAATGTGAATTGTACTACGGATGGCGGAGACACAGATGATGAGTAACTACATAAAAATGAAAGAAATGAATTGAGTACTCACACTTTGTTTTTCGAGAACAGACAATTAGATAATTTTCAAAACATTCAATATGAAATCAACATATCAAATCAATTCTAATCTGTTTTTATCTTTTTTTCCTCTTTATTATGGTTTTTTATTTATTTTTTTTTTAAATAAAATTACTAATTAAAGCAGTTGTGCCAACCTAAATGATCTTGCGGGCCACTTTGAAAGTGTATCATAACTCCGTGGGTCGCATATAAAATCATATATCCCCATATTAGATTTAGAACCACCATAGACACACTTAAGAGTGAAACATAAAACTTATTATATTAAATGTTCCAACATGCGTGTGCATTATGAGTTCGCAAAGCATAATTTTTTACTACTTTGGCCATCTCGCGGGCCGCAAAAATGTTCAAAACGGGGCCGTATGCAGCCCGTGGGTTGGCCACCCCTGAATTAAAGGAGTAATATACGGTTACACTTTCCTTTTTAGCAAATACCTCCAAAATGCAGATGAAGTGTTTGATATAAATAAATCATCCATCTTTGTATCTGCATGTATCTATTTAAATGATATTTGTGCGAATATATACTTTGCCTATAGATTATAATTAACTAAAGGGATATACATTAGATAAAGCAACATAATACAGGGTGCGGCAGCATAAATTCCTTTTTTAAAATGCGCCACTTTTTTTCTATTAAATTTTTTAAAGAAATAATAACAGAAAATCAAAATAAAACTGCAATGGAAGAAGCATAGCCAATGGGATCTAGAGTATGTATTTCGATTTTCTGTTATTATTTCTTTAAAAAATTTAGTAGAAAAAAAGTGGCGCATTTTAAAAAAGGAAGTTCGCTACCGCACCCTATATATAGCCGAAAATATAAACATGTAATTTCTTTATTAAATTTCAATGTGATTGCTTGAGTGTTTTTAAAATAAGCAAAAATCAATAAAACAGATCATAATGGAATTAATTTTAGAATTCAGTTTCATAAGTTGTATATACATATACTTGTATATAAATAAGTACACAACCAGTTTTCTTTTATTTAAATGTAAATAGTAAAATAAATATATAGCATCAATAATAAATCAAATGAATAAAATATACCATATTAGAAACAGGTTAATAAAGGCTATAGCCGTATTACTATAGTAAAATCTCCTTTTAAAAATGCATGTACTATAAACCAATCGATGGGGGTTGAAAAAAAACTCCTAAATAAAAACATTATTTATGTGCATCAACCAGGGCAGCAGTGCCGGTATTTCGCTGCAGCAGTCAGGCTAATTTTGATATACTCAAGCAATGTTTTTGATCATGTTCTTTTCTTAATATAAATTAAATATGCATGTTTAAAATTCCTCAGTAGCATAGCGTCAATTGTGAAGCAGGGGATGCCTCTTTTTTTTTAAACAATAAAGATATTTCAGTATCGCATCATCTCGAGATATTTGGTAATGTAATAGAAACCGTTACAAAATAAAATTGATACTTATAAGTAGAAATGAATGTGTAATTAAAAATAACCTCTCGTAAAAAGCAAATTAAATGAACTTACATTTCTGGTATTGAAAACGATGTTCATTCAATAATAAATTATAAATTAACAAAATTATCAAAACAAAATATTACTAGTAGAATGACACTTTTATTGACTTTTTAGTTTTGCAGAAATTAAATAGGTCATATGCTGATCAGTGTAAAGAAATAATACTGCAGTAAAAGTAATATTATTTTTTTTAATTGCAGGAGATAAAATATGGCTGGAAATAAAACTAAATATTGAGAGACAGAAACGAAGTATGAAATTGAATTTTATGTTGCGTTTTTAAATTATGGCCGTTGGCTAAATACAGGGTGCGGCAGCATAACTTCCTTTTTTAAAATGCGCCACCTTTTTTCTATTAAATTTTTTAAAGAAATAATAACAGAAAATCGAAATACATACTCTAGATCCCATTGGCTATGCTTCTTCCGTTGCAGTTTTATTTTGATTTTCTGTTATTATTTCTTTAAAAAATTTAGTAGAAAAAAAGTGGCGCATTTTAAAAAAGGAAGTTATGCTGCCGCACCCTGTATTATGTTACTTTATCTAATGTGTATCCCTTTAGTTAATTATAATCTATAGGCAGAGTATATATTCGCACAAATATCATTTAAATAGACACATGCAGATACAAAGATGGATGATTTATTTACATCGAACACTTCATCTGCATTTTGAAGGTATTTGGTAAAAATGTTTTTAAGGGCCAATTTTGAGGTTATGAGATTTGAAAAATATTATAGTTATTTCTTACATGGAAACCCACCATTGTGAATTTTTTCAGAATTTTCAGATCAAAAGCGCTTCAGAAATTTTTTTTTAAAAAAAATGTTTTTTGACTTTACTACGCATGCACAGGGGATAGAGAGCTGAAAATTTGCCTGTAGAAGTTTTTTTCAGCCCCTATCAAATGTTGTAAATTTTACTATAGTAATCCGGCTATAACCTTTGTATGAAAAAAATAAATCCCAGAGAAAATTTAACAGAGAGAAATAAGTAATTGAAATTATGTGATCTGAACGATTGAAATAAAAAAACAAAATTAAAATAGAATTAAAAAAATAAAATTGTGATATAAAATGAATAAGCCTAATTGAAATTATCAGAGAATGTGTGAAATGAAAACGATATATAATCAAATGCCTTCTCATCAAATCAATTCTAACCTTTTTTCATCTCCTTTTTCTCTTTATTATAGTTTCTTTTTTTTCTTTTTATCACTAATTAAAAGGTTAATATACGGTCACACTTTCATTTTTACCAAGTGTCTTGAAAATGCCGATGTAGTGTTCGATATAAATACATCATTTACCTTTGAATCTGCATGTATCTATTTAAATGATATTTATGCGGATGTATAATCTGCCTATAGATCATAATTAACTGAAGGTATACATATTAGATAAAGTAACATAATATATAGCTGAAAATATAAACGTGTAATTTCTTTTTTATATTTCAATGTGATTTCTTGAGTGTTTTTAAAATAAGCAAAAGTCAAAAAAGAGATAATAATAAAATTAATTTTAGAATTCAGTTTCATAAATTGTATATGTAAACATACATATATGTATACAGAAATAGTATACAACCAGTTTTCTTTTATTTAAATGTACATAGTAGAATAAATATGTAGTATCAATAATTAAATGAATAAAAAAACACCTGAAAAATCAGGTTAATAAATTTGTATGAAAAAAATAAATCACGAACGGAGAGAACAAAGTGATTGAAAAATACATGATCAGAACGATTGAAATGATCAAATAAAATTGTGATGTAAAATAAATAAACTTATTTAAATTATCGACGAATGTATGGAATGAAAACGACATCATGAAGTGAATGAAATTTAAAAATTCAATAAAAATATCGAAATCTAAAATGAAATACTTTAGAAAATAAATGTTTCGGAGGGAAAAAGAAATAAATAGTTGATTAGAAATTTGATGCGAAAAAAAAAATGTATTAAATTGATTTCCATTAGACTTAAAATACATATTTGCTTTACACATAAGTAAATAAAATAATTTCATGTACTTACTGAACAGTAAAAAATATCTGGAAAATGTAAAATTGGTGTATGGCCTTTCTTGTATATAACTGAGCTGCTGCCGGTGCGATAGCTATAGATATTGTAAAGTAAAATAAAAAATAGAAGAAATAAATATGTATACATATCGCTTAAATAATAATGTTGTAAAAAGTTTAATTTATTATTCCGCAGATGGCGTGAAAAATTTTTTTCTTCCTTTCTTTCTTTTTCTAAATATCTAGAAGTATCCATTACTGATTTCATAAGAATATTACATTAAAACCTTTTTTTTAAAATAAAAATGTATGATGTATGAAAGTAAATGTGAAGGAACTAAATTTCATCGACATGTGTTAAAAAGATAAAATGTAAAGTACTTTTTATTAAATCTTTCCTTCGCTAATAGAAAAAAAAAATATTCATTTTAGACGTATATGTTGTGAGAAAATGTAGTGAAAAACTATTATTTAATTTCTGTATATTATTGATTGCCATCGTATACATAAAAAATTAGTAATGTATTAAAATTGTTATTGTACATATTTTGTAAAATTCAGTAATGTTTACTTGAGCATATATTTCAAGCGGATAATTAGATTTGGACTGAAAAGTTTATTACCAAATCATGGGCGTCGCCAGCGGGCGGCAGGGAGGGGCAGCTGCCCCCCCCCTGAAGCATTGAAATTTTTTAATCAACTGGCCATAATGAGCATTCATAGGCGCGTAATCATGAACAATTTGCCAGAAACCCACGAAAATTCTGTTTTAATTAAGATTTTATTCTTGTTTAATAAAATATTAAGCCTTTACAACCTATAAATTTTATTTTTTCTATAACTCATATCCATTTTCTATCATCTTGCCCCCCCCCTTGGTCGATCGGCTGGCGACGCCCTTGTACCAAATACAAATAATGTTGCATAAAACGTAAAATGTAACAAATAAAATAGACAATGTATGGTAGTACTTACTGCAATAAATGTAAACGATGGATGATGCAATAATCAGATCGCATGAGTGAAATTTTAAATGGCAACGCAAAAATGACAACTGCTTCGGAAAAAAACAATATGCACAGCGCAGATCACAATTTCAAATGCCATGCAGTTCAGCATTCTCCAGCACTCTACCCATCGAAATCACGAACAGTGTCATAAAAAACGTTTTTGTTTTTCTAGCCGCTCGACGATGATGATCGGTTCCTTTCCAGGAAACTGTTGTTACACACTTTCTCTCTCTCTCATCGATATATATTCTCCGTCACTCGTATCATCACTGATTGTAGACTGTCGCCGCGTATTTAATTTACACACACTTATGCAATTACAGAGCTTCCCGCATATATAGCCACAATATGGTTTTCTGAAATTCCTCACTATAACGCTGAAAGCAAATCATAGATCGCGCCCCTTACAAAAGCTTAAAATTTCCTGTCCCCGGGGAAACTTAGCGATAAAAAAATTATACAACCCATCTTGTATAGAAATGCAACATTGTGTAAAAATTTCAAGTCAATCCGTCCACTACTTTTTGAGTTCTGCACTCACAAACATACACCATTTGATTTATATATATATATAGATAGATTGCTATTGCATCCTTGTACCTATATTGTCCTGTAAATTATATTTAGCACTATTTAAATCTGAAATTTTAAATATTTTTAGATAATACTTAAATATCCCATAGCCCGATATGAACTGTACGTTAAAATAATTTGATATGTAGAGATATTATTCTTAATTCTTTCAATTATGCTTGGAAAATACTGAAATGTTACTACTCCATTATAATTTCTTCATATTTCCTGACATTTGTTATCTTTTTAAATTGCTTTAATTTAAATAATTTATTTCCATTAGTAAAATATGTTTTTTTTTCATATATCACATAAAATGTTTTTTTAAAAAAAAAAAAAAAAAGTACCGATTTCAAGATTTATCATAAAAATTTAATAAAAATGCACTGAAAAGTAAAAAATAATTACTCCCGATAAGAAAATATATTTCAGAGTGATATACCTTATAAGGTGATATTATGGTAATTCTTACACAACACCGATACCCTAATTAGAGTCAGCGTCGAAACTCGTATTACAATATCTAGGAACAGCTTAATGAATATTTAATGCAGTTTTTAATTGCTTATTTTAATATGAATTTGATGCCGACTCCAATTAAGATATCAGTGTTGTGTAAGAATTACCGTAATATCACCTTATAAGGTATATAACTCTGAAATATATTTTCTTAATGGGAATAATTTTTTTTTTTTTTTTTATGAGTAGTTAATGCCTATATGGCTATTACTCGATTTAAAATTCTTAAATATTATTAATAATTTTCGATTTAATAATAAAATGTTTGAAGATTGTTCACATCGAGAATATCTGAGCTCAGTTGCCTGTCGTGATGGTGGTTATACTTCCGGGAGGTTAAAATAATGTGATGGACTGTTAGCGGTGCGTGGCAAATGTCACAAATGGGCGGTGGCTGGCCATTCAGCAGATATGAATGTGTAATTCGTGTATGGCTAAGGTATATTCTGTTAACAGCTGTTTCCAGCTTCGGTGAGCAGACATTAGCAAGAATTCTGCTTATGATACCACGTAGCAACCTCAATGGCCTTTGCAGTCCAATTTGTTGCAGATGTTTTTGCATATGAAATTTGGATGCCGCTGATGACCGGCAACCTTCATTGTATACTTAACAGCGAGCATTTTCCGTCGGTAGCAGAGTAGTGGGGTGCCACTAAGATACTGGAGGCTAGCCGTCGGTGATGTTGGAAAATCCTTCAATACAATCCTCAGTCCAGCATTCTGTATCGTATACAGTATATTCAGTAATCGGTTACTGGCTGACGAGAGAAAATTAACGAACTGTAATCGAGTCTCGAACGGATGAGGGCCTTATATATATATGCGAAGTAGGCTTGAACTTCTTGGGCCAAAGGTCCTGTTACTCATCATTTTCATGATGTTGAGTATTGGCTGGCATATTTGCTTAAGTGCAAAAATATGGTTACGCCAAGTCAATTTTGTGTCGAAATACAGTGCAAGAAATTTATATTCCATTGTATGCAGCAAAATCGACTTGTTAATTGTTAGGTTTAAAGTAACTTGGTTCCGTTTTTTAGTGAACACCATGTACTTGGTTTTCTGCGGTGAGAACTGTAACCCCGTTGTCATGCTCTACTGCTGATGATTATCCAGGCATTTCTGCAACAGACTTTGAGCATAAAGGAGGTCTGCCGTCCGGAAAGTAATGTTTACATCATCCGCAAACAGTCCGGTTGAAATGGGTGATAGAATGTATTCAATAACAGTATTTATTAAAACACAAAATCAGTACACACTTAATACGCTGCCTTGTGGCACACCGTTTTCTATAATAAAATCTCGTGAAAGTTTACTTCCTATTCGGACTGAGAAAGTTATTGGTAAATTGGACTAGACGGCCCTTCACTCCCATCTTTATGAGTAATCGGATAATGCTGTATCTCTACACCGTATCATACGCTTTTTGGAAATCAAAAAATACTGATACAAGGGATTGGTTATCCCCGAAAGCGCTCAGTATTTCCTGATTCGGATTGTACAGTTGAGTGAGGGTACTTCCACACTTCCGGAAACCCGTCTGATTTTCAGGGATGAGTTCCTTTTGTTCTAAGTGCCACACTAATCGACGCGCCACTAGTTTTTCCATTAGTTTGCCTGTAGCACAGATAAGCGAGATTGCCCTATAAGCCGATGGATCAGTACGTTCTTTGTTCGGTTTCAGAATGGGTATAATTACAGCCTTGCTCCATAGCCGGGGGTAACCGTTATCCGTGCAGATTTTATTAAAGATATTTAGTAGGTGATTTACTATTTCTGTAGGCAGATTTTTGAGGAATAGGGGTGAAATTCCATCCGGACCCGGTGCAGAGTTTTTAACTAATTTACTAATCGCCTCATTCAGTTCCTTTTCTGTGAATAGCGTATTGTTTTTTTACTTTTTAGGGCATTTTTATTAAATTTTTATAATAAATCTTGAAATCGATATTTTTTTTTTAAAAAAAACATTTTATTTTACAATGTTTAGCATGTACTGGAACTTTTTTCTTGCTAAAAGTCAACTTTTTTGTCATATTATTCTCCATATTTTATCATTAAAAAAAAAAAAAATCCATTTCTTTATTTTGAACTGAATTTCCACGGTAAAAACATCGAAAGCTACATTTTTACCGTAATTTGTCAAATTTGTAGCATTTTAAATCAACCGCCTCTGTCATACTAAAGAAAAAAATTTAAAGGGACCATCACATTTTTTCATGTTTTTTGTCGAATACTCAGTTTATGTTCACCGATTTTCATTGTTACATTTTAATGATTCTTTGTTCATTAGAAAGAGAACCATTTTCAACTTAGGTACCACGTGAGTAACAATGAAAATCGGTGAACATAAACTGAGTATTCGACAAAAAACATGAAAAAATGTGATGGTCCCTTTAAATTTTTTTCTTTAGTATGACAGAGGCGGTTGATTTAAAATGCTATCAATTTGACAAATTACCGTAAAAATGTAGTTTTGTTACCGAAAAAAAAAAAACAAAAAATCACGACGAATGTATAATCTCCTTCTTTTTGGAAGTTGGTAATTAATAAAACCGAATGATACGTTAATTTTATTTTTAATTACGAATAGACACTTATATTCTTATCTCCATTTCTAATGGCCTGATGACATGACTGATGATGAGTAATAACTGTTTTATACGATTTAATTAATTTTATTGACGGACGTTCTTTGATAACTTTTTAAAATTTTGTGAAATATTTTAATTCTAAGCACGTCAATATAAATAATACCAGCATTTAATATTACTAATTCCCTTCTTATAATTTAATCTACGATTGTTGTCGCAAAGATTATTAAAAAACATATAAATTTCGTTAATTTTTTTTTAATATAATTGAAGCAGTTACAGAATTTCAATTTATCATAGCACTCCCACGTAGTATTTAATCGGTTCTGCACACATTTAATATTCAGTCCGTATTGATTTAAATTGAAAGGGCTATCTATATTTGTTGAGTACTCTGTGTATAATTTGATTTTTATAAAAAAAAAAAAACATTCAAAAAATTTACTATATCTGCGGTGAAGTCTTATTGAGCTGATACGAAATTTTTTATTTACTGTGTAATCAGAGCAATCACATATACCTATGCATTCTTTTGTTGTAGTAAAATGCTTCATCACATTCCGATTTTAAAAAAACTTCAGCTAAAATCCTTCAACTGATAATTTTCTTGTCTAGATATGCGAAATCTCGAAAAAGTCATCTTGGATGATTTTCTACTTTTCTTTCTCTATAACTTCTACCGCATATTTTTGAAAAAGATTGAAATTTTTGAACTTCCATCCGTTGAATATGTCCTTTTAATTTCAGCAGCACTCTAGCTGATGATAACATGTTAACGTATGGAAATTGACATAAACAAAGGTGTCTAGTAGGGATGCACCTCGTATTACTATTTAATATTCAGACGGACACGTTTCAAAAACTGCGGTACTACGGTTAATAGACATACTAATTTTGGTGAATTATGTTCGATTTCGTTTCCGCAAAATTCTTCCTTTGGACTTTTAGCTGGCAAAATCAATGAGTGAAAAAAAGTTTGCCCCTACTCTTAGTCACAGTAGTATCAATCGTATATATTTAATTTTATTTATGTCCTTAAACATTTGTCTGAACTATAGTTCTTTTAAACTCTCTTTGATTCTCAGGTGCAACTCCCTTCTCTTATCATTCCCACTTCTAAAAAAATGTTCCTCCTTGTGTCATCCTATTTCCTTCTTTCCTCAACCTACTTCTAAAAGAAATATTTTCTATCATGTTCCTCAAAGTTTCTCTCTCCGATCTCCTCTTTTCGGAAAGCTGTTCTTCCATTTTATTATTTTCTGATCACGCTTTTTCTCATCTCATGATTTTACAGTAGCCAACGCAGCATTTAATTATCTCTCTTTGCGTTGCACCTGTTTGCAAATTAACCGTATATATCTAATACTCAAAAGTTGCTTATACCGGAGATAAAAGTACCAGAGAGAAAAGAACTGACCACAGTGTATTCTCTTCTGAACACACTTAAGAGTAGAGGGAAAAAGCCGATTCAAACTCAAAGGATGCCGCCACCGTTAATTAAGGCCTTCGAGGGCCGTTTCCGGAGCGTCTCGGACCGCGGAACCGCATTCCATTTGATTGTCGATCCCTTAATTACCGCACACACATGCACATGTACGTGTATATACGTCTGCACACACATGTAAAAATCACCATTATCATCACTATCGCGGTAAATTCGTACGCGTGCCATCGCAAGTGACCTTGTACCTGTCAATCATTTGACCGATGCATGCCTTTACTTGTATGTAAATTACCGTTATTCGGTAGCGACTGGTTTTGGAGGATTACGCGCACACACACAATGATGTATATACAGTTAGGAGCATCTGTACACATATGTAAAATTATTTATTATCATTATTGATTTTCGTTGTTATCAATGTTATCAGTGATCAGTCTGCAGGAATCGCGGTAAAATACAGGTTTTCGCCGTTCCGGTATTTTTAGGAATCGCGAAGATTTTCATTCGGTCAGTTGTGTAAAACTTTTCTTTGTCCGATACATTATGTATGGGGGGGTAAGTCTATCTCACACATCGCAAAAGCGAAAATGCTTCTCTCATAGCGCTACACGTAAATGCTAACACAACTGTTGAAACTGGATCTTAACATTCTTATAATTTCTATTCCAGTCTATGTCATATTGCAGAGCCACACCCTACATGTACACACTAACACAAAAACACACACATACTCAAAGCCCATGACTACTTTATTCAATACGCATATGTAACCAACTATTCCTGACAGAATGACATTTTTCTGACGTAATATTTCCACTGCCACAACTGATTTAAACCAAGTAAAAGCGCATGCATCGTTCTCGCACACATGTCGATCGTTAGCGATATCGTAATTTTTTTTTAAAATTAACCAAAGTATAATATTTAAAGCATAAAACTAACCTGAGCTCCCCATTCCCCGCTTTATACAATTCAAATTTATTTTTTAATTTTTTTATTTTTTCCATGCCTAAGCATTATAAAAATTGGTCTAAGTATATTTCTCATTTTCTACGGTTCCAAAAATTTTTTTCTTTATTCTCCGATCGTAACAAAAGCGTACTGACTAGTGATGGGAAACTTCGAAATGTTTCATTCGAATTATTCGATTGTTCGATAACTTCGAATGCATTCGATTGTTCCACAGTTGCATTCGAAATGTTATTTCATTCGTATAATTCATTCATATTCACATCAATCATTCGAATTAAAATCATTCGAATCAAAATCATTCGAATTAAAATCATTCGAATCAAAAATCATTCGAATCAAAATCATTCGAATCAAAATCATTCAAATTAAAATCATTTGAATCAAAATCATTCGATTGTTTTTTGTTTTTTTTTTGACGATTGTTGATTGTTTCGATTGTAAAAACATTTCGAAATCGCACATCACTAGCACTGACAGATCACACGCTTATATCCACCATAGCGTTAGCCACCGCGAAAGCGAACCATTCGATCCCGTGCACACTCTACTCTCAATAGTTTCCCTATCGTTCATAATAATTTTTCCAAGCCTAAGTATTATAGAATTAGTCTAAGTATATTTATTATTTTTTCTCACTTACGATTACTTTTCCATCCGCAAGTATTTATGTATGTTTTCCCTGGTTCTAAAAATAAATCTATCGATGTCTCGCCTCTCAATGAATGCGCACGCATCATTCTCGCGCATGTGTCATTCGTTCGTGTTACCACTTTTTTTTTCAAAATTAGTCCAAGTATATTTTATTATTTTTCTCATTACGATTATTTTCAGTCCGTAAGTATTTCTGTATGTTTTCCAAGGTTTTAAAAATTAATCCGAACAGACATCCAGACTGTTGTGAAAGCATACTATCTACCCACCGCACAGATTCTACATTATACGTTACTCTATTACGAGTTCTTCAAAAAATTGATTCGAATATGTTTTTCATTTTTTTTTTTTTTCAATCCTAAAAATTCATTCTTTCTACCCCCGCCCCCTCACATCTAAAATTGCTGATCTTTCGTAATCTTTATTTATTTTATCGATTCTAAAAATTAATCAATGGTTCACTCGAAAGCATACCGTACATTCCCACACACATATCTTTTATCACGAATTTCCCTATTGATCATGAACTTTTTTCAGTGTTAGCCACAATAGCATATCACATTGGTCTCGCATACACACCACATGCAGTTCTATATGTCTAATTTTTATTAACGATCTTTATTTTTTTTGTACTGGTATTACTTTTTCCTACACAGTCATGTCATCATATACACTTAACATTGTCAAAAATAATTTTAACCTTTCGAGAAAGATAAATCTCCGATCAATAAAAAATATTTATTAACTTCACAATTATTTTTAATATTATTCGTTTCACTATAAACATAATTTTTTATTTAATAAACTCATCCGCATCATCAATCGTTTCAAGACATTATTGTTTCGAACGTCAATACCTGTTTTCCAAGAATCGATAACCTCTGCAGGTATATATCTCGTCGTCGCAACAACCTTTACCTGCATGACTCACATACCTTCAAGACCACTTGTACATTGCTCGCACGCTATTTACCATTATTCGGTACAAGAATATTTTTCACACTCCCTCACATATGCGCATACACTCAAAGTCCTCGATTACTTTGTTTGTATACAAATATATTCAGCTTTCTTCGACGGAACAACATTTTTCTGACGTAACATTTCCACTGCCACAACCGATTCAAAGGTAGCTAATGAGATAGACTATCGAACGGAATCATTCAAGCGGTCAGTATTAGTTTTATGTTAAACATGTGTATTTTGTCGAATCTGTGTTCACGCATTATTAAAAAATTTACGTCAACGTTAAAGAAAATAATTTCCTATGTTTTTTCTCTTTTTTTCTCTATCATTTATTTTTGTCTTTTATCTTTCCTTTTTCTCTTTCTTTTTCTCTGTATTTTTTTTAGTGAAAAGTTTGAAATACATATTATTCAATCATGAACGCTAATATAGTTAACATAAGCAGCAACTCAAAATCAATTAAGGACGCCGAATTTATTCAGAATTTATTTGCGAGTGATAGCGACTCGCATACGTCTTCGTCACTTCAATTACCGCAATCAGATGGTGGTTATTCTTCAACAGAATCAACATCTTCTACACATAAAATCGTTGGTCCAGTATTATTGTCAGATCAGATGGATATAGCGGAATATTTTGTAGATTTCAGCTTCCATAAGGATTCTGATTATGGTTTTCTAGTAACCGAACTAGCGATGATTGATATGTCTGGCGGGAGGTGTTTACATACGCTATACAAGCCAAGCAGAGCATGGTCTGCATCAAAAATGCCTCATTTACAATGCTCTTCCGTGAGTCATTACTTGAAAACCCCCTCATTATTTCCCTGTCGGGAAGAAATATTCATGGCACGTGATGTATTCACAATACTGTCTGAAAAACCGAAGGTTCGCGTATATATTTTAACCACTTATGCAAAACTTATATTATGGGAACTTAACGAAAAGTCTGAATTGTTGCGTGACTTGGACTACGAACTCGTTAATATGGAGAAAGTCTTTCGAGTACCTAGTATTGATGATTTATATCAAGAATACTCTGGTATAAGCAATCTGGTAACTTGTAAGCACCATTATGAGAATGATATTTTTCATTGTGCGATGAAAAATGTTATGGTGATGAATACGTGGCACGATCACGTTATCCGCCCGCTGAAGCTTATGAACAATCTCAATATAAATGATTTAAGCCAGTTATTCATTACAGCCACCAAAGAAATGATAATTACATTATTTCCAAGTTGCATCGGGGACATTTATATATTTTTACCGGACAGATTAAAACAGGATGATACGATAAAATCATTTCTACCATGCTACGATCACGAACATGATAAAGAATATTATATCGATGGTGATACATTACACAGGAGTACTCGAAATTGTGCCAAAGTAAAAGATTGCGACGACTGTCAACATTCAATTCATACGGATTAAAAATTCAATAAAAGACGTGGAATTTGAAAGCTGGAGTTGTCTAGATCCTACGAAAGTTGAATATGAACATAACAATTACCTTTCAATGTACCAAAGTCAATTGTCGCGTAGTATGTATAATATGTGAAATAAAACCATATTTTTTTCTTTTACTCGCATTTTTTATTTTTATTATTTCAAAATCTTTTACATTGTTTCACATAAATTATAATGTATGTATGTATATATGTATGGAATTTTAATATGTAATAATATACATTTCATACATTTTATTTTATTTCATGGTCATATAATTACTTTAAAATTATTTAGATACACCGCAGATATTATAGTACCGAACACATCATTTATTATTTCATTCTATTTCAATTAATATGTTGTATGGATGAAATCGAATCAATTTATGTAACTGTTTATTTAAATTTAAATAATCTTTTTCTTTTTTTTTTTTATCTCTCAGCATATGCATGCGTGTATATGCTTACATATACAAGTATGAAAAAAATTATTTTTTTATTTTTTCCTCGATATGAATGGTAAATCTACGACTTTATTTGAAAAACGGTCAAAACCTAATACATAGATTTCAAATTTTGATGGAAATTTCCGTAAAACGTTCAATTTACACTTATTATCTTTAAAAAAAAAAATTTTCATTATTATTATTCATATCATTTAAATAGACTGATACGACAGAGAGAGAAAATAAAAAGCTAAATTTTTACACGTGAGGGAGGGAGCTGATGAAAACGTACGAGTCTTATTATTTGGAATACAGATTATGAAGGAAATTTTTATTCAATGTTTCGTTCTAAGATTTTTCATTTTTTACATTTAAAATTTTTCAATACGAAAATATTTCGAAATCTACAGGAACGTTTATGAATAGTCTTCGTCATTATAGAAGCACTTGCAGATCATGTATCGACAATGCATGCGCGTAAGGGTGAGTAAATATGTGTGAACATGTGTGTGTATGTATGCTTGAAATGTGCGAAATGGCTAATAAGAAACAACCGTTGAATCGCAACGACAGGTAGAGATCCGCTTATAGAATAAGAGAGTGAGAGTGAGATAAATTATGTACCTTTATTATTGCAGAACTGCACTGCAGTGGCAGACATGAAATATCCGTTAGCATCCTTTTCGAGGCAGTTTTATAAAAAAGGCCGAAAATTAGCTTTAAAACTGGATGAATGAGATAGTTGATAATAAACATACCATTAAGACCGGTATACATGTATGTGGGCATGTGTGTGAGCGCACGGTTAAATGAATGACAAACGATTATTAACTGCATAGGCATTGTTAAATACAACTATACTGATTTATCTGTAAAACTAACAAATTTTACCGTTGTTTTCTTTCCTTTTTTTTTCTTTCGTGTTTTACAAAAAATTCATGTTAGTTCTAAAAGTATTGCTAAATTCAAATTAAATCGATCATGTTATTTTATTTTTTATTTTTGTTTCTTTAAACAATGTGTTGTATTTATCTTACTCAATCTTTTACCTAATATTCTAACGGTTTTAGACAACAGCAGAAATATGCAAGTTACCTTGGATGTATTATATTTTACTCGTGTATATGTGTATACACGCTTTCTATACAAGCACATGCAAACATCGGATGCCGGAAATGTATGATAATATAATTTTTAAATCAATGATTAACGTATTATTATTATTTTTTTTTTTTTTCACCCTGTGATATACAAAATAACATCATACTTGCTTTTACAACAATATTTAAATTCTACAAAAATAAATGTCCCCAGGGTGGGGAGTAAAAATATCATGAAGAATCACTGTTTTTTGTTTTTTTTCTTTCTTTGCTTCACAATCTTTTTTCTTTATATTATTTTTTATTTCAGAGATTTTTTAAAATAGTTTTCTTTACACTCCAATATGGAATCTGTTAATTTATTGTACATGTCATATAATATGATAAATGCTAAAATTCGGAAAGTTTTTTTAAAGAAGTAATTGACAGAAGAGTATACTTTTGAAAACAAGAGAGTGAAGAGGCTATACATAAAAAGCAATATGATGCATTAAACATAACGAAAAAAAAAAACAAAAAAAAAACAGAAGAAATGTAAACACAAAGACTATTATGTTTTTTCATTAATCTATTCAATTACAACTTTTTTTTCATTCATCTATATTCTAAGTTCCATCATAAGTTTTAATTTTTTATATGATGCCTACTAATTTCTATGTTTACTTAATTTATTTACTTTTCCACGAATGTTTTTAGAATTAAATTTTGAAAAAATTAAACATATTTTCGCACCTGCGTCAACTATCACATTAAATACATGTAGAAATTTTCATTTCAAACACTGCCGGAAAATAACATGGGTTTTTTTTTGATATTTTTTAAAAATTTATTCATACTCTCTCTAATTATAGCTATTTTTACTTATTTTTATATTCTACATACAATGCTTGAGGTATTAGATGATGCAAATTCTAAATACACCATATTGCTATCACTCTGTTTATTATTTTTTTATTTGTTACTCGTTTTTTTATTATTTTCTTATGTATATGTATTAGAATTAGTGATGTGCGATTTCGAAATGTTTTTACAATCGAAACAACCGATAGTCGTCAAAAAAAAAAACAATTGAATGATTTTTGTGAATACGAATGAATTATTCAAATAAAAACCGGAACCATCCGAACACAAACGAATGTAGTATTCGTTAAACATCGCCTAGATTCTTTCGAGAGAAATAACATTTCGAATGATTGTTGCAAATAGGAATGAATTATTCGAATAAAAACCGAAACTATCCGAACACAAACGAATGAAGTATTCGTTAAACATTGACTAGATTCTTCCGAGAGAAATAGCATTTCGAATGATTGTTGTGAATACGAATGAATTATTCGAATGAAATAACATTTCGAATGCAACCACGGAACAATCGAATGCATTCAAAGTCATCGAACAATCAAATAATTCGAATGAATCATTTCGAAGTTGCCCATCACTAATTAGAACCCATATGATTTTACAATAAAAAAAGTGTTTATACTCATTATTGAAGTTGAATATAGATAATATTTACATTTAAAGGAAAAAGAAAAAGTTATTTTTATTATTCCATTCGCACGCGAAAAAAATTATGAAATGTAAAATATATATATAATTCATGTAATATATTTACAAACGATTAACAAGAATAAAAGAAAATTAATTTAAAAAATAAATAAATATCACAAAAAATTTAAAGAATGAAAAATTACAAGATTATGATTTGTACAATGCTCACAAATTGACTCCTTTGATCGGGTTATGTTGGAATTCGAACAAACTTGCATGGTTGCATTGCGGACAATCTTTGATTAAGGTGGGATGTACTGCACTGAGTGGAAAAGAATCTGGAATATCATAGCTATGATGTTTAAAACACGGTAAGAAGCGTTTGATACGTCGATCATTCTTCAGTGCTACAGGTAATTTATTGTAAAAATCGCAAATTTTTTAAGGGCATACATTAATTAATATCTCTGCAGTAATATTTTGCATCAAGTCGCACATAGAATATTTTACTAATGATAATATAGGTCTAACATTTACATCGTATCATTTCATCATCACATATACATTCTGCAATGAACACCTATGTATGTTTTTATCCGTGTGTGCATCACATTTTACAACTCTTGATATTCCTTTATACATATTATTTAATTTCCTTAAATTGGGTATACCGAATTCTTTTTCTAAATTAATAATCTTGAATCTTGAAAGTAATGTTTCAAATAGTTTTATCCATATAGTGGTAATTTTTTCATTTCCTTTAACGTAAATATTCAATGGTTCCAAATCTTCCAACACATTTTCTATATCACCAGCAATAGATTCGTAATTGTAATCTCCTGCATTGCATAGAATTGAATGACAGTTTTGAATTATCCTCATGTTTTCTTGTTTTTTATTATTAGATAATACATCCCATTCGAATGGAGGCTTGTAAATTCTATGAAATTGAATTTCACCATCGATACTTATTATTGAAAGTTCCTTAATGATGTACATATCATTATCATATTTAAAACATTGAATATCGATAATTACCTCACGTGCTACTATCATTGTTACAGTTGTTATTAAAGAGAAAAGAAAAAAAAAACTAAAACTTTTAATAGTAACTAAAATTTAAACGTGTGAAGAACACTAATTCGTGAAACTAATAACAAGCGAGCGAATACAGTTATTCAGAGACTTGACATAATGTCTTTCATTGTTTATAGGCTGTAGGATACACTCGAAATCATCAAATATAACAAATGATACAAATTCTTGCTGTTTATGTTGTTGAAATCTCAATATTTTATTCACTGTTGTTGGCATAACAACTGTAGCAGGAGTATTGGGTTAGATTTACGTTTAGTCCAGAAATTTGTCAGGCCAATGTTACATTTAGAGAAAATCTACTCTATCTTACTTATATTGAATTTTAATAACTTATATATAACATGAAGTATATTTTAAGTATTTAAAATAATATGAAATTCACAGTGACTGATATATATGGTGAAATGTATGTATAAAGGAAGATTTACTCACAAGTTTTGATGAAATTCTAGTTATTTAAAATGTTGTTATCAAAGAGTAAATCATTGGTTAATACTGATAACAACAATAATGGAATGAATAAGGAAGTCAGACTGAAAAAATGAACTAGACAGGATATGTAGCGATATAATGTAAAAATATAACCTATTGAAGTCCGAGTGGAAACCAATTACAAGTACTTCAGCCGCCATGTTGGAACCTATTATGAAACCATTATTGGAAATTCATGAAGCATTACAAAAATCTGAAAGATTAAAATGGATTCTTATGGAATAAATGATACATCAATGGTAAAAACGTCAAAAACTGTCTAATAGTAAACAGAGAAGTGACGCCGTGTCTGAAATTAAAGATGAAAATATTAAAAAACAAACCCAAAGCTAAGTTGTTTAACATAAGTGAAGTAGATTCATTTCATACAGATTTTTGATGAACTTGTTCCAAATGATCAAGTATATGGAATACGCTATGATACAAACATTGATGAGTATCTGATAGGATCGACATTGATTTCTTGGGACTGCAAATATGGTGAAATTTATTTAGGAAAAGGAAGTAAGCAAATAAAATTTCCTTACACACCTGGACTCATTCATTTACTAATGGTATCGCATATAGATGAGAATAAATATACAAAATAATGATTTAGATCTATATAAATAAATACTTGAGTGTACTAGAGCTCATTTACGTGCTACTGGTGTATTAAAGGGTACTATACTTCCTAAATACAGAAAAATAATACGTCTGATGTTTCAGTCTAATGGATCAAGTGTAAAAATTTACTATGATGGAGCAAAGACTAAGCATTGTGCTGATGGTGGAGTATGTCATGAAGATACACCGATCGATTATTCAGACGATCCTAATGAATTGGTTGAGTGATTATTGTTATCGCATACATCTAAAAAAGTGAGAAATGATGGTGTAGATGATGAAATTCGAATGATCGAGGAAAAGTTGGTTGAAGAAGGATATATTTATTAAAGTTAGTAGTTTTTTATGTTATCTTATTAGTGACGGAAGACGATATATTAAAATTTAAAAATGAATTAATGTTCTCGTTTACCATCGATAATGTTTATATTAAAGTCTATCCCTGCATGTACATAGCTGCACGTTAAGATCGTCTGATACAGCTGTTAAAACCGGATCTTGACCCTTACTTATATGCAAGATCTCATGTGTACATGCATACACTACCACAAACAAAATGTATATGTATGTACAAGTTCTTAAAAACTTCATTCATCAATGTATGCAATCAACTTTCTCCGTTTGAAGGGCATTTTTCTGATGCAACATTTCATCGAATGCATCTAATTCAAAGGTAGACATTATGTCAAGTCTCTGAATAACTGTATTCGCTCGCTTGTTATTAGTTTCACGAATTAGTGTTCTTCACACGTTTAAATTTTAGTTACTATTAAAAGTTTTAGTTTTTTTTTTCTTTTCTCTTTAATAACAACTGTAACAATGATAGTAGCACGTGAGGTAATTATCGATATTCAATGTTTTAAATATGATAATGATATGTACATCATTAAGGAACTTTCAATAATAAGTATCGATGGTGAAATTCAATTTCATAGAATTTACAAGCCTCCATTCGAATGGGATGTATTATCCAATAATAAAAAACAAGAAAACATGAGGATAATTCAAAACTGTCATTCAATTCTATGCAATGCAGGAGATTACAATTACGAATCTATTGCTGGTGATATAGAAAATGTGTTGGAAGATTTGGAACCATTGAATATTTACGTTAAAGGAAATGAAAAAATTACCACTATATGGATAAAACTATTTGAAACATTACTTTCAAGATTCAAGATTATTAATTTAGAAAAAGAATTCGGTATACCCAATTTAAGGAAATTAAATAATATGTATAAAGGAATATCAAGAGTTGTAAAATGTGATGCACACACGGATAAAAACATACATAGGTGTTCATTGCAGAATGTATATGTGATGATGAAATGATACGATGTAAATGTTAGACCTATATTATCATTAGTAAAATATTCTATGTGCGACTTGATGCAAAATATTACTGCAGAGATATTAATTAATGTATGCCCTTAAAAAATTTGCGATTTTTACAATAAATTACCTGTAGCACTGAAGAATGATCGACGTATCAAACGCTTCTTACCGTGTTTTAAACATCATAGCTATGATATTCCAGATTCTTTTCCACTCAGTGCAGTACATCCCACCTTAATCAAAGATTGTCCGCAATGCAACCATGCAAGTTTGTTCGAATTCCAACATAACCCGATCAAAGGAGTCAATTTGTGAGCATTGTACAAATCATAATCTTGTAATTTTTCATTCTTTAAATTTTTTGTGATATTTATTTATTTTTTAAATTAATTTTCTTTTATTCTTGTTAATCGTTTGTAAATATATTACATGAATTATATATATATATTTTACATTTCATAATTTTTTTCGCGTGCGAATGGAATAATAAAAATAACTTTTTCTTTTTCCTTTAAATGTAAATATTATCTATATTCAACTTCAATAATGAGTATAAACACTTTTTTTATTGTAAAATCATATGGGTTCTAATTAGTGATGGGCAACTTCGAAATGATTCATTCGAATTATTTGATTGTTCGATGACTTTGAATGCATTCGATTGTTCCGTGGTTGCATTCGAAATGTTATTTCATTCGAATAATTCATTCGTATTCACAACAATCATTCGAAATGCTATTTCTCTCGGAAGAATCTAGTCAATGTTTAACGAATACTTCATTCGTTTGTGTTCGGATAGTTTCGGTTTTTATTCGAATAATTCATTCCTATTTGCAACAATCATTCGAAATGTTATTTCTCTCGAAAGAATCTAGGCGATGTTTAACGAATACTACATTCGTTTGTGTTCGGATGGTTCCGGTTTTTATTTGAATAATTCATTCGTATTCACAAAAATCATTCAATTGTTTTTTTTTTTGACGACTATCGGTTGTTTCGATTGTAAAAACATTTCGAAATCGCACATCACTAATTCTAATACATATACATAAGAAAATAATAAAAAAACGAGTAACAAATAAAAAAATAATAAACAGAGTGATAGCAATATGGTGTATTTAGAATTTGCATCATCTAATACCTCAAGCATTGTATGTAGAATATAAAAATAAGTAAAAATAGCTATAATTAGAGAGAGTATGAATAAATTTTTAAAAAATATCAAAAAAAAACCCATGTTATTTTCCGGCAGTGTTTGAAATGAAAATTTCTACATGTATTTAATGTGATAGTTGACGCAGGTGCGAAAATATGTTTAATTTTTTCAAAATTTAATTCTAAAAACATTCGTGGAAAAGTAAATAAATTAAGTAAACATAGAAATTAGTAGGCATCATATAAAAAATTAAAACTTATGATGGAACTTAGAATATAGATGAATGAAAAAAAAGTTGTAATTGAATAGATTAATGAAAAAACATAATAGTCTTTGTGTTTACATTTCTTCTGTTTTTTTTTTGTTTTTTTTTTTCGTTATGTTTAATGCATCATATTGCTTTTTATGTATAGCCTCTTCACTCTCTTGTTTTCAAAAGTATACTCTTCTGTCAATTACTTCTTTAAAAAAACTTTCCGAATTTTAGCATTTATCATATTATATGACATGTACAATAAATTAACAGATTCCATATTGGAGTGTAAAGAAAACTATTTTAAAAAATCTCTGAAATAAAAAATAATATAAAGAAAAAAGAAGTTAACGTGTTCCGAGTTAGACGTAGTTGTACGCGTACGCGAAACAGAGTTTTAACCTTATCTTATCTTCTATAGTTTATCTCTAACATATTAATCGTTTTGTATTCGTGTTCCGATAAGTGTCAAGTAAATCGTAATCGCAACGTAAGACTTTGCCGGTCGCAGCCGACCTCAGCTGGTTTTTCGTAAATCAGACAATCAAAACGACATCCGGTACTGAGTACAGACCGAGCATGTCGTACGCAACTGCAACGAAAAAAGAAACCTTCCCGTCCGCCAACCAAGCTATAATTTTCCCACACGTCGATGGAGCTCCGCTGCCGTATTACGCTCGAAAAATGGTAAACATCATAGGTAATAATATACTACATTGCGCCAAAATATCGAATAACCGCGTTCGAATGTATATCAGAAGCAGAGAAATCGCTGAAAATTTTTTCAAGTCAGGTGGAGAAATCGAGATTAATAGAAAACTAGTCAAAGCCAGATGGTACCGACAAGAAAAAAATGATAAAAAAGTAATCGTATCTAATGTACCCCCCCACGTCCCCCATGCAGAAATAATTAAACTAATCGTCTCCCACGGAGTAGTACCTACTTCAGACATGAAATTCTTGCGACTTACGCAGGAAGAGGGTTTGACTAATATCCTTTCAGAAAGAAGATTTGTATATATCTCAGCAGAAACTTCGGAAAAATTGCCGAACTCAGAGTTTGTCAAATATGAAGACGACGAATATCGAGTATTTTACAATGATGCTCAAATCAAATGCTTCATCTGCCATCAATTCGGTCACACAACGCAGTCATGTGAGTTTAACAGATCCGAAGAATATAATGAAACTCTGGATAAATCCCAAAAATTAACGTCCAAAGAATCAGAAAAAAATTCCTATAAATCGAACGATGACGAAAAGGATGTGAACAACACAATTAAAATTGTCGAATCAACTGGAAATGCTAACACGGAGGCACCTTCCAACACCATCTGCCAAAGTGAAGACGTACCTCGTGGTAACGAAAATTATACCCGCGATGAAACGGACGTTGTTCAACAGACCATTAAACGACCACTATCAATCAGCACCCAATCTCACAGCGACCAAACAGTTGACGACCTCCCAACGCCCGCTAACGAAACAGAAACACCACATACAAAAAAACAAAAACAAAAGAAGGCCAAAATCGAAAATCCGGCAACAACTTCAACCGAAGAAACATTCTCAACAAAACAACTTTTGGAATCCATCGAAGAAAACTTTGAAAAAAATAAGCAAGATTATCCGATATCACTTTCCAACTTCAAATTACTCATGGATCTCGTAAAAGGGCAGCAAGATCCTACCCAATGCGTAGCTCAACTCACCACCGATTTCAACGGTATAATAAAAATCCTGGCCGACAATTATCTGCATCTGGAACACCGATCAATGAAAAATCGTTTTACAAGACTGAAAAAAAAATTAGAAGAATCGATTTTAGAAAATGCTGAAAGTCCAGACAATCCAGACAATCCAGATAACATACAGAAGGAGCCCGACATGAACGATTGAATTCGAATGGTAATACGCAATCTACTTTGCTATTTGTAAAAATTTATCTAAATCGTATCAACAATAATTAATCCAATCCGTTATTCTTAATACCTAATCAAATACGTTATTCAATGGAATTGTAACGGCGTGAGAAGCCATAAAAATGAACTCCAACTCTTAATTCAAAAAACCTCTCCCCAAATCATCACTCTACAAGAAACCCATTTACGGTCACAAATTTCGTTTCAAATTCCCAAGTATAAAATTTTTCGTAACGACTACCCTGGAGGCATCATTGCTTGTGGTGGAGTCGCAATTCTAGTGAATAAAGATATAAAAGCAGTCCCAATCCATTTAATCAGTAATTTACAAGCCATAGCCGTTCAAGTATATACTCTTAACCATTTCAAAAGCCCTATCACTATCTGCAATATTTATATACCCCCTGATCAAAATCTCCAGAGCGATGAATTAAATGATATTCGAAATCAGCTACCAACTCCCTACATTATCACCGGTGACTTCAACGCTCACAGCCCAACTTGGAACTCAAATAACACAAATAATCGAGGTAATTCCGTAGATAAATATTTAAACCAAACAGATTCCGTTCTTTTAAACACCGGCGATAACACACATTTTAACGCTTCTAATGGAAGTTTCTCCGCAATTGACCTAACCTTTTGCTCACCTAATATAGCCCATTTTCTAAATTGGAAACCTCTCGATGACCTGTACTTTAGTGATCATTTTCCGATCGAAATTTCGTTAAACAATAACCAAACCCCACACAACGAATTGAAAAAATATCCGAAATGGATTATTAATAAAGCCGACTGGACTAAATTCCAACAAAATTTTTCCTTTACCTTCGACTACCACCTTTCTATCGACGATAATGTCAAAAATTTCACAACCTCTGTCGTACATGGAGCCTCGGTTAGCATACCAAAATCTTCTTCCAAATTTCCTCCCAAGGTAGTCCCTTGGTGGTGCCCAGAAATCAAAACTGCGATCAAAAACCGAAAACGTGCATTACGCAAATACAAAAAAAATCCTACATTGGAAAATTTAATTTTTTTTAAAAAAAATAGAGCCCAAACTCGCTTAATCATTCGCCAAAAAAAAAACGAAAGTTGGGTAAAATTTATAAAATCGATTACTCAAAATTCATCTATTAAAGAAACTTGGAGAAAAATAAAAATCCTAAAGGGCTCATACATCCCCCACACCATAAATTTTTTAACAGTCGACAACAAAATTTTAACAGATCAAACTGAAATTACAAATAGTCTAGCCCAACATTTTTCCGATGTATCAGCATCCTCTAACTACAGCATGTTTTTTCAAAACCATAAGATTCAGAAAGAAAAAATTGAAATAAATTTTAATTCAGATAACTCGGAACCTCACAATGCACTGTTTTCTATTGATGAGCTTGAAATAGCTCTAAACCATAATATCCGAGACTCTTCACCAGGACCAGATGATATTCACCCTCAAATGATCAAAAAATTACCTCAATCAGGTTTAGAAGCCCTTCTTCAGATTTTCAATTCCATTTGGGTCTACGACACTTTCCCCACCAAATGGAGACACGCTATTGTCATTCCCATCTTAAAACCAAATAAGGACGCCAACCTACCAACTGGTTATCGACCTATTTCTTTAACATGCGTCCCATGCAAAATAATGGAGAAAATGGTCAGTACACGACTAATTTGGTATCTCGAATCGAATAATTACTTAAGCAGTCTCCAAAGCGGTTTTCGAAAAAATCGTTCTACGTTAGATCAATTATTAGACCTCCAACAAGAAATAACATCTGCCTTCAAAAACAAGGAAAATCTATACTCCATATTCTTTGACCTCGAAAAAGCTTATGATAAAGCATGGAGATCCAAAATCCTACGTAGACTTCATTCACTCGGTATAAAAGGTCATCTAGCATATTTCGTACAGAATTTCCTAAAAGACCGAACTTTCCAAGTGAGACTAAATAACGAATCCTCCAAAATTTTTGGAATAGAGAATGGAGTACCCCAAGGTTCCGTTCTCAGCACAATCCTTTTCATAATTCTGATTGACGATATAACCGAAATAATCTCCTACCCGATATCCTTACGACTGTTCGCAGATGATATAAACATAGCCTTACGTTGCAATAGCCCACAAATAGCATATCAACTTCTTCAACCAGCGTTAAACAAACTTCAAATCTGGGCCGAAGAAAACGGCCTTTCCTTTTCTAGCAGTAAAACACACATAGTTAATTTCAGCCACAAAAGAAAATCCCTAACAGAACCAACTCTCACTTTCTATAATAAACCTCTTCAGTATAAAACCTCAACAAAGTTTCTAGGCCTAACTTTTGATCAAAAACTTACGTGGATTCCACATATTAAAGAAACGAAAGCCGAAATTCTCCGATCCTTGAATTTATTAAAAATAATTAGAAACCCTCGACACAACCCATCTCGATCCCTCCTGCTACTATTCTATCGTGCCCTAATTCGATCAAAAATCGAATACGGAGCACCCATATACTGTTCTGCAAAACAATCAGCTCTCTCCAGCCTAGACATTGTTAATAACGCAGCGATTCGACTATGCATAGGAGCTCTTCCATCTTCGCCTAATCTTAGCATTTACTGCGAAGCTGCTGAACTCCCTCCATCTTATCGTAGAAAATTACTAACAAACAAGTATCTAGCCAAAACAATGTCAAACACATCCCATCCAATATCTAAAAGAGTCATAGATTTTTTCTCAATTCCATCAATCTCAGTCCACGAACCAATCACTTCATTCATTGAAATAATCAAAAGTAATCATATTTTCCCACTACTTCAAAAACAAATAAATCAACAATATCAGCCATGGCTTATATCCATTCCTCCAATAAATATCTCGCTTACAGCCTACCCAAAACCAGACTACGCACCTTTCATAATTAAAAATCACTTCATTGATCAATTATCGAGATACAGTGGCCATATACACTGCTTCACAGACGGCTCAAAAAGAAAAACACACCACGTAGGATACGCCTTTTCCATAGAGCAATCATCATTTCACTTCTCTCTTCCCTCGTTCTCTTCAAATAACACAGCGGAATTAATGGCCATTTACCATTGTATATTTCATATCAGCGAAACTTATCAGTCTGGCAAATTTTTAATCATGACCGATTCCTTAAGTTCCTTAGTTTCTTTCCAAAACACTTCTAAAAACAATCCTCTTATTCAGAAAATACTCAACTTATACAACATCTTATTCCAATCACAAATAAAAATCAGCTTCATGTATATCCCGAGTCACATCGGCATCTCCGGTAACGAAAATGTTGATAATCTTGCAAAATCCGCACACCGTTCTTCCCCTCTCCTTCCCTTTATATCACAAGACCTCCAGTCATATATATGTGTACAAACTCAAAACAAATGGCAATTAGAATGGTCCCAACAACATACCAACAAACTTCATACTTTCAAAAAATCAGTCGTCCCTTGGAAACATTTATCAAGCCTCAATAGGACCGACGAAATTATTATTACTAGAATCCGTATTGGTCACACCAAAATTACCCACGGTCACCTATATCAAGGAATTCGACAAAACCCCACTTGTACCTACTGCTCCTCAGATATCATGACAATAAAACACCTTCTTTTCTCCTGCCCTTCCTTCTCTGTCCAACGATTACAACACAAAATAACCCCTCAATCAATATCTGATGACCCAGAACAATTAAATTCATTGATCAATTTTCTCAAAAAAACCCACCTATACTCCCTAATCTAAAACTTATCCGATGGGCGCAATAATCCTGGCAATTAAAAGCGTCCCAACAAAAAAAAAAAAAAAAAAAAAAAAATGCATCATATTGCTTTTTATGTATAGCCTCTTCACTCTCTTGTTTTCAAAAGTATACTCTTCTGTCAATTACTTCTTTAAAAAAACTTTCCGAATTTTAGCATTTATCATATTATATGACATGTACAATAAATTAACAGATTCCATATTGGAGTGTAAAGAAAACTATTTTAAAAAATCTCTGAAATAAAAAATAATATAAAGAAAAAAGATTGTGAAGCAAAGAAAGAAAAAAAACAAAAAACAGTGATTCTTCATGATATTTTTACTCCCCACCCTGGGGACATTTATTTTTGTAGAATTTAAATATTGTTGTAAAAGCAAGTATGATGTTATTTTGTATATCACAGGGTGAAAAAAAAAAAAAATAATAATAATACGTTAATCATTGATTTAAAAATTATATTATCATACATTTCCGGCATCCGATGTTTGCATGTGCTTGTATAGAAAGCGTGTATACACATATACACGAGTAAAATATAATACATCCAAGGTAACTTGCATATTTCTGCTGTTGTCTAAAACCGTTAGAATATTAGGTAAAAGATTGAGTAAGATAAATACAACACATTGTTTAAAGAAACAAAAATAAAAAATAAAATAACATGATCGATTTAATTTGAATTTAGCAATACTTTTAGAACTAACATGAATTTTTTGTAAAACACGAAAGAAAAAAAAAGGAAAGAAAACAACGGTAAAATTTGTTAGTTTTACGGATAAATCAGTATAGTTGTATTTAACAATGCCTATGCAGTTAATAATCGTTTGTCATTCATTTAACCGTGCGCTCACACACATGCCCACATACATGTATACCGGTCTTAATGGTATGTTTATTATCAACTATCTCATTCATCCAGTTTTAAAGCTAATTTTCGGCCTTTTTTATAAAACTGCCTCGAAAAGGATGCTAACGGATATTTCATGTCTGCCACTGCAGTGCAGTTCTGCAATAATAAAGGTACATAATTTATCTCACTCTCACTCTCTTATTCTATAAGCGGATCTCTACCTGTCGTTGCGATTCAACGGTTGTTTCTTATTAGCCATTTCGCACATTTCAAGCATACATACACACACATGTTCACACATATTTACTCACCCTTACGCGCATGCATTGTCGATACATGATCTGCAAGTGCTTCTATAATGACGAAGACTATTCATAAACGTTCCTGTAGATTTCGAAATATTTTCGTATTGAAAAATTTTAAATGTAAAAAATGAAAAATCTTAGAACGAAACATTGAATAAAAATTTCCTTCATAATCTGTATTCCAAATAATAAGACTCGTACGTTTTCATCAGCTCCCTCCCTCACGTGTAAAAATTTAGCTTTTTATTTTCTCTCTCTGTCGTATCAGTCTATTTAAATGATATGAATAATAATAATGAAAATTTTTTTTTTTAAAGATAATAAGTGTAAATTGAACGTTTTACGGAAATTTCCATCAAAATTTGAAATCTATGTATTAGGTTTTGACCGTTTTTCAAATAAAGTCGTAGATTTACCATTCATATCGAGGAAAAAATAAAAAAATAATTTTTTTCATACTTGTATATGTAAGCATATACACGCATGCATATGCTGAGAGATAAAAAAAAAAAAGAAAAAGATTATTTAAATTTAAATAAACAGTTACATAAATTGATTCGATTTCATCCATACAACATATTAATTGAAATAGAATGAAATAATAAATGATGTGTTCGGTACTATAATATCTGCGGTGTATCTAAATAATTTTAAAGTAATTATATGACCATGAAATAAAATAAAATGTATGAAATGTATATTATTACATATTAAAATTCCATACATATATACATACATACATTATAATTTATGTGAAACAATGTAAAAGATTTTGAAATAATAAAAATAAAAAATGCGAGTAAAAGAAAAAAATATGGTTTTATTTCACATATTATACATACTACGCGACAATTGACTTTGGTACATTGAAAGGTAATTGTTATGTTCATATTCAACTTTCGTAGGATCTAGACAACTCCAGCTTTCAAATTCCACGTCTTTTATTGAATTTTTAATCCGTATGAATTGAATGTTGACAGTCGTCGCAATCTTTTACTTTGGCACAATTTCGAGTACTCCTGTGTAATGTATCACCATCGATATAATATTCTTTATCATGTTCGTGATCGTAGCATGGTAGAAATGATTTTATCGTATCATCCTGTTTTAATCTGTCCGGTAAAAATATATAAATGTCCCCGATGCAACTTGGAAATAATGTAATTATCATTTCTTTGGTGGCTGTAATGAATAACTGGCTTAAATCATTTATATTGAGATTGTTCATAAGCTTCAGCGGGCGGATAACGTGATCGTGCCACGTATTCATCACCATAACATTTTTCATCGCACAATGAAAAATATCATTCTCATAATGGTGCTTACAAGTTACCAGATTGCTTATACCAGAGTATTCTTGATATAAATCATCAATACTAGGTACTCGAAAGACTTTCTCCATATTAACGAGTTCGTAGTCCAAGTCACGCAACAATTCAGACTTTTCGTTAAGTTCCCATAATATAAGTTTTGCATAAGTGGTTAAAATATATACGCGAACCTTCGGTTTTTCAGACAGTATTGTGAATACATCACGTGCCATGAATATTTCTTCCCGACAGGGAAATAATGAGGGGGTTTTCAAGTAATGACTCACGGAAGAGCATTGTAAATGAGGCATTTTTGATGCAGACCATGCTCTGCTTGGCTTGTATAGCGTATGTAAACACCTCCCGCCAGACATATCAATCATCGCTAGTTCGGTTACTAGAAAACCATAATCAGAATCCTTATGGAAGCTGAAATCTACAAAATATTCCGCTATATCCATCTGATCTGACAATAATACTGGACCAACGATTTTATGTGTAGAAGATGTTGATTCTGTTGAAGAATAACCACCATCTGATTGCGGTAATTGAAGTGACGAAGACGTATGCGAGTCGCTATCACTCGCAAATAAATTCTGAATAAATTCGGCGTCCTTAATTGATTTTGAGTTGCTGCTTATGTTAACTATATTAGCGTTCATGATTGAATAATATGTATTTCAAACTTTTCACTAAAAAAAATACAGAGAAAAAGAAAGAGAAAAAGGAAAGATAAAAGACAAAAATAAATGATAGAGAAAAAAAGAGAAAAAACATAGGAAATTATTTTCTTTAACGTTGACGTAAATTTTTTAATAATGCGTGAACACAGATTCGACAAAATACACATGTTTAACATAAAACTAATACTGACCGCTTGAATGATTCCGTTCGATAGTCTATCTCATTAGCTACCTTTGAATCGGTTGTGGCAGTGGAAATGTTACGTCAGAAAAATGTTGTTCCGTCGAAGAAAGCTGAATATATTTGTATACAAACAAAGTAATCGAGGACTTTGAGTGTATGCGCATATGTGAGGGAGTGTGAAAAATATTCTTGTACCGAATAATGGTAAATAGCGTGCGAGCAATGTACAAGTGGTCTTGAAGGTATGTGAGTCATGCAGGTAAAGGTTGTTGCGACGACGAGATATATACCTGCAGAGGTTATCGATTCTTGGAAAACAGGTATTGACGTTCGAAACAATAATGTCTTGAAACGATTGATGATGCGGATGAGTTTATTAAATAAAAAATTATGTTTATAGTGAAACGAATAATATTAAAAATAATTGTGAAGTTAATAAATATTTTTTATTGATCGGAGATTTATCTTTCTCGAAAGGTTAAAATTATTTTTGACAATGTTAAGTGTATATGATGACATGACTGTGTAGGAAAAAGTAATACCAGTACAAAAAAAATAAAGATCGTTAATAAAAATTAGACATATAGAACTGCATGTGGTGTGTATGCGAGACCAATGTGATATGCTATTGTGGCTAACACTGAAAAAAGTTCATGATCAATAGGGAAATTCGTGATAAAAGATATGTGTGTGGGAATGTACGGTATGCTTTCGAGTGAACCATTGATTAATTTTTAGAATCGATAAAATAAATAAAGATTACGAAAGATCAGCAATTTTAGATGTGAGGGGGCGGGGGTAGAAAGAATGAATTTTTAGGATTGAAAAAAAAAAAAAATGAAAAACATATTCGAATCAATTTTTTGAAGAACTCGTAATAGAGTAACGTATAATGTAGAATCTGTGCGGTGGGTAGATAGTATGCTTTCACAACAGTCTGGATGTCTGTTCGGATTAATTTTTAAAACCTTGGAAAACATACAGAAATACTTACGGACTGAAAATAATCGTAATGAGAAAAATAATAAAATATACTTGGACTAATTTTGAAAAAAAAAGTGGTAACACGAACGAATGACACATGCGCGAGAATGATGCGTGCGCATTCATTGAGAGGCGAGACATCGATAGATTTATTTTTAGAACCAGGGAAAACATACATAAATACTTGCGGATGGAAAAGTAATCGTAAGTGAGAAAAAATAATAAATATACTTAGACTAATTCTATAATACTTAGGCTTGGAAAAATTATTATGAACGATAGGGAAACTATTGAGAGTAGAGTGTGCACGGGATCGAATGGTTCGCTTTCGCGGTGGCTAACGCTATGGTGGATATAAGCGTGTGATCTGTCAGTGCTAGTGATGTGCGATTTCGAAATGTTTTTACAATCGAAACAATCAACAATCGTCAAAAAAAAAACAAAAAACAATCGAATGATTTTGATTCAAATGATTTTAATTTGAATGATTTTGATTCGAATGATTTTGATTCGAATGATTTTTGATTCGAATGATTTTAATTCGAATGATTTTGATTCGAATGATTTTAATTCGAATGATTGATGTGAATATGAATGAATTATACGAATGAAATAACATTTCGAATGCAACTGTGGAACAATCGAATGCATTCGAAGTTATCGAACAATCGAATAATTCGAATGAAACATTTCGAAGTTTCCCATCACTAGTCAGTACGCTTTTGTTACGATCGGAGAATAAAGAAAAAAATTTTTGGAACCGTAGAAAATGAGAAATATACTTAGACTAATTTTGTAATACTTACGGACGGAAAAATAATCGTAAGTGAGAAAAAATAATAAATATACTTGCACTAATTCTATGATACTTAGGCTTTGAAAAATTATTATGAATGATAGGGAAACTATCGAGAGCAGAGTGTGCACGGAATCGAATGGTTCGCTTTCGTGGTGGCTAACACTATGGTAGATATAAGCGTGTGATCTGTCAGTGCTAGTGATGTGCGATTTCGAAATGTTTTTACAATCGAAACAATCAACAATCGTCAAAAAAAAAAACAAAAAACAATCGAATGATTTTGATTCAAATGATTTTAATTTAAATGATTTTGATTCGAATGATTTTGAATCGAATGATTTTTGATTCGAATGATTTTAATTCGAATGATTGATGTGAATACGAATGAATTATACGAATGAAATAACATTTCGAATGCAACTGTGGAACAATCGAATGCATTCGAAGTTATCGAACAATCGAATAATTCGAATGAAACATTTCGAAGTTTCCCATCACTAGTCAGTACGCTTTTGTAACGATCGGAGAATAAAGAAAAAATTTTTGGAACCGTAGAAAATGAGAAATATACTTAGACCAATTTTTATAATGCTTAGGCATGGAAAAAATAAAAAAATTAAAAAATAAATTTGAATTGTATAAAGCGGGGAATGGGGAGCTCAGGTTAGTTTTATGCTTTAAATATTATACTTTGGTTAATTTTAAAAAAAAATTACGATATCGCTAACGATCGACATGTGTGCGAGAACGATGCATGCGCTTTTACTTGGTTTAAATCAGTTGTGGCAGTGGAAATATTACGTCAGAAAAATGTCATTCTGTCAGGAATAGTTGGTTACATATGCGTATTGAATAAAGTAGTCATGGGCTTTGAGTATGTGTGTGTTTTTGTGTTAGTGTGTACATGTAGGGTGTGGCTCTGCAATATGACATAGACTGGAATAGAAATTATAAGAATGTTAAGATCCAGTTTCAACGGTTGTGTTAGCATTTACGTGTAGCGCTATGAGAGAAGCATTTTCGCTTTTGCGATGTGTGAGATAGACTTATCCCCCCATACATAATGTATCGGACAAAGAAAAGTTTTACACAACTGACCGAATGAAAATCTTCGCGATTCCTAAAAATACCCGAACGGCGAAAACCTGTATTTTACCGCGATTCCTGCAGACTGATCACTGATAACATTGATAACAACGAAAATCAATAATGATAATAAATAATTTTACATATGTGTACGGATGCTCGTAACCGTATATACATCATTGTGTGTGTGCGCGTAATCCTCCAAAACCAGTCGCTACCGAATAATGGTAATTTACATACAAGTAAAGGCATGCATCGGTCAAATGATTGACAGGTACAAGGTCACTTGCGATGGCACGCGTACGAATTTACCGCGATAGTGATGATAATGGTGATTTTTACATGTGTGTGCAGACGTATATACACGTACATGTGCATGTGTGTGCGGTAATTAAGGGATCGACAATCAAATGGAATGCGGTTCCGCGGTCCGAGACGCTCCGGAAACGGCCCTCGAAGGCCTTAATTAACGGTGGCGGCATCCTTTGAGTTTGAATCGGCTTTTTCCCTCTACTCTTAAGGCTCATTTTTACAGTTTCTCCAATATGAGATTCTACTTTATAAATAATATAGAAGGTGGATTCAGTGCATGGCTAGAAGAAATGGGTTTTTATATTAACGGCTGTGCAATTCTTACGTTAGTATTAATAAGCAAATTCTGTTATGTGTTAACGTTATTAATACTTAAGACATATTATGTATACGTTTCTAAAAATTTATCGTCAAGAAATAGTGAATTTAAATCGAATCTTTTACATGTATTACAGATAGTGTATGTCGCCTTGAAGGAACCGAGTTTACGCATACTCAGCGGACACCGCTTAAACTTACAATAGTTGGCTTATTGAAACAAAAAAAAAAAAAAAAAGAAAAATGGTCCGGCCTCATACATATATATTAATACACAATTGAAAATTAGGCGATTTATGGAAACAGAATTTATTTTTAAACTGGGCATGCATCTGTAATAATGCGCGATGAAATAGAATCTGTATACACGTACACAGAAATTCTCTTCACTTGTTTTTATATTGTGAAACTAAGTACGGATACAAAGAGTCACGAAATTTAAAAAAAATATGAATATTTTTGACGCCTTTAGCGCACGAAGCCTGCAATATAATTGTTGTCATCGCGGTAGATTCATCGAAATGGAAAGATGAACAAATGCCACAGAGAAATCGTGAAGACTGCAATAATGTAAAGCTTCAAATTGCAGATGAACGATGCATTAAAGGATGCTGAAAGTGCTGCAGAACCCCACACAAGACCGTATTAAATAAAGAAAGCACGGATATTCTCGCGATTCCTAGAAAGGTTGCATGATTATTGTGCTAGCAGAGGAAACGAAACTATGACACCAGACTGATTTAATTATGCAAGAATGTATGTAACTTATACGCGTCATATCCGCTTTTATTTAAGCTTTAATTTTATATGTATATATATATATATATATATTCGTAACAGAAATGATCGCCATGTTATTTCCAGTAAGTTCATCAGTTTTCCACGACAATCTAAGAATTTCAATGAATTTGTTATTGACATTTTCCGATGAAAAAGTGAAACTAGAAAATCCAGATAGTAAGTACCAGAAACGGGAAACCAAACCAATTTTCTCCTCGCTAACCGCACTTCTGTTACCGAGCAACACGGTTAATTAAATTATTTTTCCATTTTCCGAAAACGAACGAGTTTTTATGAAGTTGCCTGTCGGACTTCGATAACGAGTAATAAAAGTTTTGTCGGAAGCCCGATTCAAAGTTTGCCGAAGAACGAAATTGAGAATGAAACGAGTAACGACTTCGAGCGGAGCCAAGACGGCCTGCAGTCAGAGATCGAGCGAACCGCGAGCGTTCCGAAATAAAACTGTGGATTTCGCGGTGGTCGGTGGTCGATCGGTCGTCAGAAACAGGCCGTAGTCCGGGCGTCTGCGGGCGGAAGAAAATGTCGTCGCATGGAACAAGCGCGGAGACGCGATGACAGGCCCCGGTGCAGTTTTGGTCGCGAACCGAGAACATAACAAGCTTGTCACTGTAATTGACAGGCCAGTCAACGAAAATGTCAGGCGAGATTTACATTTTTCCAGCGACCGGATACGGCTGGAGCGACTGGAACGCAATTCAGTCGGGCGAAAGAAGAAAAAATCCGCCACTCCGAAGAATTAATCTAATATCTCAAAATACACCACGGCTACAGATATTACGCGCCAATAAGAGGGGAACTACTCGCCGACGACACCGCATTATTTTCCATTCGGCTGCCGGTTGATTGGATGGCTGCCGCTGTGTGCGTGCGCTATTCATTCTGTTGCCGCTAAATTTCCACGCCACGATAAATTTTTCCAAGAAAAGCTCCTAGACAGCTTCCGATAATAATGCATCGCGACAGTTCAGACACAATGCTAATCTTTTCACAGCGAAACCCCCCAACACCTGCCCAACCGTCTTCCTTCCGTCCGTCGTTAATAGCTTCATTTTATTTTCACTTATTAATTTAGTTCTATTCGTTATTTTAATATTCTCGACTAATTATTAATTCCTACAGTCCATCTGGCCACTGTAACAGACGTCCGCTCTATTTATCAAACTGTCCGACCTCACTCTACCGTTTCCCCGCATCTCCTTAAACTTGTTCTTCATTTGAAAGATTTCACTTCCGAACTCATAGCTCTCGGTTGAAAATCGAAAAACGGTACAGTGTGTCGCGAAGAAATAACTGGAACCTTTACGGCAACCGCCGTTGTATCTTGCGCAGAAGACGATTTTCATTTCCTCCCTCATAATTGTCATCGGTGACGCTTTGTACATTTTAAATATATTCCGATTACATATCTTCGACAGTAACTCAGCAAAGATGACGCTGACACTTCGCATTGAACTATTATTATTATCTGCCCGAGATTCGATCGACTAGCGGTACATCGATTATTTCGTAATCCGTTAAGAACGATGTCGTGCATCATACGAATTGGAGATGCGCAAATTAATTCTACTGGAGGAGTTCGGGATACGTGTATCCTGTTGCTTATCAAAACACTGACCAAGTTACGTAATTCCTCCTCAGCAGTGTGTATAACCGTTATCCTAGGTTGTACATTCAATTCCAAATCCGTGCGGCACTCCCAAAGCAATATTCTAGGCTGTGCATTCAATTCCAAATCCGTGCGGCACTCCCAAAGCAACAGAAAGTTTTTGACAAATTAAGATCTTTCGGAGTTGAGGTTAAATCATATCGTCAGAAATATATCCGACTGTGTCCGAGCACAAATATATATTTCCACAACTACATCCATGATTATTGCCGTTACAAGCTAATCATTTTTCGATTATCATAATTTTATTTCTATATTTCAAGAATATTTCTCTCATTGTATTCATTGCTTAGCAACGTTTCCGAACGTTATAATAATAATTTAGACATTATTTTAATTTCAGTTTTCTATATATCGATGCCTTTGATATAGAGAGTTGCCTCAGAGAAATGAAACATTTACGAGTAAAAAGTATCGTCTCTGTTTTGGATAATTTCATATTTCCATTTTTCTAAAAATGCACCTGTACAGACACTAATAAAAATAGTAGACGTTTTGTATTAGCTACAATATGAAGCAGTATCATCTGCAAATAAAGCCATGTGCTGCAGCTTAAGAAGATCGGAAAAACAAACTGTAAAAAGAAAGGTCCCGAGTACGCTGCCTTGTGGGACCTCTGCAACGGCAGTTCTGAGCATATTGACTTAGCATATCTTGTATATGTAAAACGGGTTCTATTGCGTAGATAGTTCCAAATTAGTTTAATTAAATATTTTGGAAAATTATATTTTAACATTTTGAAAATTAACCCGCCATGCCATGTCAGACGATCTTTCGCAATGCCAAATGGGATTAACCCAGTATGTTTATTTATATTAAGGTTACGAGTGACATGATCATAGAAATTTGACGTGTAGTAGAATAACCAGGTCTGAAGCCAAGTTGTTCCGCTGGAATTGTGTTGTTATTATCAGCGAATTTACATAACCTATGTAATTGTAGTGTAACTTATTCCGCAATTTTTGCTTAAGTTGCTAAAGTAACGGGTCGAATATTATTCACTCGAGAAATTGCCTAATTTAGTAAGAGCAATGATTTTTTGCTACAATTAAATCCAATGCAATGAAGTTGATTAGAGGTAGTAAAGTAAGTGGGTTCACGAGGAGTGAAAATTTGAAAATTATCGCAAGAGGCCATATTGAATAATATGTCATCCGCTAAATTGCTGTCGAAATAGCCCTCCATACCCTGCTTTTGGCATTTCGGTCGCCAGTTAAAATAACTTTTGGCTATAAGTTTAGGAGTGATTTAATATCATCAGAAAATTTATGTATATATCAGGATGACTTATGTACGGCGCAAATCGCAAAAGAGTTTAGGTTTTGATTAGCACGATCGGAGGATTCAGAATAAATTTTTACAGCAATGCCCTGCACATATGCTAAACGAGGTAAGCGCAGTAAGTCTCATGTTTAATATTATTGTTTATGATTAGTGCTACATCACCACTTCTGCGATTAATATCTTCTATCTATATAATTTGAAAGCGGGAAATTTTAAGCTGCATGAATTTGGTTTCGGATAGGGTAGTGACACGTGAATCTTTGCAGATAAACTTACATAATTCATCATACTTGTTAGCGATTAAATTGAAATTTCAAGCAACTAGTCGTATAATGTTACTATTAATGATCATTACTCGCGGTTAAAGATAATCTATATATATATAAAAATCAAACGGTGTATGTTTGGCGCGCAGAACTCAAAAAGTAGTGGACGGATTGACTTGAAATTTTTACACAATGTTGCATTTCTATACAAGATGGTCTGTATAATTTTTTTATCACTAAGTTTCTTCGGGAACAGGAAATTTCAAGCTTTCGTAAGGGGCGCGATCTATGATTTGCTTTCGGCGTTATAGCGAGGAATTTCAGAAAAACGTATTGCGGCTATGTATGCGGGAAGCTCTGTAACTGCATAAGTGTGTGTAAATCAAATATGCGGCGACAGTCTGCAGTAAGCGATGAGATGAGTGACGAAGAATATATATCGATGAGAGAGAGAGAAAGCGTGCAACAACAGTTTCCTGGAAAGGAACCGATCATCGCCGTCGAGCTGCTAGAAAAACAAAAACGTTTTTTATGACACTGTTCATGATTTCGATGGGTAGAGTACTGGAGAATTTGAACCGCATGGCATTTGAAATTGCGATCTACGGTGTGCACATTGTTTTGTTTCCCAAGTAGCGGTCATTTTTGCGTTGCTATTTAAAATTTCAACCACGCGGTCTGATTATTCATCCACCGTTTATGTTTATTGTGGTAAGTACTATCACACATTGTTTATTTTATTTGTTATATTTTACGTTTTATGCAATATTATTTATATTCGGTAATAAACTTTTCGGTCCAAATCTAACTATCCGCTTAAAATATATGCTCAAGTAAACATCACTGAATTTTACAAAATATGTACAGTAACAATTTTAATACATTACTAATTGTTTATGAACACGATGCCAATCAATAATATATAGAAATGAAATAATAGTTTTTCACTTCTTTTTCTCATAGCATACATATCTAAAATTTATATTTTAACTTTTAATATATGTCGATGAAATTTAGTTCCTTCACATTTATTTTCGTACAGCATACATTTTTATTTTTTGAAAACAGTTTTAATATAATATTTTTATGAAATCAGTAATGGATACTACTAGATATTTAGAAAAAGAAAAAAAGAAAGAAAAGATTTTTTCACGTCATTTACAGAGCAGCAAATTATACTTTTACAACATTATTAATTAAACGATATATATACGTATTTATTTCTTCTATTTTTTATTTTACTTTACGAAATCTATAGTTATCACACTGGCAGCAGTTCAGTTAGATACAAGAAAAAACCATACACTACTTTGACATTTTCCAGATATCTTTTACTGTTCGGTAAGTACATGAAATTATTTTATTTACTTATGTGTAAAACAAATATATATTTGAAGTCTAATGAAAATAAATTTAAAATATTGTTTTTATATTAAATTTGTAATCAACCATTTATTTCTTTTTCCCTCCGAAAAATTTATTTTTTAAAGCATTAGATTTTAGATTTCGATTTTTTTATTGAATTTTGTAAATTACATTTACTTCATGGTTTCGTTTTCATTTCATACATTCTCCAAATTGAAAAAGGCTTATTTATTTTGCGTCACAATTTTATTTTTTTATCCCCATTTTAATTTTGTGCTCATTTCAATCGTTCCGATCGCGTATTTTTCAATCACTTTATTCTCTCCGTTACATTTTCTCCGTGATTTATTTTTTTCATACAAATTTATTAACCCGATTTTTCAGGCATGGTATATATTTTATATATTTAATTTATTATTGATGCTACATATTTATTTAACTTTGTGCACATTTAAATAAAAGAAAACTGGTTGTGTATCTATTTCTATATAAATATATGTTTACAAATACAATTTATGAAACTGAATTCTAAAATTAATTTTATTATGATTTCTTTTTTGGTTCAAGCTTATTTTAAAGACACTCAAGCAATCGCATTGCAATTTAAAAAAGAAATTACGTGTTTATATTTTCGGCTATAATATATGCTCAAGTAAACATACTACCAAATTTTACAAAGCATGTAGAGTAACAATTTTTTTAATACACTACTAATTTTTTATGTACACAATGGCAATCAATACTATACAGAAATAAAATAATAGTTTTTTATTTCTTTTTCTAACAGCATACGTGTTTTGAATAGAAATTTTTGTTTTTTGTCAGCGAAGGAAAAATTTAATACAAAGTATATTTTAATTTTTTAACATATGTCGATGAAATTTAGTTCCTTCACATTTACTTTCATACATCATACATTTTTATTTTAAAAAAAGGTTTTAATGTAATATTCTTATGAAATCAGTAATGGATACTACTAGATATTTAGAAAAAGAAAGAAAGGAAGAAAAAAATTTTTCACGCCATCTGCGGAATAACAAATTATACTTTTTACAACATTATTATTTAAGTGATATGTCCACGTATTTATTTCTTCTATTTTTTATTTTACTTTACAAAATCTATAGTTATCACACTGGCAGCAGTTCAGTTAGATACAAGAAAAAACCATACACCAATTTTACATTTTCCAGATATTTTTTACTGTTCAGTAAGTACATGAAATTATTTTATTTACTTATGTGTAAAGCAAATATGTATTTTAAGTCCAATGGAAATCAATTTAATACATTTTTTTTTTCGCATCAAATTTATAATCAACTATTTATTTCTTTTTCCCTCCGAAACATTTATTTTCTAAAGTATTTAATTTTAGATTTCGATATTTTTATTGAACTTTTAAATTTCATTCACTTCATGATGTCGTTTTCATTCCATACGTTCTCTGATAATTTAAATAGGCGTATTTATTTTACATTGCAATTTTATTTTTTCATCCTTATTTTAATTTTATTTGCTCATTTCAATCGTTCAGATCAGGGTCGTATCTGAGAGGGGTTTTCTATGTTCAAACCTTCCCCAAAATGTCTGCGAAATAATAATTGCTTGAATTAAATGGGCCAAAATTCAGAATAAATTTATTTCTTTTCAATTTATGACAAAAGAAAAGAAAATTAAAATTTTTATGAACTGTATGGAAACGACTATTTTTTATTTGTTTTTATTGTAGTGTTCAAATATTGCATATACAATAATTGACTACAAGGCCTTAATGTACCATTTATGAATGAATATATTATATGATGACATACACACACACATATATGTATATATATATATAGAAAAAATCCCCCCTCCCCCGAAATATTTCTAAGTGCATCAGTAGATACTGAAGCTAAAATATCATTTTTATTTTTCATTTTATAACTGTAAGATATAACTGATTATTTCTTTAACCTATTACTTCTTACAGATTTTAATTACTTAATGTAGATTTTAATTAACCGACTGTAAATAGGTAAATTGGTGTATGGAAGAGAGAAGTGAAGAAGTGGTTGCAAGAATGATGCAAAGATTAAGGAATTTTGCTGCATTCCCTTTTCCCTTTATTATTATTGTTGCATTTTTAGGGTTTCTTTAGACCATCTATTTACCAATTTCCTTCCTTTTTCTTTCCTGTACGTTAATGTATGCGACGTTTAATATGTAAACGGTCCCTATGTATGGGTGTATTATTGTGCTATTTATATATATATATATATATATGTATATTTGCATTGATTGATATATATTTATTTATTTTTTGGTTTAATACGTTCGGTTTAGGTAGTAAGAATGATTAACTGTAATTTTGTTGACTAGAATAAACGATAATAAGAGTGTTGGGCACTCACACAACGAGCATACCTGTTCAATGAGGCCCAAAACTTATTTACTTATATAAAAAAAAAAAAGTCAAACAATCTGCAGCGATTTAAAAAAATTGACTCTTAATACTCAAAAAATAAGTGCAACCAGGCCGAAATAATATACATAGAAGTAAAGATGATATTTAAAAAATAGAAACAGTTTTATTCCTATTGTTTAAAAATTTTAAATGTAACATGACTTAAAAATACCACATAATCTTAAAAAATGTTAGATTTCGGTTTATAGCAGGATGGGAAGCAATAAAAATGTTACAGTTTTTATATCACCATCATTGGAAATATACGCAAAATATGTAAAATATAATTCTAGGCTTTCAGAATGTACTGCAATGTAAAAGTAGAACAAAAAACAATTGTAAAAATCAGATTTTTCGCTGATATTTGAACGTGTTATATTAAAACTCCTTATTAAAATAATATCATCATAAAGAGCGGGAAAACATAAAATGTTATTTAAGCTAATTGTAACATAACCTATTAAAAATGTAAGAAAAGGACAAAAAAGTTAGTTTTTGGCCAAAATCGGGGTGGCCACCAGTTTCTTTTTTTTTTTCTGAATAAGTAGTAGCACCACTGTAAAGAATGGGAAAAAACATCAAAATCGTGCATTTAAAAAGCGGAATCTGAATTTAAGAGTGGAAAAAATGATTTAAAACTTAAATAATTTTTTTAGGGGCCAATTTTGACGTTATGAGATTTAAAAAATATTTAGTTATTTCTTATGTGGAAGCCCACCAGTGAATTTTTTCAGAATTTTCCGATTGAAAGACGTTTCAAAAAAAAAAATGTTTCTTGACTTTACTATGCATTCACAGGGGATAGGGAGCTGAAAATTTGGCTGTAAGAGTTTTTTCAACTCCTATTGAATGGTGTATGATAAATACATTTTTAAGAGAGGTAATTTTACTATAGTAATCCGGCTATAGCCTTCATTAACCTGATGTTTCTAATATGGCATATTTTATTCATTTGATTTATTATTGATGATTTTACTACGCGCACATTTAAAGAAAAGACAACTGTGGTTGTATACTTATTTCTATATTCATATATGTTTACATATACAACTTGTGAAACTGAATTCTAAAATTAATTTCATTATAATCTCTTTTTCCATTTTTACTTATTTTAAAAACACTCAAGGAATCACATTGAAATTTAAAAAAGAAATTACATGCTTATATTTTCGGTTATATATTATGTTACTTTATTTAATGTGTGTCCTTACAGTTAATTACAATTTATAGGCAGAGTATACATTTGCTTAAATATCATTTAAATATATACTGCAGATATACAAAGGTGAACGATTTATTTATATCGAACACTTAACCGGCATTTTCAAAGTCCTTGGTAAAAATGAAAGTGTAACTGTATGTTAATCTTTTAATTAGTGATTGTATTTCAAAAAATATAATAAAAAATTAATAAAGAGGAAAAAGTGAAGAAAATAAGTTAGAATTGATTTGATTATATGTTCATTTCATATAGAATGTTTTGAAAAATATCTAATTGTCTGTTCTCGAAAAACAAAGTGTGAGTACTCAATTCACTTCTTTCATTTTTATATAGTTACTCATCATCTGTGTCTCCGCCATCCGTAGTACAAGTCACATTCATTAATCATCTGTAATGCTTTGGTAACGTGCAAACATAAAGCGCCGTTCTCGACACACAATCATAGAACGTCAGAGAAGATCAATCCGCACTGATCAAGAACGTTCAGACAATAATGAACATGTTAGAATCAGAATTTCTCAATGGCGAGCAGAATAATTAACAGATCAGTGGGCAGAAAAACTTGAAGTCTTAAGGGTAAAAGCGAGAAGAAGAAGAGCAGCACGTTCGTCTCACTAACGCCAAGAAGCAGTAGATCAACGGCGAAGACATATTTGTATGCAATATCTAATTATGCAAGCACGCAATTCATCAGCGAGATATCTCTGGAAGCGTTTGATTAAAATCACCGGACAGTGCTCCATCAAATGAAACCTGATTATTTCGCAAATCGTTCAATTTATAGTCTAAATTTTCAGGAGAACATTTTTTCTTTTTTCCTTTTATTTCCATTTCACTATTCTTTGTTTGTATTTTTCTCCTTACAATTTCTACGAATGTAATTATATCTATATTATTTGCTCGGCTTCATTTTTATGAATAGGATTGTTTTCATGGGCATGCACATTATTTTTATAGTACCTACAATAGAAGTATTATTTGCATTTACATAACGGCAATTTTTACTTTTTATTGGGTTATTTTATATTACTTTTACACGATTATTTAATTTCACTTTGTTATTTTGTGTATAATTTCAGTATTACTATTCCTTTCCGTCCGGCTGTTTAATTTCATTTTCTTTTTTTTTTTTCTTTTTTTTTTGTATATAATAATTTTGATATATGTTAGTAACTTCTAAATTAAAATATCTACATTTCGCGCAGTGTTGCATGTTGTAGTCAAAACGTGTAATAATAATAATAATAATAATAATAATAATAAAGATTATTTTATTTCACTTGATTGCATTCCACAGCATAGCCATAGCAACGCAAAGTATGGTATTAAATTGAATGATGTCTTTTTTCAGTGAATCTATGTTTACTACAATACTTTTATCTACTTCCCCAATCATTAATATCATTCTAAGCCACAGCGAAGCGTGGCCGGGTTCAGCTAGTTCTTACATATAATTTCCACAATTTTACCGATTACACTAATGAAAATACTCTTTTGATGCTTGTCATTGAATTCATTTAAAGCAAGTTGAATTACATGTAAAAGTTTACTTACATTAATATTTCTAAAATTATCTAGTAATAAAAAATATATGAAAAGTCGAGTCGGCTACGGCGTTAGACCGTCTTGTCCAGCCGTTTGGAACTTTGGTTGAGTTGGAATGACGAGCCTTCTTGAAGTGTAGGAAAACTAGTTTGACGAGCAAAAGGCCTTTTTTCCTCCCTGGAACGGACGATTCGCACAAAATGACCACATTCGCTAGAGTCGGCAGTATGAGAGCCATTGCAGTTTACCTACTTAATCGTGTATCAGAGCTGATACAATCATCAGTACAGTAGGGTGGGTGAGCGGTGCGCAAACACATCTAGCTGGCAAGTTGCAATTAAGTGACACATGTCGAAGCCGTTTTTAGCACATTAAATTAGCACTAAAAACATCAAAATAGGAAAACCAGCGAAAAAGAACGCACCGCGGTGTTAATTTTATTGCAATTAAGCTATCTCACATATAAGAAAGTTTAAAGTGTGAAAGAAGTTATAAAGAGCAAGAGGAAATGCTACAAAAAAAGATGACTAAATTAAATAATTCACAAAAAAATAATAATTAAGAAATCGAAAACGTTATAATGAAGGAAAAGATGTTTTAAAGTCAACATATTATCCGGATAGTGTAAATACGAATAAAATTTAGAAAACCAAAAACATTCGTTAATAGTAACAACATCTACCTAATTTTGCAATAAAAGAATTGATCCACACTACAAAATGAAATTAATTTGTCGAAAGAGGTAATAAATATGGAGAATACTTTTTTTTTAAAAAATCCGGTAAATTTTTTTTAAACTGCCTAATTAAGTAAATTAAAGATGGGAAAATAGTAAGACCTTGCGATAGACTCTATCTATGACATGACAGAAGATATTACAGAAGAGGATGTTAAAAAGTAAATATTTACTGCTTTCGTAAAAAAAATTTAGATGTAGAAATAATTTTTATCGTTTTCCAGTACCGTTCGATGGCGCTATTTACAAAATGATATGGTGTACATTCCGGTTGGTGTAGAGCCAGGTTCAGCGCATTACATTACTATGCGTAAAAATTATTGCGGGTACAGACGTAAGTATGTAAAAAAGACAAAGCCGCTGCTACTCGTGACATAGAAAACAAACGTTATCATTGAAATCAATCAAAAGCCGATCTCATAGCACGTTTTCTGTAAATTTCCGGTTTATCTGCAAAAAATAAATTTTTTTTCTTTTTTTTTTTTTTTTTTTTCTTGGACTTGCTGACAAAGAGCATTGACCCATGTTCGACAAGAAAGGAAAGTATTGCTGAATTAATTATTCAGATTCGTACGCGGTCAGATATCGCATCAATGAAGGATACAAGGGGAGCGACAACAGTTAACGAAGGAAAGGAGAGAACAGATGCAGCACTATGGGGAGCAGGAATATTAAGTCTCAGAAGTTGAGAGTAAAGAAGGAAACGTTCAGACGACAGTGTGGAACATTCGAAAAGTATGTGGTTAGAATTACATTCGTGGGTATCATTTGGAGGATGTAGCGGACAGTAAGGAGAGTCTGAAAGTGAAACTCGATAGCGAGATGAAGGAAGCAAACTATGATCGAAACGCAATCGACATAAAGAGGAAATAAAATAGCGCTGCAAAGACGGAAATTCATGGAACCAAGGATTAACTGGAATATATCGCTGAATAGAAAGATAAAGGGAAAATTGGTTAGAAAAGGAGGAAGGATATGAGTCTGACCAAAACCTATAATGGAATTTTTTAGATAATGCAAGTAAATTATTAGCAGTGAACTTATTAATGGGGAGTCCATTAACAGCTGCACCACGAGAAAACTGATCAACTCTTTCGTTTCCTTCTATACCAACATGGCCTGGAATCCAAAGGAACTCGATCTGAATGTGGTAAGTTTGGAAGAGGTTATGGATAATCGAGCGAATACGAAGAATGATTGGATCACAAGAAGGATGAGGAAAAACAGATGAGATAGTTTGTAAAACACTTTTAGCATCAGAGATAATTAGGAATTTATTATTGTCTCGTATTAAGGATATGTAAAGAATGGCTCTTAATATCGCAACCGATTCTGCAAAGAAAATAGAGCAAGTTGGAGAAAGTTTATAACTTTCAAAGTAGTTGTGGACAGCATATAGGCAGGATGCTCCAACGCCGTGAGGACCCTTCGATCCGTCAGTATAAAGAAGAGAATGAAAAGGAAATAGAGAGTTAATAGTGTTAAGGAAATCTTGATTAGGTTGTGGAAGGGATTTAGAGTAAGTGGACAACAAAGATAGATTAGGAGGAAAGAGAAAGTCTGTAAAATGAAAGGTAAAGTAAGATTCATTGAAGCAATAATTACAATATTGTGTTAACAACGAGACATATCATTATAGAATGTCCTAGATATGCAAAAGAAATATTTGAATACATGGGACGACTACTCAGAGAAGATACGATTCTAGGCAACAATGAAGAAAATGTACAGAAACTAATCAAATTTTTGAAAAAAATCAAAATTTATAGTTTAATATAGTTATTGATCGTTTGTAGTTGTTCCCCTGTTACTAGTCACTTACACTTGTTTTTTTTTATAAGGGTGTGTATGAGGGTTTCCATGTGCCGTGTTTAACTACTGGGGCTATTATAGCACATGGAGCCTACTTAAGGGGATTAAACGCGATAGTACAGATCGCTGCTCCGCATGAAAGCTAATACAGCTGCAACCGCGGGCGGAGCATTTGACAGTATCTTAGAACTAGAGGAAGTGGTGAAGTGAATGGATCGCGGTACTGCAAATGAGGGACATTCGAGGAGTAGGTGATAGGTGGATGGGGCGCTCGATTGACTACAAAAGGAGCAGACATTTAGGGATACCTGGCTCGTAAATATGTAGCTGTGCAAGAGGGCTGTATGTCCTATTCGGAGACGATTCAGGACAGAAAAATCCCTGCGGGAAACTTCGTCTGCGGGCCACCAAGGCTCCGTGGTTGTTTTTATGCTGCGGAGAAACGTACTTGAAGACCTCCATTCCTGTTGCCATTCTTCTCCAGTTTACTGCATAAACAAATGAGCCAATGTAGGGGGAAGAGGGAGTTGTGTGGCATTGGAGAGAACAATGTTTGCCTGAGCTGCTCGATTGACACGCTCATTGCCTGGAATCCCAACATGAGTCGGCACCCATAGGAAAGACATTTCAGAGTTTAAATGTGATAACCTGTATAATAGGTAATGGACCTTCCTTACCAAAGGGTTGTTGGATTTAATCTCTGAGATGAGTTGAAGGGAGTTTAGAGAGTCAGTTATGAGTAGGGACTTTTGGGACCGGGGTTGCTATCGGTGTAGTGTTGGGTGCAAAATACCATCGCGTATATTGCAGCGTTCAGTGCTGCACAGCAATCGTGCAGTCTAACTGACTCTGCTGCCCCTGAGACTTCGAAAGAGCATGACGCCGGTGACTGATAACCTATTGCCTTCGCTCCATCTGTGTAGAGGCATGCATTGTCTGTGTAGCTCGCTATGATATTTGTTGCTATTTGTGCTATGTTTGGAGGGTATTGTGCTTTGTTAAATTTTGTCAGCGATATGTAATTCTTTTTCTTTGCTATTTATCGAAATGTTTTATCTTTACTTAGATTTGGAAAATATTTTTTGGTTCGTTTATTAGTATTTTATCCTGTTAACGTTAATCTACACTTGTTAAGAAAAATATTTACCTTTGTTATTATCAAAATGTTATGTACTAGATATTGTTGATATGTTTAGTCGACGCAAATGACCGAGACGTCGAGCGTCGCAAAATAAATAAAATATATATATATATATCTATATATATATAAAAATCCCGTGTCTTTATGTTTGTGCAGGATAAACTCGGAATATACTTAACCGATTTTTATAAAATTTTGAAGGTACATGCAATTTAATCCAACTCTTAACAGATAGGATACTTTTTGTTTTAATTATTTACATAAATATTTGTCATATTAAATAATTTAATCAATCAATTAAAAAAAACAAATTTAATTGTTGGCTATTACTTTTTGCTTTAATTATTTACATAAATATTTGTTATATTAAATAATTTAATCAATCAATTAAATAAAACAAATTTTGACAATTTTATTATTTTTTGAGCACCAACTCTACTTTTCGTGGCGACTTTTGTGTATCGTGCGATGTTAATCGAAATGCAACCATGTTTATCGCTGGCGCATGGCGTTTTTATCGATGAATGATAAAATAAACTTTTTCGCTGTCGTTTACAAAAAAGTTCGTGTTATATGTAATTATGAATGTAGAATTAATATGTGTTGATGATGCAATAGTTCCCCATTATGTAAAATACATAGGTAGGGATGGTACATCTTTATTTTCGTCTTTATCTTATTTATTATATAATAATGAATTATTAGGAGTAGAAGAAAATGTATCGTACAATATGTTTGTAAAAACTGGAAGAGATTTAAGCAATACGGGCGAAAGCCAAACATATTGGAAGGAATTAGATCATTGTGTTCCAGCCACCAGACGAGTCGATTGTTCACCATACCTTCAAACAGTTTACGAAGACAGGAGGCTAAAGAAATAGGACGGAAAGTGGATTGATTTTTTTCAGGTATAGGGATGATAACAAAGTCATTCCAGGATTTAGGTGTAGATCCGGAGAGTAGGAAGGAGTTAAAGATATTCAGAAGAAAATGCAAAAAAAGCGTGGAGAGGTTTTTAAGTATAAGGAACGATATACCATCTAAACCTGGTGAGGAGTTGGAGGATTTATTAAGGATAGATAGTAGCTCGTCATAACGGAAAGGAAGAGATAAGAAGTGCGACTCTGAGTTGGGTGTAAGAACAGGAAGCGAGATTTCCTCAAGAGAAGGAGCGTAGGCGGGCGCGATAGAGTCTAGAAAGGAAAGGAGATGTTGCAGTGCGGGAGAGGGATGTACCGGGCGCTTGGAAAGGGGAGAAGTAAAAGCCTTAGCCATCTTCCAAATCTGCGAAAAGGGCGTGTCTTTAGAAAAAGCGGAACAAAATTGTTTCCAAGAATTTTTCTTAGCCGCTTTAAGAACAACGCGAGCCCCCGCATTGGCTTCTTTGTGAGCTAGAAAGTTGGACATTGAGGACCGCGAACGAAATGATTTGAATGTAACAGTACTTTGTTTGAAAGCCTGTTTACACTCTTCGTTCCAGCAGAGTGAGGAGGCAGAAGGGGTTTTTCGGTGATGATTATTGGGAACAAGCGGAGAGGATGAAGAAAGGGACGAATGAAGGGACTGAGTGAACAAGTTGTATTGGGCTATAGGATCAGAATTCGTCAGGGTATGAGGGAGAGAATCGTCCATCAATGAATGAAATTTGGTCCAATCAGTTTTGGAAAGAATCCACCGAGAGGAATGGAGAGGCTTGGATTGGATAGGAGGAGAGACGTCATTAAGGGATAGGAGAATAGGAACATGGTCGCTACCAAAAGTGCCATCAAGTGTTCTCCAGGAGCATTTAGGAGCTATATCGGGAGAGGTAAAGGAGAGGTCCACCGAACTTGAGGAGAAAGCATTTTTAAAGTAGGTGGGAGAACGATCGTTGAGGAGGAAGAGATTATGATTCAGGATAAAGTCTTCCAGCACAGAGCCGTTGGAGTTGTAACGAGTGCAGCCCCAAAGGGGAGAATGAGCGTTCCAATCTCCACCAATGACGTATGGTTCTGATAGGGTTGTAAGGAATGAGGAAAGCGGACTATTGAAGAGGCTAGAGGTGGGAGGGTTGTAGACACAAGCGATATGGATAGGCTTTGGGGACAGATTTAGAAGAGAAATATGGATCATATTGGGGGAGTTAGGATAGGGAGGTGGAAGGAAAGGGATTGTGTGCGATTGGTATGATAAGTCGCTCCTGATTAGGATGGCAGCTCCACCATACCCGTCCAAACGATCAGCTCGAACTATGGAAAAACCTCTGAAATGGATGGAGGAGGATGATTTCAGCCACGTTTCAGACAGCAAAGCGACATGAATGTTATAGCGGTCAAGTAGACCCTCTAAAGCTTGTTTGTTAGCTCGTAGGCTACGACAATTCCATTGTATAATGTTTAAGGACGGAAGCTGCGACATAGTAGGATAATGACAAAAGGGAAAGGAAAGACGAGAGCAGTAGTAAAGTAGGATACAAAGAGGGAGTAAAATGCATTAAAGGAAGTGCCGCATAGGCTCACTTCCAAAGTAGAGGAGCAGAAGGGAGGCCTATTCAAAATATGACATGGCCTCTTATGAAAATAGCTTTTTATGTTAAATGTTAATCATCCGAACTTCGAGTCAGGTATGAAACGTCTATGATACATTAATCACTACCGATCCTTAAGGTGCATTTTAAAGTATGTTAATATGTATTGTCACACAAAAATTCCTTATCTACGCTTTGTTTTGTATCTGACTGTATAGCAGCTATTAAGCTAGATGACGTAACGTTATCGGAGATGTATGCGTACCTTTGTTAATAAATATTTTAGGAATTACGAATATGTTATTACTTAACACTGCATTACACGCGCTCCCTGGTGGAACATCAATACACGCGTCGTATCTGTGAGATACACGATCAGTAAATTGAATAAAAAAAAACAAAATTGAATTTTTAGCATTTTACAGACAAAAAGGTGCATAGACAAATAAAGAAGACCATAAATATATTTTAAAAAATACATCTTCATCCCAAATCGAAGTAAATTAATCTATACGGATTTTGAAATGTTAAATTCTAATAACACAGGTGTAAGTTTCAGTTCTTTGAGCTCGTAATGGCTCTAGTATCTGAATAAAAAAGTAAAATATAACAGACTGTAGATTTAGAAAAATTCAGTCTAGATCACTTTCTTTAATTTCCACTTTACAGCCATCAACACAAGTGTAGGCACAATGTTTCAGGTATAAATATTGGCCACATTCATTGCACATATATCTTGTGAGCCTGGTCGTTTTATTATCGTCCCAGCAAGGTTGACAGCGTTTCCGTTTACCAACATCTGTAGTTGCAAAATTGCTTGAATCCTGCGGTATTTGATCATTTGGAAGAAGTTTTCGAAGTCGTGAGGCCATAGTGCGTGCCAAGTTTTTGAGCTGCAATCGCACTGACAATTGATATCTTATGAGCTCATTCTCGACTTCACGAAAAAAAAACTCGGCGAGGTGGCACGTTTTGTCCATATCGAAAGACAAATGACTTGTCTATTGATTCCAGCAACATTTATAATAGTGGAAAATATCACTAACCACAAGGTATCACAACTTATACTAAGGAAAAGTAAGGGTTAAGTTAAAAAAATCAAACAATACAGAATACTTACATTTTAGCACGCGCAGTATCAGTGAGATACACAACCCTTAAGCACCCCTTCAATTGCACAAGAGGGCCATCAACGCTCGACTGACTGTCGAACAACCCGAGCTGAAGGAATAGGATGATGGGGGACGATGTCCCCCTACCTAACTAGTGATGAAGAACGTTGAACTATGTATCTGTCAGATACAGCGCGTGTAATGCAGTGTTAATAAACTAGATAATCGTATCATTGGCGGTGACTTAAATGCTAGAACAGGTATTGTTGACAAACACAATGATAAAAATAGTCTTGACCAATTTTATTATCATAAACAATATATTTAGTGTTTTAACAACCTTTCATCGAATGAAGTAAATAAATGTAAAAAATTTTGTGTAAACTTTTTTTCCCATCTGACCATTGTCTCAATAGAATTATACATCGTAATAAGAATTTTAATACGCACGTAGCAATTAATTATAACAATTAGAATAGTTAATGAGTATTTCAGGTTTCTAGGTACCAAAAATAAAAATCAGCAATCAGCACGATTTCAGAAATACTACCTCGAAACCGTGTTGCAAAGATTAATAAATTTAATATTAAGGTCGTCATATATAATATTAAAAATGGAATATATTGGCGGAACTCGGAATTAAACATGGCGATTATTAACAAAAAAAAAAAAAAAAAAAAAATCGAGATAACAAAAAAAGATATATTTACAGCTAAATATTTACAAGATTATGATCTTAGAGGTTAAAATTATGAAGCTATCTTATAAATAGCAAACCTTATGATATACCTTAATAAAACTCATAACTCTGTATTTATATATATATATATATATATATATACATCATTGGGGATAGAATTAATGCGCACTATTGGATTACATATATTTAAGCAAAGTAAGTCCCACATGGGGTCTTTGATAAGGTATCATGGATTGTGGAATTAACCTTTTCATAATGTATTTAAGGTTTTAATGGATCTGATGAGAATACTCGGGCCAGTTCCTTTCTACTTTTGAATTATCCGTCTTTACTTTCCTAGATAACTTTTCTGGTACCCAATTCAATTTCAGGCTTATGAAAATATTTCCTTTTCAAACAGGTTTTGCTGACTCTCAGCGGAATAATAATGAAACTTTAAAATCAGGAGTTGCGCCCGGACTCGATGGTATAACAAATAAAACGATTAAAAATTTCCGATAAATATACTGAATCGTTAACCAATACACAACTCACGTTTGTTTGTACAGTATTTCGCTCAAAGTTTTAAAGTTGGTAAATTCATTTCATCAAAGAAACTGGATAAATCGACGATTAGTTAGGCCGCTTACGCTTTATATGAACAGCTTGCTAATGAAATGTATTAAAACATCGGTCATAAACACAATATGGCTTTACTAAAAACAAATCCGCGCTTTCTTATCCCTTCCATTTGCAGGCTTCGCCTAGATCATAGTCGTCTTCCGACATCTTCTTTTTTCGCTTTTCTATGTCCTCTTCTTCTTTTTGTCCCTTTCATCATCCGGATGATTCAGATCTACTCTGCGACACAAATCACATCTTCTTTGAACGCGCGTCTGTATCTATAGAACGCTTTCGCTTCTATAGTCAACTCCTGAAGCTCGGTTTACCTACTCCATACAGTGCTTCTTTTATTCTTTCACTTCCATCCCCGGCAATCATTCCTATTATAGCGTCCTTCATTGCTTCTATCTCCAGTAATATTCAATTCTAATTCGTTTCTCCTTCTCGCTCTCACTAACACAATTTAATGTTGGGTAATGTCCTCGACTGGCGATCTCAAAAAAAAAAAAAAAAAAAAAATCGATCGAGCACGTTACAAAGCCTCTGTCATCATAATGCGCCTAATGATAAATATACAAACGCAGTAGTATCAGTTGACCTACACAAGAGCCAATCGAAATGTGAATTATCAAATATACTTATGAATAAGTTATGAACACCCCTATTGTGCAACACTGTATTAGATTATCCTATAGATGGAAAAGTAATTTTTACGTACTGTAATCATCACTACGAATGAACATTGAATGTTGGTCTAGGCATCAGTTCCCGGACCAATTTTATTCAATTATCACATCAATGATGTCATTAAAATGATTATAGCTACGCTATAAATATGTGCTTGTATATGTATTGGTAACAGATGATATTGTAATGATAATGCTTGAGATTTGGATAAAGAACTACTGGTAGAGTGATACATCGAAAGAAACTTAAAATGAATCAGGTTAAAATGACAGTTACCTACGTAACTCGTTCACGCAGCTATTTTAAATAACACAAAGATGAAATACAACGCCGGCGAATTTATACCGTTTTAAAATATGTATAATATTTAGGAGTGTGTATATAGCTGATCGTTTAAATATGAAGATCAATATAAAAACAAAAAAAAAAAAAATATTGGTTTAGTAAATTTGTCCAAATTATTAAATGTTGATTGTTTTATATTTAAATACGTTTCGCTACTGATGTATACTGTTCATCTTTTCATTATGAATTATTAAATAAAAATGATTACGTAAAGAAAATCAGAAAAATACGTCGTGAGATTTTATTGTATACTAGTTGTTCGGCGGCTCGTGTTTTGGCTCAATCTCGTTAAATTGAAAAGAAAGAAAAGAGAAAGCACGCGTTTTTAATATGTTTAATATATTTCACAGTGCTTGTGGTATAGAATATTTTTTGTTGTTCCGCATTCTGTATCATATATAGTACATCTTATATATATATAATTCTTCTGTGCGTGTGTTTGTGACTGAACTCCTCCTAAACGGCTGGACCGATTTTGATGAAATTTTTTGTGTCTGTTCAAGTGTATTCAAGAATGGTTTAGTCTACTACACGAAATATGAGGGTTTTAAATAGTCTAGATGAGACCAGGGGCACAGAAATGTATATGGGACGAATAAAAAGAAATTAACAAAAAAATTAATTTTTAAATAAAATGGTTACCACGGTAAAAATAAACTAAACCTAAAAATTTAAATAAAATGATTACTATGGTTATTTTATTAGTTTCAGGTGTAAGTAAATACGCCGCTTCTGTTACTTCACTTTTTGCGTTATTGAAATCATTAAACTTCCAAGTCGCGCGCTCCTAGCTACCTGCTGTACTCATTACGGAGAGTTAAAAAAAAAGTGGTGTTTTCTAAAATATCCTGCAATGGAATTTACTACCGGGAACGTTATTGATATTCAAATTTGAAATCTTTACTCAACTACGTATAGTTTGCTGTTGTGGTAATCAATTAATTTTAATAAAATGCTGAAGACAGGGAGGTCGGAAGAAAAGTTGTTGTTGATGTTGGAATGGCAGAGCGATCGCGGTGTCTAATATTCAAAAATATTTCATTTTACTTTCAGTTTGTGAAAATTCTGTGCGGTATTGAAGTGAGTATTTTAATATATAAATACTCACTGTAATTACGAATGTAGAATTAATATGTGTTAAGGATACAATAGTTGCCTATTATGTTAAATACATAGATCGGGATGGTACATGTTTGTTTTCATCTCTATCTTATTTATTGTATAATAATGAATGATTAGGAGTCAAAATATGAAAATGCATTGTAAAATATGTTTATAAAAACTGGAAGAGGTTTAAGCCATATACACTATTGGACTTAATGGATAACATATAAAAATAAATAGAGTATTTAACTGATATGTCAAATAATCGAACTTGATAATCTTCAGCTAAACGTGGAACGTGAAGACTATTTTCTGTTGGACAGTAATAAATATGTTTCCCAAAGAGAGAAAAAATCTTAACATAAATACAATTCCAGATATATAAAGATTTAGTATAGAATACCTGCGTTCTGGGACAAGTCAACAGTAAAACATATTCTCAAAGCATGTACAAACATAAACAGTTGCTACTGGTTAGCAAATTATTACATTGGTTAGGCAATTATAAATGTATCATCAACACGCATGGAAACACGCAAGCATACAAAGCAACTTAGTATGGGTTAGAAGAAATATAAGTGGCTGGTTAAAGTCTTTCCCCTAATCTCTGTATTCATTGAATGTTGTTATTGAGTAAGGGTTTTCATGTACAGGCGTCTACAGAGAAAGCAGGCAGTAGCCTTTTGTGGCGTGCTGGATATTGAGATATTCGGTTTACAGGTAATGTTTGGATCTTCTGCGTTCCCAAATGGTCCGGTGTTTCCACGTAATTCTTGCAACTTTTTTGCGTGCTATTGTGCATTCATCGCAAACAATAAGTTCTAACATTTCTGCAATTCTTTTCCAATGCCAGATGCTGTGGAAATATCGCACATGGAGTTCCAATAGATTGCGCATGTTTAAGACAATTTCAAAGTGGAATGAGCAGTTCTTCTACCTGGTTGTCGCAGCTATTCCGCACACTGCAAGAGCTAATGTCATTCTGAGATCGAATTGCTGCCAGAACCCATCTAATTAGGCACGTTTTACCAGTGTTCCTGTTGGCGCATTTCAAAAAAAAAAAAAGGTTGCTTTAACTCCGTTATTGTGACACTTTGCATTATTTGATCGTAAGTGCCTATTTGCTCAAGCTTTTTTGCTTAGGAATATGTTTTATTCTACATACGACAAGTTTGCTCACGACGCAATTCTATATCGAAGGAAGCAGCATAAAATCGATTCGGCGATGGCATTTGTGTTCGCGATTTCTAAGCAAAAGTTTTCAATTTTTATTAACGTTTCGTTGCATATTTCCGCTGTGAAATCGAAATCTTAGTTCATATATGTGGATTTTCATCTCGTATTTGATCAAGGTAAATGGAGTCGCAATTAATAATATACGACATACAAATGACTATGTTTGATTATAGCTGATAGTCAGGAGGAACTGCGAAAAATAATGAACAAACAGATAGACTATAGCAAAAAACTTATGGGCTCACTATCGACAGCTCTAAAACGAAATAGTGTTCTCTAAGAAGAAGGCTGTATAATGAATGATAAAAGCAGATGGGACAAAACTAGAACAGGTCTCAAATCAATTAGATACACCTGGGGGTACCTTTGTCGACGATAGCTGCAGCTGTAAGAAGGAAGTCCGATTGCGAATAAAGCAATCGAGAGCAGTGCTCATAAAAATGAAGAACCTGCTCAGTAGAAGGGAATTAAGTCTTGGATTACGAATTCTGCGATGTTTTCTCGGTCTTACTGTATGGCAACGAGAGTTGGACGTTAGATGCTTTATCAGAAAGAAGTATACAGGCCTTTGAATTATATTCGTATAGGCGTATGCTGAAAATTCCGTGGATCTTAAAAGTAACTAATAAAGAAGTCCTCAAAAAAGAATCAATAAACGCCCGGAATTATTACATTTCCTTAATGGAAAGTAAACTGTGTTAGAGTGAGTTATTTAAGTGGACTGTATTTAAAAGAATTAACAAACGAGAAGTATAAAATGTACTTTATTAAATCGTTAACATAACTTGGAAGAACCACAACGAACAACGTACAAACAGAAACTAAAACGTTAATGCATTCCGAGATCTGAATACAACAATACATCGCGATAAGATAAAACTATTTCGAGCGGTAACCGGTTTTTTATGCTAGTTACGGCATCGGGTTTTTACACTATTTACAAATCGGGCGATAATCGGGTTTTTCCGCTGTTTATAGCTTAGGCGGTATCGGGTTTTTACGCAGCTCCTCTAATAAGAGCCTAACAAACTGCGTTATCTAGGCCACATCATGAGAGGCCAAAAATATAGAGATTTTACGTCTCATTATGGAAGGAAAGCTTTTGGGCAAAAGATCAAAAGGGCGCCCACAAAATTCGTGGACAAATGACTTTCATCGTTTGTTCGTCCATTGAAATGTTTAGATCTGCCATGTCTAGAAAAGACATTGCCGTGTTGATCGCCAACCTTTGTAACGGAGACGGCGAATGAAGAAGAAGAAGAATTCGACGGGCGATATCTTCAGCCACGTGCTATTTATACTTCTACAAGTCTGTTGCAGATGAAGCGGAGTAAACGGTCATTGCGATTGAATGCGCGAATTTGATTTGGATGTGGCGTGCTGCGTGCGTAATTAATGCATGTATGCTAATACCGGTCGTTCTCCGATAAATTCAGAACTTGACGTGCATTGCGGAAAGTGGCAAGTGTAACAGGCTGTTGTCAGACAATATCTGTCGAAAAGCACGCTGTTCGGCATGAACATGGTGCTTGCATATCTAAAGCTAACAGCGTGCTACGGAAACAGCTTTTCACGCAAAGAGAATGGAAGACCTAACGAAGTCGCGCAAAGGAATATGAGAGCTAATATGCTCTAGCTCTAGATGTGGAAGCATCATTAGAGTATAATAGCGTGTGTTACTTTCACGTCCAACAGATAACGTTATAATAGTAGGCCAAACAGAATATTAACTGAAAGAAATTACACTCGAATTATTTTTTAATTTGCGTTAGCGACAGGTAAAGAAGATGCAAAGTGCAACTCTGTGTCAAAATTTCAAAACAATCGATGAAGAACTTTCGGTGATTGAAGATTTTGAACAAATTTTCATTTTTATTTACATAGATTAATGCTAATGCATTTAAGACGGTGTACTGTCCGAATGTATTAGCCAATGAATTACCGATAAATTTATTAATAGAAAATCATTTCATAATCGTCAGAAAACATTTGTGTCTATATACGCGGACGACAATATATACAATAATACTGCGCTTCAGCTTACCTGGATCGTCAAAAAAAAACAAAAAAACAACAATATACAGATATATGTAGTACATTCAACACAAAATGGAAAACAAAATATAAATTTTTTTTAATTACACATATTTTACCTATTACCCTTGATAGAGCGAAGAAAGAAATATTCCACAAACAGGTTTCCATTCGAATCAAGAATTAACTGGACACATGGAAAATTTCGATGTCCGTTTAAAACAAAACAAATTCGGATGAACCTCTATATACACTGTTGTGCCAAAGATGGTTTCCACAATTGTGAGCAATTCACTTTCCAATACATACGTGTGTTCAACACCTTCGTGGGAGAATGTAAAAATTTATAATGGGAAAATAATCAGCACTTTTTCAAATATATAGAAGAAAAATCAAGTACAAGACAGCACTTTTAGGATATATAAAATTAACCATTATTAAAATTATAATTAAATAACAAAGCGAACGAAGACTTTAATGGAAATCGCTGGTTAGGTTTCATATAAATAAAAAAAAAAAAAAAAATACATCGAATTTAGCGACACCTAAAGAGCATTGGATCATAGAGCAATGAGAAAAACGCGGGAGGTTAGAAAGGACGAGAGAAGTTCAAATGAGTGTGTAACGTCTCTTCGAAAACGTTATAGATAACGTTTGCGACTGAAACCTGAGTAATTAACATTTAAAAGTAGAAATAAAATTATTACCTTAAGAAGTTTGCAAAACAAGCTGAGGACAACATTCACCTAAAACCCACGCCATCGGAGAATCAGTAAACAAGTAACTCCCTTTGGCTGCTTTTCAGCCAGTCACAAGGTACGTATCGACCTTTTCATTTGTTAAACACATTATATACTTGTAATATTATTGTAGTGCAAAATATAATAATTTCGTAAAACGTATAGCTCTGAAATACATGAGGTACGTATGTGTGTATGTATTGCACGTACATTTGTACTTTTGTATACATTCACTGATATTGCGCTTTGCTAGCGTTTCAAAAATACACTTATTCCCTATAAATGCGCATGTAATATCGAATTCTATGTTATTTTTCGTAATATCGAAAACAGTTCTATATTATTTTTTCATTTTAACATTAATCTAATTCCTTATTAATGTTTCAGTTTCTGATATGTTAAAATCAACTTACACCTTGCGTGGTTTATGCGGCAAGTAAAAAATATATACAATTTATTAAAAAAACTATTTTCCTCGACTTGTCCGTTCCTTTTCTATTTTTTAACGCATATTGCAAAAGCCTCTTCGTATTCAACAAGTAAAATTAAGATGCAGCAAGAATCTCACATGGTACGTGAGCAACATTATTAAACCCCTTATTTTTCTCTTCATACTGGTAAATAGTTAAAATAAGAAATTTAGGCTATTCTTACGCAAAAAAGGTAACTTGGAATAAAATACAGAATTTCGGAACCAAACTTCAATTTTTTTCCTAAAGCGTGTACTTTTTTGGGGTAGAAATCGAAAATTATAAACAGAAAATACGACAGAACGAACAGAAAAGGTATTAAACGCTGAATCTGGATGTAAACTGCCAAGTGGATACCTCCAAATGGAGAAGACGATAGAAGAAGGCGAAAGAAGAAGGCGAAAGAAGAAGACGAAAGAAGAAAAAAATAAGCAGATAGTTTGCTTAGGGTCTGTTTTTATTAATAGCGAATAAATGCTCGGGAATGACGCGAACTGTAAGCGTTTTATGAAATGTCCTAATTAATCCGGTATGTAACTGTTGCTAGAAGAACAAAAAAAAAGGGGGGGGGGTATTTGCACATTTATCTAGGCGTTCGATGAAAATGATTGTGTTTTGTAGGGCTGAAGAGGCGCGAGGGTGGACGATGAAAATGTGAAGATGAAGGCTGTGTTGAAACCATGTTTACAGGCCGTGCGCGTGTATTGGCGAACGGCTCTGTTCTCGGGCGAGCTACTTTTTAACGCACTTAATATTCCGCGACATCGAACGGGTTTTATGTTATCGGAACGCATTAAATAATACATCTTCGTCTGTGCTACACTTTTAACCGAATGATTGCCATCCCGATGGAATAAGCCGTAATTTTTATCGTATGCTGTAAGCGCAATCTAGACAAAAAGCTCGTGCCATTCAGATAGCAACAACGGCGTAATGGTGATAATGGCATCTTGGGGATTATAAATCTGTTCATAAATCAACAAATATCGATGAAATTCCATCGCACTATACCCGGTTCGGTCGCTATCTTCGAAACAAGAAATGTGTTTTTATCCTCTCGCACGCTGCGCTCCTCGTTATAGTTGCCCTTTTTTTTTGTTTAGTCCCAACTATAGTTTTTTCCTTTTTTTAGTTCTTTTCTTTCGGTTTTACGTACACCGACAGTTTCGACCCATATTTGCTGCCGCCTTACCACGAAAGACACATTTCTCGCACACCGATTACCCCAGTGCGACCCTAACATATTCGTTCGTTTGCAGATCGAAACGACATACACCGGCCGATCTAAATTTTTCTTTGCAGCACACACCATCGCTTAATTTTTAAAAAAATGCCGCGAAAATCGCTCTAATCTGAAATAAATCGAGTCTGACTGTGAACGATTTTCGTAGCGTTTAACCTGAAGTGACTCCCGGTTATAATGCCAAAACTGGCTGCTGAAGAAGCTTTTGGTGCGAAGAAGAAACGAATCGGGCTCTGTTAAGCTGGCTGCCATTCCATTTGTTTTTTAGAATCGTTAAAGAGCTAGTTAAACCTAGTCCAATCATTACGAAAGCTAGTGTAGCCGTATAATTCGTATTACTACACCTAAAAGTGGCTGGGGGCAAATTAATCTTAGCTTTATAACGCATTCACAATTAGAGCGCGCACTCTTAGCGTGAGCAAAACTGTAAACAGCAAATTGAAAGTGAAATATAGATTTAATTTATAGCAATTTGCCATACAATAAAAAATTAATTGTTTAAAAGAATTGAAAAGTGAAATTATCGACCATAATTTAAGTCATACATGTTCAAACTGAGAAGCAAAAAAAAAACAATAATATGCATAGATAAGCGAATAATTCCGATGCAGGGGCGTTCATGTTTGCTCATTGTAATTGCACAACTGTAGCCGGCAATAAATTTTTTTTCAAATATGTAACATTAATTTGAAAATGTCATAAAGAAACAATAACTATCACAGAGTAATTTGTGGTAATATTATATGCTAAATGTGTGTACTATAATGTGGATTCATGTTTGCTAATGCTCTGTGTTCCCTTTGTCTATAATTCACGAAGAACAGTTCACGCTTATATCTCTTGGTAAGCAAAGTTACTATACTTCTCGGGGGTCTGAAATTTGTTTATGATTGCTTTTATATTTCGCTTGTTATTATCGATTTTATTTTATTTTAATTCTTAGTTCATTTTTTTTGAATTATATGTATAGCCCTCCTATATGTCGCTATTAAGATAAATGAGTAATTTTTTTTTTTTTTTTTTTTTTACTTTTTTATTGGGCTTGTCAGCTACAGACGATTACCCATCAAGAAGGAAGAACGTAGGACAAAAGGAAACTGAGGACACTAAGAAAGTTATTCGGGGAAGGTGGAGACGGCCAGAACTACTATGGAGAGATAGCAAAGGAGTCAAAAAAGAACGGGACTAGAACTCGTGCAATTAGTAGTCCGAAGGGAAATAAATGTGTAGGCGAAAAAAGGTATAAAGGATGATACGTTAAAGGAAAGGAAAGCTCTCATGTCTTGTTAGCCGTTATATCTGATTATAATATATTATATCTATTTAAACGTGTGACCAGCATAAAAAGAAAAGTATTTTTATCCTAATTGAAATTCGTATTCCTTAATAATTATTTTTTGCTGAAAAGTTATTAATTGCACGTCGTTATATTCGGATTTCTTTCACATTTTTTTTTTTTTTTTTGTCGAGTTAATAAATTTGTATACAGTATTTAAGGAGGGGTACTAAACCACAGACTGTATGTAACTACCTTGAATGTATGTGTGAATGTTAACTGTTCACGGTACACCACTAGAACTACCTAGGTTATCGTAATGAGTGGACCCACGTTTTAAATTAGATTTCTCAGCTCGTTAGACTGAATCAAAGTCATGAGGTTGTTCAAAGCAGTGGGGATATTTGAGAGGATATCTGCAAGTGATGTAATCTGGCCGCGCCGCAACCCATTAAGACGTGTGTGTATTTCAGCAAGATGTGTGAAACTGATGAGTGTATTCATCGATAGAACAAATTGGACAGGTGTTTGGCTTTGGAGCTTGTTTGAGAATGTAGTCGTGGGGGGAAAAGAAGTATGTCCCGTTCTCAGGCGATTGACTACCGAGAACACTCTGTGTTCCATTCCGACTGGAGGCCACCATGGCTCCGTCGTAGGTTTCAATTCTCTGAGAAAGGTCGATTGAGACATCCAGTCATGATTCTACTGTGCGAAGACTACATCCGATAGGAAACTTCTCAAGGATAATAGACCGAAAGCAAATAGCGGCATTGGTCACATTACGGATGACCGAGCGATTAGGTCCACCCACCTATTCCCCGGCATTTCAACATGACTAGGGACCCATAAAAAAACAATTTGACATCCTCTTCGGCTCAGTTTGTATAAGGTAGCCAGAACTTCTTGATCCGACTGCAAAGCACGTATGGACTGCAAGGAATCAGTCACCAGTAAGATTCCGAGCGGTTGGGGTTTCACTTCTAAATATGCCTGAAGACAAAATAACATAGCATACATTTCGGCTTCCGCAATCGATACAACGTTGTTTAACTGTATGCCCCCTGTAATTCCGTCTATTTCGAAAGCGCATGCAGTTGGGGTAACCTTGGACTTACTAGCTTTAGATCCATCAGTGTGTATGCCTTCGAAAATGTGGTGTATTTATTAATAATGCCTAGCGCCCTGTGCCCTTACTGTGCTGGTGGGTAATTTTTATCGGCGAGAGTTGTACTAGCTTCTACCTGAAAAGAAGCCCAGGGTGGAGGTAGTTTTGAATAGTCCATTCTGGGTGTAAAGTTAGGCTTTATGTTATTTTTTGCAACAAAATTGTATTGACTTCAGGTAGATTATCTTTGGAAAAGTCAGGCTCTATAATTACGTCACTGTGATTCTCCACAGCCCATGAAAGCATACCGCGAGGTAAGTGAAGAATTGTCTGCTATAAGATAAAGGTGGGATGCCAGCTAACGAATATTTAGCTGGGGATGTACGATGGGCGCCAATTATCATGCGAATAGCGGCGTTATGAATTGGGTCAAGTGTTTTTAATAGGGAACCCCATTTGTTGACTAGTACATCTGACTCCCATAATTGATTTTTCTGAGGACTAATGCTTTGTAAATATTTAGAAGAAATTTGGACGTTAAATTTGGGATTTGACAAGAACTTGATCACCCTTAAAGATTGAAAGAATTTAGCTTTTAAACTAGATATAAAGGGTTTCTAAATCAGTTTGGCGTTCATCAAGATGCCAAGAAAAGTTTCTGTTGTTTTATAAGGAATTGTATTACTGTTGAGGCAATAGACGACAAAGTGGTGATTGGCAAACGGTTGTTGGAGTCGCTCGCTTCCAACAGCGTAAAAGGAACGGTTACGTAGGTAGTTAAAGATATTCTTACTGTATAGGATAGCTGTGTGAACGTGCTGGGCAAACGTTTAGTAATCGTCTCACATGCGATCGATTTGATGGACGCTCTTACCAAACGTCAGCATGACAGCCATGTTAAAGATAAAAAAACGGGGTCTTCAGCAGTGGATAAGCAAAGACAAAGCCCGGCTCAATGGGCCAGACCAAGTTCTCAAAGCTGTGACCGATTCGACTAGTAAACCACATAGTCAACTGGAGACTGCCATAGAAGACCTAAAAAACGTTCTATAGCTGCAACAATTGCTAAGCTGGAGATGTGCCTGGTGGAGGCGGGCGGTTTGAAAGGCAAAATAGTGAAGGTTATTGTGAATAAATATCAACATCGCAAAGAGTTGGAAGAAAAATTACTAGCGGTTATTGTGAAGATAGCCGGGTATCCAAAGGATTTTAAGGAAAAACTTCAGATGGTTATCGCTAATGAGGTTGCACATTATAAAGAACTCTTGAACTCATTGCACACTATTGAATAAATTACTATACCTCGCTTAAAGGTAAAGAAACGAGGTCTTCATACTAGCGACGACTGATAAACATATTATACCTGGTGGATGTTTCTGACGCATCTGTTTAGTTTAAATCTACCAGAACTGTATAATTTAGCAATGAATGGCAGTGCATGTATATATAATGGAATGTATGAGTGCCTATAATACTGTTTGGTGGCTTTGAGTGCTGTTGTCGGGTTGGTTGAGGGGTGTGTAGGGGGTAGCTTACAGTTGGCTGGGGTTTCAGAGCGTGGCAGAAAGTGGCTGGACAATGCCTGGATGGTTGGGTGTCTGCACAATGATCACTTTGGTGAAACAAAAATGTGCACAGATGAAACATTATAGAACAGCTTGGTGGTAAGATGCTCCCCTTTCTGACATTACCGAGTTCACTATGCCAGAATCCCTATTTTCTTCCTACTACATGTATTTGGTGAAATATTATATATGTTCTGTTTTGTGTTTTTATGTTCATGTATATTAAGTTTAATATCATATGTTAGTGTATATTTTTTACTAGTAATTAATTTTTATGCTGACAATTGTGTTTATATCTTAAATTTATTAGATTTAAGAATGCATGATTCTAAAATATTTCTTATTATCTCGGTTAGGTTACTACAGGATTAATCATACTTTTGAAAAAAAAATTGTATTTGGAAAGAAAATTAGGTGATTTTCTTGAAGCGTGGCAATTTTCAGTGATGTTTTGTTTTTTGTGCAAAATTGATTTTTTTACTCTCAAAAAGAGCCGTATGCTGTATAATGGGTATGGTTTGTGTAAAAACGTTGTAACCTTCTAACATCTTAAACTTATTTTTATAGGAGGATAGTGACTTATAATAATTTGAAATACTTTTCTCTTAATAGTTGCATTGCGTATGATTGTACAGTAGTTGAGATGAGTTATTGGCTAGGTTATTCTTCGGTTTTAGGAAAAGTCACTTACACAATTTCCAGAGTAGGTAATTATGCTTGTCAAATAATAAAAAACCGGATGAGGAATAGACTGACAGCATTAACATATCAAATTATTTCCTGCACGTTTGTTGTACAATAAACTTTCACACCATGTGTTAAGTGCAACCATGTGCCATACATTAGAAAATCGTAATTCCATAATCACCAGGACTGTGTCCGTGTCATTGAGATTTATTTCAAGTTTTACATATTTACATGATTTCAAATATCACCTGAGACTGATTTCAGCCACAGTACGAAGGCTGAATTATTAAAAATAACGAAAATGAACTTTTCCTGCAGTCATAATTTATACATCATGGGTGGTTAAAATTAGTTGATTTTAACCCATGATAACGTTCAGATTATTAAAATGATTTAGATTTTAATGGATTAATAATATTTATTTGCATAATTATTTTTTATTGGCGAGTATTTAAATTAAACAATAAAAGGAGGGAATAGCTACAGATTTAATTAAACGATAGTCTAAAAAAGTATGATACACTATTGTTCTAGGAGGACAATGTGAATATAGTAACAGGAAATGCTTAAAAATTAAGACAAACAATATTATTCTAATACAGCATGGAAAGGTTAGAATGGTTAGTCGAATGTACTACAAATCGATAGTTGAAAAATCCCTTTGGCCGCATTGGTTGCTGTACGAAAAAATAAAAAAATAAGAAAAATAACAAATTAGTTTATTCGATTATGAAATTGTTTTTTTTTTTTTTTTTTTGATCATGACAAAAAATTTCGAACACTAATTACATATGCCGTGAGAAAATAAAAAAAAAGTTAAATGAAATTTTTGCAGTTTTCCATTGTGAAAATTGTAAAACTAAAATCTTTAGGATTGTGGGACTTTGTGGTTTATATATCAAAATCTAATAAAAAAAAAAACTAACCATTTGAAATGTTCACATGTAAGTTTCCTTTGTTTGGTACTATTAAATACTATTTTAAAAAACCACGTTTTCCTCCGCTAATCGTTAAATATTTTGTCAGGGAAATTCTAAATTTTCAGCTTAATGAAACATTTATTAAAAATTACATAAAAAATATCGCAGTGTTTTAAATGTTTTTTTTTTTTTTTTAAAATTTAAAAGTGACTTGGGGGAAGGGGCATAATGGAAAGAAAAAAAAGAAATTTCACTCCACTAAATACAATGTTGTTTCGAAAAATGCTTATTCGAACATTTAAAATCGATCCCATGGTTAATTTTGGTTCTGTGGTTGCAAATTTCTCTTGTCTTAAGGAATTAACGGGTAACAGTTCAATTGAGGGAAACCCGTTATAACGGTTACGCAATCAAGAATTCCCAGTGAATTTTCACAATTTTCCTAAAATTATTGTCCATTTATAATTAATCACTGAATAACATGACGCGTACTGGTTTATTTTAGGAATGTACATATTGCATTAATCCAGCATTAGAACACCACTGCAATAATAACGAAGCTGCGTTGAAATGGTTTCAACTGCGTTTAACGTATTCTTAGCATTCCAGCTTTACTTGTTGGTAAATAGTCGTCCGGACATTCCAACTAACAGTGAAGCATCAAAGAATGTATACGCTTCCGATGAAGCAGAAGCTGGTGTACCATTGTTCCTAACGTCGTACATCAAATTCGGTGAAATAGAAGAAGGAAGAAAAGCTAGTCGAGTAGGACGCATATTGCCGGACGATAATTTCGTTAGTTATTCCGGCTTCTTGACAGTGAACGAAGAGTTCAATTCAAATTTGTTCTTCTGGTTTTGTCAGAGTAAACGAGATCCTGAAAATGCTCCAGTGTTGCTTTGGTTAAACGGTGGCCCCGGTGTTAGCTCCTTACTTGGTTTGTTCGAAGAACTTGGACCTTACGAATTGGGAACTAACGGCGAGTTGATTCATAGAGAGATCGCTTGGACCAATGAATTCAATGTATTGTTTGTTGATCAACCGGCCGGAACTGGATTCAGTTTTACAGAAAGCGAAGCCGGTTACGCCAGAACTGAAGACGACGTTGCCAGAGATATGTATTGCGCGTTGATTCAGTTTTTCCAGCTATTTCCGGAATATTTACAGAACGCCTTTTACACTACCGGAGAATCGTACGCCGGCAAATACCTTCCAGCGATAGCGTACGAAATTCATAAAAAAAATTCGGACATTTCGATACCAGTCAAGATTAACTTGAAAGGATGTTTAATTGGAAACGGATACATCGACTCTGAAACGATGGAGTGGAGGTCTGATTGCCTGTATCAGTTAGGATTTATAGATCTGAAGACATTAAAAGCAAGTCGGAATTATGAAGACGTTCTTAAAATTTACATACGTGCCGGTGATTATGAAGGAGGTTTGGAACTACCGGGCGTCAATCTATACTCATGTCCATATGTCACTGAGTATGATTATACTAGTACGAAGGCATTGTCTCTCAGCAGTACAGCGGAAATATTCGAAAACGATTATATTCGCGAATGTATTCATGTGGGCAATTTGAAATATTCTGAAGTATCTGACGACGCGTATGATTATCTATTGCCTAGCCGACTTCGATCTATTGTTCCGTTTTTCCTGGAAGTATTAGATCATTACCCGATACTGCTCTACACCGGACAGTTAGACACTAATGTTCACTATCCATCAGTTAGAAATTTCGTTCAAAGTTTGCACTTCAGCGGTGCAGTAGATTATTACGAGTCAGATTTGATATTATGGTACGATGAAATGGGCGTACGAGCTGGACATTATAAGGTTGCTGGAAATCTTACTGATCTTCTGTTTCTGAATGCCGGTCATCTGGTACCAAAATATCATCCAAAGCGAGCGCTTCAAATGGTTCGAGAATTCGTAAACGGTGATTTATCATAATCATGTATACACAAACTGTGATCGGTTTAAATTGTCGTTTTTGAAATTTATTTTTAGCTGGTTTTAAATGCGTTAAATATAATCTTCTAAGTTTTCAATTATTTTTTAGTTTGTTCTTATAATTACCGTCGCTCAGGTACATCACAGGAATCGTATCAGACTCAAAAACATTTCGCATTACAACTATTTACACAGTTAAAAACGGTTTTTCAGATACTCCTCTTCTAATGTTATCATATTTTCATGAATGCCGGTTTACTCTTCATTCTGTGTGGTGATATACATGCGTCAAGGTGCAAATATGTTATTTGTATTTCATTAGCCTTCTACAACTTACTGTGCCGTAGAATATATGTGTCCACGCATGCTATTTATTAGGATTTTAATCAGTTTATTTGATTTCTTTAAAACTGGTTTAGTAAACTTGTGCCAAATACTGACACATTCCTCGATAGCTATTTGCATGAAATTGTACAATTGTTTTTTTTTTTTTTTTTATTTGTTATATCTTTGTGAATAATTAAATTGCACAAAGTCAGAACACGTCGAGTTCGTATTTTATTATTAATTAGCGCGTGTACATTTATTTATGAAGCACAGTTGTATTCACAACTTTCACCGCGATTTACGGGACATTACGATGATGGTATTAATATTTGGAAGTATTTCATTTGGTCAGAATTAATAATAACGCTGAATTTTATCATTTCTTGCAAAATTACGATCGATAATGGATAGTTGTTTGCTAATCTGCAGTTTGAACCAGTGAACCGGAATTATTAGTTTCCTTTACTAATCATCTATGTTCTTTTAAAATCCATAAGCTGCCACTTCGGAGTAAAGTGCCGATTATTTCTTTCGTTAACATACAAAGATTATCAAAAGTAGGTCGTGACTGCTATCGCCACTAAATAACGGACTGATGATTATACAACGAATTACACCGTAATGAAGTGGTCCTAAAAATATATGCATTGTCAGATTTACGCTGAACGCAATACTATATTTACTTTTTCTTGATTTAAATATAAATATGTTTAGAACTAAAATTATTAAACATATTTTTGACATCCTGTTTCTTACGATACCATAAGCGAAATGAAAACTGTTTTTAGTGCATGTGCATGGCGTAACAACCAAATGAAGAAATATTCGTTACACAGTGTTCGTGTTATGAACTATGTGCCACTCTAAAACTTGGTGCAACAACCATTTAACATGTATTAACTATTGAGAAATATGGGAGGTAGAGGAGGAAAAGACAAACAGAACGCCGTTTGCTGTGTTTTGATCTGATCAGTAGAACCAGTGAATGTTTCTAACTCTATGAGTTGCGAGATACGCGCATTGCCATGTTTTTTTTTTTGACTTTTAAATAGCCTATCAATAACTTGTATTACTATACAATCTTGTTCAATTGCTACAGATGATGTGTTTCATATATATATATATATATATAGTCCATCTATCAAGCGAAAGAAGTTCGTTCGTAAAATAACTGAAACGCGCCGACGTCACTAAATTAGGGGCTCCCAGATTAACCTTCAGTCTATCGTGTATCAGATATAACATTTATTCTGTTAACAGCACGAGGTGGTCTGTTTGGATCGGAATAGGTCGGGAAAAAATAGCAACAAAAACGAGGTTACTGCTTGTGAGAGGGGAAGGAATAACAGGAATGTGGCAATATGATTTTTTCCCCTAAAAATATTGAAATACGCGTTATTAATACGCGCCATATTGCTAGTACACTACTTTGAGCAACACTCACTCTCTGCAACGAAACTGAAGCGGACTTCTTTCGCTTGGCGGACTATATTTGGCGTTGTTTCGGGTCTTAAAAAAACTGCATGTGGTTCATAATATTGCTTTGAGATTCGTGACATTGATAATGTTAAATTTTCTTCGATCCCTTGTCTATAGGCGGAGATGAACTTCCCACCACTGTACTCCAGAAGAAGAAATTTATTAATGATAAATTCATTTCTTTAATTATAATTCATTATTGCTAGCGGATAAAGTTCTGAAAATACGTAACAACTGGCCCCCCCGTTTAAAGAATCAAAACTACCATCAGAAATTTATACATTGCGAACATTCAATAATTAAGCCTCACCTCATTAATAACATCAAAAAGTTGTATTCCGGATTTTATTTTGTAATATACGGCCGGATCATGTGTCAGAGGAAATGAATTTGCGGATGCTGCGGCTAAGGGATGGTATACAAGTCTGTCACCAGCCGAAGACCCAGGGCGGTGGGGGGCTTCTTATGACTACACACTTAGCACCTATATATCACCAACCAGTCACACTCAAAATAATCATTCCCACTAATGTAAAAAAAAGAAGATTTTTTCCGCTACATTATTGAAAATCATCTACATGCCCCTGTTGTAGTTCAAAACATGATTTTCGTGTGTTTCTGGCAAATTGTTCTACTACTTTATTATAAAAGTCTTCCAAATTATCCGTGATTACGCGCCTATGAATACTCATTAAAAAGTTTCGAAGCTTCGGGGGGGGGGGGCAGCGGTTCTCCCTTATCCCCCTCTTGGTGACGTCCATGGTAGTATATATTATTCACGTGCATACTTTTTATAGATTTGGCAAGTAAAGTTAAAGATGATGCAAATGATGATTGCTTAATATGTTAAATGCCATGCGCACAGGGAGAATTCTTGCGAATCGATAGAGCTCGATAATTTTACGTAAAGTAAAGGCGGATAATCCAAAAGTAGAAAGGAACTGGCCCCAATATTCTCATCAGATCCATTAGAATTAGTACCGTTATGAAAAGCTTAATTTCACAATCCCCGACGCCCCGTCACGGGACTTACTTTAATTTTTCACATAAGTTTCCAATACATCGGCGGAAATACCTGGCCGGATGATTCTTACGAGTAGGACGTAAATGAAATTTTGCCGAAAATAACAATACCGGCGACTCGTGAGGACGTTAATCATCTATTATTTAATTGTGGAAAACGCGACAGAAAATTCATTAGTTCTACACATTAACTTCCATCTGATAGCATGGGAATGTGGAAACCGAAAGTTGATCGCTATATTTATCTTTTTTTTTTAAAAAAAAAAAAAAGAAATACAGAGGATTACCTTGTTTTAGAGTTATTCTGAAGTAAAGTATTGCACTTATTTCGTTTCTTACTCCCTCCCTGCATAAACACACACTCGTAACTTTTTTCCCCAATTTTCTAAACAAGTTTTTTGCAAAAATATCGCGGTTTTATATTTATTTTTTAAGTAGCTGTTTAGGTACACACAGTGGACAGCGCTAATTTGAGCTAGTGATCCCTTAGCCGTATATGAAATATATTTAATCGTTAGCGAAAGAAAGAAAGAAAGAAAGAGAAACAAACAAAAAACGATACAAAGTCAGGAAAATTTAAGCTCGGATTTTTTCAAAGATTTTCTTGTTCATCCGTAACTAGAAATCGCGCCGCCATTGATATATTTCTTCATTTAGCCAAATCTATACACAGCTCTGCCTGTAATATACATATATGTGTACTCCTTTCGTAGAATGTCAACTCTGAAAAAAAGTAGCGTGCTGGTGTTCGGTGAACCAGAAGTTCACAGGTTTTAGTAATCCCGAACTCAAGTCATTGTCGCAGTGGCGCATATACACCGATCAAATATGGCTATAGCAGAGAAGCCATATCTGGGGGAAATGAAGACGGATTACGCTGAAAGGAGAAAGTAACTCTGGCTGCCCATTTTTCAGATCCGTACGACGTACTTTGGTTACATTATGAAAAGCTTCAGTTCTGCAATCTTCAGCACCCTCTGAAGTTCATTCACACGAGAATTTCAATACTAGTATTTACAGCGTTGTTTATCAAGTCATTTAGTACAACCAATAGCACACTTTTTATATCAATTACTCTAAAAATTATCCGTGTACTTCCTAAGTATTTTTTTATGTATTTTTTTTAAGTTTTCGGCTCGTCAATCAAGGACCTTTATGCACAGAAACAACCAGGAACGAAAAGATTAAGTTATATAATGAGCCGACCAGAAAAATCGCAATTAGCGGCGGAATAATGTGTGTAGAAGGAAAAGACGGGACATAACGGGCACAATATGTAAAGAGCAGGAAGCCCAAAACATAGGCAAATGCGAGTAGAGAGCCGAACACTCTACCGAAAGAATCACTTGGTAATCGTTTCGGGCAACTATATCGTTTGAACGGAGGGGAAAGTATGGAAAAGAGACTAATGAAAAGTGAAAGCGGGAGGAATATAATAGAGTATGGCTTACGAAAGCAGATGAAGAATGAAGACAACAAGATAGCGTCGAAGTGGAAGGTAAAACAGAAGGAGCAAAAATCAAAAATACCACGAATTCGTGTTAATGCAAAATGATGCAATAATTAAAACGGTTTACGGTAGACACCGTGCTTAAAAAATTAATCTTAAATTTTAAGCTTTAAGATTTAAGATTTTTTTTAAACAGGTGTCTAAATCGTTTTCCTAATTATATTCGCCGTGTAAGTTTTATATGTTTAATTATGACGCAATAATAATGTTTCCTTTTTTTCTTGTCATTACTTTATCATCGTCTTAATTAAGATACAATATAATACGGTAGTACGAAGAAATTAGAAAATGTGAATAAATGAATTTTCAGTTTTTCGAAAAGCCCTCTTTTTTTCTCTTTTTTTTTTTTTTTTTTTTTGACGCGAATTTCTAGTTGACCATTTTAAAAAAAGCCGGTCTCGTGACGTGGCATTATTCTCTGACGAGAATGTGTCCATCCGACTGAAGGAAACGGAAATCGTTTAAGAAGAGTTTTTGGAAATTCGTAATGCTCACTCGAACAAAGTAACGCAGAGAGATGAGAGACATGTTTGGCCCTTTTTTCCCCGTGCATGTGATCGTTCTCCGTCAAAGTAATATCGGTGTGTTGCCTCGTTTCCTCTTATCGAAATTGTTCTTGAAACCGGGGACCCTTTTCAGGTGGCCAATTTGCACCCTTTGCTTTCCAAACTGAAAAACGGAACGACTGGCGTACTCGGTCGAATAATGCGCTAGCACTGCTGAATGTGTTCGGGGCGTTAAACCGTTCTATAAATAAAACCTTCCGGTTAGTTTACAAGTTTATTCCCGGAAATGGGCCGGAATAAAATTTTATAAGCGCTACTTAAAATTCGTTCATTTTCCTTTTCCATTTCTATTTATCGAGCAGAAACTTATCCGGCTAAATTGGACGGTTTCTTTATTTTAGAAAAAGAAGAAAAAATGTGTGTGTTACGCCAACGGAAGTGACATATCTCGTTCGATTTAAAAAGATTCGGCGTCATGAAGCAATTCCCCCTCGACTGACTCCCCTTTTGTTTCTTCCTTTTAATTGATCCCCTGATTTTAAAAAGTTCCGGAAATTGACTTCAAATTTTCAACTTAAAATTACCGAATAATAATAAACGTGTATTGGACGAGTGGTGTAAATTGTGAATTTTTCTCGAATTATTAAGGCGGTGTAAATAAATTTTGTACAGCTACGTGTAAGATGAGCACGCTCATTTTATAAGGGAATTTTTGTATTTTTTTGCAAATGATAATTGTCGTAAGTACTTTTTCTTCGATTTTCTAAACGTGACGAAAATTACGCAAAATCAATAATTTTACTCGCATGATGAAAAAGAACAAGAAACCTTTTAAAGTATATCGGTAATGTTACTTATTGATTTATCCGATTTCGCATGAGATCTCATGTTGGAATACTTTGAGCACCAAAGAGGAATTCTTATATTTCCCGGTTTCCTTTGTGCATGAAGTATCGCGAGGAAGAATTCCACTTCCATTTTCGGCATTCTACCATTTCAGATGATATTCCACACGTATGTTACGCGTCCCACTGATGATACATAGGCTCATCGTCGTTATTTTTCTAGACTTAGGCTTGAAGTTAAGAAACTCTTTCTCTCCGTCGCTTTACAGAACTTAGTAATAGTGTGCTGTCTTCTTTCTGTCAACACGTTTCTGCAAACCACGTATTTTTCGTTGGCATACCCCCCCGCTTTTACATAACCTATATTCAACTCTCAGCTAATACTAAGCATTTTTTCTTGGCGATTTTAAAAATCTAATAATGTTTATAATTGCTACATAACTTTTTAATACAATTATTTTTGATACAAAAGCAAAATAAAAAAGATTAAACATATTTCATACTATATCGTTTTGTTTAGTGATTATACGTTTTTTTTTTTTTACAATTAGTTATTATTCGAATAAAAATTACACCATATCACATTTAATGACTTCGTTGTTTTTGCACTTTTGTAAAATAGCATTGATCAACTCTGCCGAACTGTATTATTACAGTTCAACTTTTGTTCTGTATTATTTTTATCTCTTTTAAAGTTATTTCATTCATTTACTCATATTAAATATTCTCCATCATCTTGTCCTGCAGAGAAATTAAGCCTTATTTAGTAATCCCAACGTTCGAAGTAATTTTGTATCAAGGCTAATATAATATCTCTGCGGGTAGAAGTTGTTTTTTACAGGCTCAGAATCGCGTTTTGAGTTCTCTGATAAATCCGCAGCTCCTAACAACAGTATTTGTGGAAATTTTTTTTTATGTGCTGTACCTGGTTTTGGATATTCTCCCACAAGTTGTCCAGCTTCCGGCAGCTCTCGGAAGGAGACCCGCACGTGCTTCCAATTGACTGTCAATTATAGAGTTCGTTAAGTTCTCTCGTTCGGCCGAGCAAAATCCGAAAAAATTCCTTTAATGTTCAATTGTAGAATTCGAAAGTTCTCTTAAATGTGCGACCTTATTGTAGTCGTGGTAGGAGCTGTTTCGAGTTCTAAAAGTTCTGATGATTTCGTGGTCAACCCGCGAGTTGTTGGTTGAATTTAGAGGGAGCTTTTCAATTTTTCTGAAGATGCTTCACTGGTAATTTTAATTTTTCCCGTCGGTATTGTTAACTGGTGAATGTACCGATGGAAAAATTAAAACTGTTACTCAAGCAGCTTATATCTTTAGAAAAATTTTGAGATTCTCTCTCCATTTACGGGGTTTTCATTCGTCAAACATGAATTAGTGTGATGTATTGGAGCGGAAATTTTTTCTTGATCCTGTTCCGGATCGTATAAAGAATTTTGAACTTTAAAAATTTTCATCTTTTTTTTTTTTTTTTTTTTTTTTTTTGATTTTATTATGTACTATATAAACGTACACGTTCTGCAAATGGTTGTAATCGAAGAGTGTTTAAAAGATGTTCATATTCAGCATCACGATTTCTCTTTTCCCTAACATAAAGCCGCTTTACTTAGTTATTCATACAATTTTTCGTACGGAACTCGGAGTGTGATTCAAAAATTGGCATAGCGGTCGCAACTTCACATCAATCGACGAGTTAAACACTAGCACCGTGTACGTGTTTCGTAAGTTCGCCTCAAAAATGTAATTATTAATACACTTGCCGTCATTGTTTTTAGGTTTTTGTATAGATACATTCTTTCCTTTTTTTTTTTCTTTTTTTTTTTTCGTCTTTAATATTACCCGTTTGCCATGATTCTTAAGGTATTCCTCTCGTTAGGGATAGTTTCGAGCAAGACACGTTGGAACTTTGCGAAAGCGGATTATGAAATAACAAACTTGTAATGATTTTGTAGTAAGTTTTCGACCGATTTCTCGAAAGTTTGCTTCTTCGAGCGAAGAAACGTGTCACCACACAAGTGCTGCGAGGCTGTAATTATAGATAAATTAAAATTAAATTCTTCGTGTTTACATAAATTCTGAAATCCGTAAAATATTTCCCCAAAATTCACGTGCGAGCTAAAATTTAGGCCGGCAAAGGATTCTTTGCGGAGCAGCTGGCATAGGTTTTTATTCAGTCAAACAGTTGTTTGTACTTCACTATTACTCGCCTTTCTCGAAGAATTCCAAGGTTCTTTAGAGCGTGACGCTAGCACGCTGTCTTTGACGCTGAAAATTCCAGTGTGCGGCCGCCAGTGCCGAATTTCATAATGAATCTAGTGTAAGATGAACTACTAGGGAACTTTGCTATGCTTGATGAAAGTTAAAAAAATCCGACTCGATATAATGACGAACTTTACCTAAGAAGATAAAATGGCGAATACTTCGAAAACTTTCTTCCTCCACAATTAAATACTCTGTCCGCTTGCTGTAAAGTGTGCGAACATTTTTTGCCGAGTGTCGAAGAAACTAACACTTAAACCGTCGTTTTTGCTTTTTATTTTTTAACTAATTTCGAAAAACGTGGGACGCGGGTAATTATCGAAAGAAATATCGAAATATTTCTTCTTGATTTCGAAAGTTACAGCCACTTCATAAGCGGATGCTTTCAACATTTTAAAGCAGCGAGTAATTCTCGTCGATGGAGCAGAACTAGAACTTTATTTCTTCCTTTATCCTTGAAATTATTCGGAAAAATATAACCGCTAGAGAATATTTATCCGGGCTACCTCATTAAAAGTTTTCATATATACTAAAAGGCAACGCATAGTTTTTATTTTTATTTTTCTGACATGGAAAACCGATATAAATGTTGAAAAATTTAAAGAAAAACTTCGCTTTTGGTATGTTCTTTTAAAAATTGACCCCCTCCCCCGCCCCCCGGTATCAAATCAGTTAGTTCAATTTATATAGCTCTGACTTATTCGTTTCACATAAAGTATTGTGTTAGACTTTTACTTATTACGTGATTTTAAAAAAGTTGTATTATGGTAGAGCCTAGTAGTTAAGATAAACCGTTTTTTTTTTTTTTTGTTTTTTTTTATTGAACAATATAAAATCTTTATTAAACAGAAAATTATTTTTAAATTAAAAATTAAAACGTGCCGACATGTTTCAGAGTCACTTGCTCCATATTCATGGCGTTAATAATTAAAGTTAAAAATTGAAACGATGACGTATTTGTCTTCTTATAATCTAATGTAATATATCGATATGTCATGAATATTTAATTTTGTATAGCGGGTTACTATTAATTAATTATAAGATTATTATTAATTAGGTTATCTTTAAATTTATTAATATAATACGTTTCGGCGCTATTGAGTATGTTATAATTATTAATATATTTTATTATTTCGAGGTCGTCTTTTATATTTAATTTTAGTCTATGTTTATTAATAATAATGTGTTCCGCAACAGATGATTTACTAATATGCCCGTGTGTAATGGCAGCAATATGTTCGTTATATCGGATACGGAAAGTTCGACGCGTTTGTCCTATATATATTTTATTGCACGTACTACATTTAATTTTATATATACCGGATTTGTTATATTTATCTATGTTTATGAATTTATTTGTATTAATTAATTGGTGATATAAGTTATTATTTGTTCTGTAAGATATTTTAATTGATTTCCGAAGTAGGTTGGTAAGACTGTTTGTTGCTGGGTTAGTATATGTAAAGGTAGTCCAGATCTGTTTAGTGTTATTATTATTTTGTTTACCTTTTTTTCTATTTCGAGTACATTTAGAATATAGTTTATCTATTATATTAGGTTTATAATTATTATTTAATGCGATGTTTTTTATCATATTTAATTCTGTTTTTTTCTCTTTGTTATTTAATGGAGTGTTTATTAATCGATATATATGAGAGTAGAATGAGGAATATTTGTGTATTTGAGGATGGTTAGAATTTGAATTTATTGTGATATCTGTGTTTCTTTTCTATATATTTTATATTGTAGTTTATTGTTGTTTATCATTAGTGTTAAGTCTAGGAAATTTAATTTATTGTAACCGATTTCAAGAGTATATTGTAAATTATTATTTATTGAGTTTAGGAATTTTAAAAATTTTTCAGGGTCTGAATTGTTTTGGTTTAAGTTTATTTTTTAATTATGGGCACGTCAGCACAGGACATTTACCCAACACAAAAGATTAGGAGAATAGAAAGATATATGGAGCGACGGGTTATATCAAGAAACGATTAGAGACAGAAAAAATTAAGGCGGCTAACAAAGGAACAACAGAAGGAGATGGAAAAGCGAGAATGTAGAGGACACTATAAGGAGTATGGAGGCCAAGGCTAAGCAAATTAGAATAAAAGATCGCGCGTTCTGAGGAAATAAAGGAACATTCGAATAGTACGTGGTTTGCGTCACACGTGACATTTAAGGTAGGAGGATGAAAGGGACACAAGGGGAATTGAATAAGAGCAAAGCGGAAACGAGAAGCCGGGAGCAGACTATAATTAAAACGAAGGCGAACTGTGGAAGAAGTGACAGAACGGCTGATAGTGGGAAAATTGTTAAACCAAGGAGAAAAAGCTGTAAGGCAAGATAAAAGGAGTCAGGGTTGGAGAAAAAGGACGGATAGAGATCAGTCGCCACGGTGAGAACGAAAAGATAGAGAGTTTTGGGAAGGAAATCTGCTTATGAAACGACCATTTACTGCGGCCGAGCATGCTAATGAGTCAGCAAGATCGTTAACAGCTCATAGTGGCCAGGAATCCAAAGCAGGTCAATATGGATAGAACGGGAAGCTAATAAATTGTAAATCAAGGAACGACTATAAAGAATAATAGTACAGGAAGAGGGTTCAGGGAAAGTAGACGCGATAACTACTAAAACGCTCTTCGAGTCGGAGCATAGAAGGAAATTCACTAAATTGGAAGTTGAAGATATAAAAACGACCGTACGGAAATTCGGCTAGGAAGATAGAAGAAAAGGAGGGAAGTTTAAATGACTCAGAATTGTTGAAAGCAGGAAGAATAAAAGCGGCATCGACCCCCGAAGCAGATTTCGAGTCGTCCGTAAAAATCGTGATGTGAGCAGGAAATAGTGAGGAAAGAGTGTGGTTAAATTCTTCGTGAATAGCAGGAAGAGGAAGAGACTTAATGTTAAAAGGTAAAGAGAATAGCTTAGGGGAATGAGAAAGTTCAGAGAAGTTATAGGTAAAGTATAAAGATTTGTTCTGGGAGAGGACGAAGTGAGAGAGCGGAACGAGTGTCGAGAAGAGACGAGAGAAAGAATTTTGAATCTTACGAGAAGAGTAGCGCCAGTTGACCACCCGGATATATTGATAAGAACTCATGAGTTTGGAAGGAGAGACCTGCAGACGTCTAATCATAGACCATTCACCAAGGTCAAGTTTCTTCGAATACAAAGAGGAACGAAGCCAGTTTCGGCCAGAAGATCTGGAATTTGAGAAGAATTCAGGGCACCAATACAGAGGCGAAGACAATGGATGCGATCAAGTTTAACCAGAAGGAAAACAGAAGCGCTGCCATAAAGAAAAGAACAATAGTCAAATTTATACAGCATGAGAAGAATATATGGATCACCACCCCATTTGGACGAAGACAACGCTTTCAAAAAATTTAGTCTTTTGAGAGCAGACGCGCAGAGATAGTTAATATGGCCATGAAAGGATAGAGTACATTTTTGCTTAGCGAAAGAGTATAAATATTCTTGGTCAAATTCTATAACACACAAAAAATAATATTATGAAAGACACGAAACATATGTTAGTACTGTGTGTTCAAAGGTTTTGAGAATGGTGCGCGATCGAGAACGATAACGCCCATGAGTATTATACCAACTATGAAGGAAAAAGAAAGTGATCGTCTTTTAGATGACCTTTTTTTTTTGTGTTCTATTTGTCAGTTGTTCAGAGATAGTTGCAGGTAACTTCCAACTTTTTTTAAAATTAATCTGTTGTCCTCGAGAATATATCCCTTTATTTCACACACATACACTCTCTCACTCGCACGTTGCAACCCTGATCTACTCCTGTTATCGCGATTTTTCTTCAAACATGCTGTGTCTCCATAAACTAACATGGTTTTTGCTACCTGTCTCTCTATACAATTGAACAAAACGGTTCATAGCCAACCTCGTATATAATGCAAAAATAGTTGTGAAATAAAAAATATTACAAAAAAACTTCGTTTAATACATGCTGGAGCTGGGAATATATTATCAACTATAGTAAAATCGAAAATTAAAATTTTTTTTTTTATTATTATTTTACGAGTAGCTAATGCCTACATGGCTATTACTCGATTTAAAAATCACTTAAATATTATTAATAATTTTTGTTTTAAATATAAAATGTGTAAGAGCTTGAAGGTTGTCCATATCGAGAATATCTGTACTCAGTTGATTGTTGCGATGATGGTTATACTTCCGGCAGGTTAAAATAATGTGATGAACCGTTAGCAGTGCGTGACCAATATGGTCGTACCGGAAAGATTGGGTGTTTTTCAGCAACGAGGACTGCACAGGTCGAAGGTGTGTTTCTTGTAACCAGATTACAGTTGGTTGTTTAAGTACAATTAATTGTTGTAGTTCTGATAAATTATTTTGCCAGCCGTTGATGTTCCATTGAAGCATGAAGTTATCCGTCATCGTTAGCTATTATCCCTTCATTTATTTTGCTGGTCAATTTAGTAATTCGTATTTTAGTGGAGTGATCATTAATAACAGGATAGATCGATTTCAGTTGCATATATACCGTATCGGCAGAGTTAAACGGGATGTTCAGTTTATTAAACAATCCTTTCTTTGGTTCGTCATTTTCTTTGCGGTTGGGCTTTAGTACTATTCTGGTCACCTGAGGTCGAAGTCGAAGAATTATCCGATAGATTACGTTTGAATCCCTTGGGATTAGATGGTACTGGATTGGTTTCATTCGGTAGAGTTTCAGAAGAAGCCGAAGCTTGAGTTAATTCGGTTAAAATTTGGTCGCCGGATACGCCCTGATCAGTTGGTGTTTGCTCTGAATCATTAGATACGTTTATATCGTTCTTTTCTTTTTTTTACAATATAAAATAATAATGATTTTTTTATTTTTATTTTTTTTTTCGATTTCAGCCTCTATGGACTACGCTAAACAACTAAGTTTTCATTTTACATCTTTTCCTTCTTCCTTCCTTAACATCTTTCCAGTATTTCTTGAGACCCTCCATCAAGGCATTTTTATGGCTTATCGAAAGCGACCTCTTCCGGTTAACTTGTTCTATTTTAAAGATTGACGTCGCAACTGTTTTATGAAACCATTCCCCTTATTAAACACATTTGTGTTTCAGTAACATCCATTAATTCCATATCAATTTCACATTCATTGAACCATGCAGATCTTATTTTCTTCGTTTTCATGAATTCATAAATTCTCTTGGTTAACCTGTCGTCCTCTTGCATTCTGGTAATACGCCCGTAAAATAATAATCTTCTTTTCCTTATTGATATGGACAATGGTTCAATTTTGCTATATAGTTTGTCGTTCGAAACCCATTCGAACTGTCCATCATTCCATTTAACTCCTATAATCTTTCTCAGGATTCTCCGTTTCTTTATTTCTGATCTATTTGTTAATATTTTCTTGTTTAGATTTAACGTTTCTGATGCACATAACCCTTCTGGTTTTACAACTGTAGCATACTGTCTTAGTTTTGCTCCTATGCTCATTGCTTTTTTTATCGTAGACATTCTTCACCAAGTGATATACCCGACCTAATTTACATATTATACTATTCATAGCTTCTTTTTCTAGTCCATTGTGTTGTATAAATTCCCCTAGATATTTAAACTTTTTAATTCGCGTTATTTTTCCAGCACACGTATTAAAATAATCTGGGCTGTTTTTAATATTTGTCATGCACTTGGTTTTTTCAACAGATATTTTAAGGCCTACACATTCCGAGACTTTTATTAGTTGGTTGATCTTATTCGTTGCTGACGTTGAATCATTAGGAAAGATAGTTAAATCATCCGCGAACGCCAAACAGTCGACATATATTCCTTTATTCTTAGTACCAAGTCTGAATTTAAGTTTATTATTCTCTTCATCCATCACAATTCTCCATTCTCTGATAATTTTTTTCAACATACAATTAAAAAGGATTGGTCGTAAACTATCTCCTTGTCTTACACCCGTAACAATCTCAAATGGATCAGAGATTTTTCCTCTAAATTTAATCATGCACTTTGTGTTGATCAAAGTTTGCTTTATTATATTTCTGGAAGTATCGTCTAACCCAAATTCTTCTAAGACGTCAAACACCGTACTCCTATCGACTGAATCATATGCCTTCTTGAAATCGATAAATACGGCTACGTAATCATTATTTCTAATTGATTTAAACCTAATGATATTCTTCACATTAAGAATTTGTTCCGGGCATGATCTTCTTTTCCTAAAACCGGCCTGGTATTCCCCTAAATTTTCGTTTAAGGTGTTTTCGACTCTTTTTGGGATTGCTTGCGAAAGAATTTTATAAGCTACAGGAAGCAGGGATATTCCTCTACAGTTGTTTACATCCCTCTTGTTGCCTTTTTTGTGAATTGGATGTATTAGTGTAGATTTCCATTTTATTGGTATAACTTGTTTCTTCCAAATTTCTTCGAAGAGCTCAGCTAATACACCTGAAATTCTTCCCTCGACAAATTTGAAAAGTTCCGGAATAATCGAATCTTCTCCTGGTACCTTGTTGTCTTTTAGGCCCTTAATAAGTACTGCCACCTCTTCCTTGGACGGTGGCGTGGTGTCTTATTGCTTATATGTTGGTTGACGCTTGGGCAATTTTTGAACTGGTTTGCCGCAGTTTTTTTTTTTTTTTTTTTTTTTTTTTTAAATAAGAAAGATGTGGGTCTCACAAGGCAATTTTGCCCGTTTCGTGAGTTCCCGTCACCCTCATTATCGTTTATTTGACATAAATTTACAATTTACTAATAACATTTCAATACATCTAAAATAATATTTCTTATCACTATAGTAATTTAATTAATTTAGTACAGTAACTTCTTATGACTACACACTTAGCACCTATACATCACCAACCAGTCACACTCAGAATAATCATTCCCACTAATGTAAAAGAAAGAAGATCTTTTCCGCTACATTATTGAAAATCATCTACATGCACCTGTTGTAGTTCCTGTGCTGAGCAAAGAGAAATTTAGGAACCTAATTTACGAAATAAAGAAGTCACCGACGTGGTAGTACAAATAGAAGAATCCTCGAAAGTTTCTTAATCTGCACACCAATCTATCAGCCATTTTTTTACGTCTTCCTTCCACACACCTAATCTTTTCTCCTTTAATATATTACTTGGAATTTCCCGTAGTAATTTAATTAGTACTGTCTGCTGTGTATTATCAATCCTTAAGTTGGTCCCCCTTGGTTGAATAAAGTATTTTGTATTTCGATCTCTCGTAACTCTAATTTTAGGTCTTGATGGTATTCTGATATTATTGGTTTTGAGCTCCAATAATCTATAATAATAATAATACATTTTTGGCGACATCACATTGTTTACCTTCCACCATGATGATGTTGAATTATTATGCCCCCCATGAGGAAGCAATAATTTTAAACATCTTTTCTGCAATTTCGCTATCTTGTTAAGTTGTGATTTCTTCGCTTCTCCCCATATTTGAATACCATATAATACCCTAGACATTATCATTGCGTTAAAAATAATTTTTAGTGTTTCATATGGAAGTACTTGTTTCATCTTATATAATGCTGGAATGGTCTGTCTGATTTTTACACTTAAATTTTGTATATGTTTTTTTCAATTCATATTAATATCTATAAAAACCCCTAAATATTTAAAATCCTGCACCTTTTCTAATGGTTTACATGCGCAAACTGGATTGTTGTTCCTTAAATATAAATCATGGACACATTCGCTACTGTGGATGATAATCCGCGGTTCATGAGTAGCATGCTTGGATATGTTTCGAATATGCATTATCTTTGATTTATTTATGTTCACTGCTAACCTCCTGTCATACGCCCATTTACTAAGATTATCAACGTCCTCCTGAAGTAACTTCTCCGCCATTTGTATATTATTGTGTTCTATCAATAGCGCAATGTCATCCGCAAACACGAACACCTTTGCATTTCTAATATATTTGTGAAGCGAGTCAGTATATATCAAGAAAAGAATGGGAGCCAGTATGGTTCCTTGTCCGACACCATATTGTAACAACCTATCCCTACTTTCATTTTTTGCAATTTTTACACAATTCTTCCTATTTTTAATATAGTTTGTAAACCATTGGAGTTGTCTGTTAGTAATACCAATAATCATGATCTACTAAGTCAAACGCCTTGGATAGGTCAATGAAAGTAATTATAAATTGATTCCCTATCGATAGTCCCATATTTATTTCATTTCCAAATTTACTTAATAGCGTTAAGGTGGATCTTTTTCCTCTAAATAGTTTAGCAACCTTTTAGATTAACTCGCCAGAATGTTACAATTTTCTTTATTCGTTAATCCCAATCTTTTTCCATCTTCGAAGCAAATACCAGATGCCTGATATCCTACCATGTAGGATTTGAACACTTTGCAGAAATCGCTAACGTTATTTTTCTTGAAATCCTCTTCTATTTATTCTATTTTTGTTTATTCATAAAAACGTTTCACTCGTCTAAACATCTTATTTGCCTTCTTTCTAGCCCTCCTGAATTGTTCTAGATCTTCAATTTTTTTACTGAAGTTTCATTTTCTCCTCTTACTTGTTCTGTATGGCAATGTCTCATCACATGTATCATTCCACCATCTATGTATTTGTTTCTGCACCTTTAGAATTGAACTACCAGTTGCTTGCTGTATCTTTGCAATCGGGCCACCACCTGGATTCGAACACTAATTTATTTTGGTACTCTTCTCTAATTTCGTTCTTGAGTTTCAATTTCTTTATGTCGTATTTAATGATTCTTGACTTGTTTTTAACATTTCGGAAGGGAATGAAATTTATTTTGATCTTTGAGAGTAGTGGTCAGAATCAAATTCTGCTTCTCTTTGGACTTTAACGTTCATGATTTCTTTTATTGCTTTTCTACTAATTGCTACATGATCAATCTGTTTTTCTTCAATTCTATTGCCTGGTGATCGCCATGTTTTTTGTTTACTCGGTTTATGTTTGAAGAATGTTGACATTATTTGCAAATTAAAACGACACATTTCTACCAGTCTAACTCCATTAGTTCTTCTGTGTGCCGGGTACTTTCCTATTACTGCTCTATATTTATATTCATTACCTAACTGAGCATTAAAATCTCCTAACAGAATTTTAATGTTCTGATTTGTTATTTTATTAAAGCTTTCTTCCAGCATATCTCAAAACTCTTCTACTCCCTCACGTTTGAGTTTATTGTCGATATTCGTAGGTCAATGCGTATACCTTTTATTTGCGCACTGAATAGAAAGCAATGACAATCTTTCTGAAGAGCTCCAAAACTGTTCGATAGAATTTTCTTGCTAACAACAAACGCGGTTCCAAATAGCGGTAGATTTTTCCTATTTTTATCGCTTTAACTCCCTTATAAATTCTGTACCCCTCTAGGTCCATTACTTCTTCATCCATTTACCGGGTTTCCTGTACCGCTAGTATTAATATGTTATGCTTATCGATCATTTTCGTTAGTTCCCCTTATGTTTACCAGTCTTTACTAACGAGTTGACATTCAATGTGCCAAAAGAATATAGTTGTGTTTAATCTTTAACTTTTCCTTACCGTAATTGAGTTCACCAGTGCATCTAGGTGTAGGCACCCCAGAAAATGGTTGCCTACTAACACTCCTAGGAGTGGTGAATTCCCTTAAACGGTAACCACCTGGGGTAGTGTCTCTCTTCGGACTATAATCCATGATGCTCAGTTGTGAATACAAATGTGATTCGGAAAAATTCCTCCTCAAAGTTAGAACCGAAGTTGTGAGCCCCGGCGTTTGGTTGTGTTTTATTTATTTATTTTATTTTTTAAAATATTAGTCTGGAATTCCAAAATTTATCCTGCCGTATTCCGAATTTTTTATCTGTTCATACTAACTATTGCCAGACTGCTTTAAATGTTCGAATTAAACTGGGCTATGGCAAAATGGGGGTTGCAATCCTATTTCCACCTTCCTCGTTAGTCGCAATTTCTAATATTACCACTATTGGATTGGGTACCCATACGTTCATATCAGTCAAAGCGTGCAAGGATCACCACGTGCAGGTGAGGTAGGTGTTGGCGCGGAGAGGCTAGTCAAAGGTTTCACCCCTTTGTATATTGCGTATCCGGCGTCCTTTGACCCTCAAAATAATAATAATACATATTATTTTATATATTATATAACATTATTTTATATATTATCTTTTGGACGCGCCAGCGGCTTGGACCCGACAACTACAGAAATTATGAAAATCCGTTTCTTCCGATTTATACATTTTTTTTCTTAACTTTGCTTATTATTTCTGGTTTAAAATGTTGCAATTTGCAATAAAATTTCTGCTTTTTACCTAGGATTAAAGATATTTTAGATTTAAATTGTTTAATTTTATGTTCAAATAGTGTTTTAGGCGTAACCGGATAATTGAAATAACGATGAAATCTTTAGCCAACGATGTACTTCAGTGAGAATTGATAACAATGGGTAGTATGCAATCTAATTTGGATTAGATACACACATCGTTTCTGGTGACATATTCATTGAAGTAAATATGATAAGCAGAAAAATATTGGGTTAGTAAGTTATTGGTATTGGCGTATACGATAAACGCATCCTGAAAATTGTATTATAAAAACAAAGTTTTTTTTGGTACGAGTTGAAATATTATTAAAATGTGTTTGAATAGATAATGTGTGAAGTACTCGATGGACGGGAAGGAGGCGTGACAATGGAAGGTCAAAAATGACTAATCTACGATATGCTGACGGTAGAGTACTACCACTAGCTTCCTCAAAAGAAGAACTTCAATTCATGATAAGAAAAGTTGGAAGATATAAGCGAAAATTATAATATCAAAGAAAACAAATCTAAAAGGAAAGTGACGATTATTGGTAGAGCTAAAAATAATAAACTGGAAACTAAGGAAATTGGCGGTTACCAAGCAGTACAAGTATAATCAATTTAACTACCTCGATGCGATAATAACAAATACAGGAGGCTGCGAGGATGAAACACGAAGGCGAATTGCAGCAAGAGTGGCCATAACAAAATTAAGTAGTATTTGGCAAGACTCTTGCATAACGAAAACCACAAAATTAAAGTTGGTCAATGCCATAATCTTCCCAGTTGCAACATGTGCGCCTGAAACCTGGTGCATCAAAAAGGCGGAGCGAATCGTGTATAAATGCTTTTGAAATAGGTGTATATCGGAAAATGCTTCGAGTACCTTGGGGACCGGATGTGGAAGTGTAACAGGTCCATTATCGATAAATTAAAGATAGATACTGAGTTCTTAACGAAATTAAACAGAAATAGAGTTAGATAGTTCGGAAATATAGCAAGAAGAATACAAATCAATTGAAAGGGCAATTTCACAAGGCAAAGTGAAAGGTGAATACCCATAAGGGAAGATGTGTCACATAAAGGCGCTAACGGGATTTACTTGTCGGAATCCTTTCGAAAGACTGAAGACCGCGAGAAAGATAGAAATTACAGCACGGATCACATCATGATGTCACCACGTTTTTACGTAGGACAAAGAATAGAGAAAAAATCAAATCTGCGTATTAACGGATTTAGCAAGAGAATTGATGAAATTGAAAAGGATTTAATAGTATCAAGGCGCAGAGTCGAAGGTAAGAATTTTGAATTATATCTGCGGGGGACTTTGAGGTAGTAAAAGTAAAGTAGTCCCATACCCTTCACAGGGCGTCGGGGATTGTGAAATTAAGATTCACAGTTCACCTTTGGTCTTCGACGGGGCTTTCAATATGGACAAACGGATAACAAGAGGAACACCGGATAATAGAAATTAACACGAGGAAAAGACGTATTGTTTAAGGATTAATTAATCACAGCGGGATCATAAGCACAACGTAAGAAAATTTAGAAGAAGTAAAAAATAAAATAAATGATTAAAAAAACATGACATATAAATTTTATTTAAAATTAAAACGGCCTAGTTTCAAAAATCGCGGCATTTATTTTATTTCGTGAATATCTTCAATTACGGATCGGTATGTAGGAGTTTAAAATGAGAGATCCGATTAGAAATACGAAGAGAAGGGAATATTTTAGCGCAATAAAGAGACGAATTACACTCCATAGGCCGCTGCAATATCGTTTAGAAGAGGGGAAAGAAGATGGATTAGAGAGCACACGTGAAAAATGATAAAATGACATGAGCGAACGGGAAAAAAAGGAATAGTACGCTTGAAGAATTCTCACGGAGTTGGGAATAATTAATTTTTTTTTAATATATCCTGCTATTTTACACCTAGTCTTATCAACTATTTGGTAATCTATGGAATAAGTTAAAATAACATGAATAAGCAACCCAACCAGCGAAGGGTGCCAAAATTAACTTATATATGTGTATACAAAATGCATACACATATATTTTTTCATTCTCACGGACACATAAATACCACACAGACGCACACGCACATACACCCTCACACATCAGCACACACACATATTATTTATACGTTTTTAATTTATAAGAGATCTTGAGGTCGTTTCCTATTCAGCCTACGTCCCTCGCTTGGGTTGCTCAGCAGTTCTCTTGTTGTACTATTAGGATGTTCTTTCAATCTGGTAGCAGTTTCTATTTCATTTTTTACAAATTGAACTCCAAGATCTTCATGGATCGTGATGTTGGTTATGTGCCATGGAGCAGAGATGATCGTGCGTAATAACTTATATTCTGAACTCTTTGCATAATTGAGATGTTGCTGCTTTTGGCGCAGCCCCATAACTGGCAGCCGTATTGCCAGACCGGTTTAAGAATTTGCTTATAAAGAAGCAACTTGTTTTCAAGAGATACTATTGATCTCTTACCCAACAGCCAGTACAGTTGCCGCAGCTTGATGTTCAACTCATTTCGCTATAATGTATTTCCTCCAAGTCAAGCGTTTGTCGAGGTGAACACCAAGATACTTTACATCTTCTTTCTGAGGAATCTCCACTCCATTCATCATTATATTCCCGTCGGATGAATCGATTCTTCTTCGGTTAGTGAAAACTACTCGAGATGATTTACCTTCATTAATCTTTATCTTCCATAATTTGCACCAAGATGTTACTTTATTGACTGCTGACTGCAGGTTTTTACGCGCAACTTTTGGACATTTATTTGAACACAAGATCGCTGTGTCATCAGCGAAAGTTGCTATATCAACGTGCGATGTAATAGGAATATCCGCTGTGTAGATAAGGTAGAGAAGCGGTCCAAGTACACACCCCTGAGGAACTCCAATTAAATAACCGGATAAAAAACCATCAGAAGAAATGAATATAGCGGACTTTAATTCCTTCGTAAGGATAAAGCGAAGAAATGGAAAATGAAATAATTCTAATAAGGGTTAACATCTGGAAGTTTGAATAGGCCTTCTCAAACCAGCTGCGAAAATGATTCTATTTGGCAATATGTCATCGGCAAAGAATAAAAAGACAGAATTCGAAATGTGAAGAAAGAAATGCAACGTTAACAGTGTAAATCTTTAAGAGAGCAGCATTGAGGGAGGAAGCTTGAAGAAAATCATAGATAACATGTTTTGCAGCGTAGAGAAATGGGGAAGAAAAGGGAATGATTCATCGTGAGATTAATGATAAAAAGGACGCAAACGTTAGCAGTTATAATCTTCTTTTTTTTATAGTTGCTAGATGATGATTACCAAAAGCACAGAAACATCGATAAAGTAAGTCAAGCTACAGTGCTAATAAAAATGAAGCTGTTCCTTTTTCGATCGTTCTGTTATTTTCAGCGTAATACGCCTACTATGACGTTCACAAAAATTTTGTATATACATATATGTACTGTGAAATGGAGTTAGTTTGCAGTGTAAAAATTCCCATCTCATATTACCTAAATTGTTAATATTTTAAAGTGTACCTCTTTTTTACAATTAATATATATATTTCAATGTCTTTTCCTCCGCACATATATATGTATACACCTATTTTGTAAACTATTCCGATCTTATTCCAAGGTACACTACGATGTGGAGGAATTCTGTGCGCTACTTAATAATTCACGCAACATAATTTCCTATCCAGATGATCTATGTATTCAGTTCAGCGTCAATAAGTATACCTCGCAAATAGAATTAATTTGCAAACAACTAGAAAATACCATAACTTCTTTAGGTCTTACATTTTCGGTTCCCAAATGTCAATATATTGTGTTTGCAGATCGGAAAATTGTTGATATTATAAACAATCTTAAACTTGTGACTAATCAACCTGTTGCACACATACGAGTTCTGAAATATCTTGGTGTACTTATAGATGATAGGCTAACCTTTTCCCCTCATATACTCTTTATTTTCACAGGAGATGTGATTCACTCTATGCTAAATTTAAACGGCTTCAGCCAAAAGTTGATGGTTTGAGATGTAGAGAAAAAATCATATTACATATATAAAGGACTTATTCAATCCCTTTACGCGTATTGCTCGTTTGTCTACGTCTCTCCATCTATTTTGAAATCAGTCAATTAATTTCAATGAAAATTTCTCCTAAATATTGACTCTCTATATAGAACAAATCCAACATCAGCCGTAAATGTTATTTGTGTAATATTCTTCCCCTTGATTTATTTATAATTAAATCCAGCATCATTTTTGAATATAGAATTACTAAGACTACCAGACTTCTCACGAATTGTGGGACCCGAAAATTATTTGAAATAAAAAAAAAAAAAAAAAAAAAAATGCAGTATACTTAAGTTTTGATATGTTTAATAAATTTGGGGATGTCCTATCAATAAGAAACTTTAAATCTATTATTATGGATGCCATAATCTCTAAATGGCAATCTAGATGGGACAGTTATGATACGGGTCGCAAAACTTATCAATTTTTCCCTAGTTTAACAATTAGGGTTAAATTCAAAGATGCTAATATTAATTTTTATAGTGCGCAGGTGCTCTCTAGATAAAGTTTGGTGAATATCTGTATAGATTTCATCTTACTAGTGGGCCAGAGTGTACGCTTTGTAGTACTACTGCCGATAATATTAAGCACACCTTATGTGTACGACTGTCCGGCTTTCAGTACTTTACGTAGCTTGTATCGCATTTCCTCTTCTTCTCAACCTACACTAATACCTGATGGTAATATTGAGAGCTTTCTTTTATTTTCTGAAGCAGCAATGAAGTTGAAATTTTCGATTATTTGATAATTAATTATATATTCCACATACCATTGAAGCCAACCGTGAATCCAAATTTTAAATTTAATCAATTCTGTGTTGCCGGAGAGCTTCGCCCACAACTTTATCGTTAACTATAAGGATACACATATCACTGGCTAACACTGTACACACACAATTTATTTCGTATTGTTATCTGCGACATTATTACTTTCCTATTTTTATTTTATTTATTCATTTTTCCGCCCTCTTTTTATGAAGTAAGAATTTTCTTTTTTTCCCCTAAGCTATAGTCCTATTATTTCAACTTATTATACGTATACAACCTTACCTACTTACAGTATCAGGGACTATGCTTTTCATCCCTGTTATTGTTTATACTCTTAGTACACTTTGCACGGAGTTTTCACACACATTATTTATTTTAAGCTTTTTATTACACTTTTTATTTATTTTTTATTTCACACTATGAGTTAAATTTTTACTTACACAATACTTACTCCCTGTTCCTTTATACACAATTGAAAAATAATATATTTGTCCTTCCAGAGGTAATCTGGTGGGGCCAAAAAAAAACAAAAAACCATTCCGATCTAATTTTGCACAAACCAGGTCTCGTACTGAATGTTCTATCAACTCCCTCCCACCAGATAATGGCAGGTAAAAACCAATAAAAACATAAACAATCTTTTTTTTTTTTTTTTTGGCCTCGCGAGAAGGTAAATCTTAACGATACTTTAAAAAGGTATCAGTTTCTTATTCATTATAGTCAGTTTGGATTGAGTACATTTCGTATCAGCGTGTCTCTAAAGTATCGTTTACAGATTTTATCAGACACTATTTTTATATCTAGTATAAGAACGTACTTGAATACTAGTAATTTAGCGAGCGGTAAGACTGAACACGAAAAATTTATTACATTATACGTCTTCTTGTTAATATTTTGTTTTGGAAATTGGTTCCTAGCGGACATGATCAGAGAGGTATTTATTTATTTATTTATTTATTTATTTATTTTACGTGTCCTATACAGCAACTTAGGCTAGAGAGACACGGCAAGAAATTACAAAATTATGAAAGTTGAAAGGAAGGAATAAAGGAAAATAAAGAGACATTAACAAGGATTAGCAAAATTATAACAACTTTAACAAATTAGAAGAATTTAGAAACGGAAATAATTGGTTAAGCACAGTTTCTTCGTCGCACAACAAATCCTTTAAATTCGATGATATTCTATGTTGTTTCCGACACTGGTCGTAGACTGGACATTTAATCAGTAGGTGTTCGACGGTCAGCTGACAATCACATGTCTGGCACCGGGGCGCAGGTTCTTTATTTAACAGGTATGAGTGTGTAAGGCGAGTGTGCCCAAGTCGTAGTCTGCATAACGTTACCTCCTGTTTTCTGCTTTCTCGGCTTGAGGAAAGCCATGGTTTCGTGGACGATTTTATGGAGCGTAATTTATTTTCTGTTGGTAACTTTTGCCAATCGCTGTTCCAGATGTTATTAAAATGGCATTTAAGCTGATGTTTAAAGTCGGTAAACGGTACCGTTACGTTTGAAGTTGACGCACGTTTGTTAATCGTTTTAACGGAGCTTTCCGCATTTTCAAAGCTCTGTATGCCGCCCTGGGCTCGGTTGCACCATGGTGGTATAGGAGATATCGGGTCCCGGGCCAGTACTGGAATTTGGATGTTTAGCTGATGTAGAATGAACATAACGTGATCAATTGTTGTTCCGTTCTGGTTCTCAGTGGTATCATCTGGAGAGTTTGGCTTTGTGCTCCTTATGATGCTGAAAGCCAGCACGGTTAGATAAATTCGTCGCAAATCTAATGGCCATTCCGCTGAATCACATAATAGACTCGGTATCGGGGAGGTTCGGAAAGCTACAGTCGCCAACCTCAAAGCGGTATGATGGATAGTATCCAAACATTTTAAGGGCGATATGTTAGCGGAAACATAGGCTGGTGCACCATAATCCATTTTGGACCTTACAAGGGTACGATACAGCATTAATAGATTATGTCTGCTTGCGCCGCAGGTTGTATGCGATAGCTTCCGCAGTAGGTTTAGTTTTTTACCGCAGCTAGTTTTCAATGCGTTAATGTGTGCTTTCCAAGTGAGTTTGCTGTCGAATGTCATTCCTAAATATTTTACTTCGTTTGCGGATGCTATACGGTTGTTATTAACAGTTAAGCTTTCTATACCGTCGCACTTTTTCCGTCTACAGAAATGGGTTGCTATGGTTTTTGTTGTTGAAAAACAAAGGCCGTTATCTTCTGCCCATTGTTGCAGTCTATCAATTGTGCTCTGCAGAACGTTTTCTCCTACTAATTGTAAGTTGATATCGGTGCATGGAAGAAATATGCATAAATCGTCTGCAAAAAGGAGTGATTTTACAGGTTTTTGCACTTGATTTACAATATCATTTATCGCGATATTAAACAGTGTTGGGCTGAGGACGGATCCCTGGGGAACTCCTGTCCGTACCGTATGCGGATCAGACAGAACGGATCCCAATCTTACTTGAAAGCGGCGATCAGAGAGGAAGTTTGCAATAAACATACAAAAGCGACCTTTGAAGTTCCAGGAGTGTAAGGTTAAAAGAATTTTGTATCTCCATATGTTGTCAAATGCTTTCTTGAAATCGAAAAAGACGGCTAATAAGTGGTGCTTGTTTGAGAAAGCTTTACTTATGGAGCGCTATAACGCAAGGCTCGGATCAATGGTAGATCGTCCTGACCGAAATCCATATTGAATATTTGTAAATAAATTACGTGTTTCGATTTTCCATAATAGTCTGCCATTGATAATTTTTTCTAACACTTTACATAGAACTGATGTAAGAGATATTGGTCTGTAACTATCGCGGAGTGTTGGATTCCTATTTGTCTTGAGTAGTGGGATTATAATGGCATTTTTCCATTGCAATGGGAGATTACCTGAGAACCATATTCGATTGTAAATTACAAGCAGAGTTTTTAATATAAAGTCAGGTGCATATTTTAAAAGATAAATGTGAAAATTATCCGAACCGACTGCTTTCGGTTTAGTACGTTTAATGGCAGTACACAATTCTTCCATCGTGATAGGTTGGTTATATGGTTCTTGGTTGTTGCCGGTAAAGTTCTTTTCGATCGCTTAAAAAAATGTTTTTACGATTTTTAAACCGGTTCAGCTTTGTTAAACACCGGTATTCTTACACCGTTAGTCGGTTTTTAATCGTTTTTATTTTACATTTGTACCAGTATAAAATAAACAAATTGTTTTATAAAAAAAAACAACAAACAAACCATAATCATGCCTGTTATCAGAATACATAGTTAAAGAAGTCGTTTAGGTTCATCACACCGCTGAAATAAAAAGATTCGTACTAACGTCTTTAGTATATGTAGTACGGGCATTGGGAGCAGCAGCAGTCGACTCTTCGAATTTCCCATTGGACAACGTGATAAATAAATTAGGTTCGGAGTGAAGGACGAGAAATTAAAAGGAAATTTAGAGATCAGATAGTGGAACGTTTTGCGCGCGTATAGTAAGTAGTGATGGTATGTGTCCAAGTCCGCTTGAAATGGATTAATGAATCGAAGTGGCTGTTGCTAATTATCAGGATAAAGTTGATGTGCGGGGGAAATTACCAGTTCCTGGTTTTTAGAAGTAACGAATAAAGTAGCGGTCCGAAGGGAAAACTATTCCCGGCGTTATTTAATTTTATTTCCGGTGCCGATGTCGGGACACTAAGTGCAGTGCAACAACTTGTAACGAATACGTCGAATTAATTAAAATCTCTACCCTTAATTCAGACAATCGTGTCCATCTCGCAAAATTTCTATCCACCAGCGCGAAACCTTCACCTAGATGCGCACACGCAACGCATACACACAGTCAGCTATGCACACAGTTAGATGCACGCGGCGAGATACACACGCGCACACGACGCTCATGTTTAAAATTAATGATAAACGGAACTTAAGTTGACGGTTTTGCTGGTTCTTTTAAATTCGCTTTTATCAATTTTTTACCTTAAAAGTTTAACCATACTAATCGGGATGGTGGTACTGGAAACTTTGTAATTAGAAAATTAAATGAACTATTTACTTATTTATTCGGAAAGTTTGTTTCCTTTTTTTTCAATAGCGTAAGTATGGTCAGACATTTTCTTTAGTAACCATCATTTATTATATCTGATGAAAACACGATCAATGTGTACAAACTACGAAAAAATAGTTAATTAGTAATTAATGCAAATAGATAATAAATTTGTTTGCATTAATTATGAATTGACTGTTATTCCGTGATTCGTGTATATTTTTTGCCTTTTTCAATAAATATATTTTACGCTTTTTTTTCTATTGTTATTATTATTATTTTTGTATAATAACAACCCGTCGGAGGAGGTGTTTTCAAAGTTGTTTATATTTTATCTTTGTTAATAAATTTCCACTTCTACCACAGAGAAACTCTGTATCTGCTGCCATACTTCATGCAATTCTTTTTATTTCTCCCTCTTCTATCCTCTCGATAGATTTCTTTTAATAGCTGACTCTGAAAGTGCCTTGCAGGCGGTTTCTTCTCCCTTACCGTTGCCCTCTTTTGAACCTTTCATTCTCCTTATTCGCAATATAATTCACGAATTATTCCTGCTCCGTTCGATCCAAATTGTGGATTCCTAGCCATGCTGGAATTGAGGGTAATGAGGTGGCTGATTCCTTGGCTCGCTCAGAAGCTTCCAATGGATATCCTCTTCATAAATTTTCCGCTCACAATATTAATCATATTTCCAAACAGTTCCATATTACATTATGCAAAGATATTTATTTTTGCTCTTTTCTCCAATCCGAATAATTCCTTTTATCTTTCCGTTCAGCCCTTACCTTCTTTGACCAGATGGTTCGGCATGTTTCCTTCCCTTTGTCGTGTTCCCTGATCACCGCTATATGTCGTCTTCGTTTCGGTCATACCTTTCTCCCTTCGTCACTTTATCGTTTTTCCCTCGTCTCTTCTCCGCGGTGCCCTCTTCACTCAGAGGATTCCTTTTTTCTGTGTGATATCAATCATGTCTTCTTCGAATGTTCCTCACTCTCTTTAGAATGTCTCTCTTCTATTCTCGGCTTTTGGATCTTCGTCTTCCTACTCCATACAACGACTTTTATGTTCTCTCATTTCCTTCCTTGTCGGTTGTTCCTATTCTAGCTTCTTTCATTCATTCAATCTCGCATCAGATTGAAATCCAATATGTTATTCTCCTTTTGAGCTATTACTTAGATTCCTTGGCGGGCTGTTGTTCTTCGTTGACGTACCAATAAAAAAAAAACAAAAAAACTCTGTATGTATTTACGGACACCTAGGAGTTTCAACGCTTTTATTTAAAAAAATCGAACTCTTAATGAACCCGTGTATAAATTTCGATTTCGAGAGTTTAATCTTTTTATTTTTTTAAAATTTATTTATTTACTTCTGATTATTCTGAAACTGTTCTGATGAAAGAGAGAATGTGGACCCTAAGACTAAAAAACAATATACGAACAATTTAAATTTCGGTTGCGTTAAAATATGCAACACGCGTTTCCGAAATGTGGCCCTAATCTTCAGATGATAAAAACTGCGACAAAATACAAAAAGTCTACCAAATATTGAACTGACAGTCTAAGGAAGAAGATAAATGAGAGAATATTGTAAATAATGAGCAATCGTAGTGCATTTGTAAATATATCGTTTATTAAATATTTAATAAAATGATAAAATTATACATATATACGTTATACCAGACATTTAAATTTAAAGTATAACCGTAACCCCCCCCCCCAGATACCATTGAGAAATCTGTAGTAATGTTAAAAACACTTCGAAAGGGAATAGATTTAATATAGCCAAAAAAACTACTATGCCAAATAAACGCAGATATTAAAACTGTAGATCGATCAAGTAACGCAGATTCCCGCTTTAAGGCTTAAAATTCTAAGGGGTCATCCGTTAATTACGTGAGCTCAAATTTTTTTTTTGGGGGGGGGGGGGAGATAATTGAAAATCTCACGTCAACTTTTAAAAAATGTACATTATTATACAGATAATAAAAAAAATATATTACATTTTTTTTTTACTCTTTTTGCTGTCCTATTTTACCCGCTAAATAGTACACTTTAACGTTGTATTATTTTTCTAAAAATAAATTCAGTCCTTTAACAACTATAGTGTAAGGTTTCGACCGAAATATTAAACGATACAAATTTCCACTGAAACAGAAAAAAATGAAGTGTATTATGTGTAATTTCTTCCGTAACCGCTTAATTTGAATGTACCCTTAAAAAAATTTAAATAGCTTCAAAGTACAGTTACACAGTTACGTATTTTATTGCTCGAAACAAATAAAGTATTCATAATTACGTAAAATACATAAAACGTTATTTATATTGAATTTTCGGTAAAACATAAATAATAAAATAAAATAAAATAAAATAAAATTCGCAAATATATACAAAATAGTCCGACCGGTTTCGTTAGTTTTAGACATAATCATGGACTGAATTTGTCGTGTATTTATTTACATTGCTTTAGTCATTATTTTGAAGTTATAAATCGATGTATTATAATGGTTGGTCTATGTGAAATTATGTAAGAAATTTAATAAATAATTAAAAATGGATGGTAAAAATTAAATTAAAAACGGAGGTAAAATCGAAAATATAGAAAAAATATAATTAATGAATATGAATAAATATGGTAATTATATAATTCTTAGATTAGTAATTTTATTTTTGGTTTTCATAAAGCTTTATATTAAATAAAAAAGATAGATAAATATACAACAAACAATACCTAAAAACATATTATATAACATAAAACTTTATGAAAACCAAACATAAAATTACTAATTTAAGAATTATATATTTACCATATTTATTCATATTCATTAATTATATTTTTTATATATTTTCGATTTTACCTCCGTTTTTAATTATTTATTAAATTTCTTACATAATTTCACACAGACCAACCATTATAATATATCGATCTATAACTTCAAAATAATGACTAAAGCAATGTAAATAAATACACGACAAATTCAGTCCATGATTATGACTAAAACAGACGAAACCGGTCGGACTATTTCATATACATATATATTTGTGAATTTAATTTAATTTTATTATTTATGTTTTAACGAAAATTCAATATAAATAACGTTTTATGTATTTTACGTAATTATGAATACTTTATTTGTTTCGAGCAATAAAATACATAACTGTGTAACTGTACTTTGAAGTTATTTAAAATTTTTTAAAACGTACATTTAAGTATTACTGAACGATTTAAAAAAAAAGAAAAATTCTAATCGATCTTCATAAATTTTACACGCCCCCAAAAAGTAAACCTCTTTGAACGCTTCTGGACACAGGCCGGATGCGGTACAGGTTATATTAAGCTGCCGCTTTTGTTTATTTCAAACGTACTGCGACCATTTTTGAAATTGTGCGCGTTCAAAATTTTCCAATTTTCTGACGAATTATTCGTAGCGGGATTTAATAAAAAATGCCCCAGAATCCTGTTGAGGAAAGGCAGGTTGAATATCGGAAACGGGGGAAACGGTCCTTCATTTAAACATTAAACAGAGGCGAGAAGAGGCGTCGATGTAAATGTAAATGTACAATTTCGCTGGTGTAAAATACGAGAAGCAGATAGAATAGACGCTGGAAATCGACAGCGGCCAAGTTACGCTTCGTTGAACACTTTAGTCGAATCAGCCGGCTGAAATTAGACTCGAACAGCCAGCATCAGAAGTCGTGAATATTATTTTATTACCGGAGGAGCGGCGCTGCAACATTCGAAGCAGCTTCGTGTGAAATAAATTCAGTCGAAATGAATGACAACGGGAATTCGTCGACGATACAATGACGAAGAATTTCCTACATTAAGAAAACCAAGTACAGTTTTCCCGAAAACCTCTTCAACGCCAAGCTGAAATACAATTTTGCGGCCGTTTTTTTGTTGTTTTTCGCGAACTTCGAGTCAAAAATATCCAGCAAGCACCACTTTGAACGTATTTAAAAGTGCTAGCGCATTAATTAAGGCAAATCGGGGGGACGAAATCGCAGTAGTTTGGCGTGAAATGTATAATCCAAAATTTGAGGAAATTGCCGATGCGCGCATTCAACAAGTTCATTGGAAAAGTTTTTGCTTTAACCCTTTTCCGCGGCAGAGAATAATAATAAAGAAATTAAGGAATCCCCACTTCTCATCTTATACATTGTGCTTGTTTCGCTTTTATGTTTTTCTTTCCTACACAGAGACTTTGATAGGAGACACGTGTTGAGTCAAAAGTTGGTGGTCGAATTGTAAAATGTGGCTTGGAAAAGTCTGCCCATTAAAAGCTATATAACGTATTAATGCCGGTGCTTCTGAATTGTAATATTATCACCGGTTAAAGATAGCTCTTTAATAGATCTCAACCAATGTGAAAGCTAGTATACGAGTATAATAATATTTTAGTCCTCTTTTACCATTATTGTTTTCTTTTTTACTTACGAAACCGTATGTTACTCGACAAAAATTAATCGAAGATTTACAAGTCGGTTTCAATATCGACGATGCCATGTTAAAAGGGTGGATATTTTTTCCCCCTTTAATTATAGATCTCTGTGTCCCGGGTTGTTACGGCGCTTAGACTCAGAGGAAGTTACAGTAGGCAGTACAGTCTACGGGATGCTGCAATGTTTAAAACCATCCGAATGCAGTGTCCGGACGATCTGACAACAGAGACAGTGGGGTGGGTTGCGGCCTGATGAGAGTGTACGCCGGCACGCCGTTTAAGGTTTTTTTATTGCAGTTGGTTAGACCGTGAGACTTTAGACAGAGGGCAGGGAAGATGGAGGCGCTCAAAGACGTAGTCGTGAGATAATGCCGTGGGTCCTAACCGCAATCTCGATAGAATTGAAAACTCTCTACGTGAAATAGGGTGCGGCGGTCACCATGGATCGGTGCGCTAGACTTTATGGACTTAGAAGCCAAGTCGTTTAATTCGACTATAATTTAATTTCGAAGACTGATGGCCGCAATCGAGGCAGTACATGAACGGCATCCGGCTAGATAATGTTTCCATAACGGCCAAGTCAATCCGCACATTAAACCGTAACGTGACGAATATGACGTATAGATAAAGAGTCAGCGTGTCATGTATTTTTTATTTTAGCTGGTAAACGGTTCCAACTGTTCGCACCCCATGAATGGCTTTAATAGATATAGAAGCGAGTCTGAAATAAGACGGGCATTTTGGGACGACACTGGATTGAAAGGGGATACGTTTCAAAGAATAAATTGCTTTAATAGATATAGAAGCGAGTCTGAAATAAGAAGGGCATTTTGAGATGACACTGGATTGAAAGGGGATATGTTACAAAGAATGAATGGCTTTAATAGATATAGAAGCGAGTCTGAAATAAGAAGGGCATTTTTGGACGACGCTGGATTGAAAGGGGATACGTTTCAAAGAATGAATGGCTTTAATAGATATAGAAGCGAGTCTGAAATAAGAAGGGCATTTTGGGACGACACTGGACTGAAAGGGGATACGTTTCAAGACAAAGAAGAAAACATTTCTGCTTCTGAAATAGAACTGTAGTTGTCTAGGAACTCGATGTATATATTACGCCTCCGATTTCGTAAGCGCTTGCTGAAGGAGAATTCGTTGAATTTGTTTGGCTGCGTTCGTATACACGTGTGTAGGCGGTTGGGAAACGAGACACATTTATTCCGTACTATTTGAGACATACATAGATATAAAGGCATTAGGTGTTTACCTAGTAAAGTTTAGAGATATCGGGGCATGCGCCCTGAAGAAGATGATTCTGAAAACACATTTAATCAGCAGTAAAACAAGAAGTTACGGAGATGAAGAACTGTATTAAAATCGTATCCGAGTATGACGGCATGCAAGAAAAAAAACTTAATGAATAAAGTTAAGAAATTACGCGAGTAAGCTGAGAGAGGTCGACGAACTTCTCGAAAGGTGTCAAGAAATCTTGGTGTGGATCTCGAACATTAAGCGTGTGTCGGGTCAACGTCGAGCTACGTGAAATAACAAAAATGCAGGACAAATCTTTTGAAAAATCGACATCGAAATAAAAGATGATGACGATACTTCATGTAAAACACCTTAGAAGGAAAAAGCTTTTTATCCGTCGTCCGATCATTTCGTTTCTCAACTTTCCTCACCTCTCACTGCAATTTGTCATCTTCCTTCCTACTCTCATTTATACCTTACTATTCGCTTCATCGTTCTGCTTCTTGATTTATACAGATCGTGTCTTTTTCGAATGCTTCTCTATCACTGCGCTGAGCTTTTCTCTTTCTGCGCGCGTCACTGTTACTCTGATCCACCTGCACCTTACAGCGCGTCCTTCATCTTCTCTTTTCCTTCTCCTGTTGATATATTGGCTCTCTTGAATTCTTTCTTTCTGTCTGCGATCTTTTAGGGATCTAAGTACATAAATGTTAATGTCGAATAAGAGGAAGAAGAAGAAGAAGAAAAAAAGAATAGGCTTCGTAAACCAACTATATCTAAAACATCCTGGGAATTAGTAATAGGTGGGGAGAAAATAGAACATTGAATTCTAGATTAAGGCGTAGGCGATAATTCGAACAGGGAATAGCATTTATAAATGAGAACTTGCCGTGATTTCTTTTTTTTTTTTTTTTTTTTATAAAAGGAATCCCGTTAGTTCTACATTATATATGAAAATATTTAATTGAGCGTGCACGTGCGCAAATGTATTAGGGTTGACCGCATTCCAATTTATGGTCACATTGCGTTCGTATTTGTTTCGATTATGCTGTAAAACGATGTTTATCGGTCATCGCGATGTTTTTACGTTATAAGAATTTTTATTTAAACTTCGAGTTAATGAAATCACATTTAACAGTTGCCCACATTGATGTGTTTAAATTTCGTTCATCAACGAAGAAACGCCCCCCCCCCCCCCCTCGTATTATCAAAAACTTGTAAGACTAGGCGGACACCTGCGATATAATGAATGGAAAAAGAAAAAGTATTAAGAATAATGTTCGATCTTTAAATTTTTCACAGCAAAGCTCTCTGCAACGATGTGCAGCTGAGAAGTCGTTAAATAAAACTAATGCAGGGTGCGCGCGATTAAGTTTTTATTTCTCGCTCAGATTTCGGCCGAGTCAATGATAACACTCTGGCCACAAGTTAACCTCGGAACTGGCGCGCTGTCTTTGGCGAGGCAGCTGAGAGCTTATTAAAAAATTTATTACGGCCCTTTTTAGGTAAATTTAAACGGAGATTTTATCCCTTCGCAGAATCCGTGTAAATCGTGTTTTATCTTCATCTTTTTAAGCGTCGTGCAAAGTGTACAAACGTGAATACTAATTCACTGTGCATGTTCAGCGAAAGCTCTAAAGTTAGGTTACGCGCGAGTTGCATCGTAAACAATTAAAAATTTCCCCGGGAAATGCTGAATACCGCATTATTTAGCTCAATAAAAATGACAGCGTCGAGGAAACATAAACGAAAAAAGCGGAAAACGTGTACTTTTCTCGAACTTCATGTATGCTCTGAAATTTCGAGAAATTTCGGTATAGTTTTCCGCTGAAACAGTTAGTGGAGCGCCGTATAAATTGGGCAGATCAGGTTTTTCCTTCTTTCTTTTTCTTTTTTTTTTTTTTGTCTGTCAAATAAGAAGCAACTAAGTTAACGAAAATATTCTCATACCTCCTAAAATAATTTACGAAACGATTCATTAATGACATGATATTTTTACACCAGAGGTAGTATCAAAAGAAAAAACAAAACAAAAGCTTATCAAAATGTATTTTAACACTTTTCTATTACGTTTTGAACCCGATAAAAATTTAAACAAAACTAAAACTGTAAACTGTCTTTTTTTTTTGCAAACTGAAAATAGAAAAAACAAGGAGGAAGTAATCAATTTTTCCAACTAGTTATAAGCATAATAGAAGAACTAATATAGTGTAGTGCCGCCGTGTCGGCGGTTAGCAGGAAATCGCGGATAGTAGGGAACATTGAGCTCCAATACATTAACATACATAACATGCAGATATTTACAGTACTGTATAGATATACCTAAAGTGCATAAGTACACCATATAATAATGTAATGTTGTAAATTGTTACAGTAGTACTATTGGTATACATACTTACATTATTATGATTATGCGACATCATTACGTCCTGTACTCTATTCTTCTTATTGTCCAACCGGATACACTATGATTGTGGAACGACGCAACCGATGACGATATTTTTATGATTTTTTAAGAGTTATTTAATTTAATTTTTTATATGTGTGTTTACTGTAAAATACGCTCCACAGTTTACTCTTCAGAAAATGAATTAGTACAATGAAAAGTATGAAAAGTTGACAGTAAAACTTAGGGAAGAAAACTTTGGTCAGAAACATTTTCATCTGAAATAAGGCGCAGTGTTTGGAAAAAATCGGTCTATTATGTTTGATGATGCAAATGACGTTAATGAAGGGCAGAATTTTCGATGATGGTTGACACTATTTGTTTTACTTGAAAAAAGCATTATGATAGGGTTTTTTTTTTTTTATTATTTTTTTTTTTGTAATCGCGCCGTGACAAACCGCAGATAACTGAAACTGCGGATACCGGAACCGTGGATACAGGGGCACCACTGTATATATATGTATATATATATATATATGTAATCCGGGAAGCTTGCTCCTCCGGGAGATGCGAAGAACAGAGTTCGATCTACATATTGATATATAGTAAACTTTATCCTTCGGATCACATAACCCGCAAACTCGCGAATGATAGTTTTCTATAATTATTTATTATTCAGCGATTTTATGTCGTTTTCGAAAAAATTAGATTACTTATAAGCATGATAAAAAACCGTACAACCTTTTTGTTACATAACTTTTTTGTTGTATAACTTTTTGATTGTATAACTTTTTTGTTGTATAACTTTTTTACTGTATAACTTTTTTGTTGTATAACTTTTTTGTTGTATAACTTTTTTTGGCATTCCTCGTCACTTTCGCTTATTAATTATCTCGACGATTATACATATCACGCGTATTGCGTGCATATTGAAACCTGTAATGAATGAAATTCGGTAACTAACGTAACGCTTACAAAAAATTTAATTTTTCAATGAAACCGAAAAAATCAATATACATGTAATTAAAAATATTTCACCTGTGAAACACGTTCTATTCGAATGTTCCTTTATTTCCGCGGAACGCGCGATCTTTTATTCCAATTTGCTTAGCCTTGGCCTCCCTACTCCTTACAGTGCCCTTTACATTCTCGATTTTCCATCTCTTTCTGTTGTTCCCTTGTTAGCCGTCTTCATTTCTTCTATCTCTAATCCCCCCTTTTTTTATATAACCTGTCACTCCATATGTCTTTCTATTATTCTAATCTTTTGTGTTGGGTGAATATTCTGTGCGGACGTGCCCATAAAATTTAAAAAAAAAAAATAATAAAATAAATAAATAAGCATAATATATATTTCAAAAAAAAAGCTGGGTTTTTTTATAGGAGCAATAGAATACACTAACATCTAGAGGCGCAAGGAGCTCCCAATAACGGGGCACGAAGATTCGCAAAGCAAAAGGGAGAACTGACTTAGTTTGGACTAGGGGATTTTTTAACCTGTTTTTTCCTTTTCTTAATCGACCTGGCAGGTGAAAACTGAATTACTTAAATATCATGGGTTTTCATTATTCGTTTTCGATTTTCAGATTCTATTAAATCGTGATCACCGCGCCAGTTAATACTAGAATACTGAAGCTGACAGCAGGTTTTTGAAGAGATCGAATTATATTATAGTAAGAACAGAAAGTACAAAGTTCTCCATCTTGCGGTTTTCGATGACAACTTCACGCGATAAAGGGTCCGTTATATAGACTTGACGCCAGTTCGATAAGTAATTCTTAACAAACTTGGGCCGTCAACTTCGAAAACTGCTGCGCTACATCGAAAGCAATCTTGCTAACCACTTAACTCTAAAAAGATCGAGTTATGTTTTGTTTTCGTTTTTTTTTTGTTTTTTTTTTTTTTTCTGGCTGATCGTTAAAAAATTCCGAGGATAAATCATTATCGTTACACAAGAGCGATTATAATTTATAAAACCGAAATGATTATTTTTAAGAATGACAAAAAAAGAAATCTCCTACAGCACGAATTGCACAGTAAATAATTAAACTTGTAGAGGAAATAGCTGGATAAGTATGTAGAATCGGACCTTCCCGGTGATTTGGCCGAAATTTGGCCCATATGTTTGCCTCGCCGAAAAACTACAATCGTGAAAGTTTTGAGCCTTGAGGTTCAAATTTCAGTCTCTAATCTCAAAAAGTGTATTTTTCAGTTTTGTAACGGTTTTCTTTGTGAATTATGAACGGATTTACGAAAAATTTAAGTCGAAGTTGAAGAAAATTACGAGGCGCACATAACCCAGTGTCATTTATGAAGCCTCTCGAAGCAAAAACATAACTAAAAAATCAACTGAAAATTTCAAACTGACCTAAAAATTAATGTTGTGACGGAATTTGATATTGAAGCTCATAAAAACATGTTATAGTATAAAAATTAATACTCTGAATTTTTTCACATCCTTCGTAGGGATGAAAAGTGGTCGAAATTACAGAAAACTGAAATTTTCAGCGATTTTAGATGTTTTAAAAACTTTAATGAACACCAAAGGTAATTTCAGACCCGAAAATAAGTTCAACGCCCCAAAAAACCTTCTAGTATACATTCTTACTTAAGCTTGTGACGGTATATGGCTCAAATACACAAAATTAACCTCAAAAAGTCCCATTTGGCGCCCTAAAACAATTCGGATACACATTTTTTGACGTATTTTACGACTTTATTTTGCACGAAAAGCAATTTTAATCTCGAAAATTAGGCCAGTGGCTCAAAAAACCCTTTAATACATATATATTTAGTTCACTTTGTCACGGTAAGTGGTTCAAAAACACAAAATTAACCTCAAAAGGACGAGTTTAGCGGCCTGAAAAATCTAGATACTTATTTTTTTATGTATTTCACACGATTTTTTGTATTGAGCTGCGATACTAACCTCAAAAAATCTTCTGTTGCAGGCCCGGGATAAATATTTACTTAAAACTACCCATCATATACAGTGTATATATATATATATATATATATATATAGAGGGAGAGAGAGAGAGAGAGAGAGAGTTGAAAGTAACCTTGAAATCATATTTAGTGAAAAAAAACTTCCAGGAGGGTTATTCGACTATTTGTGATAACAAGTATTTTTTTTTTTTTGAATTGGTACGAAAATAGTTGGACAAAACTTTTTGTATTTAGAATAGTAAAATTTTAAATTTGTCTAATTCAGAGATAAAAATATCTTGTTCTCGAAAATTGCAGAATAACCTTCCAAATATTACAATTTAGTCGGTTTAGTCAGAATTTCTTGCGATAATGCTTGAAATTTCTTTCAGAATTATGTTTGGCAATCCGAAATATCCCAATTTTCAAGTGTGCATTCTCGACCGTCTTGAGAACCAGATATTGTTCAGATAGATGTGTTTTATTATAGTTCTACACTATCGTTAGATGCTTTTTTATTTATATTTTTTGATATTGCAAAAATCAAAAATATTAATTTATATTTAACTTTAAAGCTCGATTGATTTTTATGGATTAATATGCAGATATGTATTGTTTTAAAAATAATTATTACTATAAATGATATGAATTTTTTATCAATCCGGTTCGTTCTGCACTAAGGCTTAGCCCGTCCTTCTCTGTCAGTGGTCCGTTGTTCCCTTTAAATATTGAAATATAGAGAAACTTGGAATACGAACGTTAAATAAATAAACAAAATATTACAAATAAACAAGTAGAGGTTAATTTCAACTATTAATTATTTGCTTAAGATCAGAAATACAAGTTCACTGTGTGACTTCCGATTCAAGACTGAGTTCCGGAACCGAGTGAGCACGTTTGTTATGTGTGTTAAACGCTATGCCTCGAGATGATTTAATAAAAAATCACATTTCACCTATTGCTCAAGAATTATTTAAAATTACAGGCGATTAATTAGTGTTAATATGCGATGGTTCTCATTTACGTCACCCAGAGAAGTAGTAATAATGAATGCCAAAGGAAATCGTATTCTGGTCAAAAAAAAGTACCACTATGTAAATTCACCATCTGTACAACCGATAGATAATGTTAATGATACTGAAATTTTAAAATCAGTATTATCCAAAGAAGAAGGCGTGTAGATATTTTCATACTCAATCGAGGATTTCGGGATGTAAAGAATTGGTTAGAAGAGGAGGAATAATTTATTTTAATGCCAGCTTCGAAAGAAAAACGTTCGCAATTAACAGTCAAAGAATCATATGACTCTCAGCTTGCGACAAAAGTTCGATGGCCGGTCGAAATTGTTCGCGGGGAATGACGGAACGAAAACGTCACCTTCCAAAAGGAAATAGATAATAAACTTTTTCCTAGAGCCAAAGAATATTGTCAAATTGCAAAAACTATTTACACAATACTTTTGGAAAATGTTTAAATTCTGACCAAAAATATCACGTGGAAAATGTTACTCAAATGAAATCCAAAGAAAATGTAGAAAACACTTTGGCGGCAGAAGTAAAAACAGTACGATGGAGTGAAAACAAAAATTAACCTTTCAACAATTTACATTAGAGATGAATTATTCGATTTTTCAGAAATGACAGAAAACGATCTAAAAATATTTCTCACTGGAACTTTACTTGCAATCAATTTCATACTTGGCAGAATTATTGCATGAAAGTAACAATTTGCATTTGAAATATGTCAAGAAGGAGATAATTGAAGTTAAGGTTAGATCAATAGAAAAACATACATCTGTTATATCGAGTACAAACCATATAGCACACATCGGCTATGGTGAAATTTCGCGCTATACTTGAGATTGTGCAAATGGACTTTGTACAATCGGATGCTGTTCTCATGTAGCAAGTGTAATATTATATTACTTATCGTAGGCGCTCGTTACTTATCTAAAATAACAAGGCCCGCAGAAATATTGGCAAAGCTATTTCATGTTGAAAAACTACAATACCATGATTGATGAAGCTTTATGTACGACTTGTAGGTTCTTATTTTTAGGTATTTTTAATTTAGTGCGGTTTATTCGGACGATGAAAATCTAACATGTAAACTGCACTATATTGTTTGATAGGTTTCATTTTTCTTTTCTCGGATAGTTGACGATAAATATTGCTGGCATCGACTAAAACGGAAATATTTTTCATGAATCTCGAAAAGTAGCGATACATTCTTATTAGATTATCAATTTTGTTTTTCAAATTCGGACACAAAATCGCATTAGAAATTTACCTATATTTATAGTTTATAATGTGCGGACCGCCCGTGATTCGAACTGGATCCCAGCCGAACGGAACACCACTGCCTAACGGTATCTGGCTGTGATGTTATTTTTGGGGGTATAAATCTGTTCGAAACGTTAACGCACACTATTTTTGACGTGGTTTATCGCAAAAAAAAAAAAAAAAAAAAAAAAAAATTGTACAAAACCAATATATTTCGTTATCTTGTTAAACCCGGTACTTTTCTGGTATTCTAGATGAAATAAAAAAAAAAATAAATAAAAACACCAGTAATAATTAGTCGTAAGTTTTTGTATTAATCTCAATTCCCCCTCGCATATACGCAATTCGTGTGATTTCACTTTCAAATTATACCAAATTTAAACGACACAGAGTTAAGTTAATAAATATGTTTATAAGTAAAATGTAATACTTTACTCATTAACATTGCAAAGTTTCACTAAAAAATAAATTTACTATTTCGGGGGTAGGTTAAACAAACCTACACGGAGTCTATTGCCAAATTTTAAATGTAAAATACCCGAAAAAAGAAACAAAAAAAAAAACAACAAAAAAACGAAAAAGAAAATTACAAATGCATCGTAGCGAGTAAATTTACCTGTCGTTTTACGTTTCATGTACCGCAGCTTAGGTCAGAGGCACGTAATTAAGAAAAAGATTAGATCTGTGGAAACAAATAGTTACTCTAAGAAGTGTTTAGAGGGTTTTAGATGTTATTTTGAGGGCCGGAAAGAATATTATTTTGTAATGTTAGATTGAGAATATTTCTGTTCGATTCGAAATATGCACAGGTTATGAAAAGTATGCGTTGAACGGGGATGGGAAAACTGACCTATTGGAATCTGGTGATTGAGCAGGTGGCTGTTATTTTAGCGTGACCTAGGCGCAGACGGGCAACTATGATGACCTCTTATCTTGACGGCATTCAGATGTGTGTACGTTGCAGATACGTGCTGAGAACTTCGTATTGATCGTAGTTTATCGGAACCTGCTATTGTTTGTATCTGTTGATCATTGATAGTTTTTTATTTGTACTTTTCCGGACTGTCTATCGGTAAATACGGTTGGAGGCGCGAGCACCTTTTCTCGCTGCAGTATCAACAATGAAGTTTCCATTGATATACGATGCAAATTGTTTAAGAATAAAACGTACACTATTTCTTTGGCAGTAGCATGTTGACGATATATTGACCTGATTACGCATTGGGGAGCGTACGTTGCCTTGTCGCGTGAAATTTACACACGGTTTAAAAAATAAAGTTTTTTGTATTGTTAATTTTTTCAATTTTGATACATACTCGTATTTTCTTCTCGTCGCGCTAGATTTGTCACAATGGTAAAAAAAATTGAAATGCTTTCGGTGCAGCAGTATCGATCGAAGAATTTAGTAACTGAAAAAATTCGGGTTTCCAGTGATTTTTCTAGTCGAGCCACGTAAATAGGCGAGATGGGTTAATTTCGGAAATTAAATTTTAAAATAACTAAATTGAATTATGAAAAAAAAAAAAAAGAGAAGAAAAACGGACAGAGTCAGGCATAAAATAGCTAATATATATTCATGTGTTTTAGCGACGCCGGACGATCGATGTAAATTATTGTAACGCTTCTAAATTTTATATGCGCGCTGGTGAAAGGAAAATTCTAGTCGAACTGACATTGCTTGACGAACAGCAATCAAGTACCGATAATACAAATAGAACTAAATTTAAAATAAAAAAAAATATAACAAAAATGCAGTTATTTAACCATTAAAATTTGAAATGAGCTAGCTTAAAAAAAAAAAATTCGAGATTTTAGACACTTTATTTTTCGGACGTTAAAAATTATAAAATATATATTATAATAAAATCGCGATAACGATAGGTTAAAGATCATTTAAATACACCAGTTCGAACGGGGAGAGGATAATTATTCTGCCTCGATATATAGATAAAAGTATATTCTTTTTTAAAATATTAATTTAGCCGCACTATATATATAAGGACATACAACCCTCTCGCACGGCTATATATTCACGAACCAGGTACCCCCAAATGTCTGCCCCTTTTGTAGTCAACCGAGCGCCCCATCCACCTATCACCTACTTCTCGAATGTCCCTCTTTTGCAGTACCACGATCTATGCACTTCACCACTTCCTCTAGTTCTACGATACTGTCAAACGCCCCGCCCGCGGTCGCAGCTGTATTAGCTGACATGCGGAGCAGCGATCTGTACTATCGCGTTTAATCCCCGTAAGTAGGCTCCATGTGCTGTAATAGCCCCAGTAGTTAAACACGGCACATGGAAACAGTCATATGCAATCTTAAAAAAAAAAAAAAATAAATAAAAAATATATATATATATATACATCGAGTCGTTTTCTTAGAAGACCTGTGTTAAAATACGGAGCACAACTGGCAGCCATCGAAAGATTTCAGCGCAGACGAAAAGAAATTTAATTGCACCCAGACGTGTCGTCGGTGATAAATGAAAGTCCATTGTCGTCCGGAGGTAATAAAAATTTACACAACTCGCCGAAGAAAAGATCTCTCTTTTGTAGCGGCGAAGATATTTTCGAAGAAGTCGTTGGGCGACCAATAAGAGCAGTGGTTCGGGAGCAACTCCGGTTAAAATTTGACCGAAGGCAGATTTTCATAAAAAAATCCAAAAAAGAGAAAAAATCAACGCGCCTGAAATGTATTTTCTCGTCTAATGCTGATACTTTGAACAAAATTCATTTTCGAAAATTATTAGACGAGAATTCTTAATTAGTGAAATCGAAAAAAAAAAAAAATTACCGATATCGAATATCGCGTTAATTTCCTTTAATTACGAAGCGTAAGCTATATCGGTAATTCGTATAAAAAAGTTGTGCAGTCGTAACTGGTAAAAAATCATATAAAAAATCATACCTTTTGAATTTTGTGAATTAAAAAGAAATTCGATTTTAATAATCGGAAAATACTGAATCTGGAAATAATGGTGCACAGCGTATAAAAGTGTAATGAAACGTTAAGTGTATAATATCGATTAAGTGAAAAAAAATATATATACATATATTTTTATATTCATGTATTAACGTAACACTCAAAATTAATCAATTCTGTTATAAAATTAGTTAGGCATTTAGTACCTTCACTTCCATTGTAACCATATTGAATAGTTAAAAAGCGTAAATTAGAGTTAAAAAAAAAAAGTAAAGTAAAGGAAGTCTCATATACCCTTCCTAAGGTAATTATGGATTATTGTGAAGTTAAGCTTTCCCGGTAATGGTTCTAAGCCTAATGATCATGGAATTCCTCAGATAACTAATTCAGTTTCAGATTATGAGATTAAGTAAATACCTGGGAGTGACTTGAGGATCCCGGAACGAAGTAAGCTTCGATAATCTATGACACCTCTAGTTTGGTAACCGAGCGCCTTAGCTATTAAGTGTTCCTGCGCTACCTGTAAATTAGATAACACACCGTTAACAACTTCGACACGATATTGTTAGCAATAACGAATAGCGATTAGAATGATGAAAGATTCAAAATTTTTTCAGACATTTTTGAAAAATGCCTCCTGTTTCAGGTGTTTCCTGAAGTTTGCAAAATCGGCACAATTGAATTGTTGAACTACTAATATAAATTTTTTTTGTTTTTTTTTTTTTTTTTTTGGGCTCCTCAATTGGAAACCTTTAAACACAGTAACAATTGGAATAGGAAGGAGTCAATTTATATCTTGATACGGTCAGATATTGTTAGGGGAAAGGAACAAATAATAGGAACAATCTGTGGAGACGGAAAAAATAGGACATAAGAGGCACAGTATGGAGTAGGAAGACCGAGTATCAATAAAATGGAGTAGAAAGCAGAACGCTTAATAGAAAGAGATAAACAATTAATAAACGCATGATCAGCATCGCAAACATACTCTTCGTTCGAGTGGAGAGGACAATATGGAGGGGCAACCAACGAAAAACGAAAACGGGAGGAAGATAATAAAGTATGACTTAAGAGCACAAGCGAATAACAGAGACGACAACAGAACGACGAAGTAAAGAAAACAAAGAGAACCATAGGTTTACAGGAAGACTAGGTTGAACAGACAGATAAAAAGAACGATTGTTAGAGAAAACGAGGAAACGTATACATCCGATAGCAAAGTCTGAGATGAAAACCTTTGCACAGCGGAAGGAGATTAGATGATGTGACTTTTATAAAAAAGAAGTGTGAAAAAGCAGCAACCCGAGCCAAGGAGTTCGCCGCTTCGCTACCGAAGATGCGCGAATGACTAGGAATCTACAGCGAATCAATTTGATTAGAATGAAGGGGAGAAAAAACGTGGAAAATAAGTGAGCGTATACGCAGTATGATGAAATCACAATCAGGTATATGGCCTGAAGGACGGTCAAATTGGAGGAAATGAAAATAATGGAACGTAGGATAGTCATTAATACGTTTATGAATGCAGAACAGAAAGGAGGCAAGCGAAAAGATTCTTAAAAGCCAAAATCTATTGGCATAAAAGAGGCACCGATATCATCCGGCCTCTTTAAACCATCTGTAAACACGGTTGCATGCGAAGGAAAATGAGAATCGATAAAGCTGCAGAATTCCTGTCTAATTAGGGCGTATAGAAGAAATTTAGAGAGCGTAGGCACAATTAAGTTATTTTTGGAGGATGGCAGAGATCAGCGAAATTAAAAGTTAAATAAGGAAGGTTGCCAAAGGAAATTACGTAAGGAAAAAAGGAACTGAGCCAAAGGGAAATCAAAGATAAAATAGGGATTTTTCTAGGTACGAAACGCCAGTTATTATTATCATTAATATTATTGTTATTGTTGTTGGCGGCGGTGGTGAAGGTAATGATGTTACTGTTGTTTCTATTATTATTATTATTATTATTATTATTATTATTATTATTATTATTATTATTAATGTTGTTATTATTAATGTTGTTATTATTACTTTTATAGATACTGAAATTTTCAATAGTTTTAATAGCGCTGTTGTTCATGTTATTTGAAGTGACGATATTAAGTAGATTGGGTTGCAAGAGCCGCAGATCCTTGCTCGGCACAATCGTGTTAGAGGGCTGGAAGATTTGCGCTTCCCGACAGCGTCAGCTTCCGTCAGGTTCAGCGATATATTAGACTTAATAGCTTTTGAATCTTTGAAGGAGGCCGCTGGGCGGCCCCCACTAGACGAGCTCATCGATCAACTAGCTTAAAATAGGAAAAAAAACCAGCGAAATGAATTACAAAAAGGAAAAAAAGACGAAGACGAAAGTAAATAAGTAAATAAAAATAAAACGATACTGTTCGATTTTGAAAAATCTAGATGAGTTAAAATACAAATACAATCGCTAGAAATGAACAAATGATAATATAATAAATCGGAATAATCTCATCGAGAGTATGTGATAAAACCGCTCGTGTAGACAATAGGCACCGTGACGTGAAATTGATAACATAGAAAAGACGACTTATCACTTTATCGTACAAAATAATGTTACGAATCTAAAGCATTGAAAAAGTCTCCACGGAAAAGATAAAAGAGATTCTATTTTATTTGATTACGCGGAATATTTAAATGTGGAGACAGTTTTCTTTTAGGTGGAGCATGTTCGGTGGCGACTGAAGAGGATCCAGTGGGATGTATTGTTTGTGATGCACGTTACCTCTTGATTACGAGGGGTGGAACCTGTTGATTGCATGGTGCGAACGCCGTTAGGGGATCGGAGGTGTGAGGACAAAAATCCGGAGGAGGGGTTATTCACCCGACTGGCGGAGAGTAGGGAACGATCGTTTCGACGATTATTTCTCATACAGAATTAAATTATCTATAAACGCGTAAAAAAAGACTATCGCAAAGACGAATGAAAAGGTAATTAGAAGATATGTATGAATAAGAGTTATCAGACTGAGAGCGAAAATTAATCAAACGAAGTTTAATTGACGAACTAAAATGTAAAATTAAATAATTTAGAGAGAAGCCTAATCGGGGAAATTTTTTTTTTTTTTATTAAACGACAAATCGGAATAATCTCGCTACAGCTGCTCCGCTGAAATAATTCAAAGCGATAACATAGAACGTATGTTAACTGAGAAACATTATCGATTATGATTTCAATTGTGATTTCAATCTACCGTGCACATGCAATGTTGATTGTAGTACACGTAACAGAGTTAAAATCGAATTGCACAAACAATTTCTGAAAATATTAAAGAATCAGCGATGAACAAAAGTTTCGGTAACTGAGAAGAAGCTGTTCTACTGACTTAATCAATATTTAATTTTAGGTTAGGCATATACACTTAGGAGCGACTTACGATTCGGAACGAGACAACTCGCGAAAACCCACGATAGGGATTTAGTAGTCCGGCAGCTTCATCGCTAGGCTACCGCGCGCAACCTCATATCGAACTAATCATTATAAATATTTAACAAGACGCAGATGGCAAGAGTACTGCTGTTGGATCAACTCATTAGATTTGAAAGAACCTACTGATCTTTAAAATTCTATTTAAGCTATAACACACAATCGGTCATGGCAGTTTTGACAGGTTCTGCCAACATGCGATTCGCTAACACAGATCTTGCTACAACAGAAAATCTACTTATAAGAGCGGCAGTGTGTGAGTTACACGAATCAATTGTTTTTCTTTTTTTTTCTTTTCATTTTTATACCCGTTTTAAACTTTTTTCTAAACTTTTTTCTATCTTTTTCTTCCTTTTAAAACTCGAATTGGTTTTGACCTTTTTTTCCTACACTTTTACCCGGGACACACTTGTAACTGGTGATTGTGGGGTTTGTGACACTGCAACGCGTCACTTTTAATAGTGTATATCTGTGCAGTCTTAAAATGATTTTCTCGAACATCTTCGTTTCTTATTCGAGACCGTCTTTTCTCTTACACTGAGAAAAGGAACGTTTGAAATAACATTTAACTATCAGTGCCGTTGCAGTATTGTTAACAATGCGAACAACGGGTTTTAAACTTGTATATCTGAGAAAGTGTATTTCTAAATAATATTATGAATAAGGTAATAGCAATCACCATCACCACCATCATCGCATATTTATAATGTAAAAAAAAAAACGGAAAACTTTTCTGATACGTTTTTTAAAATTTTTTATTTATTTTTTTGAAACGGGCGTTGAGAATTTCCCCAATAGTTTTGTTTTGAGCATGCCAAAAAGATGGCAACTACTTTTACCCGGAAAAAAAGATGATATCATTCTATAAAAGTTGAATGCGGATCGAATAAATAAGCCTCTCTCCTTCCGTTTTTTAAACATGCATTTTCAAATAGTACGTTCTGGAATGTATTGCGGATTTATTGTTAACGGCAGCGCACTGATTAACTGCTTTAACAAAGACGAGAATAGTTTCGCAATCTCCTTGTTCCCTATTATGAGCGGCTCTGGACACAGTATAGATGCAATTACCGAAATTTATTGTAGTCCGAAAGCAAGTGGGGGACCTCGCTGATTGTTTGCAAAATGGATAGCTTGAAGTGTGTCGCGCTGCCGTAAATCGTAATCTAATAAGGCGGGAGAAGTAGCTGTCGGAAAACTCTCCAGGGACCACACTAAAGTCAGTTTGTTAATTTAATTTAGCCTAGAAGATTTTTCTGTCTTCTGCCACTCGTATCTGCATAAGAATATTACGGTAAGGAATATGAAGCGGCCGATCGAAAAAAAATAAATAAAAATAAAAAGTATCAAACAGTCTCTGAAATTCGAGACCTATAGAAAACAGTTTGTGCGCAGTTAGGTATAAAAATAACGGATCCGTGGAATTATCAAGTTATATAAGAATCGGTGAGAAGTTTGCATCAAAGATCTTCATGGTTTGCAGGTTTTTTAACCCGTTTTGCCAATGTTTGTATTTAAAGAAAAAAATTAGATCCGGATTTTCGAAAAGTACACTCGATTTGGTTATCATTATTATAGTTCCACCGTTTTGATCAGTGTCTTTTATTGAGTTAATTCGACAGTAAAGTTTTGTCAATGGGATTCATTATTCTCCGGTAAAGCAAAAAGATTAGTTTCGAATTTGAGAACTTTACTTAAGAATTACAAGGGTGGAACTGGCTTCCACTTTCATTAGTACTATTTCGCTCAGCACATTGTGATGCTTTACAATTCCTAAACACACTAACAAGGCTACGCGGTTCATTTAACTTTTTTTGCCTATCGTGCTACAATCGATACGATCCGTTTAATCGCAAGTTTTCATTCATCATCATCTTCTCAACCATTCCGGTTGTTGCGCAACCGATTCGTACATTTTTCAGTTGTGCAAATATTGTACTAGGCTTATATGCAGTACTACGAATGCGCGCTGTCTACTCACCTAGCGCACATATGATCTTGTACGTGGTGGTTCGCCATCGCCTTCCATGTGAATAGTAGCTATTATTTAACTTCGAACTTTTCATAATAACTTCTGTCGTCGCCCAGGATCGAATCCGAGACTTCTTCCGTGACGGAAGCCCAGCGCTCTAGCAACTAGGCTACCGCGACGACAAGTTTTCATTATACTTTCGAATAACGTACGTATTAAATCTCAATATACTGTATTACTTTCGTTTTCTTTTTTTCTATTGACAAAGGCTGAGCAGAGAAAATACACCTATAAAGGTAATTGACGAAGCCCGGTTAGGTAAAGGCGCTGGAAAAGGCGGGTAATTTTCGTTGTTCGCAAGCAGTTCTGGGAGGAATGTGGAAGGGAAAGCCTAGATGGAGTATTAGAGAAATTTTCAGCAATTGTCATGAACATTCAGTGACAACAATTACAGTGACTGAACCAGGGGTGGGGGGGGTGTAGAAATGAGAAATTTGTGCATGGTCGATAACAGCGTAGGAATCGTTTGTTTTCTGTTTTATGAGGCTTGGATCGAACATATTTTGCCAGGTGTTGTTTCACTTTTTTCGAAACAATTGTTTCAGGAAATTCGCGAGCGCTGAGGAACGAACAAAATTAGCACCGCAAAGGGAAACAGGTGGCTGCTTGATTAACGCGTCGTAAATTGCCGATTAATTAACAATCGGTCCGCGTTCGAAGATTCTACTACGATCATATATAGCTCATTTTTTTTTTTTTTTTTTTATGGTAAATTATGTAATTTTCAAAATCCGCGATGTTGCTGTAATGACGAAAATACTTGAACACAATCGCGAAGATATATTTAAATTCAAAAATAATTTGTATTTTTATATTATTAAACTGTTCTGTAATTTGTTTAAATATCGTCTCAATATTTAGCTGATGAAGTTTGAAAAATGTTCCGACCTAGCTTGAAAAACCAAAAACCCTTCTCATTTTGCACAACGGGTATTCTTTTTTTTTTTTTTTTTGAAAGTAACTCGGTTCGATTTGCGACTTCGGTGAACTAGTAAAATTTAAGGCATTCTTTCGGTTGGTAGAGTTTCGCGATGCCGACTGTTCCGTACACATATAAGAGGATAGCAGCAACACTGGAAAGACCAGTCGAAAAAAAAACAAAAGTAAATAAACTCGCAGCCGTATGTGGCGCTGGAAATATTACAATATTCCGGCACATTGTTTTTCATTACGCATTTATCCGGACGTTGTTCAACAAATTCGAAGTGCGGTATCGTGGAAGCGGACGACGGACGGGGCGCGCATTATTCGGTCTAATAACATCAAAGGGAACGAGAATAAGAGTTGCCGTTCACATGTGACAAGTTTGACAAGTGGTAATCCGTGGATAGTTTGTCGCAGTGCTCGCTCTGCGTGGAAATGGAAGTGAAAATAGAGAAGTGAATAAAGAAGAAAATTAAGAAACGCCGACACACTCGGTGGCCAGGCGGCCGGGAAATGGGGAAAAGTCTGTAAGAAAAATTGAGGGCGATGGAGTGGCGGGCGCGCGAGGAGTACGGGGATTCTTCGGATACGTGCGTATGAGGTTGTTTTTTGCGAATGCTCTTCGAAACGATCCGAGCGGGGGTGCGCGCAAGCCTCCCCGTTAAAGGATCCACTGATGCTGCGTGCGAATTCGGCAGATTCCAGTTGAACCCGGTTTTAGTATTCGGACGAAAATGCTTCCCGATAGCGCCCGAACGCGTTTACACTCCGCCGAACGTTCAGACGAACGAGACGCGAACTTTTTACGAAATTTCAGTCGGACCCGTTCAAATTTTCCAGCGAAACTTCAGCCAGGTAATTAAAATTCACAATTCTATTTCGAATTTTACCCCCGAAATTTAACGCTTCCTTTTTGCGCGCCCATTCGTCCCGAAGAGAGCGAACATTTTCAGCATCTTTATCTTTTCGGAAAGATTTTTGTCTAAATGTTACCAATAACAATTTACGCTTCCGTGTACATTTTGTAAATTTTTCCAGCAAAGTCGCGCATCATCGAAATGTGTTCTTGATCGCATTTCTCTTTACCCATGGTGCGGAAAAATTCATAAAAATCAGGCGCAAACAAATGATTAACACGTAAAAATCCTCTTTTCACCAACCCCCCCCCCCTTCTCCTTCCCCTATTATGTAATACTTAAATAACGTAAAAAAAAAAAAAAAATTTAATAACAAACGATTCTTGAGATTTTTACAGATAATTCATTCGAAAATCAAAGTTGTAGTCTACGCTCTCCCAAATTTGGCCGACAAATTTTAATTTAAGCCTGCAAAAATAAATTGAACGGTAATAATTCTATTTTGTTTGAAAGAATAAATAATATAAAATATCTGTAAGTGATTTTAAATATTGTTTTACCATCGAAAGATCATACTAATCATTTATAACAGCAAAATTAAGGAAATTTATTTGCGTTTTTCTACTCAAACACCTGCTTTCTTTTCGGAACAGCGTTTACGTAGACTATATTTTACCCTGCATAAAACTATTTTACAATATGGAATAAAATAATTGTTCAGCTTGGTACCGTACAGTCTGTGTTATCAGTCTTGTACAAAAAAAAAAAAAAAATTGTCGTTATAACTTACAAAAATTTTGTCCAACTCGCTTGTATTTTGAAAATTTAGGTGTACAAAAATTATAAATATGTATATATATATATATATATATATATATATATATATATATATATATATATTCTAAGATTTCTACTTTTTATATTTCAGTATCCAGATAAATTTTGAATGACTAAAATATCGGGAAGACAAGATTTTCTGTGAAAAAAAAAAGTTAGGAGTTGTTGCACTTTATTTTAAATATGCAAGCTCGCTAAAATAGTGTATCAGGATATTCAAATTTCGAACTTTCGGCACTGCGGGAGCCTAATTTTGGTGTTAAAAAAATTTTAAAGCGCTTCAAACTAGAGAAATATTCGGGAAGGATTCATAACCTTATTCACAATTTAGATCTGTTCTTAGTTGTAAAAAACGAATAAATCTACGCAACTTGCAATTTCCATATTCTTTATTTAGCCTGATTTTTTCATTATTAAAAATATCATAAAAATTCACGAAACAATACCTGGCCATTTGAATTATTTTCACCGGCATTTATTTTATTTCTTAAATTCTGTTACCCGATTTGAGCCAGACTTCGTATTTATTTATCACCCTTATTTTTTATAACGTGGGTATGTGAGTATCGCCTTACGCTTTAATATATACATATATATATATATATATATATATATAAACTCGGCCATCTTGGCCTCGCAAGGGGCTGTGCCCCTTGACCCCTCTTGCTTTCATTTCTGTCTCTTTCTCTTCTGTACTTTGTATAAAATGATCAAAATTTTCAACGTAATTCTTACTGGCATCAACACACACAAAAAATAACATAACCACAAAAGTCTTATTCTAACATTTAACTTTCATTATATAAAATTAAGACATTTTTTCGTTACATTTTTCGTTGCATATTTCATTACATAAAATTGTGACATTTTTTAAATAACAATAACAAAAATCTTATAAAATATAACAAACGTTATATAAAATTGGGACATTTTTTTTGCACATTTTGCCTTACATAAAATTGGGACATTTTTTTTGCACATTTTGCCTTACATAAAATTGGGACATTTTTTTTGCACATTTTGCCTTACATAAAATTGGGACATTTTTTCGAATGGGGGGGGTAGCCTAAGAATTACGTTGTAATTAATATGTTTGTATTTTAAAATTTTTGTAATTTGCCCTCGCTACTCACGCAGCTGTGCGTAGGAGAGAAATAAAAATTCAACTATGAAAATATTTCCGAATTTCGTCATCAAAATAGGTGAATATTAGTTATATTCTCATCTATTTCAATTATGGAATTCGAAAATGTTTTTAAAGAGCTAATTATTATAAATTGAAAATCTCCGAAGTATTGTTTGTTACTAAATTTTATTGATTTGCTTATTATTGAAAAAAAAAAAAAAAAAAAAATCACGCGTCGTAATTAAATTTATTAATAATCGCTGTCTGTTTTATACCAAACGGAGGTGATTTGCGAAAATATAAGAAAGGAATGATCTCAAGAAATTTCCCTTCAGATCCGTATCAGGCTTAATGCACTGTGAAAAGCCTGATGCCGTATTTGCCGACGCCATGTCAGCTACGGAACCGGTATTAAAAATAAAGAAAAGAAAATCTTAATTTACATACGGTTTTATTGTATATATCCGATTACGGGGACAATAAAATCCGAAACAAATTAGTATTTAATTAATAATCGGTAAAGGTCCGTGCGTTTTGTTCGCAATGCATATTACAATTAATAAAATTAAATAGCGAATAATTAGGTACTACCGTAAATACGCTAAATTAAATGTTTGTTATTTGTAATCATTATTTCAGTTTGATAACTGATTGATAGACACATATTTACGCTACCTATAATAATTCATTTGTGTACTCCAACGTAATAAATTTTGAATAGATCGCCAAAGTTCGATTTTTGAAAAATTTTTATTATTTTTTGCTCTAATTTATTCTTTCTATTTAATATATTTTTTGGCCGGGGGTTCGTTGATGTGTAATTAAATGAAATTCTCGTAGGCGTCAAGAGAGGTATTTGAAAACTATATTTACGTACACGGTTTCATGGAATTCGGGACAGAAAGAAAGACATCGACTGGAGAATAGTAAAATGATGAAAATAGACGACGGATTAATACAAGTATACAAGTATATACAATGGCAACTTCGCTAAGCGAATGTTATGAAACTTTTCGCAATTTCATAAATGTTTAACGCTACTCATAAGAGTTTAAAGTTTACCTTCGTTATTTGGAAATTTACTTTCAGTTTCCGCTATTACGAATATTATATAGTTGACTTTTTGCTTATTCCAATTTTATGCCGTATCATAAATATCTCCGGAGTATTATCGGTTTGAATTTTGAAGACCTGCAGAGAAGAATGATTATTAAAACGTGAAATTGGGCTGACGACGACGTTGGGCGATAAAAAATCACCGAAAGGTTCCGAAGTTAAATGCGCGAGACAGCCTTCAGCCACTCTAATGGAGCTATTAAAGATGCTCGTGGACTCGGATCCTCGCCGGGAAGAAATCTTTTACTCTTTAGGTGGCTGTTCTGTATCTGTTTGTTTTATTTAAAAACTTAGTCGCGAGATGCTTTAACTAAAAGACGAAAACAAAACGAAAAAAAACAACAACAAAAGAGGCAATATTTTTACGAAGAAGCTTCGGAAAGGAGATTATTTTTACCGAGGTCTCGGTAATTACTTTTACGTAACGATCATATTAGACTAAAATTAGTTACTGTTAAAAAAATTCTAAAAATTGAATAAAATTGCGCTAAAAAGTAAGATTACTCGATAGAAATTTCACAGAAAATACAGCATAAAACAGGGATATTATGATCGACATTAATATTTATCAAATTCAAATTGCAACAATTAGAGAATCATTTGTTTTATGAAAACGTCAGCAATGGTAATGTGGTCGTTTTTAGTTGTCGCAATTTATTCAGTGTAGACTCTAATTAAGGTATGTTATTTAAGGATAATTATAATATCTCTTTCTTCGCGGTATATGTATTTTTATCGTGAAATTTCGTTAACCCGCCAGTACTCGCTAGGCATAGCAGGACGCCAGTACCCGCGCGTGAGATTTTCTCTCACATGCGATTTCTCTGTAAACTCTACCCAGTTTTTGAACAGTCTAGTTGAAAATAATTGTCTGTGTTCATTCGTCATTCTCTTCTTTTACTTTTTCACTATAAGGCTCTGAAGACCATTTTTTGGTTAATTATTTCAATCGGTACCGGTAGGTATACTTAGAAACACAATAGTCTATGTTTGGATCCGGCGTATGAGAATAATAAATACGGCCGAGTCGTGAAATATTCCTCTATTCTTCAAAAGTAAATTAACTTAAAAAACAACAAAACTAAAATAATATTTATTTACATATATATTAATATAAATTTTATTATCTCCCGTTCACATACTCCTGGGGCACATATGGTCATTGATATGTATATATGTTTACGTATGTAAAACTCGATGTCGCTGCACTTGATGATTTTCTATGATATTTGTGGAAGAGTCAATTTTAATTTACTACTTCACTTCTCCGCGAAATAAAACAAGTGCCTGATAAGGAAAAGAAGCAGGTACAAATGCGTTACACAGAAATGTTATATACAGTCGTGGTGCATTGTCGGAGGAAAAAATTTAAGGTACGGAAAAAAGACTTACATACAATTACCGATGTTCAACCGATTTTGTCGGTATTGTCGCGACATAATAATGACGAGGGGAAAAAGACAAAAACAAAAATTTCCGATAGACGCCCAAGCTGCGTCCATGTAACTAAACGTCGTTTGAATTAGGTAGGCCACGATAAAACTTTTATGCGCGAACGGTCACGCTAATAGCGACTTACAATTTTAGGTGACGTAACAAATAGGGTCGTAAGTGTGTTTAATGAAGTGGAGTAATTGTGTTAATGTAAAGAAAATGAATTAAGTAAAAACAAAACAAAAGAACGTAATGAAATAAAGTAATGTAAAGTAATGCAAAGAAAATGATTATCGATATCCAAAAAAAAAAAAAGAAAAAAAAAAAAGGTAAATATACTTTTTTTGTTGAAGCATATCGAAGCGGAACTTCTGCGCCGGAGTGATTAGTGCGTCAGACAGGTACCGATCCGACCAGTAGATTAACAAAATAGGTGACCTCTGAGCTGGAATAATGGACACAGGTGTACGATAATAAGGATTAAGAAGTTTAAGTGGTAATACAAAATAGACATCAGTCGAGAAAGGGAGGTATTTAAGAAAGATGAGAATTACAGATGACTTCGTAATTTCGATGAAGATGGCAGAGTTTGGGGAGGGTGTTGTAGTTAAGGCATAAGCGACTAATGGAAATGACAGCGGAACGACATAGTGAAGGAAAATTATTGAACCGGTGAAGAACAGGAAGATAGAAGGAATGTTTAAAGTAATGCGAGTAAAGTACAAAAAAAAAAAAAAAAAAATGTATAAACTTTCGATGGCAATTATGAAACTAAGCTTTTCTCATTAACGGATTTAAAAAGAAAATTTATTTTTCTTGAAAATGCCACTTACCGAGAAAAATGATTTTTCTAGTACGCAATTCGATTTCGAGCTTGGAAGGCTATTGTGTCCGGAACCAGACCACTTTCAAATAGATTCTTAAAGCGTGTTGAAGGCTATTGCATCGGGGCCAGCTCTTTCGGGCATGAATCTATCGGGCGCAGCGAACTCAGGCCATTTTACGGACTACCTGCGCTGATTTTCAGATATCCATCCGTTAAATCGTTTATGTTAGTGGGAAACACGAGTTGCCAAAATTTATTTCTACATTACCCATTCACCATTATCAGAAATTACACTAAAAAAATACCGCTCTTCGTTAACGATTTAATTTTTCTGCGCGTACAGCATGTTATATATGTAATCAAAAAACACATATTTTACATCATTTTATTGGGTTGTTTACTTTTTTATAATATTTTCTATGTTTTTGAAATAACAACTAAAACGTGAAATACAGATAAACAGACTTTTGCGATGTAAATTTAAGAGTTCTGTTAGCAATAGTGATACAAAACCGACGAATATAATTAATATTAATAATCGGTCGAATGCATTATCGGTTCTTTTTATTTTACTTTTTGTTAATGTATAGTCAGCTGTGTTTAAAAAATTACAAACCATCAACACTACATCATTTAAAGTGTAACATAACTGGATTGAATTTGCTTCTAATACATATTCATTATATTATCTTTTTCATTCGTATCTAGCAAGTTTATTTCAGGATACGTTTATTGAAGTTTCTTCTGTTATCTATTATTTTAATTATATTTTTAATTCCTTGACGAATCTACCTAGGTCTCAAAAATACATCGAAAAAAAAAAAAAAAAATACAGCCGAATTGAGAATCTTCCCCCTTTTTTTGAAGTCGGTTAAACGGACAAACAAAGGCCTAAAAATTTTCAAACACTTAATTTCCAATTCAAATAAACGAAATGTATGAATTCCGGTATTTAATTTTTTAAAAACTTCATTTATATAATTTCTTTATTATATTGTTACTGCTTATTAAAAAACAAAAGGCGATACAACGTGATATGATAGAAATGGTTTTCCGCTGAAAAAAAATTTTTAATCACTTTATTTCCCTTACCTAATTTATTCAATTTGATTAACTTGCAATTGAAGGTCGTAGTTAAAACATCGGAGAATGTGAAATAAAAGACTTAACTAATCTCGACTACCTCTCGGTATCTTGAACCCTATTAATGATTTTTACACATTTCTCGTTTTATAAAAATGTTTTACTTTTTTGTTTTCTATTAAGATGAACTGTCAAGATGAAATAGTTGCATAAATGAAACTGATACTGATTTTGTATCGTTTGTTTTCACACATCTGGTTGTGTGTTATATCGTTTCTACAATCTTCTTAAAAAATTGAAATTAGAAATATTTTTTTTTTTTTAATAACTACGTTTTTTGTTTTCTGTAACGACGCTTGTCCCGTCAGCTTAGAAAAATTAACCATTTTCTTAGAAATTTTTAAAATCGAATAGCCAATCGTAATGAACAATGCGGCTAAATAAACTTCATCTCTTATGAAACAGTTCAAGATTTGGTAAAATAAACAAACTAAAACACTACACTTATTCACAGAATTTCATTCGTTAATTCTCCGTATCACGGTCATTATTAAGAATAATCTATTTGAAAAATATTCTAGTAATTCTTTTCCCGCCGAAGTAATAACGACTGTTTTACAATAAAACTATAGTCAATTCCAAAAAAAAAGATACAATTTTTTCCATGACGATTTTTATCACTTTTGTTTCTTCCTTTATACCTATGGATTCGCATATTGTACAATATTCGAGGCCCTCTTTTTGTTCACCCGCAGCGAATCCCATAGTGAGAACCGGACCAACAAAAAAGATTAACATGAACAGATACAATATATACATATATATATATCGATTAAATTACTCTTCGCTATAAATGCTTTTAGTGCTGTTTCATTTTTTCGGAATACTCACTAGCGCTCAATATGTACTTGTTTTCTAAAATAATTACCTATAATGGTTATAAACAAATACATACTTTTAAGAATGTCAAATAGTTGATTAAAAATCGGAAAATTATAAAAATTTATCAAAACCGCGCCACCTATGAAGGATGAAAAGCAAAATTCGTTTGTGTCCAATATTTGTCGGCTCAGGAAGAGCAGCCCGGTCAAACCAGTTTTTTTTCATAAGCGGAATAGGAACAGACTAGTGAAACTAGTTGTTTTTTTTTTTTTAGGCTTTGTATTCGTAAAAAGATCCATTTCCATGAATTTGAGTTTATTTAAGAAAAAAAGATAAAAAATCGATATATCTTTTTCAACGTTCTAAGGTATAAATTTAAACCACTGTTTATCCGCAGATCGCAGCTTGGTTATAATTTTCTAATTAAACGGCTTTCTGTGTCCTCATCTAATCTTATCTCTTCCTTATCTTAGTATTAAAAACCAATGGCGTTTTGCTCCTCACAAAATCCCAATCCTTTCTCTCGTAGCAGCTCGAGTCTCCAATTTTTCGCCTTATGTCTTTTCTTATTCCAAGCTTTCTTACTTTTCCCATCACTTTTCCAGCATTTGGCAGACTATTAATCTCTTCTCTCTCCCTCTCCAAACCAGCTCCACCGCACATTCTTCAATCCAAGCCGAATTCCTCCACATGCTGGACACATCTTTCCCTTCTCATCTAACATTCTCCACTGACGGTTCTAAAAACGAAAATGAGGTGGGCGGCGCGTTTACCTCCCTCTCACTTAATCACTCTGAGTCCTTCAAGCTCCCTTCCTTCTGTTCTATCTTCACAGCGGAGTCTATCTCCATTTTACGCGCAGTCTCGTTCATTCCATCCATAACAGAGATCAGTAAATGTCTGATTGTCTCCGATTCCAAAAGTGTTCTTCAAGCCATCTCTTCTCCTCCTTCTCATTCCTCCAATTCTATCATTCTTTTAATTCGTTTTCTTATATCCAATTTACTTTCATCCCGTTCCATTACTATTGACCTTTTGTGGGGGTTCCTAGTCACTCTGGCATCGAGGGCAACGAGTTAGCGGACTTTTTAGCCCGTTCGGCCGCCCGCGATGGTCCTTTATTATTCTGCAAAATTCCTACCTCGGACATCCTCCTTCTTTCCTCAGCTAATCATTCCCGACTATGGTCGGACATCTATCCTTCTCTATTTTCTAATCCCGCCTCTCATTATCTTCAAATTCAACCGGTTCCCTCTTCCCAGCCGTGGTTTCAATCCTATTCTTATCAACGCTCCGCGATCATTTCCTTAATCAGACTGCGTATTAATCACTCACTACAACCCTCTTCACGTTTTCGTTTTTCCTTGTCCCCTTCTCCCGATTGTCGCCTTCATAATTCCATCTCTCCTCTCATATGTGATGCAAACCACATCTTCTTTGAATGCCCTGCCCTTGATTCCGAGCGCTTTGTTTTGTACTCGAAAATCTTGGCACTGGGTCTTCCTGCTCCGTATAATTCTTCCTTTGTCCTTTCCTTTCCATCTCCAGATATAATCCCTGTACTCCAATCTTTCCTAAGCTCTATTTCTAATCGTCTTTTTATTTAACCCCTTCCTTAATTTCTGTTGTTGTTGGGTCAATGCCGCTGGCGCGCCCAAAAAAAAAAAAAAAAAAAAAAACATATAAAAAAAAATAGATTCTTTTGTTGCGTTTAATGCGCCTTTGTTCATATATGAAGTGACATAGTGTATGTGTACAGTACACGTATGTGTAAATTTTATTTCGATAAAAATCAAAAAATAAAGCATTTAAAAAATTGCCTTGTGGCTAGAAAAACTCACAGTTAATTTGCTGCCCTCATCTTTATCTGTCCTATATACGAAAAAAAAAAAGATTAAAATTTCTAAAAAAAATCGTTATAACACTGTTGTTAAAACAAGTGTACTTTTGAAAAAGTATCGATTCTTTCTAAGTAATTTTTTGATTTAAATACTGAAAAAATCAGCGTGACCAGCGTGTTTCCGATCCATTTGTGTTTTTTCACTGTTTTTTTTTAATTAATTAATTAATTAATTTAGATTTTTACTGCCTACATAGGCTATAATCTACTTAGTCTAGTTACAGTACGGTACATAGTTTCATGAAACTAAGTGTAGCATTGTACGTTTAAGAAATTTTGATTATGTTATCGAGGTTCTTGATGTCCAAAAAAGCGTTGAGGTCCGTGGCAGTTGGTTGGTTAGCGGTGAACTTGGAGCAGCATAGTACCAGATGTTGTATGGTAATTCTTTCACCAGGGCATGTTTCACAAATCGGTGGCTCTCTCCTCTCGAGAATGAACTTATGCGTCAGCTGTGTATGACCCAGGTATAGCCTGATAATAGCTGATGAGAGCGGTTTATTCTTTTTTTTTGCCTTGAATATTTTGTCCATCCAGTCGCTATTGTTCAGTTTTATCATGGTCAGGGTACTTGGTGCTGTGACGCGTAAGTTTTCCTCCAGCTACTGGTCGAGAATTTTGTTTTTTCTGTCGGCTGATGTATCATCTTCTGCAATATGTGCAGCACTTTTAATTTCGCGTATGTAGGTGGAGAGGAAGGTTTCATTGTTTGTGAGTACAATGTAATTTGGATGATCGGAATTTGCTTCGACTTTGAGGCTATATCGGATAGCAGTTAATTTCCCCCGAGTACTTAAAGGCGGCGGTTCACCGTATAAGAGCTGCATGTTAGTTATTCGGCTTGTCGGAAAAGCATGCAGACTTATTCGGATCCTAGCATTATGTACTGGGTCAAGTATTTCGAGGCAAGTCTCTGACGCCGACAGAAATATGCCAGTCTGCCGTATTCAAGCTTGGATCGGACAAGAGCCCTATACAGCTGCAGCATCCTCTTGGGGGTCAGGGCCGAAGGCCCTATTTTTAGTATGTTCATTTTTCACTGTTTCATATCGATCCTTTCTAAGTACATTTTTGATTTAAATTTCCGAAAAAATCAGCCTGACTAGCGTGTTCCCGAACCATCTGTGTTGTTTTTTCACTGTTTGATCGGTATCGATTATGTGACGGTCGTGTTACGTTAATTCGCTACGCCGATATCGTAGCGCGCGTATCGAATGTCGAGACAATCTGACATCGGTTTCTGCGTTAGATTGGGATAAATAGTAAATTTCGATTCGATAAAGTACACACAGCGCTCCGGCTGTGTAAGAGTACTTAGCGGCGGGGCCGGACCTTTTTATCGCTGGGGTGCTTAACGAGTATTATTATTTAGAAAATAATGGACGCGCTTGTTTATTTTTCCTATCGAGAATAAAGTTGAAAATTGTGTAAAGTTCGCTCGAGGCCGCCTCCGCTCCAACTTTTATTTACTCTAGCGTTGTTTTAATCGTCGTCCATTTCTGCATCTACCTTTTAAAATAACAGACAGGCAAATTTCTGCTTCAGCGAGTACATCGTTTAACATGAAAAATGACAAGACACGTGCGCACGTAAAAACCGCGATTTGTTTCCGTGTTAGTTTCCTTTTCTTCGTTTCGTTGCCGATATGTACTGCTCTTGCAGAACAATATCGGGCCGTGACCCTTTTCGTAAGCCCGTCTCTACTTTTCTCGACAATCTACCGGTCCACCGACGGCGCCTATCTAGAAGGAACGAATTTTTTCCATTCCACCGAATAGCAAGTCTTCTCTCCATATTATTCTATATCTTGGCATTTGTACCGAAAGATAACAGCCAGATCGGCCTCCTTGTGCACTTTCCGGAACTTCCCCTAGACAAGGTAAAACTCGCGGAAATTAGCTGCGCAAAGCAAATGAATAATGATTTATTGAAAATATTTACCTTTTTTTTTTTCGCATCTCGCACTGCAAAAAAAGACAGAAACCAACAGGCAAAAAAGCAACTGAACAAACAATTGTTTATGTTCCAGCATGATGATAGTAGGAAACATGCCGGTGTTGTTTAAATATTAACATTGAATTGTGTATTGTTAGTTTAGTTCGCTTTTTTCATATGTAATACAGCGGGGAACGGATAGTTACTTAATATGTTCAACGTGAAAATTTATTACTCGTTAATGAATGTACAAAAAAAATATAAAAACAACCGTCTCTTTCTTTTTCGCAGTGTCGCCGCCTGTTACCAGTAAAATGTAAGTCGATAGCGAGCTTCGTGCTCGAACGATTCGTAGTTGCCCTGATAGGATGTCCTTTCAAAGCTATCGGGGTTTCTGCGGATCAGGAAAATGTTGCTTTGTCTGACCTCAGGCTCCCTGTCCACTGTAGAGGGGCGTCCTGTTTTTCGATAACATTAGAGATTATTTTTTTATTAGCTTTGCGTGTTTTATACATATTTCACTGAAAGTTCTGCTCATACTCGACTAATTCATACGTTTCGAATAACTGGTGCACTTCGAATTTGCCGGAAATGAATATAAATCGGAAAGAACAACATAGAAAACCTCCGGGAAGAGTAGAATATTAAAGAACTGAATTAAAAATATAAAAGGAATTGAATAATCCAGACACTAAATTCGGAGAATTTGTTAATGATGCCCGAGAGACGATTATTGCTTTAGAAAAGAAAAAAAAAAAAAAAAAAAAATCGGTCATGCCTGAAATTATCGAATTAAAACGATCTGGGAACTTTTGGGGGGAAGTGTAACGCACCTTTTTGAAAATACTTCTTTTCCCGTTTCAACGGTATCTACTGTCATCAACCTTGTTTTTTTTTGTTTTTTTTTTTTAACGGTATAATCTAGTTTTTATGTAGTAAAAAATCAATCGCGACCGATTAAATTACGATAAAATTACAATAAAATTGCCATACAGATTAATACACGTTACATCCTGATACGTTTTATGCTATCACAATCACTTGGAACTGCCTTCTATCCGCATAACTGACCTAGTTCTAGGGCGGAAACCAGGCAAAAACATTTCCGATATTTCGGCGTATGAGCGCCTTCCTTTTTTTAATTCTCGCGGTAGAACTTTTTTTTTTTTTAGATCCCCCCTTTGGGCACGTCAGCTAAGGACCTACACCCAGAAACAACAAAAAAGAAAAGAGCCGTCAGTTAAATTTTGATTCGGTCAGATATGGACAATATAAAGGAACTAACGGATGAGATGATGGATGGTGAAGAGAAGGACAGAATATATGATGCACAATAAGGAGCGGGGAGCTTGAGTTTCAGCAAACAAGAATATAGGATACCGCGTTCAATAGAAAGAGATGGACATTCAAAAAAGATGTGATTGGCTTCGCAACTCACCGCCTCATTCGCCGGTAGAATTTACTAGAAAGACGTAAATCAGTTTCTGCTAAACGAAATTAACATTACAAAAATTACCGGGATTCGAGTCCGCCGCAGTTTAGTAATCTGTTTGATAAAAGATATTCTTAATAACCACCCTCTACATCCTTGGTTATTTTGTTTTTTCGATGTTAGAGAAGTATCTGATAAATGTGTTGCGAAATTATCAGAATTATGCAAAAAAAAAATTATCAAGTAAACGTCTCTCTCACTTACGAACGAATATTTTCAAAATAAGTATGCGATAATGATAAATCCTCATCTAAGAAACTTTTTTGCGCGACTCCTCGCAGTACTTGGACCGACGTTGTGGAATATATATATATATGATATATATATATATATATGATATATATATATATATATATATATATATATATATATATATATATCATATATTAAAATATGCACCATACGACTTGAAATCGTTCTGCAAGATAGTCGGTGCAGACCCCCGCCCCCCAGTTTTATATGCAGATGATTTAGGCATTCTGTTTAATATTCTACACATTGTACAAACATCAAATACTAATAACTCTGTATATGTGACGAACAAGTAAAATAATCTCAGAACTAGGTTTGACCTTTTGCTGCAGAGAAATCGATCATGCTAGAGAAGTTTAAAGAAAAAAATCATAAAATCTCAATCTTATCTCTTGCAAACCGGTGAAAGTTGTAAATAACTTGAAATATCTCGACCGCTAATCGATTGTAATGTTAAATTTATCGTTCACCCTGAAAATGTAAGTGTTTAATGTGGTAACACATATATTACGGATAAAATCAAAAGACCATACCGTAACTATGGTCTTCATCACGAAGAAAGAACAATTTTCTGGTGGTAAACGATCGGTTCAGTCCCGGCATTACGGCGAAGAAAATCCTACACCTGGCGCATAAACTTCAACACACAAATTCCTATTAAAAACATTTCTTCTCTACATGCAGGACACTGCCCGATCATCAGCAGCATGCCTAATTGTGCTAATTTTTTTTGCTCTCCGATCTCTTCTCCCTGGTAGCAAGAGAAATTGTATGTCTGTCTACAGAATAGCACAAGATCCGGAACACCGAAATTAATTTAACGTAACACACATTGTAATAACTTCAATTATGAAAATAAAGCGCTAAAAGAAAAACAATTTTAAACGAATACTACATTAATCAAGAGATACGGAATATATAACGGACTTGCTAAACACTTCTTTTTGCCTACATCATAGATAGAATAGAATGAATAATGTGAGGACTTCAGTTCCGGCTGCCGCACGTTGCAAAAATTTCACTTGCCCCGAGTAGGTTAATGCGATCCGTATTCGATGCGTTCGATAAACAGGAAAAAAATTGAATAATAACACACGAGCCTTTGACAAAAGTTCTTTGAAACAACCTATTATTATAAAAGATCGTTTTTCCTGGAAAAAATTAGCGTCATCGCTTTCGAGAATCATTCGCAGATATACTAAACTAAAAACAGCTCCGTTATCGGGTCAATTCATTTTTATGCGACGAGGGAGCTTTTTCATCGGATTGTCCGAACTTTTTTTTGATCGCATTACGATACTGCTTCTCGTAACACGAGTCGGGCAGAGGGAGCGTTTCGAAATCAACCGGGTTGTAGCGCCGCGCTTAATGCCCGACAAAACCGGCTTTAATAAATTCTATAAGACGAGTCTCCAATGAAAAAGTGCCGTCGGACGATGGCGAGACACAAAGTTGCTCGAGCGCCCCGATTTAAATTCCGGACGACCGACGCGTCCGAAAACTACAACTGTCTGTCTTGCGAAAATTGACTAATTTTTGAACTCATTTACATAAGCTCGTCAATTTTAGTTAAACTGTCGAGAGGCGCCTGCCACGCTTTCTGACTTGGCCGGACACGAAAAGAAAACCTTCAAAGAGGGTAGAGGGTGCCATTACATTTGGCGTAATTTCGCAAAGATCAACGGGCATAGTTCTAGAATAGTCCATGATGGAAGAGAATGTAAAAGCTTTCGGAACTTTCAGCTTCGGTGACAAGTAAACTGTCGCGATCGATTATACTATGTGATCTAATGTCACTCGATAGAGTTAGTGATCGCTCGATACGGTGCAATAATAATAAGTGTCTGTAAAGATAAAAAATTACCGCACCAATTGTTGTACTGATGACTTGTCGTTGAGGAAATACGAGTGTACTTTCTAAATGCGGAACCGAACGAATATGAGGTTACTAAGCATTTTCCCGATTAACTTTACACGCGCTATCGAAATTAAAAGTTGTAAAATTCGTACTACTGATATTTTACCGCTTTGAATTACATCGATCTAGTTGTAGTTCGGCGTTTTAAAAATTCGGAGGTAACGCGCGGTGGTAGCCTGGCAGTGAATGTGCTCGGCTATCGGAGCTGCCACCCGTTCGAGATTTGTCTTGTTCCGGATCCAACTGCCAGTCGCGATTTCACGTTTAGTATATAGCTCTTATATACTAAACCTAGCTGACAAGCTCAATAAAAAAGTAAAAAAAAAACAGTAAAAAAAAAAACATATACTAAACCTGAAATCGATAGTTATATACCAGAGAAATCTGGGTAAGAGAAAGCGGATCCCATAAGTAGAAAGGATAGGACCCCAACAATATTTACTTCAGATTCATTAGATCCGTAAGTATAATTTCGCAACCTCTAATCTTGCCATATAAGGAACATTTACTTTCCTTTTTTATTCGAAACAACTGCGTCACCTTTATTGCAGTCGCTTGTCAGTTTTCATTATTCAGATTGTGGTGCTTAGAAAAAAACACGAAAACTATTCCAGCTATTTCAGTTTTGTATCGAATAATCATTAAAAACAAGCGCGACTTCATTAAACGAAATTATTCTCCGTATTTTTATTTTGTTGCGAAAAAAGATTTATCTAGTGAAGAAAAAAATCTACGGGCTCGCATAGCGTTTAATGTTTTATTTAAGAACTGTTAATCGGCAGATTGCAAGATTCCATTAAAAGTCGCAAAATATTCGCTAAAAGTGTAAACAATTTTTTCCTTAATCCTCGTAAAAGATACATCCGCGATCTAGAATGAAAGGAATTTAACAAAAAAAAAAGGGGGGAAAAAATTATTAAATGGTTATCAGCGAATTACAAATGATTAAATCGCGTTATCTGGCAACATCACCGCGAGAGATTAAACCGATGGAAGTGGGAAGTGAAACTCATTTATTCTCAGCATTAAGTGTATCCAGTTAAATAATGCAATTTTATAACGTGAAATGTATATTCGTTATAATACTTTTCATTAAATATTTAAAGCTTTCACAGTGAATACACATAATAAATAATTTGCAGAAACAACTACTTATTTTTTCTTTAAATAAGTTGTGGGTCTCACATGGTTAATTTTGCCCGTGGTGTGAGTGCCCGACACTCGTATTACCGTTTATTTAAGATACAAAATTACAATTATTCTAGCTTACCCTATACATCATAATAATAGTCAACTAAGTTTATATAATTTATGACATATTATACATGCAGATACGTACACACACCGCAAGTACTCATCTACATACCGATACATGAGGGGGTAGCAAAATATCTTCAAATACGAAGAAAAGCAAAGAAAAGAAAAGAAAATAAAGAAAGAAAGAAAGAAAAGGAAAGAAAAAAAGAAAGGAACAATAATAGAAAATTATAAAATGTCATGATTCGAACCGTATTTTGGGTTTTGCTCTTTACACCATTCTTTCAGCCATTTCCTTACTTCCCCTTTCCACACACCACGTTTTTTTTTTGAAATTTAGTATATGATTAGGAATTGTACTAATTAGTTTAATTACAACTAAATCATCAGTATTATCAATTCGTAGATTTACGGCCCGGGGGTAGATGTAATATATATTATTTTGGTTTCTTGTTAATCGAGTTTTTTGGCTAGATGGTAATTTTAAATTATTGGCCTTAAATTCTTGTAATCTATAATAGAAATAGTACATATCAGGGTGGGACATTTCATCGTTTTCCTTCCATACATAATTGATCTAAAGTCAATTTATTTCTAATACGGAAAGTATAAGTTTCAAACACCTTTTCTGTATTTTGCTTATTTTATTTATTTCCGTTTTCTTAGCCTCGCATAATATATTTGAATGCCATATAAAAAATTCTAGACATCATTATTGAATCATAGTATATACGTAATTTGCGATATGCTAAAACCTGTTTCATTTTATGTAAAGCTGGAATTGATTGTCTTATTTTCGAATTTAAACTTTGAACGTATTTTTTCCAGTTCAAGGATTTATCGATGTACATATATATACCTAGATATTTAAAATTTTCTATGTTCTCAAGCGGTGGACAACAACACAAATGAGTGTTGTTATTTATATGCAGTTCGTGTATGCAATCATTATTATGGAGGGTAATTCGTGGATCGTGTGTCATATGTTTGGTACTGTTCCCAATTTTTTGCAGTAATTTAGATTTATTTATATTCATACATAACCTCCTATCATCATGTGCCCATTTAATAAAATTATCTATATCCTCTTGTAATAATCTTTCCGCTATTTCTAAATTCTTATGCTCCACTAATAAGGCAATAAGATCCGCGAATAGACAAGAGTCTGCTGGAATTAAGGAAGATTTATTTTTCAATTTATATTTGCAAAAACATCGAATCAGTGTGTTGATCATTTATTTTTCCTGCAGCGGTGAGTGATGCTAGGAGTAGGATGGTGTAATTAAGGGAAATCAATTTAATCTATGAAATTATTTTAACACGTTTTATTAGTTGTGTGAATTCGATTAAATTCTCGTAAAATAAGTATTATTTTTCTCGAGAAAAACTGAGCACAAAGTAATTAACTGAAAACCAGTTGAAGAAGAACACCATCTGGCATTTAAGGTTCGAAAATTTAGAATGTACGGTCATTACGGAGTTTTAAATTTTTCTGCTGACAAACTGTCGTTCCTGCGAACGACATTTTGGCCGATATATATATATATATATACATACTTCTTTTTAACCGATACACCATTTAGACGAGGGATCGTTTATGTTGGAAACTAACTGTTTGAAATTGTTTTTGAATTGCCGGCGATTAGCACGTGTGTTCACTTTCGAGACTATTTATCGTCCGGTAAAACTGAAAAATTTCCTTCAAGCAAGGGCGCGGATAAGGAAGATTGGGTAGATAAAATCTTTCGTAAAGAATATATCGAAATATTACTATACATTTAGGTGAAATACGCGAAAAAAATGCTAACAAAAACGCTAACAAAAACGTAATTCGAATTTTACGGGAATTAAATTCGACTTTAATTTAAACGAATAAATTTTCATAAAATTATTTCTACATCGATACTCTGACTAAAAGAAAATATGCTACTACTAAACGGAATTAACTTGGAAGTTATTTTAACGGCCGAGTTTCGAGTTCTTTCAACTTTATAAAGAGGAAAATATATATGGTTTTCGGTTTCTTTGAAATTCAAGGGAAACCGCGCGGAGCTTTTTTTAATTAGCCGAAACTTTTTTTTTTTCAAAATTCAAACAAAAAAAAAAAAAAAGTTACAAAATATGGAAAAAACAACCATTTACCAACTCCACCATCCTCTTTAGCCGAGATCATCCGTTGTAAACAGCGGAACTTTGTGCGAACTATCAACAAAACGAATTTAGAATTTATTTAATTTTCGGAAAGGCGGCCACTAAAATTGTTTTTCGTTATTTACATTCGAATCTGACGCAATCAACATTACCGCCTTTTATCAGCGTTCAAGCAGCTAACCGTTTTAACCGAGCTATTAGAACGATTATATCGCAGTTTTTTTAAAGAAAATAAAAAAAAGCAATTCCGAAAGAAGAAAATTCTAATTTAATTCGAAATAAAAAGCAGATTACTTTTTTTCGGTAATTAATTTCAAAAATGATTTCCAAATGAGACGACACGGTATTATACTCGATTGAGCGGAATCGCTATGAATGATTTTAACGCGCGAATAGAAAATAATTCGATTTTTCTCAAAGGAATCGAATTATACTTTTCATCAACTTTTCATCAAGATTTCATAGGTAATCATTACCGAATGATTACGAGAATGCAGTATTTTAAGTTTTCATTTTTCCGTAATATATTGTGTACAGTAATGTTCATTTATATATATACATAAATACATATATACATATATACACGTTTATATATATATATATATGTATATATATAACTCGGCCACTTTAGCCTTTCATGGGGCTGTGCCCCTTGACCCCTCTTGCTTTCATTTTTGTCTCTTTCTCTACTGTACTTTGTATAAAATGATCAAAATTTACAACGTAATTCTTACTGGCATCAATACAAAAAAAAATAATAATATACTTAATCACAAACATCCTATCCTAACATTTAACTTTCATTATATAAAATTAAGACATTTTTTCGTTACATTTTTTGTTACATATTTCGCTACATAAAATTGCGACACTTTTTAAATAACAATAACAAAAATCCTATAAAATATAACGAACGTTACATAAAATTGGGACATTTTTTCTAATGGAAGGTAGCCTAAGAATTACGTTGTAATTAATATACATATATATAGTTCACGCACACACACACATATATATATATATATATTATTATTTTTTTTTTTTGCTCAATCCAAAAAGGTAATCTATTTGATTATAATAGTAATTTTCGTATGCACGATTGAATAACAAACAATTATTGGAATAATAAATTGTAACTCCACCTCAATTAATTTAGTAGTAGATTTATTTTCATTATAAGCCCCATGTCGGTATGATATACTCCGATTTACCCTAAATTAAATACAAGTAAACAGTTCATATGTTTATTTGTATCTTTATTTTTGTCATTCATTTATGTACCGTATGTTTTGTAGAAACATATCTTTGTACAGCGATATGAACGCAAAAACTATTATTACCTGGATATTTCTGAAGCGTTACAGAAATCACGTAATCGTGATTCCTAAAGCCACCTTGACGAAGAGTAACTCTATTTCTTTAACAAATGCTATTACTTGCTAATCATGCAATTATTGATTGAGATTATACGGCGTAGTCGCTAAACAGTGGCGATAGCGTGAGATTACTTTCGCAATCAATTACCCATAAAATACGTCGCCGAACACTGCACTTCAAAACAGATTATCCCTAATCTTTTAATTGTAATTAATTATAAAATACTCGACTTCGTAAGAAAAAGAAAAACTAGTTTGAAATTATTTATAATTCAGTTGAATTTTTTTGTTATAAATTTCCGCAATGATTAGAAAATATAATAATAGCCGCGCAGAATTATTTAAAGCGAGAATTTTGGGAGTTGAAGAAATATCGTAATGAATCTGATTAATCGAATATAAATTCCGAAAATAGTCATCCTACGACGTTGTAAATTAGAGATTACTTCTGAGTGAGGGCGCGGAACGTACTATAAAAATTATTACGATCAACGCAATTTCCGAATGAACCGGAGAAGCGAAATTTAATCTTTTGCAGATTTCTCGCTACCGACAAACAAAATTATTGGCGGAATATTATTTAATCATCGAACTGTTACTGATATATTTCAATGAAGAGCTGTTATCTCTTCCTATGTGATTTCTTAGAATTCCTGATCATAACAGATTCCCAAAATACATATAGGCCATGTCTTCCTTCCTCAACCTTGTGGCTATGCAATTATTTTTGTACGATCCCTTTTCCCTGATTCATTATTCCTTCGTCGTTAGATTGATTTTATGTGCATTTCTAGGAGGGACACTCTAGATCGAATAACAGAAGACCAGTTAGTTCGTTTAGCTTCTTCTACCGACGGATCTTTTAGCGCTTATGAATCCAACATTTCATTTCTCTTTCCAACCGCTCATTCTAAATTATAATTTTTATTCCCCTTTATTCTCAAATCCTGATATCTATTCAACTGACTTATTATCCTTGTGATTCCTAACTTTCCTTCTTCGACGCGTTCTCTCTGTGCAATCTGCCTCGCACGTCTTGAATGCATTTTGCTTCTCTCCTCACGAGTTTTCCCACTTGTACATTCTTCATTTTATCCTTTACTTCTTATTCTGTATACGACATGCTGATTATGTATCTTTTCTCTGAATACTCGACAATGGCTGCTGAACGTTCTTCTTTCTACTCGTCACGATATGCTTCTTATAACGCACCCTCATCTTCTGCTATACCGGTTCTTCTTGTGTTCTTTCTTTCTACTATCTTTGATCGCGTAAGAAGGTCTAATTACCTCTTCCTTTCCTTTTCTACCTTTTGGGCTAATGCTCACGTCAATAAATAAAAAGAAAAATAAAAATCTACCTTATACCGCCCGCAACTCCAAGTCATTAATTTTCTTGAAAAAAAAAAGTTTAGTGTTTCACGTTTCAGATAATCCGTCGACTCTTCGCTGGTACACATGTAAGGTCTCTTAATTTGATTTTTCCCCTTACATATATATATATATATATATATATATATATATAAACTCCATTAGAGAAGACACGATGAAGAAGAAGCTCTGCGGTAAAGATTCTCTAGTGGTAGTTTGAACCTTTTGGTCGTTACGCAGAAGATTAGCTTCATCAGCGAATGAATATGGGTATAAAATTTGTACCATCATATGCGCGCTAGTTAGTATATAGTAGACAACACACACGGAACTGAAATATCGATAAATCAAACAATCACAAAAATATCAGTTCCAAATGTAGTCTTGCTTGGCGTTCAATATAGCAATTGCTATGAACACTATGCCTATATACAGTTGAAATGTACGGATGGGTAGTCACCGATGCTCAGAAGTTGAGTATGTCACTATGATGATGATGATGATGATGATGATGATGATGATGATGATGATGATGATGATAGTGTGACCTAAGAGATAACCTTACTTTTCATTTTTAAAGCTATATTGTTAGTTCGGTATAAATAACATCATATTATGAGTGTTTCGCGAACAGCTGGAAAGCCGTAAAGACGGGAATCTGGAAATAATTATTCCTCTTTTTACTGAGAAAAGGAATTTTGGCATCTGCAACAGTTAAAAATCTTACTGAGCTATTTAACATAAATTACAGTTAGGCGATTTGCTTCACAAAAAGTTATCGGTCAACACCATTGTTCGGACGATCGGTGGAGAGATTTTTGTTTGAAGAGGTAGTAGTTGGGGAGGGGATTGAATATTTCCCGTCATAAATCACAGGCTTAGATTTTGAATAGTATTCGATTTATTTAAGAGAGATTTAGGAGGAGAGAATACAATTAACTGACTCGAGTCAATATTACAAATTTTACCTGACAATGATTGATTTTTTTTTTTAATTTTTTTTCTGGCCTACCATAAAATTTGTCAGCCATCGTTTACTCTTATACATTATGTTATGTGATTCGTGTAATAAATTTAGAAAAGCGAGCCCATATTTCTTCATTAGAATAAAGCAAATGTTGTATCTATTAATACAAAGAAGATATCTACATCAATGCGTTGGAAAATTCTACGTTATTACATTCATATTTGTTACAATAAAACAACGTATAATGTAGTTAATATTTTTTAGAAAAAAGTTATCTGTAAAATGGCTATTAACATTGCGCTCTAGAGATGCGAAAATCAACTCCGCTAGAGCAGTTTTGAGTATATCCTTTTCCGCATATACATCAGCTTCTCAACTCCAACTCCGCCGAAGTTGTGTATCTCATATCTAGTGTGTATAATCGCGATTTTCGTTGCACATTCAATTTCAGCTTCGTGTAGAACTCCGAACGCGCAAAGTAACAAAACGTCCTTGAACACGCGGTGTTCATTGGAGTTGTGATATATACTAAATCACCCCCGATCCAACATACCCACACGGTCTCTCTATCTCTATGGTTCGTATTCGGCATTAGGATAGGAGTTAGCTTTGGTTTTTCCATGCAGATCTAGAATTCCATCCAAGGTGGCCTTTGCCATAGCGTCCGCGGTTTCATCCAACTGGAGGACACCGCTATGACTGCGTAACGAATAGAATATTAAGTCACGATTTTTATCAATTACAAACGTGTATATTTTCCTTTGACTTTGTGCATAATTAAGACGAAGTTTATGTCGGAAGTTAGCACTTTGTACTGCAGAAAGGCAGCATGGAGCTACGCCCACAGTTCGCGTTACTAACTGCTACAAGGAATTTCCGATCGACGTGCGTTGTACGTGCGTACACACATACACGCACGCACACGCACACACGCATACACACACACAGCACATCTTTAACTATCGGAATCGGCGTAAAATTCAATGTCGAAATCATACGTTTAGGATAATAATCCACTTGATTTAACGTCAAATTATGTACGATTTCCGCCCCACATGTGAACCAGAGCTGGTTGAACGATTAGAACTCACCCCAAACGTTAAGGCTGGTTACACAGCAAATAATTAGTCGAGTCAGTCGAGTTAGACTAATTCGATTATAACCGCTGTTAGAAACACTGCTGAAATAAACGCGCATTACCACTACTTCCTAAATGACATTTCGCACTGAAAATTACTTGAACTGAGAGACGGAAAGTCAGATTAGATTTATTTCATCGGTCGAAACTACATTTGCGATCGATAATCGATTTCTGTCGATTTGAAATTTTTGTATCATTCGCTTTTTTCGTATATATTCACGTATTTATACGAAGTATATATCGAAAAAGATTACTAAACGAAAAAGTTGTAATAAGACGCTGCCCCCGATTAAAAAGTGTTACGTGTCAACCAACGAGCTTTTATCATCCCGTTTCTTTTTTGTAATGCATTCAAATCTGATGATTTTCCGAACTTTTTTATTGCGTTAATAAATAAAAGACATTCTTTAAGATTTTTTCCGATATTTTTTCATTTTATCTATCAGTTTTATAGCGTTTTGTCAAGTTGGTCACGTATTACTAAAATTCGACAAAACGGGAGTTTGAAATGAAATCGGTAGATCTAGACAAGTTAGAGAAGCTACTGAAATCATAATTAATCGAATTTTTAATGGGTAGAGGGTAAAGGGAGGAAGCTTTGTAGTCTATTATTAAAAAGAAGCGTAACTGATAATGAAAACAAAAACGAAAAAAAGAAGCATACTAGAAAAAATATAGCGGTATCGGAAACCTCAAACACGGAAATTTATCCATTTAACATGATCTGCATTTTGTACGGCAAATCCGTAAGGTAATTGACACAGCAACAAATGACCGTGATCCCTCCAATTCCAGTCTGAGCGGAAAAATATAATTTACGAAATCGAGGTTGGCCGAAATTTAAAGTTTCTGATTATATGATGGGCCGCACCAAAGCGTTAAATAGTATCTTTAATAGTGATGCAATTTCTACGGAAAATTTTAATTTTAAACCGCCGAAACTTCTTGTGTACTGTTACGGGAAAATGTATAAGACGTTTTACGTCTTTTTCATTTACATTGTTCTGCAAATTATTACAATTTTCATGCTATTAGTCAAGTCGCAGAATTATTACATGTTATTAACTGACTGATTCAGAGTTTAAGTTTAAATGATATTCGTGACTTTAGATTTAATTCGGTATGTAAGCAGTGTAACTTTTTTCATTTGAAGATCTGATTAACCGTATCGAATTTATTTTTTCAATTGCTCTTTGATTTTATGACACACAATTTATTAACCACCGCTCTTGCATATATATATATATATATATATATATATAAAATCGGCCATTTTGGCCTCGCAAGGGACTGTGCCCCTTGACCCCTCTTGCTTACATTTCTATCTCTTTCTCTTCTATACTTTGTTTAAAATTATCAAAATTTACAACGTAATTCTAAATCAGTCCATATGAATATAATAACATAATCACAAAAATCCTATAAAATATAACACAGATGTTACACAAAATTTGGACATTTTACGTTACATAAAATTGGGGCATTTTTTCTAATGGGGGGTAGCCTAAGAATTACGTTGTAATTAATATATATATATATATGTTCTGAAACTAATGTAGGGAATTTGTTTTACGGTATAAAGCTTGTCAAAATGAACAAAAAAGTCACGAGGGAAAAATAACTTAGCCGAACAATTAATTTAATTTAAATTAATTTTTTTTTCCATAAATCAATATTTTGTAAAATGAAAATAAAATAAATATTGTAAGTAAAATACGTATTAAATGCAGTCGTAAATGTATAATTAACGATGATTTGTCAATGGCCTAGAGCAATTGCTTAATATGTTGACCATTTTGCTGTGCCATCAACTCGGCTCTTTCAGTATTTTTGTTTATGGCCCGTTACAGAAGTTCTGGTGTTTGTCGGACGTCGTCAAACGCCGCGACGATCCTCTGTATGCAGTCGTTCCGTGTGTTGGTTGGTGTATCGTAACACCTTTTCTTTAATACTGTGGAACGAATGGAGACACTGATATTAACATCGCAATTAAGACGGATGGATCATGTTATGTGACTGCAAGATCACCATTTGCCTAAGCGCGTATTCTATGGTGAACTAGTGCAAGGACGCAGGGCCCGTGGAGGGATCATATCGCCGCCATGCTTCGGGATGCGAATATCAACAAGGACTGGAAAAATGCCGCGTAAAACCGGCAGGAATGGAAAAAGGTGTCTCAGGAGGTGGTACAAAGTAACCATAAGAAACGCCACAAGAAAAAGAAAAAAGAGCGAGATACTAGTCCGAATCAGCTATTCGAATGTGACCACTGCGGGAAAACGTGTACAGCTAAAATTGGACTAATCAGCCATCTACGAACACATCGCTAAACAAATATATGTGCATCTGGGCTACTCGGATACGAGTTCCAGCTTTGATGAATACAACTCCACAAGAAAAAATTCAAAGAAGCTCTATCGGAAGACCTTGCTGGCTGTTCAATCGGTCCCAGGCGCCTTATCCACCTGTCCGGGAACACTTCATCCAAATGCCTTCTTATAACCCTTTTATGCTCCATAACAAACCAGGTATACAATGAATTATTTTTCTTAATTATAACTAATTAATTATTCGACCAAATGATTTTTCCCTCAGGACCTTTTTTGTTTATTTTGATGAGCTTCATAGAATAAAATAGATTCTCTGCATTAGTTTCAGAACACCTTGTATATATATATATATAAACTCGGCCACTTTAGCCTCGTAAGGGGCTGTGCCCCTTGACCCCTCTTGCTTTCATTTCTGTCTCTTTCTCTTCTATACTTTGTATAAAATGATCAAAATTTACAACGTAATTCTTACTGGCATCAACACACACAAAAAATAACATAACCACAAAAATTCTAACATTTACCTTCCATTATATAAAATTAAGACATTTTTTCGTTACATTTTTAGTTACATATTTCATTACATAAAATTGTGACATTTTTTAAATAACAATAATAAAAATCCTACAAAATATAACAAACGTTACATAAAATTGGGACATTTTTCTGGGTCATTTTTTTGGGACATCTAGCGTTACATAAAATTGGGACATTTTTCTGGGAAATTTTTTGGGACATTTTTTGGCACATTTTTTCGAATGGGGGATAGCCTAAGAATTACGTTGTAATTAATATATATATAAGGAAGAGAGGAAGGATAATCCTCCCGGCCATTGTCAAAAATTAAAATCTACCGAAATGATGATAGAGTTAGGTGAGTGGTAATTGACAATTATCAGCCAATAATGATCACTCTACTAGATTATCATTATCAAGTATATATCCGGTTCGAGCAGGAGTTCCTCAGCGGAGTGTACTTGGACCGCTTCTCTACCTTATCTACACAGCGGATATTCCTATTACATCGCAGGTTGATATAGCAACTTTCGCTGATGACACAGCGATCTTGTGTTCAAATAAATGTCCAAAAGTTGCGCGTAAAAACCTGCAGACAGCAGTCAATCATGGTGCAAATTATGGAAAATAAAGATTAATGAAGGTAAATCATCTCGAGTAGTTTTCACTAACCGAAGAAAAATCGATTCATCCGACGGGAATATAATGATGAATAGAGTGGAGATCCCTCAGAAAGAAGATGTAAAGTATCTTGGTGTTCACCTCGACAAACGCTTGACTTGGAGGAAATACATTATAGCGAAATGAGTTGAACATCAAGCTGCGGCAACTGTACTGGCTGTTGGGTAAGAGATCAATAGAGTATCTCTTGAAAACAAGTTGCTTCTTTATAAGCAAATTTTTAAATCAGTCTGGCAATACGGCTATCAATTATGGGGCTGTGCCAAAAGCAGCAACATTTCAATTATGCAAGGAGTACAGAATAAGATACTACGCACGATCATCTCTGCTCCATGGTACATAACCAACATCACGATCCATGAAGATCTTGGAGTTCAATTTGTAAAAAATGAAATAGAAACTGCTGTCCGACGATATGCTGCCAGATTGAAAGAACATCCTAATAGTACAGCAAAAGAACTGCTGAGCAACCCGAGCGAGGGACGTAGGCTGAGTAGGAAACGACTTCAAGATCTCTTATAAATTAAAAATGTATAAATAATATGTGTGTGTGCTGATCTGTGAGGGTGTATGTGCGTGTGCGTGTGCGTGTGTGATGCTATGTATGTGTCCGTGAGAATACAAAAATATGTGTGTATGCATTTTGTATACACATATATAAGTTAATTTTAGCACCCTTCACTGGTTGGGTTGTTAACTTATTCCATAGATTAACAAATAGTTGATAAGACTAGGTGTAAAATAGCAGGATATATTAATTAAAAAAAAAAAGTTTTTGGATTATTTTAGCAGCGATATTTCAAAAAACTTTATCTTTACCACATCGTGATAGATATTATTATGCGGTTGTCAGCGAAGAGTGTTTTGAATGAACTGAGCTTGTAGTCGACAGCTTCTCTTTATGTTGAGCATTCTGTATTCCAATTTGCTCCGACTCGCTCTTTCTACTCCGTATTGTGCCTTTTATCTCTTCCTTCTCCAAACATTGTTTGCGCTTTATTGATTATTTCCTATTAACAACATTCGATATTTTATAAAGATATAATTGATCCTTTCCCTTTCTAATTATTTCTGAATAAAGGTTCCTGATTGACGAGTCCCAAAGACAAAAAAAAAGAAAAAAACTGTAGTGATTAAAAGCATCATTGGCCTTGATCCTATTTATCAACAGGTCTCCTTAGATTCTTCGAAAGTATTTTTTGTGAAAAAAATTTGAGCAAAAAATAATAATTAAGAAGAAAAAATAATAAGCGATTTTAATTGATGCGTTTCGGCAAAAGAGAATTTTGAGAACAACTGATATATATATATATATACATATATGTCGGTGTTTAAAGGAGACTGAAAAACAACGCTGGTGATAGTCGTCGAAAAATAGTTTCACCTTTTTGAAGAGAACACTGTTCATCGTTTAAATTAATTTCACCTCTTAAAAGCGTTATTAGCCAAATGAAAAAAAAAAAAAAAAACGAGAAAAGAAAAGAAAATTTGATTATACAAAAATAAAATTAAATAACATGCACGATGACCGTCTAAGATAGAAAACATCCGCCCATTGTGGGAGACAGCGAGGGGAAAAATTAATTAGTTAGTTCTTTAGGGACAATAATTTCTTTCATTTTACTGTTGGAGGACACGATGGAAAGCTGAAAAACAATAAAAAGAATAAATTGAATTCTTAATCGACGCTGAAGAGAGAGACCAATCACAAAAGTTAAAAATTCGCGTCAGCGGCGATGATATCTTTCTGCTAACAATCTGAAGCGACAGTTAGATTGAACGAAAGAATAAAGAAGAAGGCGAAAAAATAAAATAAAAAATAAATAAAAAAGCACAAAAGAAAACAATCAAACCAAAAGTCGTCAACGTAGAGTTTATCCGTTCGCACTAATTAAGATAGGCAAATTTAATTAAATTGCGTATTAAGGAAAACAAAACTTTTGACCGCTCTCGCTATTCACCGTTTCTTCGTTTTTAACAATTCTCCTCAGCCGAATTTTAACGCGCTAGAACTTCGATATTTTTTAAATATTATTTTATGTCGTTTTTCCGTTATTTTATTTAATTTTTTCATTATTCGATAATAATAATAATAATTAACAATAATAATTAATAGTTAATAATAATTAATAATAATAATAAATAATAATGAAAGGAATCGGTAATCGAAATAAAAAGGGGGAAAGGCTTTTCGTTGTCGTCGTCCCATTTGAAAAAGTTTTGAAGAAACGACAGCTTTTTTTTAATTTGTCAACGACAAAGCTGCAATTAACACCACCATCGAGTGAGTAAAAAAGCGACGTTAAACGGAAAAACCCGAAGCAATATTATTAAACTGGAAAAGGCGCGAAAAAATCTGGAACACAAAATTCGGGAACTTTTTTACTGTGGAATAATTCGTTTTGTGTCGTTTTAGGCGATGCCATAAAACACGTCTGTTATTATTATTGTACACGATTCGTTTAGTATTACAATAGCGCCTAAAAGACACACTATGTATGCGACTGCGGCTGAACAAGCATCCGGCATCCCAGTTGGTCCGATTTTTTATGGCAATTGTCTCCGAAACACATTTCAGTGTTATTTCTTTCACGAGTGCCATTTTATAACAATCGACGGTTTCAACGAAATCGATATGTTATAATTCGATATTGATGTGCAATTCGAGAAAAACAGATGTAAAACGAATCGTAATTGTCACTTATTTAATAATACTCGTAATTGTAGGATAAATAAAAATCACGATACATTTTAATGCTTCAACTAGAATGTTTATTTTCGTAACCGGTGAAAACTAATTTACATGCGTACGTATATAAAAAGTTCGCATTTAATTAATTTAAAATTAATAGTTAGCGTGATAGTCTAGTGGTTAAGACGCTTGGCTACTAAGTCAGAGGAGACGGGTTCGAGACTTGTCTCGTTCCAGATCCGAATCGCTCGCAGGTATTTACAACTAATCTGAAATTGAATATATATATATATATATATATATATATTGGTCATATCAGAGAAATCTGGGAAAGTAAAGGCGGATCCGAAATAGAAAGGAACTGTGGCCCTAATATTCTGATCAGATCCATTAAGTACATTATGAAAAGCTTAATTGTACAATCCCCGACCCCCTGCTAAGAGTATGGGAGACTCACTTTACTTTACGTGTAATATTAGTATCCACGGTTTTTATCAAAACAGCATATGTAATTATAGATCAGCTCAAAATAAATATAGAAATGGAAAAGGAGTTAAACTCTTGTAACTGCTAGGAGAAGTAATTATTAAAAAGAAATATAAAATACTACACAAAAAATAATTGTGAATCCCTCGCGAGAATAATTAAGGAGAGTTTAATGTGAAAAAGGGCATTTTACACAGTTAAAAATTTGACCTCGACCTAACTGTGACTATACAAAAAATTACAAAAATTTTCTTTTATCAAAATATCAAATCAAAGTTTAATAATAATAGAGCACCGCCGCAAAATTTGAAAAAATTTTTCCAAGTTTTTATTTATATTTTGATAAAAGAAAATTTTTGTAACTTTTTGTATAGTCACAGTTAGATCGAGGTAAAATTTTTAACTGTGTAAAATTCCCTTTTTCGCATTAAACTCTCCTTAATTATTCTCGTGAGAAAAAAAAAAAAATAAATAAAAAGGGATCCATATTTATTTGATTTGCAAGTTCAGATCCGAGAAAAGCTCTCGATTAATATATTATTAAATGAGCGCGATTCTTGTAAATAAGCAATTCTTGAAATTTACGAATTAGTGTCGGTGTGATTTTAAAGAAATCGATCGTTCTAGCTAAGGCGGAGTGATCAGACACTTGCATTTTGAGTTCAATAAAAAGCGAATAAAGAAAATAATTCGCTTATTTACCATGTTAAGCGGAAAATTTGAATTTCACGGTGAAATAAATTTGTTCACGACATTCTGAGAATTTGCATCATTGTGTCTACATCAGACAGGTCGCGTTAAAAAAGTTTCGGAATTCTATGTAGTACTCTAAAAAAACCATCCGGATGACGGGGATTCTAAATTCTGTGAAATGTTCTATAATGTCTTCTTCATTATAGTGCCATACTTAATTCCTAAGCGTCGGCGACTAGCTGTTCGTACATTTTTACCTTATAGGTAGTGTAGTAAGCAATTGTTTATATGCAACGCGAGTGTACACGCATAAGATTTCATTCGGAACTGATTAGTAATCGTTTGATTTATATCGGCATATACAAGTGCGGTCCTATTTATGTCTGCTGTGTACTGACCTAGCGCGCATGTGATGATATGCATGTTTGCCACATTGCCTTCCATGTGATTATTAGCGATTATTTTAGTTTTAATTCTTGTAATAAGTTCTGTCGTCGCTCGGGATCGAACCCGTGACCGCCATATCGGAAGTCAAGCGCTCTAGTAACTAGGCTATCGCGACCTCTCTATAATGTCAGCATTACCGAATTTCATTCGCTCATATATACGTGTAATTGCTTGCTTCTTATAAGAAGAACCTCCGAATATAGATTCTTCTATAATTCTTTATAGAAAAGTCATACTGTTCGCAAAATGAAATAACTCTCTTGTAAGTGCGGCGATAAAACGTTACAGATTTTATTCCGATATTTCCTCATATTATTCTCGCCGTAGAAATGTATCGTCTTCTGACCTTCGACTATGGTGACAACCAGAGTGGACTCTCACTTTTGAAAAATTCATGAAAAATTCAACAGTTTCCTTGTCCTGCTGATTTATTTTATCTCTTTCAAAAGATCCGAATAATTTACACTTCAATATGCGCTCGTCATCCTGTAGTTCGCCTCGTTCACACCGATCACGGAGCCATTCTAGCTGATTGTGTCGCCCTTTTTACACGTTCACCTACACGCTGTTTTTATTATTTTCCACGAAATTAGTTCAGACGGGTACCAGCCGCCGGGAAAGATTCTGCCGGTTTCACGCGTCCGTTTCCTTAGGCTTTTCGTAAGTCTTTCGTAAGCCTTTCGAAGCAATCTTCGTTCTCGAGATGCTCTCTATTGTTCCGAGAAAACTACTAGACGGGTTTCTGCTGACTTTTCGCCCTCATTATGGCCAGATCTTCATACTTTCCGGTTTGTTGCTATTTCTCTTCTAACGTCAGACATTACACCGATTTCCTTGTACGATATTTTCGCCGTCGATAATACACATACGTAATTTACTACAAACATGCGGTTCTATTAATAAATACATAAACTATTAATTGCGTTCGCGTGAATTTATGTTATTCTTAATAAATCTATATAATATATACGATAAAAAATGCTGAATATGAAGCTACAATACTTTTACGTTCAGGGCGATACGTTGTAGCGTGTGAAATGTTTTTGAGCCGGGTTTGTAAGACATTTATTTCATTTTCCACGATGTAGCCAATCGAGATCGAGTCAGCCTTTTTACGAGAACTGTCCACCTTAGTTGTCTCAATGGCGGCGTGCAAAGGACCTGATAATGTATAATATTACCCGCGTATTACAAGACACTTTAATGGCTCTTAGAGCTTTCCTTTTTTCATCTTACTCGTAACTACGACAGATCCAACAAAATTAGTATTTACTATATAACGCTGAGTTTAAATGCCCGTTGGCCTTCATTGAAAGAAGAGGCCAAAAAAAAAAATCCGGTTCGCACTCGCACTGGATGAAAATTTCGCGGTACAAATACGTGGACGCACTCTTCTTTTTTCAGTGTACACATCGTACCAAAACTTACCCCAGTAATAGTAGACTCTCCGCCGGCATATTTCTTCGAACGCGAACCACTGCAACAGAGGTCACGCGGGTTTGTCTTAGAAATTAATTGCGCTACTAGAACGTCAAGTGCAGAGCATCTGAACCCTGATAGCGCTCGTTCACCACCTCAGAGGTCGCTTTTATTCTCGTCTGCCGCGTTAACCGAAGCTTTTGCAATAAGACAATACGTAATTTTTCCCTAAACCACTAATAGACCAAAAACTTCTCCGCAACGATTAGGCATGTCATCAACGCTTTTTCGGTCGTTTCTTTCGGCGTGACATTTAGCTTCGCGCTACGGAGGCGAGAAGCCGATGACTCTTTTAAAGATGAAAGTATTTTGTACTTATTATGCACGTCCTACGAGAGTATTTTAGGAGCATATGATATAGAAACGGAACCGCCGAAGAACGGGAGCGGGAGCGGGAGCGGGAGCGGGGGGGAGGCGTGGAAAATTTTCCGGGGCGTTCCAATTAGAGCCGGGAAACGGTTTCACGAGAACAACGGCGGCTCGGGAAAAGTTAACATGGATTGCGTTAAATTTGATTTTGCCCGAAACGATTTTATTTACGCCACTTAGCTGGCAGATTCGCGCAGTCGGATAATGAAGTTTTTAGCCGGCGAGGACTACTAAGAAGGTGGCGCTGTTGTTTACTTTATGAACGAACATTGAAGCTGATTTTTTGAATTAACTTCGGGTTTGAACTTTTCAGTTTTCCGAGGAAGCGGGCTCGGGCTGCCCGGAATTTCGCGTTCGCTGCTCCGCGTTATCACGGCACGTTCAATCTGAGCCGTGCCAGGACCGCTACTCGAATTTCGCCGCAGAATGTTAATTTAACGTCAGTTACAAATGGCGCGATCAGTCTCGTCTGTTGCAGTCGACTGAGTGAGAGCTACTCAACTCGGTGGTAATGCAGCATGTTCGAAATCGACCTTTCAGTGCGTTTGCTGCTTCGACGGAATTTTATATCGCGCAACGGCCGAAACGCTCGCTTAGCTGAAAAAAAGTCCGATTCAGCGGACCGGAAAAATTCTCTAATCGCAACAATTTGTAAAAGTTATACGTCCGAGTGTCCGAGCGGGAAACTCGCTGAAGACGGCTACTCGAAATTTCTGCTTAATTTCAAATTTCCCGGCGCGATATTAATCTATGAAAAAACCGGACCGGTAAACTTTGACTGGGTGGGTGGGGGGGGGCGTCCGTTTCACTTTGAACCGATCATATTTTGCAATGCTCAGTTTGTCCTAAGAGTACTTTCTTATAAGTCTCATCGTGTTTTTTTCTTTCGTTTTTGTTTGTTTGTCTTTTTTGTTTTGTCTTTAACGCGTTTGATAGAAACACATTTGCAACCTTCTGAATCGAGTAGCTGAATGACGGGGGGGGGGATTTTCAGGACAATTCTTAAAAATGTTTTATCAACGCTCGCCGCGCGGTTAATTATTAAACCGTTTTTATTGTTTTTCTTTTTTCTTTTTTTTTTCTTTTTCAAATTTTCGAAATGGGTTTCTTATTGAGGAGCAAAACGAAGCGCTGAAAAAAATGCTATCGCGAAAAAATTTGAATTTATTTGAATTTATTTTAAGGATTGCGTTAATCCTTACGATCGCTCGATCACTCTGTTAGAAAATAGACACGAACACATTGAAACCTATATGATTATATTGTTAAATATGGTGTATCCTTTTGGATGATCTCAGGTACCGGAATGAAAGCTTCTAGAGCGCGGAATGTATTCTTTTTTGGCGCGTATTTCATACGTTAGTTTGACGTAAAACAACGAACTTAAAAGTATTTCACTCGGTATCGATGACGATTTTTAACGTTACAAAAACCACGAGATTCAAACTGGATGGTGAAAATTATATCACGGGCCTCGCTTTTAATAACGGCATCTCTCTCTTCAACGACGGACGGCCGGTTTGTGAATCATTTCCGAGTGATTACTTCCTTCTTGCTCCACGTTTAATCGCAGAGCTTTTCTTCGCTCGCTGATGTCGCCCTGCTAATTGCTTACTAAGCCCCAAAAGCCCTCTAAAACGGGGTTTCATTCACTTTCTTTCTCTGCTTTTTCATTAATATTACGGCATTGCCGGTTTATTTGAAGACAAAAACAGTAGGGAATTATGCTATTATTATTATAATTTTAGCTATTATTATTATTATTATTTCTTCTTCAATCACAGTCCTTCAACTGGTAATAATGCGACTATACTTTAGTAAGCACTATTCATTTTCATCTCGTTTGTGAATATTCGCATATGTGTTGCAGCGTTCAGCATGATTGTTTTCTGTATATTCTCGACTAGGTATTGTGGCAACTGGAGATCAATTATATTTTTAATCAGTTTCTTGGGTATTATTCCGGTGTTGCCCGCTATTAATGGGACCATTATTATTTCTTTCAATTTCCACATTTGCTTTACTTCTTGCTTTAATTCTTCATATTTCCTAACTTTCTCTTCGTATGTGTTATTTATGTTTTTGCTGCTTGGTATGGCTATATCTATAATCAGGCCTACTTTGCGCTTGTCATCTATTAATAAGATATCTGGCCTATTATGCCTTATTGTCTTATTGATTAGTATTGTTCTATTCCAGTATAGCTCTTAATCTCTTTATTTTCCAGGACTTTTTCCGGTTTGTACTTATAATATGGCAGTTTTTCCCTAATCAATTCATACTTAACGGCCAGTTCCTGGTGAATAATCCCTGCTACATCGTCATGTCTTCTAGTATAAAATTCTTGCGCCATTTTTTCGCATCCTCCTAATAGATGCTGTACTGTTTCGCCTTCCTTACCACATTTTCTGCATCTATCCACAGCTGTTACATCCTTAATTATATATTTTTTATAATTGTTTGTTCTTAACACTTGGTCCTGTATGGCTATTAAGAAACCTTCAGGTTCAGGAAACAATTCTCCTTTCTTAAGCCACCTGTTTGAGGCCTGCCTATTAACATATTCTTCTGCCAATTCTTTAATGTGTTTTCCATGTAATGCTTTATAGTTTTCCACTGATCTATCAAATTTATTTGACATGTTTCTCCCTGTTTATAATTTAGATTTAACGGTGTGATGTCTTTATCTAACTTCGTTACTGTTTTGTGCAGCTCAGATTGTTCGCTTTTTTTGAAAAAGTATTGCCTCAGCTTTTCTATTTGGCTCGTTCTTAGCTTTTCTAAATACATCAATCCCCTTCCTCCGTCTTCTCTTTTGATATAGAGTCTCTCAGCTGACGCTTTAGGGTGATGCATCCTGGCTTTTGTTAACCTGCCTCTGGTTTTTATATTTATATTTTCAGTATCAGTCTTAGTCCACTTCACTATTCCGAACGAATACGTTAACACCGGTGTAGCATATGTATTTTATAGCTTGTATAATAAATTTACTTTTTAGCTGTGTCTTAAGGATACTCTTTAACCGGCCCAAATAACATTTGAGAATGTCTTCTTTGATCTTTGAATGCTTAATGCGTTTATTTTGCTGGATTCCTAAATATTTATATAACTCCTCTTTCTCCATTGATTTTATATGTTCTCCTTCCGCTGTAGTGTATAGATCTGTCTCCTGTGTTATTTTCATTGGTTTAATTTTTTCCGCTAACTTTTTTTCCTTTTGTATCCAACCTGCATTTTCATTATGTGTTTTCTCAATTTCCCACACACTTTTCCAATACCTCTCGACATCACTTTTAACAGGTTGCTCCAACTTATTGTTTGGTTGTTTACTTATATTTTTATAAAATTCTTTCTGATTTCTTTCGAACAGGTTGTTTTGGCGTCTCCTTTCTGAGGCTTTCTTATATTTTCTTAGTCTTTCACTGTATACCTTTAATTTCTGCCGTAAGGTGTCTAAATACTCATCTATGCTCCTGTTTTCTTCCTCAAATTTTGAGTGTATTTTAAACTTTGCTTCTACATATTTAACTGATTTAGTTATACTTCTATTTTTATTTCCCCTTTTATACTCATATAAGTGTGCAATAAGTTCTCTAAATTCTGCGATTTTCCTTTGCATTCTATTCTGCCATGCAGGTGTTGGTTTCATATTATTATTCCTTACATTTTGTTTGTTGTATATTTTATCCTTTTTCTCCCGTATTCTCGATCCGTTGATTTTGGCCGCTGTTAACGCAGCTATGTAATGGAGCTTATGGACCTCTTCGAAATCTGCGTCTTGTAAGCTGGAACGCGTGGGTATGAATTTTTTTAAGGCTTCTATAGTTTCACTTAACTTTCTTGTAATATTTTGCCTAGGTATATAAGGCCTTTCTGTAGGAGGCATTTCTCCGTATTGTAGCATCATACTTTCGAATTATTCATAAACTTGTCTGTATTCCGGGTTCTCGTTTACCCGTTTGTTCTCCGTTATTTTCATTACCTCTAGGTTTATTCCAATTTCACTTTCATTACCAACCTGGTCCATTCCGCATTGTTCTTCTTCTATCACATTTTCATCTTGCATCAATATATACTCGGCTTTTATTCGTTCCATTCTTTCTGCCGCTATCATTTCATTTTGTTTGATTATTCTGATTTGATCCGCCAATCGTTGTTCAGTGAATTTGAGGTGTTGCGGCGCTTTTTCCCTGAATTCTTCGAATAGTTTTTTCCGGTACCCTATTCTCTTGATCTCACCATCTGTAACTTTCATATAACAACGTATCAGCAACTCGTTCATATCTGTTGTCCATTTCTGACGTTGTTTTTTGACACCAGCCTGGGTGGCCTCTTGTATATTCTGAAGAGAAACACTTTCAGCTTCTGAATTTTCGTTACTCCTAGTCTGTTGTTCAGTTTTGGCTGTCACATTTTCAGAGTGCGCAAAGACCTCTTCAGGCATTTCCTCCTGTCCTTGCCTTTGGCTTCCAGTAGGGTCCCGCCTACTCAGATCCCTACTGTTGATGGATCGTATGCTGTCACGCCCAGCATCAACTCCAGACGTGCCCTGGCGATCTCCAGGATGCGGCCATTTAACTTTACTTCTAGTTAACATCTCCATATAGGGACTTGCATTTTATACCTACTGCCAGGTTTTTGTTTTGTTGTGAGCTTTTATTTTGGATTTTTTAAAATTATTATTATCCTGCCTGATTTCTTAATTATTGACTGCATTCATTTAGTATTATGGATATTGGGTTTGGATTGATTTGCATCCGGGCTATTTAAGAACGGGGGTTGTTTTCCCGTTCCCACCTTCCTCGTCTGTAGCAATCTTCTGAGGTACTACACTGGGATTGAGTACCCAATCGTTCCCCTATTAGAAAGGTCAGCAGGGGTCACCACGAGCAGGTGAGGATAGGTGTTGGGGCTGAGAGGCTAATAGGCACATGTCCTTTATATTCGCATCAGCGCCCTTGACCCCCTTATTATTATTATTATTATTATTATTATTATTATTATTATTATTATTATTATTATTATTATTCTAATTGTAACAAATTTATCCGGGTAAGACAATTTATTGAAATTTCAAAATCAGCGAAGACGAACACGGTATTTACGAAATACTGTTTTGCAAAAGCTTCTTCTCGCCGAAGAATATCGCCATTTTTTCCTTAATACAATGCTATTGATTTCGCTGGTAGCAATTGCCGACAAGAAACTTCTACAAACAGAAAAAAGAAAACTCGTGTATGAATTAAAATGTTTCGACCATGCCATAATACTATGTATTTACAAAATGTCTTTTTCGCCCAATGCTTGTAAAGTACGAGAAAAGAAAAAAAATTCTTAGAATCCCTACGATGTAACAATAATAGAGTTACCCGGGAGGTAAAAGTACCAAAATTTGTTTAATTTTTTCTTTTCCGGATTAAAACGTATATTACCAATATTCATAGTTTCTATCTTTACGGCGAGTACGCAATACTTTTTACTATTCGGGAGGTTAAAAATTCGCAAGCATACAATGTTTATACTTTCAGTTCATAAGAAATATCATACTGTTCCTGTCACCTAGTCTACTAGCACTGCAAATAAAGTGTCATATATTTTTTCTCACTCTAAAAGCTTGATTTCTGCTTTTGCTATTCGCCTTCGTTCAAGATCCCCGTAATTTCTTTTCGGTATTTAAATATCTCTCGATCTGTCCAGATTGATTTTCTTTGGATCATGCCGCCATTCATCATCACCGTTATTGTTGTATCTCTCATTCGCGGGACGTTGCACGTCACGAACATTATAAATTGCTGTATTTGGCTAATTTTGTTAATAGGAAGAAGTCTTTAATTCCTGTGTTCGTATTCATAATTTCCAATTTCCTTCTTCTTTTTAGAGCTTTTCCTTTAATTTTCCCCTATGTGACCAGATGGAATAAGCCTTCTTATCTAATTTTGTGTGCAATGTATGCAATTTTTCTTCTTCTTATATCGTGTCATATAATTACAATCTGTCTACTTTACACCTATTCATCAGCGGACGGTTTGTTATGAAATCTGTCCACGGGATTTTTAGCATACGCCTGTATGCTTACATTTCAAGCGTCAATTCTTTTTTTACAATCTGCACTTATCGTACAGATTTCAGCGGAATATTGCATTACGGACCACAGACCATGTTGAAAAAAGTAGTTTTAAGATAATTTTCCTTTTTTGGAATGGTATTCCATATTTCTTTGCTCTTCTTGGAACTTCTACATTTGTTACTTTTTCTGTCCAATGTATCTCTGCAGCAGACGTCTCAGTAACCACATCTCCACCGCCATGAGCCGCTTTTTTCTTTATAGACCACGTCTCTACACCGTACAGAAATATCGGTCATATGTAACATTTAATGACCTTTAATCTTATAGGCAGAGGGAACTTTGGTTGTATTAATACATTGCTGAGTTTTCTGAACAACATCTAATTCTGATTTCTTCGTCACAATCTAATTTGCAATTGATCACTGAGCCCGGGTATTTAAATTTCTTAACCTTTTCAACTGGTTCTCAATTAATATATAGCGCCTTTTCTGCAATTTGTGAGCGGGTAACTACTATAAATTTCGTTTTAGGCGTATTAATTTTAACTTCAAATTCTTGTCCTATGTTGCAGATTCTATTTATCGTTCGCTGTAGGTCCTGCAAACTTCCAGCTAAAATGGCCGAATCACCCGCATATATTTGTTTGAAATTCTTTCTCCGTTTAAATTCCAGCTTTTTCATGTGCTCCATGCGAAACACATATTTATACGCATTTCTGTAACAGGATCTTCATGGCAAATATCGCTTCTCTCATTGTTCCATAATTCTTACGAAAAGCGAACTGGGTTTCTCCACATTTTGTTCTTCACATGTTCTATATATCCGGCGGTGTATTAATTTTAAAAACATTTTTAGCATGCAACTCATTATTGAAATCAATCTAAATTCCGCACAATCTTTTGCATGCGGTTTCTTTGGTATTGGAATAAACGTTTATTTCAACCAATCTTCTGGGACTTCCTCAGTCGCATATATTTTATACACTTTCTTCTTCTTCTTCTTCTTCTTCTTCTTCTTCATCTTCTTCGTGAAACCCGATTCGCTTAACCGCTTTTCATGGATTCAACCGTATGACGAAATGCGTCTCGATTTCTTGCAATCTGGAACAATTCTTCTACTTTTGTAACTCCAGTCCATAGCTTAATTTTTTTTGGAGCCAAGAAATCCTTCTTCTTCCTCGTCCCCTCTACCCTTCTACCGCTCCCATCATAATTGTGTGCGGAAGATGATGTGTTGATCTTCTCATAAAATGTCCAGAGAAATTAGTTTTGCGTTTTTTAATTATGTCCATTAATATCAGATCCGTTTTCATCAATTGTAATACCTCCGCATCTTTCATTTTTCTAGTCCATGATATCTTCCTGATCCGACGATAACACCACTTTTCAAATGATGAAATACGCTTTTCCATATGTCCTTTTATTGTCCACGTCTCGTACCCATATAAGAGTACGGATCATACATAACATTTTAGCACCTTCTTCTTGACTTTCAGTTTTAATTTTCTGTCGCAAAGTACATTCTTCATCTTCATAAATACATCCCGGGCTATCTCGATGCGCGTTCTTATTTCTACGTCAGGGTCATTATCTTCCGTTATCCAACAACCTAGACACTTGTATTTTCCTACCCGTTCGACTTCCGTACAGTTAAGGAATAGTTGTTTATCTGTAATTAGTTATCTTGAGGCCACCATGAAATTGTGCGCCTCCTTCGACTTTAAACTAGATATTTTCAGAAGCTCGTTCTGATTTACGAGCAGTTCCGGCTTCTTTAGGAGCATCAGAAGCTCGTTGCTTGAAGCGCTCAATTCGACTATTGCCCCCTTTTTTAGTAGCGAACGCATACGCTTTGGGACCAACGGTAATTTCTATGGCATTGATAATTTTTAAAATTGGTAAAAAGCCTTCATTGAAAAACAGCCCGTGTTCCTGCATGTATATCTGATTTTAGCGAGAGATTTTTACAATTTTCCTTCCACTCTCGATGTTAACACCCAGGCACATATGTCTTAGTTTTCGATTACTACCGCTCATCGACTGTTGATTTTTGGCTAAGTAAGCATCCTTGACGGAACCATATAAATCAATTGAAAATTAGAACGATGTTTTTGAGAGATCACGAATTGATGAAATATCAGGGAATATTTTCTAGTTCGAACACCGCCAAAAGATAACGCTACAAGTACCGTGAATAATCCGTTTCGCATTTTACATACAAAAATTAAAATTAACGCTCGAAACGATTTATTTTCTAATTATAAGCAGCGTACGCATATTTAGGTTTTGTGAAGATTGAAACTGACCTGAACTGAACACTGAACACGAAAAAGTTTCCAAAAAAAGTTACGTTACTACGACCTTCGATTAATTGATTATTATTTTTAAGTGTTTGTTATTATCCCCATATTCATACATTTATGTATATAACATCATTATACCAAAAATAGGCAGCTCCGGCGTGTAGTTGCTGCGGCACTAAAATAGCTATAAATCCGTAAATTGTTGGAATTTAAAAATTTTCTCTCGACGAGGGTATAATATTCTTAAAGGTATATAAACTTTACTTTTTTTTCAAAATTCTAGAATACCTCTTTAATGACCACTCAGTAAATAATCATTGATATAAATATAACAGTATCACTATTGACTGGTACGCTTTCCGATGAACGAGGGAAATCATTGCACATGGGAACACACAAGTTATGCACGAACAAATATCAAAAAAAAAAAACGAAAAAAATGATACGCGACGACTGAAGTCAGCGAAAAATAGCAATGTGGAATAGCGAAATTGTCGTTGAGGTTCTCGTTGAAAAATTGTCCTATTCCTTTTTCAGGATGTATGTTTCATTTAAGTGCATCAATTTTTGACAGTTGACTAAATTTCCTATCGAATACAACGGGGGGACGTTCGCATGACTAGCAGCCCGGTCATTCAGTTATTAGGTATTCGCGCAGAATAAATGAAAAAACGGCAAACGGAGTTCCGTAGTCACTTATGAGAGAAGTTGGATTAAACGGAGAAGCTGCTATAGTGCGAAACAGTGCAAACTGTCGAAAAGCAGAATAAAACATAATCGCCTGTGTAGCAGATGCTGACACTCGGCAATTGTTTGCGGTTTTGTGGAACAGATGCCCGTTATGAATTCGCTTCTCCGATATCATCCGCGTATGCTCTGCATAGTTGTCGCGATAGCCTAGTTGCTAGAGCGCTTGGCTTCCGTTACGCAGGTCACGGGTTCGATCCCGGGCGACGACAGAACTTGTTATTACAAAGAATTAAAATTTAAAATATTCGCTAATAATCACGTGGAAGGCAATGGAGAATCGCCACGTTATACCGTCGTTGGCGCGCTAGTTAACATACCGACATACTTTCTGCTTGTATGTCGATAAGTCAAACAATTACAGTGTCAGTTTTAAGTGTAGTTTTTCGCGTACACTAACATATCACGTATGAAAATTGCCGCGAGCACGCTACATCTGTGCATGTAGGTAGTCACGATACGACTTGTGAGATGTCTTGCATGCGGAGCCTTTTAAAGTTTTTCAGATTACAACCCGATTTCTTAATTATACTTAGAAAAAAAAAAAACTTTCTTTTCCGCTTCTTTATATCGAAATTCCTGATTAGCTCTTTGCGACGTCTGCGAAGTATTTTTAAATTAGAGCAGTTGCCTTTTCGGTGCACACCGTCGAAAACCCTTGCCAGTCCCTTTGTTTATCCTCGTTACGCGTGCGCTCGAATTTTTTTCAGTTCGACGTTTCAACGGAAAAATTACTCGAAACTGTAGCAGGAAATTTTTTGACACAAAACGGGATGATGATTAACATATAAAATGCGGACCGAAGACGAATGCAACAAAATCTAATTGGTATCAGTTCCGAAGTACGTTCATCGTGGGGCAAGTTTTAGAGTGTGCATGAATGAAATAGAGTGAGCCAGTTTAAGTCGGTTTTAGGCAATTTTCATCGTGTTACGCCAGGGAATAAGATGAGAAGTTACTCGATTGGAAAAAGATTTTGTAAAGGAATTTTTAACCATTGATAGATTTCGATTTTGATTTTGAACGCAGTCATCAATAGTGAACTCAATTTAGATTTTGATTATTAGTTTAAAATTGGACTTACTATAATAGTGTGTGACACTTTTAGCGATTCCCTCACACATATTTGGAACCAATTCTGTTTTGTTTTTTTTTTTTTTTATGGGTACGCCAACAACGAAGAGCAACAGCCCAATCAGCCAAGGAATCTAAGTAATAGTTCAAAAGGAGAATAACATATTAGATTTCAATCTGGTGCGAGATTGAATGAATAAAAGAAGCTAGAATAGGAACAACTGACAAGGAAGGAAATGAGAGAACATAAGAGTCATTGTATGGAGTAGGAAGACGAAGATCCAAAAGCCGAGAATAAAAGTGGTTAGTTTGATATATATATATATATATATATTTACATATTAGTGGTTAAGGTGCTTGGCTACCAAAATTAGAAGTGTCATAGATTATCGAGACTTGTCTCGTCCCGGATTTAAGTCGCTCCCAAGTTTACCCAGCCCGAAATAATTGGCTACCAGAGAAATCTGGGAAAATAAAGTCGAATCCCAAGTAGAAAGGCATTCTCATCAGATCTGTTAGGTCCTTATGTACATTATGAAAAGTTTAATTTCACAATCCATGATAGCCTATCAATGGAACTTACTTTACTTTACTTATACATTAAAAACGAGGGAAAGCGTGGGAGTAAGGTAGTTTATTACATGCAGCGATATAAATTGTTAATTAAACAAAAATGATGGAAACAACGATAATTTATGAGGGCGCGAGTTGATGCAGCTGCATCCATTTGGTTCGCTTTTGTATTAAGACAGGAAATATGTATTTTAAAATCGTCACAAAAATACGGCCTTACACGGAATTACACTTCGCGGTAAAAAGCTAACTTGAAAGCATACCGACCGCAGCCAACCTATATTTTTTTCGACTACGCAACAATTTTCCCGAAACAGTGTAGCTTTCCCGAAATAACGCCAAATTCGCCATCACTGCGCATTTTTTCGTAAAATTATTCATCCGCTTTTTCTCATCATCATCTCTACTGATCGAATTCACCTCTCTATTCATACACATTCTTTTCGGACACAGGTCTCCCCGTCTTCCGTGAAAATGTTCCGTACACGGTGTACGAATGCTAAACTCCAAAGCTGATATTGCCGGCGTTTAAATCTTTAAATCTAATTACGTGTGCGCATGCGCATCAATATTATTCGCACGCACACTCCTGTTTCATTTGCTGCATATTTCGGAGTGTTACACACTGCCGTTGTTGACGTTAATGACCGTCAGTTATTGTCACGTTTCATTTGTGTACATTTTAAAAAGTAGTCGCACTTCGTGATTATCTAAAATGTCAAGTTGTTTTTTATCTACTAAATGTACTAGCGTTACTAGAGAAAAGGCGATCAATTACGTTCATCTATACTCTCACAAGGGCGTGGGAGAATTAGTTTACTTTTACGTCCTCGTCAGGGGTGTCCATGAGGCGAATGTAATCAATGAGTGTGTGCATGTATCATCTTGCTGGGAAAAGTGCAAAGACAATCTCGTAGGCCTTTGTAAATGTTTTCATTCGGTTCAACAACGTGACATGACAAATTTCGTTAAAAACATTCGAACAACATTACTCGTTTTATTTCTTAAACAGAGATTTCCTACGATGAATTCTAATTAAAAATTTAATCATTTTCAGCTTTGCTTTTTTCTATTTGCGTACAAACGAATTTTCTTTTTGCTTCAGCAGAGCTACTGCATAGTTAGTTAATTAAGCGGTGATTCATGAAAAAATGCAAAATCAAAAGCGCAATCTACAAGATCAACGAAATTTGAATATTCTTAAATAGCTCGACGAGTTCTTCATAAAGTCATAAGAGGCACTACTAAAAAGTATCTTTAGGATTTAACTATTGAGAGTTGTTTAAGAAAATTAAATAAATAAATAAACGGCTTCACTCTTGAAGTTCAATAAAAGCGGGCTAAAAAATAATAAATAAAATTACTCGATTATACGGTAAAATATACCACCCTTGATATTATGATCATTCTTAAATTTAAAAAAATAAAAAAATAAAAAATACCGTGTACATTTCAGATTTAAATTGCAACAATTAAAATCCCACGCATTATTATTCTCAGTATTTGCAATATTAAAACGAGCGTGACTCTATGTTGTATTATAAATTCTTTCCGATTACCGGTTCTTTGAACATTACGAGATACTTTAGTTAACATACAAACGTTGTACAAGAATAATCATGGTACCTCTCCCGTTCAAGAGTAATCTCTCCTTTCATAATAGTAATATCTCCTTTCACAATAGCAATATCTCCTTTCATACCTTCATAATAGTAATATCTCCTTTCATAATAGTAATATCTCCTTTCACAATAGTAATTTCTCCTTTCATAATAGTAATCTCTCCTTTCACAATAGTAATATCTCCTTTCATACTTTCATAATAGTAATCTCTCCTTTCACAAGAGTTACCTCTCGTTTTATAAGTATTTACTCCATTATGGAGGATGTGTTATTGAACCGACTTTTTTTACTTTTTACCGCATTTTGATTGAACGTTTAGACCGAATCTTGAAGTCGGCAAATTTTTCGGGTTTTTGAAAAACGATTCTTTTTTTAAATATATTTTATTCTTTGCAGGGGGACTTATTATTTCGCCTCCCGAAAAATGAATGTGATAATGGTTTTTTTTGGGCGTAATGTTTAAATAGTTCGTTACATTTCGAAAAAAGTTAATCCCCGTAAAAATTGTGATCAAATAGGGGGGGGGGGGAGTCAATACACATTTTTGAACGAGACCAGTTTCCATCACAATAACGAACTTTGAAAATGTCGTCCGGTCCGGGGGTAATATGTAAATTTAACCGTTATCGTATGTTCATCTTCAAGATATTTACTAAAGTGGGCAGCAGCGTGCGTAGGCAAAGCTGAGTCGGTCGCGTGATATGTGAGCACATTTTGAACTTGTGGGAGTACTAAAAATGAAAGACGTACGTGAAATGACGAAGAAATTTTAAGCAAGCATCCACTGCGGTCTAGGTCATATCGATAGAGCACCGCGTTCCGTATTTAATTCGTGGTCCTCGCGGTGGTGGTCGTGGTCGTCGTTCGTTTAGAATTTTTATTATTGAAAGCGGTGCACCGAGAGCCGAACATCCGGTACGCAACCGTCGCTCGGCTCGACTGCAATTACTCTTTTATCGTGCGATTATTATCTCGACCCTTCGCTGCCGGAACGCCGCCGCCGCGATGGTTCTCCTACATTTCGGCCGGTCCACCACCGCAGCCTGTCGCTAATTCATCTTCAACAGAAACGGCTCCTGCTTATCTGCACTGTTTTATCTTTGCAATTTGCAACTGCAGACACCGCAGAGACGAATTATTCCGATCTTCTTTTTCCAGCTCCTTTCTCTGCCTCCTCTTTGACTATCATTTCCAGCCAGCCGACCATGTTCCGTTTTATTCGTTTTTCCTCTGGTATTTCTTTTGCCCCCTTTTTTTTTCTCGTTTCTTCGTTATTTTCTTCGTTGTTTTATTTTGCTTTTTTATCGCTGGTAATTTCCTGCTCGGCGTGTTAAGGACAAACGATCGCGCGCCTTTATTCCCAGAAAGTCAATTTTTTCCTTCCGTTTTTGGAGAAATTTTATATCTTCCCAGAGGCCGACGCGCTATTTTACTCGGCTACGTAATGTACAGTTGGAGAATTTTAAATTGTCACACAGAGCGTTTAAGCGCGATTGCCGGCTCACGCCGTATCGGCCTAGTCGGCGCGAGATAAAGTTAGGACAGGGCCGACTGGAAAATATCCGGGCAACATTAGAGAGTGCGACTGGGTTTTAATATGCGGCCGGTCGACGACACTCTGTTTACCTTGTCGAGCTCGTCTGCAGAATATAAACATTTTTACCGACTTCATCTGCATAAAGAAGGTGTAGCAGCGGCGCATTCGATGATAAATCCGTCAGGCCATTTTAGCCTTACCCCGCTCGCCAACGACGCCGCTCCTTCCTTCCGGAGTCGACCGTTAATTTCCGAATGATTTAACTGATAACAGCTCGGCCTGGTCCGGTCATGTCGGTGTACTGGCTTGCGGCGCTGTGCGCGATATCGACTGCGCTTCAGCGGCCACGGCCTGCCGCTCGATCCTCTCTGGCACGAATGTCGCCCCGGCCAAAGCGACCGACAACTCGTAAAACCAAATTGCTTTTTTATTTTCACTCGTGCCGCTGCCGCGTTCCGCCCCCCCCCCAAACGCACCGAGTCCGCTCTTTTTTCCGCGAAATGTTTCCACTGGCCGAATGTTGTTTATATTTCGATTGGACGCACATTGTATTTTCCATCGTCGCCGCTTCCGCCGCCTGCGTGCCGTTGGATAACTAGATTTCCGTCTATTTCATTTTATAGCATTACCGGCAGGGCCCCCAACTGTTTATCTTTACGTGTTTATCTTGGTGCGCGCGTGTGTGCTCACGATGACCAAATAGCCGCCGCTGAAGAATGGACGTTAATTTTACGATAGAATCCGGACCTATATATTTTCTTCCTTTCCATTTCAACTTATTGCGTTTGTCCGGTTTTACTGCGGTCGCCCGAACACACCTTAGCGCACGGGTAGTCGTGGACGGCGCAAACAAAAGTCTGGTCGCGCAACACGAATTTGGTGACGAAATTAAAAAGCCCCGACAGTCCCGGGCCTTTCGACAACAATCTCGTTTAACAACAATGTGCTCAAATGAAAATAGCGGTCCAACTGTGTAATATCCAACGCGCGTTCCTTACGTGCCTGCCGGTCGTCGGGCACTTTAACAGGTGCGTGTGCTTCCTGATTAAGCGCTTCCGCCGTTTAAACAATGGAGGCCCGGTGCCGACGCGCCCAAATTAAATATTACAAAGTCGCAACGCGTTTTAGCGTCGCCAGAAAATAACTTAGCACTGATTAGAAGAACAATCGGGTCGTCTTCTTAACGACCGGCCGTACTTTCAGAAATGCCTTAGGAGATCTGTGCAACGATGGAAATGGCCGCAGCTCGCTCTAAAACGAAGCATGCCCGGCCAATAAACGCGCGGGGAATTTCTGAAATGCCAGCAGCCGGCGGAAACACGACAACTTCTCGTCTAGTAAAAAGACGTTCAAAGGGAGTGTTTTTTATTTTTGCTTTTGGTTTTTATTTTGATATTTTTCTGCGCTAGAGGACATTCTGCGTTTGTTTTATAGTAAACTTTCGCCGTAGCTTCGATTGAAATGAATGGTCGTGCCTACGAGAATCATTGAAAATTTCACACCTTCTTAAAAGCGCGATAGAGCGAGATTAAGCGTCGTTGTTTCGTCAGAATCGCCGCTTATACACACACAGTTGTCGCCGATTTTTTTAGACGAGCGTGAACGAAAGAACGCGTGGAATGTAAAATCGATAAAATACATTTCGATCATCGTGCTTACGGGTTTACTTCTATTCGAAAGTGAGCTACTGATTCGTCAATCATCGTAATCGTGATAAAAAATGTGATGTCTAGATCACTCTTTAAAAAGAAAGGTGAATTGTTTCTATAATATAATAATAATAATAATTAATGTCGCGATAGCCTAGTTGCTAGAGCGCTTGACTTCCGCTACGGAGGTCACGGGTTCGATCTCGAGCGACGGCAGAACTTATTACAAGAATTAAATAAATAATCGCTAATAATCAGGCGGAAGGCAATGGCAAACCACCACGTACAACATCATATGCGCGCTAGGTCAGTACACAGCCGACATAAATAGGACCGCACTTGTATATCGATAAATCAAACGATTATTAATCAGTTGCGAATGAAGTCTTACGCGTGTACACTCGCGTTGCATATAACGATTGCTTAGTACACTACCTATATCTGTATAGCTGAGATGTACAAATAAGTTGCCCACCAACCGATAAGGTTGAGGAGAGAAAGAAGAAGTGAATTATAATAATAATAAATAATAAATAATAAATAATAATAATAATAATAATACTAATACTAATAATAATAATAATAATAATAATAATAATAATAATAATAATAATAATAATAATAATAATAATAATAATAATAATAACAATAATAATAATAATAGTAATAAAAATAATAATAATAGACGTAAACGCAGGAAAAAAAAAAGAAAACAAGACTATCGCGAATGTCATACGAGACTAGCTCCAAGTTTTAAGCAATTTTTTTATTGTACATAAGCCGCATATGGAAAATAAAATAAAATAGTAGAAAAAAAAGAAAATATTTAATAAAATTAAAGCGACTTGATAGAGAACAAGGCCTGTATGGATCTTTGATGGTCAGTACGCACATTGATTGCGAATGAACTGATTGTTCGATATATATATATATATATATATATATATATGGCACGAAATGAAAGAACATTCGCTAGGTCGCGGAAGAAGAATTTTGAGCCCACTTTTGATATGTCCGGAAAACCGAAAGAATCGCGATTCAGCAAGGAAAACCGGATCATCTCTAACGCTGTCTTCGTAGTCAAGTGGCTGAAAGTGGATGATCAGTTCGAAGGGAAGATGTTGACAGATGTTGGCGAATTGGCGAATGGCATAATAGCACGCAACCTTCAAAAGCGACGGAACCAAAAATTATTAAAAGTTTAAATAAATTAACACGAAATGAGAAATTAAAGCGATCACGCGTTTCAGTCACGTGATAAAACTTCGTCAATTAACGGGTCAAAAAAAAAATTATTTTTCCAATCTTTCTCTCGATTGTGTATGGGGCTATCTTGAGTAATTTATAAGAGAAAGTATGCCCGATTAACGGTAGTTACATATACATTAGTAAACAGTCTCCGACTATCCCGTGGGGCTTTTTTTGTCGTGGGCGTGTGTTAACTACGGGCATTAATTGAGCGCAGTGAAATGCTTTCAGAAGTTGTTAATTACCTGAAACTGCCTAACCAACTATGCCACGGTACTCTCGCGGGACTTTTTTGGCGCCAAAGTTCGTCTTTTTTTCTTTTGGGGGGGGAGGGGCGCTAGCCGAGGGCATCACTTAGCATTAGATTATATTAGTGAGAGACAGAGAGAAACGAATTAGAATTGAATACCACTAGAGATAGAAAAAATGAAAGAAGCTATAATAAGAATGATTGCCGTGGATGGAAGTGAATGAAGTATTCAGGAGCTGTCTACAAAAGCCGGAGCTTTCTATGGCCCGCGCGTATTTGAAGATGTGATGTGTATCGCAGAGTACACCAAAATAATCCGGATGGAAAGACCAAAATGAAGAAGAGGGCATGGAAAAACGAACAGAAGATATGCAAGAAGCCGACTATAGTCGAGGCGAAGGCTGCAGATAGAAGAGATAAGAAAGCGCGAAAGATGAGGGAAGTCGTAGTAGCAAGGATAAGGTGATCTTGAATACTAAGATAAAAGGATTCAGGATTAGAGACTGAAAAGAGATCGCGCCATTGTCCGCGATGGCACTTCCTGGAAAGAGCATAAAAATTAGAAGAAGAAAATTCGGATAGTGACCAGTCTGAACGTCAGATAGAGCCAATGAATCAGCCAGTAGTTCGTTACACTTAATTGCTAACATGGCTGGGGATCCACGAGAGATCGATTTGTACGGAACGAGCGCTATACAATCTAGTGGTAAGAGAACGAATTATGAAGTCCGAGGAATAATGAGGAAGAGGAAAGAAGATGGACAGTCTTAGAATCCGAGAAATTTAATTAAATACCGTTAGTGGAAATGAAGTATTACAAGAAGGGTCCGCGGTAACTACGGAGCATGGCAGTTTATTCGAAATAGTAGTTTTGATTTTTTTTTGCACCCAGCCAACCGAGGGCAGCTATCCAGGACTACTGGACTATGTTGTAAGTTAAATTTTAATCTGGTCAGAGATTGATGAAAGAAAAAAAGCAAGAATAGAAACTACCTTTGGAGACGGCAAAGTTAAACATAGGGGGAGAATTGTATTCAACTTTAATCGGTGAGCGTACAGGATATTACGTTCGAGGGAAGATTCGAACATTCAGCACACGCGGTCAGCATCACAAACGAAAATAAGGTCACTAGAGTGCAGTGGACAATAAGAGGACGGGGAACCGAGAGGATAGGAACAAAGTGTAATTGAACCGCAGACGGCAGATAGCAATAATGAGAAAACGTTTGAGGATAGGAATGGAACCAGAAAAACAGGAGGGAGGACTAGGCTGAATAGGTAATAATGTGAGTTAGGATTAAAAAATGGAAAATATACATCCGACGAAAGCCTGACATGAATTTTTTTCGAGAGAGGGAGTATGTTGTGTCTAGGAATCGTTTTAACAAAATGGTGCAGAGTGTAGTGAGCCAGCCGAGGAATCCGCCGCCTCGTCACTATACATCAGCGCATGACCTGGCACCTAAAGAAGGCCGACGGAACTGGAACGGGAAAGACATATAGATGAGAGAATGTATATGGAAAACAATAAAGTTAAAGGAGCATCAGGGAAAGAGAGAGGCTATTGAACAGCATTTTCGGAATCCGAAATGATTAGCTATCTGTGTAGAAATAAATATAATTGCTCGAAGAATAGCATAGAATTCGTCGCGGAGAAGATGGAATAAAAAGCCGGCAGCCTGAAGGATCTTCGTTTTTATTTAAGGGAGCTCCACTTCTATTCCCTCGCTGAATCCAGTGTCGATCCGTCGATCGCGTTTAGGATATAGATTCCATTTTGGAAAAGACTTTCCATATCACGTTTTCCAATATCCGTCTGTCGTACTTCTTTATTTTTCATAATCTCTCATTAATAAAACTTCTATTTTATCCCTTGTCTCTCATCGTTTAGACAAATTCTCTATCCTATACTATTTCCCATATTAAACTTCCTTATTTTATGTTTAACGCCTTCGGGGTTTTTCACAAACCCGCTTCTATCTCTCTCTCTCTCTCTCTCTCTCTCTCAGCTGCCAATCCAAAATTGTATTTTGTTATTAATTCCTCACTTCCTACAGTTCAAGTCTTTCTTTTTCTCCCCATTCAGCAATTCGAAATAGTTGCGAGTAATGGGACCAACAAGGCAACTCCCCCATACTACTGTCCGATGTCTTATAGCCAGTTTATGAGTCTTTTATCATTCTTTCGAATTTCTGCGGACAAAACAGAAAAAGAAATAAAAAGGTACTCGCGAATTACGATAAAAGAAAAAGGAAAATGTTTTCTGTATTAAAAGTGAACGCGATGCATACAGCGCAAATGTGGAAGAAGAAACCTTCTCTAATCGTACTAGGTCTGCGTAATGTCTAGACACCAAAAGAGTGAATTGTTTTTTTGCCTTTTTTTTACTTTTATTTTTTTTTGCGGGAATTGCGCAGTTTAGTTTGGCGCCTCGTCTCTGTATCCGGTATATGCACGTATTGTGTCTAAAAACCGGTTTTGATGATATCGAAACTTATAAATAGGGCTCGTAATTTTCCCCACAACAACCTACGGTGATCAGCTGACCGTTCGTTTTTGGTTTTTTTTTTCACTCTCAAAACGGAATATTTTAAGAAATAGCGTTTGTTTCTATGTAATATTCGTTGTTTTCAACTAATTTTAATCAACAGGATGTATCAGCGGGATAAACCCGATGAATGTGAGAGCGCGCACTGCAATACTGGGCCAACTTATTGCCACTAGAAATAGGCGGCAACGTGCTTTTCGGTATATTATATCTTGCAGAATGCGTTGAAAGTGCTGCGCCTGTTTTCCGGTATATGAAGTTATTAAATGTGTGTCGCCGATTCGGAACACTAAGTAAAAACCGGCGTTCGGGGGTTCTACGAGCAAGGAGGAATTTGCAATTCGGATGCGACGGAGAGAAAAGTAATTCGCGCCGAAAAAGGATGGAAGATTATATATGTATAAATAAGAGAAATCGGCGGGGTCGGATATGTTTTTCGATCAAACAGCGAACGGTGCACGTGTTGCGGTGGGATTTGATCCGACTGTTTTATTACGTACATATTCCGGCAGCTCGGCTGGGTAATATCGTCGTTGGCACTGCCCGACCGACTTAGGTAAACCGATGCCGGAGTTCTTCTAGCTGATAAGCTCCGGCTGGAAAAATTTACAAAAGCTCTCCAGAGCGCGCGGAGCTGCTGGAAAGTTTCCGAACGAAGCCTGACCGGAATTATCGCCGCAAACAAACCAAGTCACGCCGACCGGCTCTTCTTGTAATTCTTTTCGTCGAAAATCTGCTTCTTGAAAATTTCGTTACGCTCGCCTTGCCCTCGGCCCCCGGTTCGGACCTTAACTGCGACGCGCGGGCCGGATGTGTGACGCGATATTACTTTACAAAATTTCGCTTCTTTGTGGCCGTGTCGTACGACGAGGCGACGCGGCAATAATAATCCGACCAGCAGTCACGAATTCGGCCCGGAATACTAATCAGTTTATCCGCGCGCCCGTTCGTCGTCCCATATGTGATAACGTCCTTCATTCGGTCGCAATGAAATTCCCAGCTCCTCCCGGTTCCATCTTCGCCGCGACCTACAAGTGCGTCAACTGCATAGAGCGGGGGCCGCCGGTGCTTGCAGCGCGCCTTCGATCTGCCTTATGAGATCGTTCAGAAGATGCGGAAGAGTCTTCGAACGCTGGAGAGTCGGAACGAATTACCTAGTTGATTTATTTTCGTAATGCCGCGTGTTTTTAGTTTTCTGCGTACTTATTGTTGTCGAAATTTCTTCAAATTCGGGACACCGAAAAGGCGTGTCTAAAATTAAAGCAGTCCTACCAACGCTGGTTATCTCTTTAAAATAATCGAATGTTTACACCTTTCTTCTTCCGCGCCAGACGTATTAAATTTTAAGTTAATCATCAATGCCCCCGCTACCGTGACGTAATTGATTAGTTAATTGTGTTTCGTTCAGGGAAAATATTCCGCTGCCGGACACATTGTAACTTCCTAAAATTTCATTTATACCGGATTATAATGTTCATAATTGACGCGCTAAAAAATATAAAAAAAAAAAAAAAAAAAAAGAAAAAAAAAAGAGTGATCATCGCGCAAGCGCATTTACATGTCGAACGGAGCAGTTGAAAATCTCTAGATTTTAGCGTCAGTTTAAAGAGATATTTTCGGTTAAGAATAAAAATACCCTTTCTTCTTTTCTGGTTTTGGGGCACGTCATTTATGAACACTATAACGCAGTATATGTGAAATTTTAGAAAGTTACAATGTGTCCGGCAGCAAGATAGTCTACCCGAACGAAATACAATTGACTAATCAACTGCGATAGGAGGAACTTTACAGTACTATAAGTAGTTCGCTATTTCCACCTCATGTACTCATCTTCATTGATGGATCTGGGGACCTGGTATTGTCGAGGCTTTCTTTATTTTTCCCGATGATATCCTTTCCGCCTTTCTGTTCTGTTTTCACAAAAAAAAATTAATGACTATTATCCTAAGGTGCGATTATTTATATTTCCTCTAATCAGGTAACTTCTCCCACTGTCTGGTAATTTCACGAGTAAGGTTATATCACCTCTTTCCAATTCATCATTATTATCTCTTCACTACTGTATCCGTGTTGATCGGGTTCCTGGTCATAGAGGCATCGAAGGCAACGAAACGGCGGATACTTTAGCTCAGGTTGCTGCTCGTTCCTGCTTTTACTTAAAAAAATATAAAAAATAAATCCAAGTACTATAATCTATTATCCGTAAGTAAGAAATTTCATTTTAAAAATTTGGTCGGTTATGTACCCTTCCTCCTTTAATCGTTCCCTCCATCTTTCAATTCAACAGCCTTCCCTTCCACGTTCTGTTATTGTCTCTACTATTCGCGCCTACGCTTTAGTCATTATCGTCTCTCGGTGCCTCCCTCTCCTTATTGGACACTCTCCATTCTAGCAGTTGTCAGCGATGATAGTCACGTTTTCTTTGAGTGTTCTGCTTTTCTGCGGAACGTTCTTCTCCTTATTTACTTTTCCTAAAGGCTTCCGGCTCCTTATTGTGTACTTCCTATATCCTGTCCTTTCTCTCGCAGTGTCTGTTGTCCTTACCACTGGTTCCTTTATTTCATCTATTATCCGATCGAGATAAGTTTTAATTAGTTAACTCTTTTTTCTATCGTTTCTGGGTGAGGTCCCCCTGCCCCCCCCCAAAAAAAAGAAAATACGCTACAGTAGCTGGCTTAAAACGGGATAAATCCTAATCAAATCTAGTTTGAGTGTCCATCACTCTGAGCAGAACGTTCTTTATTCTGGCTTTCTAGGACTTAGTGTGCCTCTTCAATCAACAAAAAAAACAACCTATTTGAAGCAGCGGACAATTGGGAAATTTAGCCAATTAGTGATCGTCCATGCGCAGATATCTGCGCACGACACCTGGAAGAAGAAGAAGCATAATTCATATACAAGTTTATAAGTTAGCGCGCTAAGGAACACATTAACGGTCTTGTTGAAAAAATCACTCGTTGAGAGCAACTTTCATCGGTCTCTTAAATAATACGTACACCGGTACCCGTATGAACATGTAAAAAAACAAAAAACAAAACATCTCGAAAATGTTAAAGAAATCGATCGAAATATCTGAATTGAACATTTACGGCGGTGTCGTCGGAATATTCAGATAGGTTGATTTCCCGCAAAATCGACCATATCGCTTCCGGTTAGCAACGTATTGTTTCGTTTTTTGTTGTTTTTTTTTTGTTTTTTTTTTTTTTTTTTTTTTTTCGGAACAGAGAGCAAAGAAAAGGAGATATATTGAATGACGTCACTGAACACATCTCAGACGTGTAATCAAAAATACGTATTTCCCATTTATACACGCCCGAAAACGAAAATGCATTACAGCAGAGCCTAGTGGCGCGAAAATCCTAAACGGAATTTTTCCCGAAAAACAATTTCCCATTTTTAATCATTCGAAACATGTTCAAATTTTTCGTATAACGCAAGCGTGCGCGCGTCTCTGTAAAATAAAATTACTTCGCGGAAGTTTCAAATTTCTACGAAATTACACTGCCGATTTTCAACTTCGCCATTTCACAGACTGTGTATCATGAAGTTGGCCGACGAATTTTGTCTGATAATTCAAAATCAACATTGCAAAACGATTAAAAATCATTTGTTGGTCACATTGATAGTCTATTGACAAAATTTCGTAGTGAAGGGTTCATCATAGAAAAAAAAAAAAAAAACAAAAAAACCTGTAAGTTGGCTGACAAATTTTCGAAAATCGCCGATTTATGAAAAAACTTTTTATTTAAATGGTGTAGATTGATCAGAAATCATTTGGTGATCACATTGATAGTCTCTGTTGCCAAAATTTGGTTGGGTTTAACGGTTTCTAGAAACCTATCAAAACAAATAATGTGAAGCCGACTGGCGAAATTGGTCAAATTGCCTTGTGATTTCGTTATTTTGTTTGAGATTACATGAAGTATCTAAAATTTATTTCATAATTACAAATTCGGCATGTAGTGCCGTGATATTCAATAGTAATTAAGAATATTGAAAATAAAAAGTTCTGCTAAATCATTCTGGTTAAATTTTATTTTCTAGCTTGTAAAGTGCATCTTTTCTCACATAGTGTGTGGAAATTGCCTAGTTAAATTATTAATTCCGTACAATATTACCAGTTATATAAAATTATAAATGAATATTATTTAAATATGACGTAAAACATTTATTAATTATCCGCTATGTAGAAAATCAAAGTTCGTTCAATGATTATAAAGTAGTAATAACTTTTAAATTAGACGAAAAAAAAAAAAAAAAAATTACATACCGTTCGGATTTGACATAAAAGAGTGTTCAGCATGCATATGATGCTATTTGAATGACACTGTTATGATTTTCGTTCTGAGTCATTGTAACCGTTCCAGACTGCAATTTTTCCGACGGCATAAGCTATATAATGATTTAATGCGAAGGTGGCCAATCCAAATGATCTTGCCGAGAGGGCCACTTTGGAAATGCATCATAACTCCGCGCGGGCCGCATAAAAAATCATATATCCGCGTATTAGATTTAGAGACCGGCTATAGACATTTTTTTTTTTTTATAGTGAAAAATTGAAACATAATTAGTTATTATTGTTTTTACTTATTATTCTTACATGTAAACATAAATAATATAATAATAATGATACTAAACGCGCATTGCAATTAATAATATTTTAGCTATAAATTTGTATTCTTCTTCTTTCGGTGTCATACTGTTCGAAGAGCGTTGACGATCACAAATGTTCGGCATCAAAAACTTCTATTTCTGGCATTTTGCGTGAGTCTTCCTATCGACCAAGTTCTCGTTCATTCCTTGATGTGTTATCTAGCTAAGTCGTTTTCCGTGTCTTCCTCGGCCTCTCTTTCCACTCTATTTTTCCCTGAAGGATTAGTTGCAGGAGTTGATCTCCTCTGATTATATGACCGAAATATTTAATTTTTCTGTGTACGATGGATTTTATTAATATCCTTTCTGTTTTGGCCATCTCTGGAACTTTTTGATTCGACGTTCTACTTATCCATGGTATTTTTAACATCCTTCTGTGGATCCACATTTCTACAGCTTCTAATCGATTTACCTGTCTTTTATCGATTGTTGTTGCCTCAATTCCGTACAATAAGATAGAATAAATATAACATTGCACAATGTTTTGCCGTATATCTAGAGACGTTAGCATCTATCACAAAGCAAATTTCTCATGCTGGCGAAGTCACTCCGAGCATAACTACATCTCATTTTTATTTCTGTATCTGGGTCCAAGTTATCAGTAATGCAAAAGCCCAAGTATTTGAATTTTTCAACTCGTTCGATCTTCTCATTGTTTAGCATAACAGAGATTTGACTAAAGTTGTTTTCCTTGCTGTGACCACCGTCCATTTCGTTTTCTTCACGTTTATATTCAAATTATACGATTTTCCAACTGCATTGAGTTCATCGAGGAGATGTTGAAGATCTCTTCCATTCTCTGCAATAATAGCAGTATCGTCTGCGTAGCGAATGTTGTTAATAATCCTTCCGTTAATCCGAACGCCTAAGGATAGGTTCGAGATAGCTAATCTAAAAATCTGTTCAGCATACAAATTGAATAGTAGGGGTTCAGAACGGATACATCCTTGTCGCACTCCACGTTGGACTTTAAAGTCGATTTTTTCTTTGTTCCCTAGAATGAGCTCAGCTGTCTGGTTCCAATATAGATTATTGATTATCCTTAGATCGTATTCATCAATTCCCGTAGTTTTAAGAATATCCATTAGTTTATGATGTTGGACGTTATCAAATGCTTTCTCATAGTCAAGAAAGCAAATAAATGTGTCTCTATTCATTTCCCTACATTTTTGGAGTAATACATTAACTGCCAGCAGAGCTCGTCTTGTTCCAAAACCTGCACGAAAACCAAATTGCGTTTCACTTAAAATGTATTCGCATTTAGCTCGGATTCTATGGTGAACAATGGTCAAGAAGAGTTTCAGAAGATGACTCATAATACTGATTGTACGATAGTCACCATATATTTCTTAGGATATTGCCTTTTCGGTATGAGCATAAACGACGACTTCAGCCATTCGGCTGGAATTTCTCCCGACATGTAAATTTTACTAAATAGCACGGTCAGTTTCTTGATATTTTCAGATAGCCCACAACACGTTCAAAGAAAACACAGTTGGCATCGATCGAGAAAATGAGATCTGCGAATAGGGAAGAGCGACGACAAACAGTCGCGAGCAAAGAGATTACAAACAGAAAGGCGACATCGAAAATGAAAAGGACTATCTCCGCTCGCAGGGAGTTAATTATTCCGTAATTGATTATTTCTGAAAATTGAGGCGAAAATTAATTCCTTTTCAATAATAATTGTCGGAAGGCGAATTATTATTATTATTTTTTTCATCTCTTCTTTTTTGGAATGAATACACACATATAAACGGGAGCGAATCGATGAATAAATAATAAAAAGTGTTGTGTAATTAATAGCGGGTTTTAGGCGGGTGAGGAGATTTATGGCGTGGGGTGCGAAGATAATAAAAGCTTTAAAGAAGAGAATGAAGTTGAAGGAAAATCAAATCTTAACTGAGCTCATCTATCACAGATGAAATATATACGTGACCTCTCCGCGACAGAGTTAAACCCTTTCTCAGTTTCTTTTGTTCTTTCTCCCCCCCCCTTTTTTTTTTCTGTTCCGTTTTCACTGTTCCGGGGGGCTATTCGTGCCGTCATCGGACTATTTGTTTTTCGATTTTTTTTGTCCCCTTCTTTTTCTCTGTCACACCAGTCGGTTTGCTTTTAAAATTTTTCGCCAGTTTGCCGGCGCACGAATGGAGAGAGTCATTTCTGAATAAGCCCTTAATTTGATGATCCCCAAAGGTTCATTCGACCGAGACCACAGTTGCCGATAATCATTTTTCTATTCATGCTTCGTTTCGACTAAAATCGTAGGCTCCATTCGGAGACTATACTTTTCCTTCATCCGATCAACAGAGAAAGGCGCTAGTAATTTTAATTGACTGTTTGTATAATTTCATACTGCTATCATTTTATTCGACAAAATATAACACGAAATCTATCGAATTTCAGCCGCATGACCGCGCTCCAAAAAATAGTTTTTCAAAACCTCTTTTTTTTTCCTTTTCTTTTTTGTTAGTGAAATTTTTGTCACGACGCCGCCAACGAAACATTAATTGGAAATGTAGGAAAATGTGCACAAAAGAGTGTAATTTAGAGTTTATTTGCAAACTACGGAATCCTAAAGAGAGTTCATTTTTATATTATTATTTTCTACACATTTGCCATCAGTTCCGTTTGCTAATTTACCGCATGCAATTTTAGAAACAGATTGTAATTCCGCAAGCGCTAAACTTGGGTTCTATGTAGTTGAAAATTTAATAAGAAATGTTGTTTTTTTTTTTTTTTTTGATAAATGTTTCATCAAAAATCTCGCTTTGTACTTACATCGAAATGTAGTTTCTTAAATGTCTAATCTGTCCAAGTAATAGAATCGTCATCGTCATTGAGAAATTTTGGGATCTCATAATTATTTATATCACAAAGTCACGTTAACTACGCAATTAAAAATGAGCTTAAAATAATTATATCGTTCATCGAGCTAATATACAGTCACACACATACACATTTTGGTCTACACATCGATACAAAACATTCACAATATCAGTATAAACTGTGTAGTCTTGTAGACTCTAATGTACAATACCAGAACGTGCAAATAGGCAGTCGCCTATATGTACAGAAACACTGAACAGATATTGAACTACAAGCAAAAGTATCATCTTTTTATTTCGACTAAAATTTTATTCAGCGAGTCTATATAGGAATTTAATTTTCGAGACTCGTCTCTTACCCTAATTAATGCGAATAATTACACTAAAAATTAAAAATACTCCCGTAAACTCTGAAATAATTTTTAAACTCGCTACTAAAACCAAAAGGCACATCGGTTCCGTGTCAATTCACTGCCGCACTTTCGCCTAGTACTAATTTTCTCTTTATTATTATTACATTTTTTCGTTATTAAATCTGCGCTATCGTTTTAGTCGTCGTAATTAGTTGCTAGAGCGCTTGGCTTCCGGTTACGGAAGTCTCGGGTTCGATTCCGGGCGACGACAAAAATTATTATCATTACGAATAATTAAAACTGAGAATCATATAGAAGGCAATGGAAAACATGCATACCGTGTCATGTGGGCGCTAGTTAGTACACAGCAAACATAAATAGGGGACTACATATGTATAACGATGTAAATCAAACATTCCGAATGTAGTCTCGCGTGATTTGCGTTATAACAATTGCTACGAGAACACTATGCCTATGTCTGTACAGCTGAAATGTACGAATAATGGGTAGTCGCCGACGCTTAAGAATTAAGTATGGCGAAATGAAGAAGGAGGTATCTTTTCAAAATGTTCATCCGAAAAATAAAACTTAATTTTTTTTTATCTCTGGGCCGGAATTTCGAGACGACGCGTTAATCCGTTTCTTGGGAAGTCCCGGCTTTCTGACTGCGGGTATAGAAACCGATAATAGCAGCGCTATAACTTCACATTAATTATATCCCGCTGCCGTAACTTCATATTCACTTGCGCTAGCTTAATGTATGACCGCAGTTGACACGCCTATAGTAACGAAAAAAACAAAAAAAAAAAAAAAGACTTTAAACTTTTTAATGTTGTTGCGTTTCAGGTAACACATGTACAAATGGATTGCCCATCTCATTGAGGTAAGCCCGATCTGCCACCATCATCATTGCTTACATCCTTGGCACGGTGTAAAAATGTAACGACATTAATCGACTTCCAGCGATCAGCCTAATAGACGCTTTCTGTTCAGGGCATCCATTTTGCCAGTGCATTGGCCCCGCCGATTATATAATTTTTCGCAGATCTATAGAAACAAAAAAAAAAAAAAAAACGCCAAACACCGGCTATGAGCACACTGACGAATACAAAGAACAAAATGGATTCACTTATTTTCATATTCCATTCTTTGACCTTCTAGATAAAGCCAAAAAAAGAAGCTAATAATGCATACTGGGTGACTTATATTATATGCAGTGATCAAAGTTTTGGTAAATATTTTCAAATTGTTCCACCATTTCTTCCGTCTGGGTATTATTGTTCCAGTGAGTACGACCCGTTAAATTTGTGGCAGTTGTGTGTAGGCTGCATTCCGGCCATTGTCAAAGAAGTTTAAAATAAACTTTTTTCAAATACAGGACATTGCATACGTTGCAATACCTGTCGTCAACTAAATTTTTTAGAGAAGATATTAACATCGCTTTTTACTTTTAATTATGACCATTTTGATAACGAGAGGCTTGTGTTTTTTTTAATGATCTTATACCGCTCCATTGTATATTTTTCTTCTTCCGGTGATATTTATTTTATCCTTTCAAGTTTATTGAAGGAAACAAGATTATTATTTAAATTTCGTTTTATTTTATTTTCTTCATTCATTCGACTGCAGGGGTGACCAACCCGCGGACCGCTTTGAACATTTTTGCGCCCGCGAGATGTCCAAAGTATGTAGTAAAAAATTATGTTCTGTGAACTCATAATGCGCGCGCATGTTGGAACATTTAATATAACTATCGTTTCACTCTTGAGTGACCTCAATGACGCAGTGACCATTCTAGAGTATCATTATTATTATATTATCTATGTTCCCATGTAAGAATAATAGTAAACACAATAATAATAATTACTCATTATGTTTCAATTTTTTTCACTATGAAGAATGTCTATAGTGGGTTTAAATCTAATATGGGGCGATATATGATTTTATATGTGGCCCGCGCGGAGGTATGATGCATTTCCAAAGTGGCTCCCCGCAAGATCATTTAAGTTGGCCACCGTTGCATTAGAGTTTACTATTTTGTTAATGAAGAGACAGTTTGTATTCCATTCTATTCTTTATCCCAGAGTCATTTATTACGTTCTTAATTTTTTGTTACATTGTAGTCTTTGTTCAGTGTGGCTACTTACCCCTTTCTCCTATCAGGCATTGTGAGCCTTACCAAAAGCAACTGTGTGGTCATATTGTGAGATGGGACTTGTTGGAAAATTTTTATTTTTGTTTGTTGAGTTTCAACAGGCAATTGTATGCACTGCTCCCTGTGGTTTCGGCCATATTGTGGGATGGAATTTCCGTTCTATCCCCAGTAATTTTTCATCGCAAAATCTAATTATAACGTAGCTTGCTGGCCAAATGAATTGTAATCGTCATGAGCTTACTTCGTTGATTGTGGACGTAGTTTGCGTGTGCTCAATTAATCGCGTTATTTAGTGTCTACGCTTACGCTGTGTCATTGTCTCGATATCGAAAACTGGCAGAGGGTAAGTGCTTATAATTATTACTGTAACGAACTCCGAGCGCGGGTGGAGTGGACATTTCGAAACATGTTGCGAACTCCGCCCCGCACACCTACCATATCGTGCAGCGAGGCGGATGTACGGAAACTGAGTGTAGAAACGAAACAGCAAAGAATTGATAACAGAGCTGCAGCAGGTAGTGCAGCAGCGGCAACTTCTTATCAGCTGGACGATTACCATTGCGATCTCAGCGAAAGCAGCGCTGATGATGATACTGGTAGTGATGACAGCGCCATGCAATGGACTGAACAAAAACAGCGTAAAGGAAAGAGTAACTCTGCTAGTAAGAGAAAACGTGCCGATAAAGCGGCTACCAGCGGTCTTATCAAAACTAGCAATCGATTTAATCCCCTTATCGCCGATGATTCGATTGTTCATAAGGTATTGCACGAAACAAATAATGTTAACCCGACTAGGTTACCTCCGATTACAATATATCAAGTTAATGCCGCGAATTTAAGACAGCTGGCTGAATTATTAAAAGCAAGTTTAAATAATGAATTTAAAATGAAAATTAAAGGCCAGAGAGCTTTAGTATATTGCGAGAATGAAGCAGACTTTGACACAGTAATACAACTGCTAAAAGTAAATAATGCGCAATTCTATACACACGTACCGAAACATAGGAAGCCAATTAAAATGGTACTTAAAGGTTTACCGGTAGGCGTGACTGCTGAGGAGGTTAAAAAGAAGCTAACAGTGATGGCAGGTCTTCCAGTAAACGCAGTAAACCAGTTTAAAAAAAAGACGGATTCAGATTTCGTGCCCCTACCTGTGTATACGGTGACTTTTCCTGCTGGTACTGTTATAAGAAAAATAATTGACATTAAGAGTATCTTCCACTGTATAGTAACGTGGGAGAAATACAGTAGTAAGAGAACAGTAACCCAGTGTTATAACTGCCAGCGATACGGACACATATCGCTTAACTGTAGTCTTCCCGCACGCTGTATGCAATGTGCAAAAAATCATAGTAGCAAAGATTGCCCGAAAGATAGTAATATTGCATGTTGTGCAAACTGTAATCAGGCACATGTTGCTAACTCGCCACAGTGCCCAATACTAGTTAGGATTGTGCAAAGCCAAGTAAAACGAGGCAACGGAAGCGAAGGTAAGATAAAGCGAATCAACGTTGAGGTTGACAATTTTGGTCTTCGGCAAAATGCAAGTGATCGCAGCAAGAGACCCACTACGCGTAGCTATGCCGAAGCTACTAAATCTGGTGCTCATCAAAATCGTGCTGCATTGTAAATTATTTAAGCAAATTAATATTAATAAACTTATTAATGTTATAACTTCTATTATTACAGAATTAACTAATATTAATAATGATAACATACTTGCGAAAGCATTTAATATCTATGGAATAATTAAGGCAAACTATTTTTAATGCACTTTTAACCTTAAGGTATGATTAATTTTAAGTTTAATTTACGTGTGGTCGCCTGGAATTGCAATTCCATACTTGATAAACAAAATGAGCTGTATCAGTTCATAGTAAATAACAATATTCATATTGTGGCCACGATGTGCATAGATATGATGAGAGTCGTAAGAGTGGAGGAGTAGCACTGCTGGTAAAACGGGATGTAAAACATGAAATTACTCCAATACCACAATTGAACTGTATTCAAGCTGTGGGTGTTGTGGTGTATGTAAATAAAGCTGCTAATATCAAGGATAACAAAATACATATATACGCTGTTTACAAACCTCCTAGGAGAATGACTAAATTCGCAAGTGACATAAAAGCTTTAGTAAAATACTTATGGTAATGCTAATCGGTGACATGAATGCCAGGAACAAGATCTGGAACTGTTTCTCTAATAATGCTGCTGGAAAATTATTTTATGACTTATCTATGAATGACAACCTGCACATTCTTGCACCAAATGAACCTACATATATACCATCGAACATTGCTTGCCGTCCTAGTATACTAGACATAGCAATCGTTAAGAACTTGGATATAATGCCACGAGTCTCGTTAAATCAGCTCTCGTCAGGCCATAATCCAATATTCACTGTTATTGGCTATAAGATACTCTAAAAACCTCTAGTAAACAAGGTTATGATTACAGGTTTGCAGACTGGAATTGCTATAAAAAATATATTTCTGCACGTGTTAACTTAAAAGAGCCCATAGGAGATCAAGTAGACATAGATAACCGAGTAAACAAACTTACTAACCTCATTAGTCAGGCAGCAAAAGAGTGCATTCCGCTAAAAAATTATAATTACTTTCACACAAAATAGAGATATCACCTTTTATAAGATTAACCATAAAAATCAAAAACTATATCAGAAAAATGTATCTTAACTATCGATCAAGTATAATCTCTCGCTTTATGAAAACACTGCTAAATTTTATGACAAAGCTAGTTCGATATCTATTACATAATAATAAATTCGAACATTACAATAAAACGATCAGTCAGCTTACAACTAAAGACAACAGTTTATGGAAAGCATGTATGCAGTATAATAAGCAATTTACAATTCTGCCCCCATTGTTTGACGTCAGTAATAATAATTATGTATACACTGAAATAGATAAAGCTAACCTGTTAGCTGCGCACTATGGGGAAGTGCATGGTCAGAATATACATCTCTCAACGAAATATATGAATAGCAAAATTAGAAAAGCCATAGAATCCTATTTTAATAAACAAACAAATGAGAACATCACTTATGCTACTCCAAAAGAAATCGTATCATGCATCAAGCGTCTAAAGCCTAAATCTTCTTTGGGACATGATAATATTAGTGTTGCATGCATAAAAAAGTTGCCATTTATAGGGGGTAATGGAACTATGTAATATAATAAATGCCATTTTTACACATGAATATTATCCAAAATCCTGGAAAATAACAAAAACTATTGCCTTACCCAAAGTAGGAAAAGACGCGTCTGAAATTACTAATATACGACCTATCAGTTTGCTGAGTAATTTGAACAAGGTAATTGAAAAAATCATACTAAAAAGACTGAGGGACCATGCCGAAAACAATGACATTATCCCCAAAATTCAATTTGGTTTTCGCCCCAGACACTCCACCGTGCATCAGGTTGCGAGAATTACCGAGGCTATTACCCATGGTTTTAATTGTAATAAACATACAGGAATGGTATTTTTTGATGTAGCTAAGGCTTTCGATACCACGTGGCATGAGGGAATCACATATAAAATGATAAATTACAACTTCCCAAATTACCTTATAAAACTAATAAGTATAGTTACCTTACAAATAGACTATTTTATGTAAACGTCGGCGCTTCTAAATCTACTTTAAACCCCATGTTAGCGGGGGTACCGCAAGGCAGTGTGTTAGGTCCTTTTTTATTTACGCTTTTCTTATCTGATTTCCCGAAACTTCCAAATACTGAAATTGCCATGTATGCAGATGGCACGGCTTTGTTCACTAGTTCACACAGACCACAGACTATCGCTGACACAGGTTGCAGAGTAGCATAACTCGTACATTACGATATTTCAAGAAGTGGCGCGTAAGTATAAATCCATCCAAAACTGAAGCAATACTATTTACTAGGCGAAGACCTGCTCTACCCAATAACTTAATTGTCAACAATGCCTCCGTGCAATGGGCCGAAACAACGCGCTACTTAGGAGTAGTACTGGATAGGAGACTCACGTTTAACAGGCATATCGATCACATAGGTATAAAAGCTAACAAAACTATATCAGCTTTATATCCGTTATTAAAGTATAAATCATACCCTAGCAGCAGTAATAAACTAATCATCTATAAAATGCTAATAAGGCCTGCCATTACCTATGCGTGTCCTGTGTGGTCATCTGTTTCAAATAGCACATATATGATGAAACTTCAGGTGCTACAAAATAGGTGCCTGAGGTACGTACTGCGAGCAAATAGATATGCAAAGGTAACGGATATGCATGATTACACAGGAGTCTCCCATTTTTTAAAAGATTTCATCCTTGGTATAACATATAAATTCTGCAAAGATTGTGAAGTCCACAGTAATGAACTAATTAGGCCAATCGGAAATTACCATTCCAGGCGACTAAAATATATGTATAGCAAATATAAACACCGTATGCTTAAGCATAATCTTTTGAAGTAAGGCAGTGAGTTGCAAATATAAAGTGTATATTCTGTAGGCGGAGCTTAGTGCGTGTATGTGTGTGTGTGTGTGTAAAAGAATATTTTATAAGTGGGCTAATAATAAGCTGGTAAGATGCGAATACTAACATATGTTATATTATGGCGCCGGTTTTTTTTGTAAGTTTATAACTGCAATTGATTAACATTTATCCGTAACGTTGATGTTTTGTATGCGTCTATACTACTGTATTGTGGCGAGGCTAACGAGCCGATACACAATCGTTTCTATAATAAGTATTAACAATTGTAACGAACGTGGTTAATAAATTCTTTCTTTCTTTCTTTCTTTCTTTCTGTAATCGTTTAGGCCAAAAAAAAAAAAAAAAAAAATCGAAGAAGGCCGAACTGCGCAGTTGCTTGACTACCAAATTCACGTCCAGCTTTCGATCTGACAGACCGAAAATTTGACTATAAAAGTGCGGTCACCGTACTCCAGAGGAACATAAAAACTCTCCACATATCGTTCCCATTGTTTATTTCTTCCTACCAGAAATCAAAATATAACCGATTCATTTCCCCCTTTTTAATTGTTTTGAGTGAAGGAAGAAAAAAAAGAATATAAAACGAAAAATTCGGGATTTCGTTTTTCAAATGATGCGGAAATCGGGATGAAACTGATTTACAATTTTTAGACGGCGATTTGTAATACGCTTTCCAGGTGCTTTTTTGCTTCCTTGTAATTTAACTTGTTTTTCTTACGTAATATTCTTCTTTTTTTCTTTTTTTTTTTTTGAAAATATATCGATAATTATTAGTATTTACAAATTTCCTCGTCAAGCTATATTATCGACGAGTTTTCTTACATCTAAATGTGCGCCTACATTATACTACTTATATACTATACAATTTTATCACCGCTCAAATATTTTATTACAAACTTATCCTATTTTTCCCCTTATTTCTAACTTAGCTGTAACTAATACCTATTATTTATTTTATTTTTATTTTTTATTATTTTATTTATTTATTTTACACGTATATTTTATCTAACTGTCCGGTTTCTAACTGATTGCATCATTAAATGGCCAGATGTTTACTCGCGGGGCTAAAAAAAAAAAAAAAAAAGCAAAAAAAAAGCAAAAAAAAAAGCAAAAAAAAACGCCACTTATTTATTTATCTGTATGTTTGCTTTTATTGATGAAAACAGAAAATATTGTAGTATTTTTTTAATTATCTCAGATGATAAATTACAAAAATTTTTTGACTTGGAAATGAATAAATAAAATTTTATAAAATTTCCGTCGGTTAATATTTTTCATTCGTTTCATAAAAACAAGCAAAATGTACTTCAACTTATGACAATTTAAACGGCTCTTTTGATGAAAGCACCGGAAAAATGCTGAACGAACGGAAAAACAGCATCAATTAAAGTCAATGAACAGTTAAATAAATGCGAACTAATAAAAAAAGTGGAAGCTGATTTTTCGCCAATTTTACTACAATAGTATCTAAAAATTTTCAAAAAGAATTTTGGACGTCATTGCAAAAATTTTTTCTATTCTTATACACTGATAACAACTTTACTATTGCAATAACCGGACAACTACCATAATGACTGGGAAGACGGTGGAGTAAATCTTTTAAAAGTTTCGAACTGCAAAAAATTTTAGTGTATTTTGGCAATAAATTCGGGCCGATTTTTTATTTATCATAAAATTGTTAAAAACTCGCCGTGCTCTTTATTTTCACTTCACTTTCTGATTATTATTAATAGAGTAACATTTACTCTTGATTAGGAATTTTTCGCTTCCAAAACTTTCAGGACCGAATAAAAAAAAATGTATTTTCTTTACTTAAATTTCTTCGAAACGGTAGAATTGCACTAATAGAACCTCTTAATTGAACGGGTCAGAGAGAATGGGCCTGCTCCATCTATGAAAATACTTTTTTTTTATGGTAACAGGTAGGTTGAAATAAATGCAACGCTCGATAACTTTTGAAAAGGAAAGACATTTTTTTTTCTTTCCTAGCTTGTTTAGTTTAAATATGAAAAAGAAAAAATGTAGAGATCCGCTTTGAGAAAAGCGGAATGAACTGGCTAGCAATAATCATTTTCATTCGCCGGAATGAAAAATTGTTTTATTGGTGTGTTTAATTCACTTAATATATAATATTTTTTCTTCTAAAATTCTTTTAGAAAAATTTATATACATTTATATATATTTATATATATTTATATATTAATTTAGTGTAATTCTTAGGCTACTCCCCCATTAGAAAAAATGTCACAATTTTATGTAACGAAATATGTAACGAAAATCTAATGAAAAATGTAACGAAAAAATGTGTTAATATTATATAATGAAAGTAAAATGTTAGGATAGGATTTTTGTGATTATGTTATTCTTTTGTGTTGATGCCAGTAAGAATTACGTCGCGTCTCCGTTTTAAATTTTCACTGAGCACAGGCAAGTGGAGAGTAAGCTTGGATACGAATAAAAATGATGAATTAAACGTTAACAACGAATCAAATGCTGAACTCTTAAGCGTAGAAAATCGATGGAAAAAATAAAATCACAGAATAAAGTCGTCTGCATGTCCAATCTAGTTAATACCTGTGGTCAACGTTAAAGGTTTTCAATTTGCCATACTAGTCGAACAAGTATGCTACATAGGAATATTTCAATTAAGCGAAAAAAATTTATTATATTTTTCTATTTACTTATTTATACATGTCCTTACTATTGTGATATTAATGGACTTGAAATACATTGTTTAGTCATTTTATAATGTAAATATGTTTAAAAAAATTCAAAAATTCAATTATATCATTATTACCTAATGAATTAATGTATCAGAAATAAAATAATCACGTTTTTATCTGTGTAATTACCATTACTATTTTTTTGTTTTTTTTTCCAGAAATAAACAGCTAAAGATAGTTCTTTCTCTTCTTCTTGCGCACCATATTCAGTTTCTTCATGATTTTAATTAAAATTGTTTCCGCTTGCCGGCCTGAATGTAAACGAGTAAGCATACATTTTCAACGCAAATTGCTTTCTCTAAAAACTTTTATCCCAAGACTCTTAGAATAGATTGTCTTCACTGCTTGTCACCAGCATCACCATCGTCTGATACTGCATTCATAGATATATTTCTATTGAGATAAGAAGCTTTTGATGAACGCATTTCATCCTCTAAACGCGTTGTTTAATCCTCCCGTTTTTTCTGTATCAACGTGTCAAATTCGCTGTCGATAATTAACCGTTCTTCCGTTATTATTGGCTCGAAAAATTTAATTGATATTGCAAAAACATCTTCATAGTTTTATGCCGAATTAGTACATCCCGAAGACACTAAACTTACACTTTGCTTTAAAATTCTGGAAACCAACAGTAATGCAGAGTAGACTTTCAAGATTCGGGTAAGTTTTATATTTTTTCTAAATGCTTTTAAATATAATTAGCATAATATTATACCCTCTTTTTTCATTATTTTTTATCAAAATTACTCATATTCATTGTAGTTTAACTCACTATGATAACTACACTTTGCAGTGATGTAATAGATATGGTGTCTGTAGGCTGTTCTACACGTTCGCCATAATTTTTATCGTTTTGTTTGATTTTTCTCAAACGCAATGAAGTAATAAAATTTTTCAATGTACCAATATGTAAGTAAACGGTTTAATACTATAATGTAAAAAGTATCTTAAACTTTTTTATACTACTATTGTTATCATTACTTTTCTACAGCTTTCAAAATGTTAGTCTCCGACAAATATCAAAATTGAAACTTTTCGACTGCTTTTTTATACATATGTAAGTTGACACTATACTCATTTGTCAGATAGATTTGAAAAAAAAACTAAAGTTTACTTTATAATTGTGTCAGTCAGTGACGAAATTTGCTCAGTCGAATTGCTTTTGAGAGTATCTCTTGATCAACACAAGTACAGATGCCAACCTAAAGATGAGAATGTTTCCGAATTTGTAAATTTGTTTTTTTCTCTTTTGAGTTTGGTTTATGAACGTACAAACATGTCATTGACCTTCACTAGAAATCCGTGTATCAAAACAGTAACACGCTAGTATAGAAAACCCCCCTTGACGTTTAAGGTAATAAACTATGACACTTTGTGGTTAGATATTAACAAGTTTTCAGAATGACACCATTAAGGGAAAGGTAATTAAACTTTCATGGGAAAATGTCAGGAATAGAGTAAAATGTAAGCTGAAAATGTTCATTTCAGAGAAGATTCGTTTATTGTATTCAGAATATAATTTGAAAGCGTAGTATGATGAAAGAGCAAGTTTGTTTACTTCTAGATTTTCTGTTAGAATCAAACAACGTCATTACATTGCTACCGATATTAATCAACCAGAGTAGGAGGCCTATTTTGATAAAAAGTAGTTGAAAATATAACATTAACGAAATATTCCAGACATAAAATATATTATAAAACTGATCGGTGTATGCACATTACAATGCAATCAGAAAGGATCAAAAAATTTTGAACAGTTTCTACAAATAATGCAACAATTAAAGTTTGATTATAGCATTGTCGACGACATGATACAAGAAACAATGGAGCAAAGTTGACTTTTTTTATTGAATCAAGCTTTACCGGTAATATATATATATATATATATATATATATATATATATATATATATATGTGTGTGTGTATATATAATAATTTTAATAGCACCATATTCAACTAATATTGGGAATTTTAAAACATTTATGGCTTCTGGCGATTTCCGGTGCAATCAGCTTACGTCAGAAATGTTGACGTCTCCATACATTAGTGTGCTTGGAAGCATTGCTTTTCAACAGAACTTGATACTCAGCACCGTGTAATGATATGCAGATGAAATATTCTTGCGTTTAGAGTTGTACATTGTGTTTTTGACAGTAATACATTTTGTACGTAAAAAAACACTCGAAAAAAATTAAATTAAAAAATATTCCCACAAAATCAATGGGCACATGTCAAAGATCAACCTTCCAATAAGTATTATTTTGCTTATTTTTTCTTTCAAATTCTCCCACTACTCCAATATGCAGATGCTATAAACTCCCTTATATACTCGTAGATTCAGATAAGCTACAAACACTTCTATTGCGGATTAGCAGCGTCTAACCACCAGTATCAGGATCAGTATCACTCAGAAAACATGGAACTATGATTAACAAAATTATTGTACGAATAAAATAATCTGATAACTCATTCTCTCTTCCAAGTTATTCATATTCCAGTCCAAATCACAATACTTTATCAATAATTGACATGGTTTTAGTACTACCCATATCCCCCTTAAAAGAATTATAGTCAACCTTACTGGAAGGTTATGCTCAAGTAATAATTTTTCTGTATTTATAAAAAACCATATCACTACTGCAACACCGAAACACTTCAAGTTCTTCGGGTTTCTCATATAGTAAAGCAAAATAGAAATTATATATTTTAAAACAATGCCTAACTAGTTATCTACTATTGTGATACAAAATGTTAACATTTTAATCTAGCCTATTTTCAATGTTGACAGAATATCAATCCTTATGATGGCCCAGTGGCGAACATTAATTTTTTTTTGGTACTTTCCTGAAAAATATTGAAATAAAATTCACGTAACATGCAATAAAAAAAAACAAACGCCCTTCTATATATACGGAAACAAATTAAGAAGCCATTTTATTTTTTTGTTAATTTGAATAAATAAAAAAATAAATTTATTTAAGAGAAAATTGATACAAAAATTTAGTCAAAAAAAATGAATAGATCTATTATAAATAATAAATCATTTTAAATTGTTTCATGTAAAATTTATTAAAAGAAATACCCAGAAACCTAATACTTTGAAATTTTAACTGTGCGATGTTGCAAATAGTTTTAAAGTGTTTTACGTAAAATTATATTATGCTAGGAGGAGCAAAATACAAGGCTTGTTTACAGGCAGGATTTACGGATAGAACCGTACTTTTAGTAATTGATTCTTTTTGCAGAACAACATGGATATCTTGGCCCTGAAGGCTAATTACGCGTTGAAGTTGCTCTATTATGCAAGAAATCAGGTAACCTTTTTATGGGTGCCGAATTATGCGGGAGTTCAAGGAAACCAGTGAGTCGACTTGGCATTGAAGTCTGGATTGCGCGTACTAGCGCCTTTATCAGCCTCACCAATCTGCAAAATAAAGGGTTATTTCTACGAGCGTATGATGGCTGAATGGACCAACCAGTGACAAAGGAAACCTTCCTTTATCAAATGTATAAAACTTACAGCCGATCATCCATGGTTTCCTCCTCGAGAGAAGTCTAAAAATTTCAATCGTTTTATATACATAAAACCATCGCGTTTGCTTTTGTGCTGGGAATCTTCATTTCTTCTATTTTATTCATATTAAAATATAAAATTTCTTTAAATTTTGGTGTTATCCTTAGTTTCTGGATCGTTGCTATCGACCAGCGTTCCCATAAAAATATATATATATATATATTTAAGATGTGTGCGGCTACCCTTGCCCCTCCTCCCCAAGACGCGTGGGTGTGAACAAAAGGAATATTGCTACAAAATAAAAATTAAATTTGTACTCCAGGAGACGAGATTTCTTGCTCACCCCACCGCTGTGTAACCAAGTAAGTTTCTTCGTATTCAGATGTATTCCCGAATATGTAATGAAAATAATCGTAAGGGCAGGCCCATTAGTGACATAAATAACTAGATCTTGAGGGAAAGTGTCCAGTTGTGAATGTAGAAAACGTTGACTTGGCAGGAAATATATTTAATGCAATATCTAACGAGCTATATTACTATACAACAAATAAACTATATTCTTATTTCTGCTAACAAAACCTCGATATGCGATCGAATTCGTGATTTTACAGTTAGCGGTATATTTCAAACAGAGGTAAGACGTGAAAAGAAAGTATTGCACTTAAAATAGAGACTTCTGAGCGAGCTTGCAGCCGTGTTTGACAATAAATTCATCACTGAGACTGGATTAGAGGAAATCATGACTTTCTTCAAAGAAATTGAATATAGCTTTAACTAAATGGAAGTACTTGGCTCGCTCAACTTTTCTGCTGGAATAAGCTTCGACGCCTTATAGAGAGCGCTACAACTAAGAACAAGTTGTAACCAGAAATTCTGGTTAAGTAGTGTCGTCGAATAAATGGATGATGCGATCGGAGGCCTGATCTAAAACAAATAGGCCACGAGGAAAAATTCTATTATTTTCAGTTCACTAAGTCGATGCAATTTTGTTAAAAGTTTTACCAACCTTTGCGAACAGAAAATATCAATCTTAACTACTACTCTGAAAAAGGGTACGTTTCTTTGAAACTTTTTTTTAAACCCATCTATGTATAGAAGGTGATCTAACTCTGGAGAAGAATTTTATTTTTGAAAAGCAGAAGTAAATCGCTGCAATTGATGTGACTAGACAAGAAATGGGAGTTGCGATTGCAGGATTTCATTTGAAGAGGCGACAATTATATCTTTAAAATGTTCAAACTAAATGCTGTCCTTAGAGTGGTAATTTTTTTTTTTTTTTTTTCAAGTTTTCCCCTTAGGATTTGGTATGTGACCTAATAGACCGAAAAAGGAAAAAAACAGTTCCCCCGGGAGTTTTTCTCTGCCTTATATAAAGCACGTCTTATACTTTCACAATTCAGATAAACGTCCGTCGAAGAAGCATCGGTTCGGAACTTTCACTATTACGCTGGTCGATCTTACTTCTACAATTTTATGCCAAGAAGAAATGAGTGTCTTTTTCTCGTACGGGTGAGTTGAACGAAAACAGAAAGTTAGACAGGGTTCAGAATATTAAAACAAAAAAACTAAAAAAGAAATATTGTATTTCTCTGATTTCTCTGAGGACGGGCCGACATAATTAACACTACCGTGCTGTATCAGATACCTTTAAACTTAGTTTAGTCTACACTAATCTCCAGACCTCTAATGATGTGTAAGAATTCGAAGTATACAAATTATCGGAAAATAGCCGCTTTCGGGGAAGTTCGTGTCAACCCGGTGAAGCTAACGGCTAAATGCACCGGATTGATTTTCCGTTGTACTCAATGAAGAGAAAGAGGAATGTATATTCAATGAAAATTGCTTCGACGCGCTTTAACAGACGTCTTATTGTAACCAGCTTTGATTTCTTGATACTAATACGCTGCTGATCATTTCTTGTGTTTCACTTCCGATAACTGGCGCTTCTCTCCTCGCAAAATTCCTATATTATCCTCGATCTCTTCTCGGCTTATGCTCTTCTTGCCTTTTGTTCTCCCTTTCACCAAACCACCTTACTTCACTTTTAATTTCTTTGAATTCAAGCATTCTCCGAAGTTATTTGTTCTCCCCTCGGACATTAAATCTCTTATCCTGCCGTTTAAAACGAATTCAATCACGTGCTATCCTTAAACTTCCCTTCCATTACAATTATCTACACGGATGGTTCGAAGTCTGATGCTGGCGTTGGGGCTGCGTTCATTATCCCCGCGTTTACGTATTCCGAATCCTTTCGGTTGCCCTCCTTTTCCTCTATTTTTCCTGCCGAATCCATGGCTATCCTGCAGGCAGTCCTTTTCATATCCTCGACAAATAACATCTCTAGATTCCTCCTATCCTCGGACTCGAAAAGTGTTTTATTGGATATCTCCTCTCCTTTTCCTACTCATGTCGCTGATCCCATTATTCTCCAAATTCGTTTCTTAATATCTAATTTATTTGCATCCCGTTCTGTTGTAATTGATCTACTATGGATTCCTGGTCATTGCGGAATTCCTGGAAACGAGTTAGTTGACTCGTTGGCACGTTCGGCGGCGACCAATGGTCTATTCATTAGTAGATTTCCTACTCAAACTCTCTACTGTCTTTCTTATCGTTCCCATCACGATTTCTGGACCGGATTCTATCCTTCATTCTTTACCAATCCTCAATCTTTTTACCTTGCTGTTCAACCCTTCCCTTCCTCTCTTCCTTGGTTTAATCTTTTCCCCTACCTTAGCCGTTTGATTATTTCTTTTATAGTTCGCCTGCGGTTCAATCATTATTTGCTTCCGGCTTCTCTTTTCCGTTGTGCTATTGTTCAATCTCCTTTGTGTCCTTATGACCTTCCAGAGCTCAATTATACCTGTGATGCGAATCACATTTTGTCCGAATGCCCCTTTATTTCCTCCGAACGTTCTACTCTATATTCTAGTCTTCTGCGCCTTGGCCTTCCTACTCTTTATAGTGCCCACTCCATTCTTGCACTCCCCTCTCTCAATATAGTTCCTTTGTTGGCCTTCTTTATCTCCTCAATTTCTAATCTTTTCCTTATATAATGTACAATTCCTTGCGTTCGGTAAGTTCCACTGTTGACGTGCACAAAAAAAAACAAAAAAAAACAAAAAACTCATTGCATCCTCTTAATGTAATTTTTCTTTTCAACACATACATCTTTTCGGTGACGATTAAAAATTTCCGACAGACTTTCTTGTCTTGCGTAACCTCTTTTCTTCTACATCGCGCACATTTAAAGACTTCGGTATTTACGCTAATATTTCTCTTTTGAAACTGTCCGCGAACAGCATATGCGAATTACGTATAAATGTGAGAAAAGAAATTAAAATTGATGTGAGATTAGGCAGCGATAATTTTTTTCGTCGCGTACGAATCAAACTGAAATCGAAATTTAACGTCTCACTGATGTCGATAAAAAATGTTTTCTGCACAATTATGAAAATAAACGTTCACTTTTGACTTATAAATGTTTATTTTGACTTATAAATGTTCATTTTGATTTTTAACTGTTTATATTGATTTATAACTGTTCATATTGATTTATAACTGTTCATTTTGATTTATAACTGTTCAGTTTGATTTATAACTGTTCATTTTGATTTATAACTGTTCATATTGATTTATAAACGTTCACTTTCGATTCATAAACGTGTTCACATTTGTTTTATAAATGTTTACTTTTGATTTATAAATGTTCACTTTTGATTTCGTTTTGAGCTAATTCTCATCGGACGCCGGAAGAAATTTCCGAGCACATTGTCAGCTAATATAATGCGGAGTGCACTCAAACTTGCCTTTTTAGTTTCAACCGAGTGTATGTATATTGGCTAATGATATTCGGAGATAGAAACGCTTTTTCAAATTGCGTGAATTTTTAAATTCATTAAATTAAATCAATTTATATCTCTATTTATTGTTTCGTTATTACGGAATTTATTTATTCTATATAGACATAGGAATTTAATTATTAAGCGAGTCGTCTATAGATTGATTTTTTTTTTCCATTCCGGGACCATTGTCACAAAACAATCAGCGTTCATTATATGCGACGTTGTTTGTGTTGAACAATCTGGTGATGTACCACAGCAGAACCTTTTGGAATTATTTCTCGATAATTGCCGTTTCAAAGGAGCTCTGCTTGCTGCTGGACAGCGTTTATGTGTCGCGCTTTTTTCGTCGTCAGAATGTGTTAATATTCACGTCGATGAGGAGAGCGATGAAAATTAAATTCGGCCGCTTCGGTGGAATTAGTATTCGTCGAGAGTGCGAGCGGTGTGTCTATTCATACGTCAAATTGCTCATTCAAGAGATAAAGGCGACGCGTAGTGCGCGCGCTCTAAGGAGGAGACGAGCAATTGCCTAGCACAAAGGAATTAACGTTCCGGTTGCAGTGAAACCGCTGGATTCGGAGGTGCTAATTTAAGCGAAATGTGCGAAAGTGAACGCGCTAGCCGACTGTGCCCGGCTTCCTTGTCCGATTGGTATTATTACCGGATGGTGTTCCGCTTGCATTAACATAAAGTTAACGCAGACGAATACCAACAAGATAGAAACGGATTAGTTCAGGTGAAGAACGAACAGCGTCCGACCAGATAAAGAAGCCGTCGTCTCGGCGTTTACGACTGCTAAGGGAGTTGCCATTGAAGAAATTACGGAAACGATGCTTCGCCTCGTTGTTAATTAAGGACAAATTGTTTGCCTCAATTCACATTTTAAACATTCCAGCCGGAAATATTCTTATTACGTCGCCGGCCCGCTCTCTCCTAGTGTACATCTAATGAAATTAACCGACCCAATCGACCGGCCGGGCCACCATCTTTCCCGCGCGGCCTCCAAAGTGAACCCGGTGGTCTGCCTCCTCTGCCCGATGATTCTGCGACCGTTTTAATTGTACATTTATCATCGGCTAGGCGGAATTTTTTTCGCTCGCTCCGAATGTTATCAATAATACGGCGTCTATGGAAGAAGGACAAACTGACCTAGGCCAGGGTGCCTTGGGATTTCGTTAGCGCGATTCGCACATCATCGGAATCCAGGGCGCTGGAGATTAATCGCCGCCGCAAGTGTGAAAGATGAGCGCCGTTAGACTGGCAATGGTAAGATGTGACGACTGACTAGCAAAGGTGAACGCGACATGGCAACGTCCAGATAGCGGTGACGGTGGTCGCGACGAAGTAGTGTGTCGCTGCTAGGTGTTTTGAGAAGGAGAGTAGAACGTTTGTTGTTCGTCGTTCTGGGTTGTAGTTGGCGCTATTTTTCAAAATAGTTGTAACAACAATTTCGAAAATAATCGAGTTGCCGAATAGCGGGGCGCTGTTGTTGCTGCGCACGTTTACGGCGACCCCAAAAACTCGCTGAACTTTTAATTTAGTTTAACAACTGTACGACATGCTGTTTTACTAAAACTTTTAACAATGGCGACATGAGTTCTCGCTGCGGTTCACGAAACGTAGTTAAATTAATGTAGTCCGGATTAATAATAATAATGATATTTAATAATAGTGATATTTAATAATAATGATATTTAATAATAATGATATTAAATAATAAAGATTAACCCGAACGCGTTCACGACTCACAATAAGAAGGCAGGAGCGAATGAAACGGATATGTTATTTTGAAAAATTAGTGAAATACTAAGTATATCGAAATAATCTTTATTCTATTCCGTTGCGAGGAAAAAAAATCGTAAACTTGGGGGCACCCCCAGTGCTCTTGACAGCCAGGTGCGGATTCAGAATTCGTAAGTATAAAATTTCTTGTACGTAAGCAAGAAGATAAGCTCAGATTTTAAATCTCTCATTTTTTCCCTTCGCTAAGTGCATCTGTAGAGGTAGATTTTTAATTTCGAAATTTCTCCAGTACTACACGATCAAGTATATTTTCTTATAACATTAACGGGCGGGGCGGGGGCGGCATTTTCTTTGTACATGCGGCGTAAATTAATTCAAAATTTTCATATATGTACGAAGTAAAACACACATTCGCAAGAATTTTGAAATGTCATCACGTAAGGAAGCAAATTTCAGTCGCATGAAGGAACATGGCAATGTCTGTGTGTAGTATAATAAATTTGCCGCTGAAACTGTAAACAATTTTATCGCGGTGCCGCAACGAGCAGAATGTAACTAAGCGAATTATTCGGATAACGCTTACAGAGATTCGGGTTTTTGTAAGCGCTGCGATCTGATTATCCGGTACGATATAGCATTTCAGGCGAACGTGTCTATTCAGTCTACACCGTTCAAGGTCTATTTTGCGATATACGTACACATATCGGCAGCGAAGCTTCGTCTGCATATCCTGTTCGAATATTTCGCTATCTTGTTTCTTTTGTAGTCAATTTTTCTTTCTAGCGACTTGCAAAAAGAAAGAGGTTATACGTTCGTCGCGTATGTTTTTTGTTTTTTAATGTTTGTTCACGCGTTACGTTACTCGTATTCATATGGACCGATATTACTGATTTTTTGTCCATTAAAAAGAGTACCATTCACTTTTAGGTACCATGTGTGATACTGATGAAAATCGGTGAACATAAACTAAGTATTCGTCAAAAAAAGGTGAAAAAATGTGGTCTTTTTGGATAACTTTTTTTTTGTTCTTATTTCTTTTTAATAGTATAACGGAGACGATTAACTTAACCCCTTAACGCCTAAGCTATTTCAAAATGAGAACTTTTGAAAAATATTTTTAAATTACATTTCATACATCATAAGTAGAGTAATTCTGAAGTTTTATTAATTTACTATAATTATTAGTCGAGATAATAGGTGATCTATAAATAGATCGCTGGGCGCTACTGGTAATAAAAAAGCAAATAACTTTCCTCTGAATTTATATTTAAAAAATAGCGAATTTAGTAAAAAAAAAAAAATAAAATTTTTGTAAAATTAAAAACAACTAAAGAGATTTCAAACAAAAATTCTTATTTTACTGATCTAAACTTACATAGTTACATTTTTATAGAGAAAATTTGCAATAATTCAGTGTGATATAACGGAAAACATTTCACACAAAGCGTTACACCTCACATTTCTGAAATTGGCATCTTCTTTGGTTTTATCTTTTACCTATAACATGGTCTTTTCTATCCAAATGCACAGAGTCTGTCACTTTTAATCTAGATGACACCATCGGAGGTCTTCTAATGCTTTTGGTAGAATGTGTTCTGGGTTTGAGGTACGCAACAGCAATATATCTTCGGACGTCTTTTATTATACTTTTCTTTTCGCAATTTGTTAAATTGAACAGAATATAAGTATTTACGACAGCCGTGTCAATAACTCTTGTAAAGATTGGCCAGTACCATTTTTTGCCACGGATTGTATGTTTTTCTAAGAGCCAGTCATGCTGGTCAACACCGCCCATATTTTTATTATACTGAGCGATAGTACTAGGTTGCAAAATTTGGGATTTTTCTTTCAAACCTTTTTGATGCTAAGATCTTCTTCGTCAGACCAGTAATCTCTTTCACTGGATAAAATGTGGTAGCCGGAGAAAATCAAAAAAACCAATAAAACTCTTCAAATCATCAACCGTAACTGAAAATACTGGCTTGTTTTCCCACTCTTTTGCATATCTTTCTGTTTCATTTCGTATGAATTCGTAAAATTCGGGAGTTAAAAATTCTTCGAAAATTTCAAGTGGATTCATATTTCCTAAAATATTTAAAATGCTTTCAAGATTTTCACCGGACAAATTACCTTCTTCATTAAAAGTATAAATAGGGTTATTTTTGGACCAATTTACTTTCGGCTCTTTTTTTGATTTTTTCGCGCATTTTTTTGATAAATTCGAATCAACCGGTTTTTTATTTTCATTATTGGCGCTAGACGGCTACTGCTTTGTAATATTAGGGTCAAAATCATTCATGTTTTTCGATTCATATTGTTCCTTTTCCTCTATTTCTTTTATCGGTAAAAAAATTTCTACTTCACCTGACAGATTTTTCACTGATGGAGTAGTCATTTCATCGTCATCAAAACACTCTTCGTCAATTAATTCATCCATATCAGGCGGTAAGGCAAAATTATATTTGATTCAATTTCCTTAGAAAACATATATATTCTAATGCTTCTTCGGTGGTGTGAAACACTTTACGCCGAGACATTCTGGAAGAAATGGAAAGGGAAAGAAACACGATATTACTTACCACTAACGCCCAGCGATCTATTTATAGATCAGCATGTTTAAACTTAAATTTCAATAATAAAAATAGTTATTTTTTTAATCTAAATAACGCAGAATAATTAAAGAGGTATTGAAAATGTAGAACACGTAAAAAAAGTTTAACTAACTTTTAAATTTGTTTCCGTTGGATATAAAATCGAACACTGTACTATGACGCTTCGAAATGGCAAACTTCAGACGTTAACTGCTGGACTGATGGGGAAAAGAATGTTTCAAAATTCGTTTGGAGGTGTGGCTACACATGTAAAGAAACCAAACAATGATAGTAAAAAGTGATAAAGGATTTCGTTTTCAGTGGGCGTTCAGAAAAGTAGGTGATCTATAAATAGATCACTGGGCGGTAACGGGTTAAAATACTATCAATTTGCCAAATTACCGTGGAAGTGTAGCTTTCGATGTTTTTACCGTGAAAATGCAGCTCATAAAGGAATCGATCTTTTTTTTTTTTTTAATCATAAAATATGGAAGAATAATGCGAAAAAGAAGTTGATTTTTAGCAAGCAAAAAAAAATTCTAGCATAATGCTAAAAATTGTATTATAAAATAAAATGTTTTTTTACAAAAAAAGATAATAATAAAAATTTAATAAAAGTGCACTAAAATGTAAAAAATAATTTAATAAAAATTCACTAAAAAGTAAAAAACAATTACTCCCCGGATAAGAAAATACATTTCGGAGTAACATACCTTTTTTTTTTAATATTATTATTATTATTATTTTATTTTACGTGTAAAAATTTAATCAGCGATGGATACTATCCAATTAAGAGTTTTGGCTTCCTCCACTTCACATTGTACAATCATTAATCTTCATTTTAAAATACTGTGATATTAATATAAATTAATATTGGACTACTTCCTATATTCCAATTCCTTTTTGGCCAATTTATTGAAAATATTCATTTTTTCCTGTACCAATTCAGCACACAGTCTTCGCATATCTCTACATTTAGAACGTTGTATCCACTCAGGATATACACTGTCCTGCTCGTTGCATCTAATGCAATTTTCCGTTTCCGCTATATTAAATATCATTTGGGATAGATTTTGAAATTTCCATGTCCTGATATAATAAACGTTATAAAAGTTTATAGTCCATGTTATTCAGTCTCTCCTTAATGATATGTTCATTTCACTAAATATACGTTGCAATTCATTTTCTTCCTTAGAATCTAAGCGATAATACTTTAAGTTACTGCCGACCATCCTATCATTTCGAAATTTGTATTTACAAATTTTACAATTTAGAGTTTAATAATGGAAACATTCCAGAGCTGTGTGACAAAAATGTTATTTTACTTCCTAACATTATCGTGTTTTTATTTTTAATTTGTTTAACATATTAGATATTGAACTACTGAGGCTTTGGACTTTATTTAGTTTGCAATCTTACCGCTTTACATATGTGTGTTTTCACAAATTCGGGTCTACAAATTTTCAAATTTTTGCACCTTGTATTTTTTAGGGAGTTTTTTTTTTTTTTTTGATCTGATGAAGAAAACACGTCGATTAAAAAAATAACTTTTTTTAGCTACTATAGAACGTGTTGCATAATTTTTGGCCTTTCAGTTTTTTATAAGATAAATGTGTGTGTGTGTGTGTGTGTGTGCGTACGCGTGCGTGCGTGTGCGTGTGTGTGTGTGTGTGTATGTGCGTGTGTGTATGTGTGCGTGTGTGTGTGTGTGTGTGTGTAAATAATATAAATACTTTTACTTTGGGGGTAACGTAATGGTTCTGTGACTTTTTTGGGACACGCTTAAAATGATAATGTCCCGTATTAGTCAAAAATCCGAAAAATGTGCTACTTATTATAATTTTTTTTTTCTTTTTAGCAAGACACCTGAACTATTTAGACAGTCTACGAATTATTTAGGTTAAACTGTGTTTTGGTTGCATAGTACTCTTTGTTTATTACTGAAATATCTGATTAAACTGCATTCAGTTTGTTCAGAAACCTACAAAACTCGTATAAAAGTTCGCATTTTTCAGGTAAATTGTTGTTCTGTTCAAATGTCATTATTAAATTTATGAAGAGCGTTGTATCGTCCTTCAAAGGCTTTCGAGGTTGTAAAATATTCACATTGAAATATAAAAATTTATAATTATATCATCTATTTCTTAAGTTTCGTATTTCGATTATTGTGTTTCATTCTACGAGTTTTTCTGATCGTCGCAGCGCGCGAATTGGTCACGTTGAGTTGCTTTTTTGAAATGTAAAGAAACGACGAAAATGCAAATTAGCTTCTAATATTTTTTCCTTAATAGACGAGATTCGGTGCATAAAAACAGCGTGGATCAAGCTCCTTTCGTGTTTTATGCCGTAACAATTACTTCTTGTTATCTCTGCCGCGTTTGATGCATATACCTCTCAACATTCTCCTTTTACCTAACATTATGCAAATGAATTTTTCTTTTTACCTTCGTTACTCCTATGATCAATTTCTTCCAAAATAATTTCTCGTTTTCTCTCCATCCTTTCTCTCGCTAACTTTAGATACGTCTATCGCGGACTCCCTTAGGGATCATGAATCCTATACTATTTAATATTTATTGACAGCACTTTCCTCCCTATGGGATCCTCCTTTCGTCCACTTGCAGACGATTATCTAGTGCAACACAATCGATCTGGTTGCCGCTAATGAATAAATATAACTCCGTATCTATCTTTAACACTTCTCTTTCTCTATTATTCACCTCTCACTTTTTCTCCCTCTATATCTTGTATCCTTCTTCCCTCTCGTCCTTATAATTTTACAACTTCAGTAAATATTAATTCTAACACCCGTCGTAAATTCCATCTGTTACGCTTTTTATTTCGTGAACATATCAACTATCTCCCCAAAAATAGTGGTGGGTAGGATCTTTCGATTCTCCTAATCCTTTACCAATCCATAATTTATGCGTAACTCGATTATGGCTCCGCGCATTTGCGGTAATTAAAAGAGAAAAAAAATTAACTAAATCCATTACGTCTGCTTTCACCTTTATGTTGAGCACTGAGATCTTCTGTTCCCTCTGTTCTATCTAAATTTTTATATTTGACGATCTCGTTTCCTAATTAAACGTCCCTCCATATCCTCTCCGAATTTTTGATCTCCTTCTATCTTCACATTAAAAACCGGCGATGTTTTGTTTCCAATAAACTCCCACATGACTGCACGCATTTTTGAATTTTCTGCCTTTGCTTTTTAAACACGACTTCACTGGCATATAATGGCCAATCAGTTTCTCCTTTATTCCTCCTCGCGCTAACTCTACCTCTCGCACCATATGCTACAAATTCTCATTGTCTCATCAAACGGGTAATACTTTTTACTGTTGATCCTAAAATGGGAAACGGCGTGGTCGGTGAATTTGCTTCCCCTCTATTCATCACTCCGAATGCTGCAGACTCCCTACCCTCTGCTTCATCACTGCAACTGAGTCATTTTACGCGCAGTCTTATTTAACTGGTAAATCTTTAAATTCCTCTCATTGTTTCCGATTTCAAAAATATCCTCCAACTGATTCCTGTTGCTTCCTCTGATGCCTTTAATCGTCCTTTCAATTCGATCACTTATCTCGCAAATTGCTACCATCACGTTCTATTCTTGAGACCTTTTACGAGTCGCACTCTGACACTTATGACGCAGCGGATTTTCTAACACGCCTCCAGCCGCTTCTTTTCCCTAACAATTTTTCAACTTTAGACTTAACCAATTAATCATTCCAGACTTTGGGGTCGAATAATATACCCACTTTTTTATTCTGTAATCGCGTTTATCAATATTTCCTCATACAGCTTTCATTCATTCTCTTCAGCCGTCGTTCTTCCGTTATCAATCGCAAGCGCTTTCGTATTTTCCCTTCTTTCTTTTAGATTACTAAAATTGTTTTTTTTTTTTTTTTGTTACCTTTTGTAATTCTTCCAAGAATTCAATGAAGTCCTCACCCCAGCGTGCCGGTACGTGTCGTTTTAATCATTTTTCGAACGTATTATTTTACAATATCAAACAACAGTAAAGACAACAAAGCAAACGAATAAAAAAAATTAAACAATTTTAGAGTCGTTTTTGTCTTTTTTTGATCAATGCTCGCTTGACTGTGAATTCGAAGACAAATGTGAATAACGGATTAATTACACATGTTAAGCTAATCAAAAGTTAGCTTTTGTATCTGTTTTCAGTTGATCGCTTTGTATTTTAAATATTTTTTTTAATGAGCTTTTCATATATATTTTTGTCTATTTCAGTATTTTCTTCCAGTTTTATTACATACACACCCGATTTCTTTTCTTAATTGCCTTTTATACATCGCCCGTTCAATTCCTTAATGGTAAACCGAAATTGTGCAGCTACGAAGATAAAGTGTTTAACACGTGAATTTCAAAAAATGAACAAGTTTCAGACAAACAGTTACAACTGCGCATGGCTTAGCAATATTTTCCGGCTATAACAGAATAAATGATATTTATTTGTAACAGGATACAATTTGGATTCAGGAAATCGACAAGATGCAGAGAAGCCATTTTGTGCTTAAAAATAATAATGGAAAAACGTATAGAATCAGGTAAACTAACATACATTGCATTTGTGGATATGGAAAAAGCTTTCGATAGTGTAAACTGGGAAAAAATGCTCAATGTGCTAAAAGAGATATAGGAGTAGATTATAGAGACAGAAGTACAATCGATAGCCTGTATAAAAACCAAAAGGCAATTATCATCAGATTGAACAATGTGCATGCTGAGGCAGCAATCAAGAGAGGAGTGAGGCAAGGGGATGTATCTCCCCGTACCTATTTAATTTATATATAAAACAAGCTGTCAAGGAGATGGAGACAATGGGTGCTAAAGGAATAAAGATAAACGGAAAACAAATAAATATGATAAGATACGCTGATGACATCGCAATGCTGGCAGAAAATGAGAGCCGGTTAGAACACGCATTAAATCTAATGGAAGACATAATGAGGAGATATAATATGAAAATCAACAAAAAGAAAAGAAAAATCTTCGTATGCAATAAAACGAAATTAAACACGAAAATCAGAGTACAAAATTATACGATGGAACAAGTAGAAAACTTTACTTATTTGGGAAGTCAAATCTTATGGGATGATAGATGCACAACAGAAGTTAAGAATAGCACACAGGTGAAAGCAGCCTTTAATAAGAAAAGAAAACTATTAACATCAAAAAAGCTTAATATAAACCTAGCGAAGAAGTTTGTAAAGACGTACGTGTGGTCGATATGCGCTTATATGGTACTGGAACACAGGAACCCGGATATCGCAAAGCTGGAGGCCTTTGAAACCTAGCGCTGGAGGAGAATACTCGAGATAAAATGGACGGCTAGAATTACTAACGAGGAAGTTTATAGCAGGATAAAAGAAGAAAGACAAATCATTAAAACTATTTATGAACGAAGAAACAAAGGACATCTGTTAAGGCACAGCGAGCTGATAACATCGTTATTGGAAGGGAAGGTAGAAGGAACTCGTTCAAGACCGAGAAGGAGATTCATACGTCAAGTTATAGAAGACATGGGAACAAATAATTACCAGCAACTGAAGCAACCGAGCAGAAGAAGAATAGAATAATGGAGAAGGATCACGCGGATCTAAACTCTAAACTTTTAACCGTTTCGCTTCTATTAGTAAACCAATCGAAAAATTGATAGTACAAATAATAAAAAAAAAAAAAAAACGGCTATTGTATAAACTATGTAATATGTAATTTTAAGGTGCTGCGTTCATTTTGCAGAAATAATAGTAATACATTTTGTAATCACGACATCTAGAACCTATTTGTAGAAATTTACATTAAAAATAAATTTTACAAATTTTTGTGATTGAAGAAATCGAATACCGAGCAAAAGAGAAAAATTTAAATACGTAAAATTGTATATATATATATATATATATAGTACAAATTGCAAAATGTGGGGAGCTTAATATGTAATAAACATAATGCTTCATATTAACTCCGTTATTAATTATAAATATATAAGTAGGTGAATAAACGGATTCTAGGCAAGGTTTGAGAAAGAAAAAAGTAATCGAAGTGAAATCGAATGAGAAAAGGTTAATCAAATTTTAATACAAAGTCGTAATATAATGGAATTTGTGGAAATTATAAATTACGAACCGGATAATAATTGCTTGGTTTTGTCACTCTGTTTTTTTTTCTCCTGTTTCTCTTATTTAAAAAAAAAAAAAAAAAGGAAAATAATAATAATAATAATAATAATAATTACGGGCGTCAACTTTTTATGAAATTTTTCTTTCCGAATAAAGTTCCAGTCAGATTAGTTGACGATGCTGAGGCGAGCGGGGATTTCGATGGACTAAGTGGTCCGCAGAAGCGACTAATGGCGTTGAAAATTAAATTTGTATTGTGTAGCGGAACGAGCAACGAAGGAAGAAAACAGGAAAACGCTGGCTACATTTTAACTAGCCGATATTGGACGACGCGAAAATACGAATATCGGAAAAACTATGAAAATCCTCGCTGGCCCGAACTGAATTAAGTAAGTTTGCCGCTGCCGGACCCCTTCCTTCTTCATCTTCGGGTCGACCGAGTACGGGGAAATTTAATAAAATACCCCGCCGCCGGGCTCGCCCCTAGCCGCCCCAAAATCCGTTACAACAGCCTCCGGTTATTGCCTTTAATAAAATCATCATTATTATCGTTATCGCTAATAAAATTGACTAATCTCGCGATTTTCGATATTATTTAATAAGCTCGAGCTGCTTTTCTAGTGTTACATGGTGACAGTTTGTCTCTTTTCGACGGTTCTTCGCACATTTCATTTTTATTAACGCTAAAATATTATATAGACAAATACATATCTATAGATTTTTCTTCACTCACGCGTGCCGCGCCATATTCTACAGCGATTACGTAAATGAGGTATTTTAAATATCGTACTGTCGGCATCAGCTCATCTTTTCTGACGATTTGAGAGAACAAGAAGAACCTCTTTGATGATTTTTTCGGACTTCGTAGTTTTCCGTATGTTTACTTGCGAATTCAATGTGTACATGTTTATATTGTGTACAGTGTGGCAGTATCGCCGCCACTGCTTAGATAACGATTCTTGAATTCCTTGAAATTCACGATAAAGGCTGATTATTCGAAATTAAAAATTTCTCCCTTTATAGTTTCTTTTCTCCACGCCGATAATCATGTCTGAATGTTCCCGACTTTCCTCGTAGCGTTCTACGTTTCATAGCTTTCCGATCTTAATCTCTCTACATTCCGTATATGCTGTCTATATTCTTTCATCTCCTTCCTTATCTTCTGACGTTTTAGCTTTATGCCGGTGTCAAAGAAGAACGAGTAAAGGCATAGGAAAATAATCGAAACGATAACGCGGAACATCCAAGTAAAGGAAAATCATAGAAGCGTTTATAGGTTTGGACAGAGAGGTAGGAAGATTTATATTGAAAAATGTCGAAAATTCGGAATCTATAAAAAGTGCACTTTTTTTCGCAAGAGGTTCGAACCATGGTAATTTAGGAAAGAAAACACGCGAGAAAGCCGCAACTAGAGAATTCGCCATATCACCCACTCTATACCTGCAAGGAATCCCTAACTAGTTGGCATTAAATGGAAATTTCAATGAACAGAGTCGATTGGGAAGGAACATAAGCTTGAAAAGCCTTCGTGGAGTCATAACTAACGAGCTGTTGAAAGAACGACGGAAAAATATGTAAGCAATAGACCGCGTAGGATAATCGTAAATTTGGGTGGAAATATCGAGTGGAAATATTGAGTGGAAATATTGAGTGGAAAAGGAAGAAAGTGTGAAAGATTATAAAAAATGAATGTCCGGCAGAATGAAAGAGGCTCCAACTCTACCAGAACCTCTAAATAAGTCGTATGTTTGTGTGTTGTCATCAGAATGATTCTGGGTGCGTGCATGTGAACAAGTGCTTACATTAATGCACGTTTACGAATTGTTAGTGTTTTATTAAATATATATTAATTACAGCGTAATTGTTTATCCCCCATTAGAAAAAATGTTCCGAAAAAATGTCCAAATTTTATGTAACATTTTATAGGATTTTTGTTATTGTTATTTAAAAAATGTTATAATTTTATGTGACGAAATATGTAACGAAAAATGTAACGAAACAATATCTTAATTTTATATAATGAAAGTAAAATTTTAGGATAGGATTTTTGTGATTATGTTAATTGTTTTGTGTTAATACCGGTAAGAATTACGTTGTAAATTTTGATCATTTTATACAAAGTATAGAAGAGAAAGAGACAAAAATGAAAGCAAGAGGGGTCAAGGGGCGCAGCCCCTTGCGAGGCTAAAGTGGCCGAGTTATATATATATATGTATATATATGTGAGTGTGTATACTGTGCTTTACGCTATACTTTACAGTCCTTGTTAATAAATAAATAAAGAATGTATGTAGATCGTTAATTCTATATAATAAGAGTGAATATATAGGTTTGTTTTTGTTACTGTGCTCGATGTTGTTTTGAAAATAATGCATATCAATTGTTTTAATTACAGTAATGGATATGATTTGTACTTTATTTAATGAAAAACTCGAAATTATCATTGTTCCTAATTTGATTTCACCTTACGAATATATTTATGGATTTGATAACTAAAGTGCGCGCGCATGTAAATCGTACATATATGCTTTTTATAAAATTTTTCCTGCAACAGAATTTGGTTGAAATTCAAAAAGTTTCTAATTGGCAATTTAGCTGTTTACATTTGACTTTTAACTTGCGAATTGACTAAAAAGCGCTGTTAAAAGCGCATAGGAAAATCGCGTGTCATAAAAAAAATATTTTCCACTTTAGCGCTTGTAGCGGAAAGTTCAAAGTTTATCGAGATTTTTAGTGACAGACATCACAAAAGTTACAGAAACTGCGGATATTTTAAATGCCTCGTGTTTGTAAATTATCAATAGTTCCTATTTCTTCTCCCTTCTTCTTCTTCTTAATGTTGTACGCGTAGCGATCACACATATGACACGATTTTTTCGACTCCCGGATGTTCTTCGTCCATGAGAGTCTTCTACGTCCGACTCCCCTTCTTCCTTCAATTTTCCCCTTGAAGAAGAAGTCTTATTATCTCATATCTTTCTCCTCTGATGATGTGGCCGAAGTATTTGAGATTTTTCTATCCTTGATTGTTCGGCGAATCGTTCTTTCTTTTTTAATTTTTCGTAATATCGTTTCATTTCTCATGTGCGGCGAAGGAATCTTGTGCATACATCGGTAAAACCACATTTCACATGATTCAAAATATTAAAGAGCTCTGACACAGAATATGTTGCGGCTTCGATACACCATATAACATAATGGGCCGCCGGATACAACATTTCGACAATCTTTTCCGAATTTCTAAATTTAACAATTTATCCGTTAGAAGCTTCTTCATTTTCCCAAAGGCGTGCCCGTGCATATTCGTATCTTCTTTTCGCTTCTATGTCGGAATTTCGATTTTCTATTATGATATTTAAATTCCGTAACTTATTCCATTCTTTTTCATTTATTCACATTTAGATGCAATTTAATATTACGATCTTACTAGCATACATTTCGTTTTGAAGTTGAAGGCCGTAAAATTGGCTGCCATTAATTACTCTGTCAAAGATATTCTGCAGGTCATTATATTATCTGTGGGGAATATCCTTGACCGAGTAATTAATGGCAGCCAATTATACGGCCTTCAACTTCAAAACGAAATGTATGCTAGTAAGCTCGTAATATTAAATTACATCTAAATGTGAATAACCGAAAAAGAATGGAATAAGTTACGCGGAATTTAAATATCTTGGCCGCTACATAACGAAAACCGATTGTAATTGTTTTACCATACTGAGGATGCGCAAAGAATACTTTTTTTTTGAACCGTCAACTATGGACGTTAAACGGCGCAAGTGACATTTTTGTAAATTTCAAGGTGCAGCAGCAGCGGGGTATTCTGGCCGAATGAAACAGCATTGCCTAATCGCCGCGTGAAGAATAGAAAAATGAAAATCCCGAAATACACAAAAGAAGACCTCGATTGTGAAAGAAAACACTTTGATAACCGTTCCTTTTCACCTAATAGATTTTTTTAAGCCTACCCAGAAGTTTGTTGCGACCGTCTGCCTCGGTCGGGGAGATCTTCAATTTTTCGAAAGACAGATTCTCTTATCAAACAACGGCCCATTCCTCCCCTCGGCTATATGCCGCTTTTTGGTCCGCTAAACTTTATTCCGTAATTTGTCCCCTATTCGTGTTCGACGGCTCCTATATCGGAAAACTGCCAGCGGTTCCGTTATGTGCATCGCGTTCTTTACAAAAATTTTAGTACCCAACCGCAGTGGACAGAGGACGAAAAATTATACACACCAGAGCCCTACGTACAAAACGCGATAAGCGATCATTTTAAATATTTCTTTTTTTTTCTGTTTTATTTAATTTCCAATTATTTCATTGATTCCAAAAACCGGTTTAATTTAATTTTCCCTTAAAATCTGTCTTTTTTTTTTTTTTTTTTTTTTTTGTGGACACGCTGGTGGCATTGACCCAACAACAAGAAAACTAAGCTAAAAAAATAGATAACTAGGCGGTCGTAAATGGACGTAACAAAGAACAGCAGTGCGGACACCGCAGAAGATGAAGAGAAGGAGAGGATAAAGGAAGAGTTATAGGGAGTAGGGAGACCTAATGACAGGAGCTGACTGTATAAAAGGTAGCGTTCATTACGAAGAGGGCAGGACACTCGAAGAGAAATTGTGATCAGCATCACATATACGAGGAGTATCAGAACAATAAGGAGAAGACGACAGAGCAAATCGAAAGCGAAAGGAGGGGAGTAGACAATGATTTGGAAACGAATTAGGGAGACAATAGAAGAGCGACGACCGAAAGGAATAGAATGGAACCAAGACAGAGAACGAAGAATTGGCTGAATAAAACGGTAATACGAATGACGATTAGAAAAGAGGGAGGGATAAATATCCCGCCAAAGTCTGGCGTTATTATAGGTGCATAAGGAAAGGATAGCTGAAGAAGGGAAATGGTTGAGGAATGAATCAAGGTGACCAGCAGAACGAGACAAAGAATCGGCTGCGTCATTGCCATCAATTCCGGAATGACTGGGGGTCCATAAAAAATCTCAATAAGAATAGGATGACTGCAGAGTGTGGAGGTAAGAGAACGAATTGAGAGAATGATACTATCAGAGGAATGTGAAGGAGGAGAGCAGAGGGCTTGAAGGACGCCTTTGGAGTCCGAAATAATGAGGAATTGGGAAAGATCGCTTAAAGGGGAAATAAAAACCTGAACGATGGCGATCGACTCGGCAGAACAAAGCAGTGCAGAAGGAAGGAAGCCGGACCGACTCAGAATGCCGAAACGACGGGGCAGTAAACACACCACCCACGCCGTCCTCGCTCCTGGAACCATCAGTAAACATCAGTGCATGAGCAGGAAAAGTAAATGCAAAAAAAAACATTGTTGACTGCACCGTCTCGAAGTGGAAGAGAAAAAAATTTGATAGGCTGCCATAGGCTATTGAAGTCATGAGAGAAGTAAGAGAGAGTGTTGTAGGAAAGGACAACAGGAGAAAAATTAGAAAGACGGGTAGCAATTATTATAATCGCGGCGTCCATTAAAATTAATCTTAGATTTCATCTGTTTCCGTCTTAGAAGGTCTTTTGCTCGATTATCTGAAAGTCAGCGACCGATTCATATATAATTTACTTTAATTTCAGTTTAGCAACAAGATATGACTTTTTTATCATTTCGAGAGCGTTTATACACTAGATAAAAGCATTAACTTGCATGTTCGGAAATTATTTCTACCGATTGTTAGGATGGAAATGGACTGGTTTATTGTTGTACACTTTTTACTGGTACAAGACAATATTACATTTCTTTTTAATTTGTGTTGATTTTTTTTTAATTTTCCAAATTGTTTCTAATTAACTTTTTTTTTTTTCCCCTCTAAAAAGAGCGCAGAAATGAGTTGGATTCGTCGACAAGAGAAGTTCTTATCAGTTTACGAAATTCCGTTGTGGAATTCTAATTCTAGAACAGCAGAAGACGGAAGGTGGAAGGAAAGTTTAAAGAAAGGAACGAGGAAAAAGAAATATGCGAAAAAAGCGCGAGTTTCCGAACGGCGCGATTAAGGAAACGGAGGACAAGCTTGTTCCAGCACACGGTCAAAGTGAGAGGGAAATAAATGCCGCCGAGGAAAGTCGTTTTCAATTCGATAATGAAAGCGAGAGAGAAAACAACTTTGCACCATTGAACAAAGAAGACACCGAGCGAAAAGGAAAGTGAAATTGGTCAAGCCTGACTGGGCATGGATTTTTAATCGGTTACTGCTAACTGCGATAAAATCCGAGATCGACCGATTATTGAACAAAAGAAAGGGAAATTTCTCCGTGTAATAAGATCCTATCCATGGTACGAATCTCTTGACATTGGAGTTAACCGTGTTCGCTTGTCATAGTTAAATCTTTTTCCGGTATTAGTTGAAAATACGCGAGATCATTTTCATATGTGCTTAAATTTTTTCAACATTTTCTGTTTCGGTGAAATATAATCGGGCAGAAAAATTAAAGAACTGCCCCCCTACTCTCATTAGTGTCGTTGGGCTTAGTACACTGTGAACCTTAACTTCACAATCCCGACCCTTTATCAAGACTATGGGACTTGATTTGATTTAGGAAAAATAATACCATTCTTTTATTCACTTTGACGCCTTCAATTTTATCTTCGAAAAATATTATTCTGTTTTAGTTTCTGATGACTTGTAGAGCGGAAGGTTTTGCCCAGACGGAAATAAACGTTACTTGGTACATTATGAACCTTCACTTCACAATCTCCGACGCCCTGCTAAAAGGGTATGGGACTTACTTTACTTCAGTATACTACGGAAAAATAAACGCTATTTAATTAACTTGGAAGGTGTTTTTTTTTGTGTTTTTACATTAACAAAATTAGCTTCACGTCTTCTACAAAGAAAAATGTTACCGCGCTAATAATATAAAATACCTTCTTTCGTTGTTTCTTTTTTTTTTTTTTTTTTTTTAATTTTATGTACTTTGCTGAAATTCAAATTCACTTTTTAACTGATTCGAAAAGAAAAAGGAAAACTAAAATCATACTCCTTTCGAAGGCATCAATTTAGAGATTCATAGCGAAGCCTTCTTTCTACTTCAAGAATAGAATAGAATTCCAAAAACGAATCTGTCTTATAACATCGACTTTATTACACTATGGAATCCGTCTCAAAATTATTTTTTCAAAGATTACGTGTAAGTCATAACGTTTTACTTTGATATAAAATTACTTGTGAACCGAATTTGCAAACAGTTTAAATTATTCGATAAAAAGTTAATATATTTTACGGTGAAATATAACTTAGAACGAGATATTATGATAATTTTTACGCGACATTCATAACTTTAAAGTTTCGGTATATCCGATTAAAATTACAATATCCGGAAACAATTTAACGAATATTTAATGCAGTTTTTAATTATTATTACAAATTTCCGTGCTGACTCTAATTAAGGGATTAATAAAGTATAAGAATTATCACGATATCACCTCCTTTAGGGTATATTGCACTGTAATATATATATTATTATTATTATTAGCCTCAGTGATATAACATTACACAATATACATTGAAGTAAATAAACTATTGTATAATTTAATTTAGCCCTGAAAACGAGTATATATATATATATATGTATACATTTATATTAGCTGTTTATCAAATAGTTATTTTTTAATTTTTAACGAATTTTTATTAAATTTTTATAGTAAATTTTGAAGTGTTTTTTTTATTGTTATTTTTAAAATTTCACAATTTTTAGCTTAATACTTGAATTTTCATCTTGCTGAAAATTAACTTAAAAATGGCAAGTTTGTAAATGGCGTTAATACAGCGGCTTAAAATTCGTTTTCTATATTCGAATCTCTCTCTCTCTCTCTTTATATATATATATGTTAATTATCGCTGGTAGTAGTTTATTTTTTTCAAATTATGTTTCCACGCTTAATATTGATAATATTTTAATTCATACACATCAGTTATTTCGATAAAAAATTATCTAAAGAGATCCCACATTTGTTTAACTTTCACAAAAACAATTCAATTTGTGTTCATCGATTTTCATGGGCACTCACACGGTATTACCGCTTAATAGCATACTTTCGAATAAAGAATCATCGGAATCGCTCCACCACATGGGTACAAGTTGTACGCGGATAAACATTAAAGGAAAACAAAAAAATCACAAAACAAACATATAACCTACTTCTTTTTGGAAGTCTGTAAAAATAATATAAATAATATAATTAAAAAAAAACCTCCATTCATTGATGCAATAAAATAAAGAAAATAATTTTTACGAGTCCACCAAATCTCAACATTTCAAAAGAACAGAATGAAAGCGTTGGTTGATATATGAGAAATGTTACGTTTTAGATCGACGCTTCTATCTCGATTTTTTTTAAATATCCTAACTTGAAATTTAATCCAAAAAAATTATTTTCTTTATTTTGATAACATAAAGAAATCGAATTTTTCGCTTAAATTTTTTTATATTATTTTAAAATTTTCGGTTACATTTGTGAAGTAAAAAAATTTTTCTCATTTTCGAAATGCTTATTAAAATGTTCATGTATTGCAAATTATGTTTTTCTTTATTTACAAAGCGCTAACGAATAAGGAAGGAAAAGAGCATGAAATTTTTGGACGATTTCAGTTTTAAATGACATGATTTTGCTTAATAGCCAGAAATACTAATTTCGATATACATATATTTGTTTTCACTTGAAAACCTAAAACCCGAAATATCTGCAACAAAATAATTAAAAGCAACGTCTCCTTAAAATTTTTTTCGCAAACCTTCTACAAATCCAGATCTATCTGACAGTGCCCATTTTTATGAAAATTAGCCACGCCATTTTCTAGATTCTAGCGTTCCAAGATTTGCAAGAACACAAAAATACAAAAGTGCAAAGGTCAAGAGTTAGATAAAAGTCTTTAATAAAAACAGACGGCGTAATATTATAGTAAAAAAAAAAAAAAAAAAAAATGAATAAAATAAAATAATACAAATGCCACGACAGATTACGGACTTATCCGCTGATTATAGCGCAGTATATTAAAAGGAACGAGTAAAGGCTAAGCACACAGTGAATCGGCCTTAGGGAGGGATATTTGGAGATCATCTTTTGACAGTATATTGATACTAATAAGATACGTTGCTCCTGCAAGTTTGGAATCTCTATCTATGTAAAAAACGAAAAATCCGTAAATAATTTTTTTCTCAAAAACGGCTTAACCGATTTTTGAATGAAATTTGCACGCATCATAGAAGTATATAAAGATTGTGCCTCAGAACGGGTAACAGTTTATAATCTGAATAGCAACCATTAGAAATAGGTGATTTTTTCCGATTTTTTTTTTTTTTTGTTTTATGATAAAGTTTTTATACAATTTCGAAACTCTTATTTTCTTCTTCATGCGATTCTTAATATAGAATAACCCTTTAAATTTATAAATTTATCGAAAAGGTACGCCATGTTGACAAAAAATAAAAACTTAAAAAACTTTTTATTTTAATGTTTATACACGTTTGGAACAACAGAAAAGAAGCTTCTTCGATTAATTTATAAGTGCGAATAACATAAAATATTCAAAATAATAATACGAAAACAATTTTTTCTTATTCAAATATTCAAATATTCGAAAAATAATTATAAACTACATTGAATTGTTAATAATTTTACTTAAAGTGTATCCTTTCAAATTTTAAAACATCAATTTTTTTACAATAAAACTACAATTTAGAGAATATAAGTATTCGGGAAGCTTATTCGACCAATTTATAAGCTCAAATAACGTAAAATATTCAAAAAAGTAATATGAAAACACAATTTTCTTTAAATTAAAATATTAAAATATTCAAAAATGAATTATAAGTTATATTGAGGTTTTTTTATAATTTTACTTCGAATATCCTTTTGCGATCTCTCTTCGCATTTATGTAGATTTTCGTTTAATTTTCTTGGATTCTTATTAAATACCTGTTATATATATACTGGTATAATATGCACTTTTCTGAGGGAACGTTGCCTCCGCGTTTTTTCTCTGGAGAGCGACTGCCCCGGTTGTTCACCCGCTTGGCGCGCAGAGGGTGGAAGGCCAAAAAGTTGCGTAACAGAAAGAGAGCGACACAGCATCGTAAAATCGTGTGCGATACAGATAGAAAATGAAAGAGTAGCAGTGGAGAGGGAACTAATGTGAAAAATAGAAACTATAAAAACAAGGATAGCCCTGAACGAAAAAAAGTTTGTGAGACGTGAGGGTGTAGGGGGAAGGCTGTGTTTAGAACGAAGAGGAAAATTTGATGGAAATCAAAAATCATGAAAATTGCAGGGTTTTAATGTGTTCAGCCTTCTATTGAAATTGGAATTCAATTATACAAAGTAAAAGAGCGGAATATAATATTTGTTTTTTTTCGGCTTTATAATGAGTTTTTTGGTGCTTTTTTCCCCATTTTGTAGGAGACTGTTGTGCGGATTATTACGGAGAAAAAATGAAAAGTGATTGTTAGCCGACAGCCTAGAAAAATAGTGATAAGGGAGTTCTTTTTAGTATTCTGCGAATTAAACAATTTTTCTTTATATCGGATTTCCCGGTGAGAGGAGCCTTATCGTCAGAGACGCATTCGTAAATATACGGGGGCGTAATCGAGGAACAGTTTGAAAGTACCGCTTGAATACACAAAAATTATCTGAAACGTAAAATAATCAGTAAAACCGACCTGTCTTATAAACTGCACGAAACAAAATTGAATATTAGCCACGACGGAATGTGACTGTGCCAGTTTTGGTTTCGAGTCAATTATAATATTAATTTTGATTTCGAGTGGATTATATAATATTGATTTTGAGTGGATTATATAATATTGATTTTGAGTGGATTATATAATATTGATTTTGAGTGGATTATATAATATTGATTTTGAGTGGATTATATAATATTGATTTTGAGTGGATTATATAATATTGATTTTGAGTGGATTATATAATATCGATTTTGAGTGGATTATAATATTTATTTTGTGCTGATTTCATGTCAGCATAGAATTAGACCGTGCGTTTATACAAACCGCAATCAGTAAATGCGAATTTACACAAAAATAAATGAATTTGTTAATACGAACTTACTACTGAATGAGGCGGTATTCGGTTGAAAGTCGCAAATGCCGTAAAAATGCGGGTCAGAATTCGTTTTCTTTCCGATAATTGATCGGACGAAAAATGGCTAAAGGTGCTGAGAAAGAATTTAATCATAAACAGTTCGATCAATCGTTTTATCAAAGTAAGTGCAGAGTGCAGATTGCCTAATATCAATCAAACGAGTCAGCTCGAAAGAATAAATTTATCGTCAGCATTAGTACTAATGCGAGTAAGTATGAAAAATAAATCGCACGAAAAGAATTAAATATTTTCCGAGTATGGGTTTTTTTTTTTTTTCGTTTTCGGGGTTTTCCAACTGGACGTTGTTTCCGGAATTTAACAAAAGAGTAGAAAGAGAATTAGATCTTTGTAGGATCAGAGATAGTCGCCAAAAATAAGTGTCAAGTGTGCTTAGGTGACAGAAGGAGAAAGAAGAAGAAAAATAACAGAAGCAAGGGAGCAGCGGAAATATTGCTTGATAAAAGGGTAATAAGAAGTTTCTTTTCTGTTGAAAATGTCGGCCATTCAGACATTATGTGTCATTCATAAATTAGTTGTTTTGGAGGGATGAAAAGAGAAAAAAAAAGGAGGAAGGGCACGAGATAAAAACGGAAAAATGATAAAGAGAGCAGACTGTGATCGCGGGGTTTTAGAGTGCTGCATGATGAGGAAGTCAAGAAATCAAGGATAGAGTTGAAAGGAAGGTTGTATAAACGAATAAAAGAAATCAGGATTAGAACACGGCACTTAAACCGTAGTTTGGAACGAGTAGCTATAGATAAAGCGGTGTATTCAGAAGTAGAAGATAACCGAGTTAATGAATGTGTCAATTAACTCGCTCTCTCCGACTTGAGAGCGAGTAGAAATCCATAAGAGTTCAATCTGGATTAAATTGAAATGAAAGAGATCTTGAATCAACGTATGGGAAGCGTTGCATAGTCGGTAGAGTAGGAAGGAAGAGGAGACGACGCAATAGCCTGCAGCATACACTTTGAGAATCTTAGAGAATAAGGATATTATAAGAAACAGGTGAAGATCCGATGGAAGGTCCTGCAAGAGAGTCATAGATTGGACATTGAAGATTGAACAAAAGAAAGGAAGTTTTAAAGAAGGACCGAAAAGAGTGCGCCAACTTTATTCGGTGGAGCTATTAGTGAAAATTGGAAAGTAGTTCGAGAAACGAGAGTTTGAATTTCGTAAAAATTCCGATTTAACGGCATCGTGTAGAATAGGTTTAGAAGGAACATGGGTATAAAAACAGTCAATAGTATGGAAGCTTTTGAAATATAGTGAAAAAGTTCCGAGACAAAGCCAAAAAAGTAAGTGTTGTGGACGGAATCGAGTTTGAAAACCACAGAGCTGGAAGAAGAGTTCGTATATCTGTGAAGTAGCGGTAATCTAGAGCGAAACGGATACGGGATTTATAAAAACACGAGCGAAATGCAACGATCACCTTCCCGATCCGTACGTGAAAGGCGCTTGATAAGGTTGAGTCTTTGAATGATGTACGTATGCATAGGGCACTAGTATGCGCTTACGAAACGAAGGGCGACTGTCCAAACATCGCTCCAAAGTCAAGGGAACTGGCCCATTATTTAAAGAGAGACAATAATATTGTTCTGGAGAAGGGTAATTCCCGTATGCTTAAAATTTTAGGCTGGATATGGGAGTGCTCGTTTATTCAGCGATTTTATTCGCAGATGATCCCACCCGTTTGATTGCGTTAATTTAAGAAAATGATGTATATTATCCGGATATTTCAGATTATTCGATTGTGTTTTTTTTTTCTTCTGATTAGCGATGCCCAACTACACAGGGCGCGTATGTGAAAAAACAGATCTCATTGGCGTATCTGAGTGTTAGAATCCCTCCATTGTGGTTCTTAAAAAACATTTTTCTATGTTTCGTTTTCTGGCATAACTAATCGATAGCTGCTATCATCAGAGGATATCTCAGAAAAACACTGAACGAATTTGGCTGTGTATATTGCCGAAAACCATGCATAGCTTGAAACAAAGAAAGAAGAAAGAAAGATTTATTTGCCTAAATAATAACGTTACACTCGTAGCATAATTACTAATATGTATACCGACGCAAGTCTTACCACATAACTAAACTAATGAATATAAATACGACATGATATGTGACGACGTTTAACTTCGTACAGGAGGGCAGCTAGCGCTTACGTAGATATTGGTAAAGTGATTATCAAGTAAAAGTAAAATTAAAAATAAAACTAAAACTAAATAAAACTAGTACTAATGGTCATTACATTGCGTTTAAGTCTACGATGTTTGTACTTAGCATACATAGTGCGTAGTTGACTGGAATCATCAATAGAGCTGATAAGTACATTCTAATACGCATTTAGCGCGGAACTTAATGGTTGCATTTAGAACATAATCTCTGATTTGCGGTAACTCTAAAATGTCCTGCATAGATGATACTCTTGTGTATATCTATATTTTCCCTCCAAGAATACATCTTAGGCATCTAATTTGAATTAGCTATAGTTTTTTATAATGCACCCTACTAACAGAAGACCACACTGGATAAGAGTGTCTTTTATAAGTGACACTTGTAGATGACAAGTTTGTTATTTTCTCTTAAATAGGATTTACGATTGAGTAAGGGATATACTGATAGCTCTATTTGTTTTAACTAAGATGTACTCGATATGTTTGCTGAAAGTTAGTTTGTTGTCTAATATCAAACCAAGATATTTGGTATGATTAGACCAGGTAATGTTAGTTCCAGAAATGGTTATTTTTCTTGGAAATCGCCTGCGGATGAAGAATATAGCTTGGGGTCTTTGATGGATTAATATTAATCTGTAAAACGTGTATTGAGGATCTCTGAAACCTGTTACTTATATGGCAATACTATAAGAAATTACAATAGAGATCGTCAGCATTTAAAGCGACCTCAGTGTTAGAAATTTTAGGAAAATCTTTGAGAAACATTATAAAGGGGAAGGGACCGAGGACACTACCTTGCGGTACGCCTGCAAGGACAGTTTTCCTTGTGGATCGATAGTTATTAAGAGTTACATAAAATAGAGTCTGTTGTTAAGGTATAATTATTTTAATTAAGTAAGTGGGAAATTTAGAATTTAACAGTTTTTCCAGCATGTATCGAAAGCTTTAGCCACATCAAAGAGTACTAACCCAGAATGTTTATTTCGATTAAAATTGTCCGTGATGAATTCGGTTATTCTGGCAACTTGCCGAGTAGTAGAGTGAGACGAGGTTAGAATGCAAATTGACTTTTTGGGATTAAATTATTAATATTCGAGTATTAGTCTCTTGAGTAATACTCTTTCAGCAATTTTACTTATATTACACAAGGGAGACTAATGATGGGTCTAATGTTAGTAATATTTGACGCATCTTTATCAGGTTTGGGTATTGGAAATGCTTTTGCAATTTTCCACGCTTGGGGAAAGTAGCCAGTTTTTAGGGTGCTGTCATTTATTATATTATTTTACTCTATGATACCTTTATGTGGGATATTTTTTAGAATAATATTATCGTTCCCAACGGACATACTGGAATTAAGTTTTTTCGATATAGTTAGGTGGTTTCTTTGGGCGTAGAAAGTTTCACCTGGGTTAGGCTGTTTCTTTAAAAAAAAAACGAGCGATATTCTCTCTGTTTTTATTTTGTCGATAGTTAGTTGCGCAAGATGAGAATTTTGACCGTATATTGAAAAGTAGTGCGTAGAAAGCAATTCAGCTTTATTTCGGTCTTCATACACACAGCAATTTGGGTTCAAGTCAAGCAGCGGATGAACAGAGCAAGGCCTGGCTAATATACTGCTTACATACTTTCCATAGACTCGTGTATATTTTTTGTTAAGAGTAGAAAGGAATTGTTTAAAGTAATTATTTCTTTGGTTGCGAATCATATAGCGCACTAGTTTAGATGTAAAGTTATTATATAGAGTTCTAATATATTTAGCATTGCTATGTGATCTATTACTATTGAGAAATCGTTTGACGTAGTTTTTAAATTTTATAGCCGTTAAGATAATAGTAGGTAAGGATGTTTTCTCGAAATGGGTACGAGTATTAGTTCGGATAGAAAGAGTAGTAGCATCATTGATCAGTTTTATGAAAGATGCAAGTCGATGTTAAAAGAATTGACTATAGGCTCGTTAAGGTTAACGTTATTTGAACTATATTTTTTAAACAAATTCCGATTATTCCTACTACTGTAGTTAAGATAGGATACATTTGATACATACTGTCGATTGTCAGTAATAGCAGAATAGATGTGATTGTGGTCCGAGGATAGACAGTTTAGAGAGAGATATGGGGAAAGTTATATTTAAGTTTTTTACGACAGCAGTATCTAACACGTTTGGCCTTAACTGGAGCATCGGTGGGAAATACGTTTCTTCTCTAGTAGGAGCAAGAGACTCCTAACAAACAATGGTTGGGGGGGCTTACTTTTCATACTTTTTTTTAAACAAACAACATCCCGGAACAAAATATTAAATATCTCATTCGTAATTCTATATACAAGTTGTTTTTTTTTTAAATAAACGGATATGTGTGAATAAGGCCTTTATAGGCTTCATCAGTTAATATACGCTCATTACAGGTGGAGATATGTAATAATTCTTGATCGTTATATTATGAGAGATGAAGTATCACCTTGATAATGTATCGTTTTATTAATGAAAAATAGTAGCGTCTCCGAGTTTATATATATATATATATATATATATATATATATATATATATATATATGTGTGTGTATGTATAATAAACTCCCCGAAATAACGCAGAGTGATAATGAAAGAGACACTGCATAATGCGCGAATTTGAAATACGAAAATAGCTTCCCATGTCGCCCAACTCATTTTTGTTGATTGTGCCGATAGAGTATTTTTTTTTCATTCAGCGTTGAAATGGGAATTTTCATTTGTTGCTACACAGGGTCGTATGAAAAAAAAAAGAAAAAGAAAACATGATAACATCGTTAAAAATGAAGAAACCGCGAGAAAACCCAGCATGTTATGTATGTTTGTTGCACATTTGTAATTTTTGCTATTCTGGGAATAAAAAAGAATTACAAAAAGAAAAAGGAAAAAAGGAAATATCAACAACGAACAGAAGAAAAAGAAATTGGAAAATTCATACTGTTAGCAATTATTCTTGCAGGAAAACTTTAAGGGCCTCTTATTTCATTCTGCGGTACCGCGTCATTTCGTTTATATTCATTTTAAAAAATGGAATTTCCGTTTTCCGATAATAAGAAACATTTGTGTTGGTCGCTTTTTAACCTTTTTCGAAATTTTCCAATGAAATTCTCGAACAAAAATTTCACCAGTCATCTACAGAAGCAAACTGTGACGACGAGAATACCTTTGCCCGTGTTAGAAGCAGAAATTGAATGGAGAAGCCAGATTTCGAGTACGACTATATTTATAATTGAGCTTGTTCTCTGTTATATTTCTCGGTCTTTTTAGGGTTTTTTCTTAAATATACAAATACACACACACACACACACACACACACACACACACACACATATATATATATATATATATATATATATATATATATATATATATATAAAATACATGCATCATTCGAAGAAATTAAACAAACACGTTCCAACCTCGTCGACTGGGCTTGCTGAGAGAAATGGACGGAACTTTTCCCGCTCGAATATTAATTTAGGTCATTGCGTAAGTTTTTAAATAGAAACTCTCTACTAAGGTTGCCTTTCTGAAGTTCCGTTAATTGCTAAATTTTACGCAGTTTGTCTAGAGATCTTCTCTCGAACAGCATCTTACCTTTCGTCCGCTTTTCAGCCTTTAAAAGTTTTTATCAAGAACGCAGATTTTCAGACGGGAACGATTTGTTTAGTTAAGCGGTGAATATACATAATACGCGACGAGATGTCTGCTTTGTCCCGCTACCACTGATTTTTCAGTTGGTGGCTGATTTTTTTTTGTTAGTTTTTTTTTTTTTGTTTTTGTTTTAAATCACGTAATAAAATTCACTTTATTTCATAGATTCGAAGATCACTAAAACCGACGAAAACGATATAAAACATTTACTTGTAGTAAGTAAGAATTGGAAGGAGTTTACAATTAGGATGCGATTTTGCATCTGTTTTCCCACGATCGTTGAGATGCAGTGGACACGTTCTCTATAATTTTTTGTTTTTTTTTTTTTTCTAGCGATTATCCGTTTATAAAAAAAACAAAACCAAAACTGACGGGTATGTACACAAACTTCAGTAAACGATGCAAACATAGAGAAGGACAAAACATAACTATGATTAATATTTTATTATTAATCTATTAATGCGGGGGTATTGGTACGCTGGATTCGTACTTTCAAGGATCCGGAGTTCTAATCGGAACGGGACGCGCCCACAGGCTGTAGATAGCGGAATGGCCTATAGATATGTGGTTAGCTGTGAATTAACAATAAGCAGTCGCTAACAGAAAACTTGTCGACGAATGAGGGTGTGCAGGAGCAAGGAATAGTAAAACTTGTTTGTACTAAAACCATACTATACCTGAAGACATCATTGTGGCATGGCGAGTCGTGCCGCCAGTAAATAAGCACATACTGTAAAAGAGAGCAGAAGCTTTCAGTATCGACTGTAGATTAGAACAGCTGTAGATTGAAAACTGTATGGCGGCAATGGAAACCATAGAAACCGGCATGCAAACCGCGACACTGGAAGGCAACGCGATACCGTACAAATTTTCGCTAGAAATACATCGTGATGAATACAAGAAATAGTTTATGTTGGTCACACGCTCTGGTTCAAAATCTGAAATTAAAAAAAAATCACAAATTACGGTGGCATGTCGCCGTAGACTAACATATATGAGCAAATTTCGTATAATAATATAAAGCTTAACAATTGTAACTTTGTGCCACACCTATTAAGATTTTATAATAGATAATGGATTAACTTTAAATTTGCATCACGTACTGTCTTGTATATTTCATATATGTAGTTGGTCACATTTAACATTCTATACGGGTATGTACGATTTCCGAAATCTACGAGGAATGTGCACTTTTTCCCCGCTCCAATTTACCAATCCACAGAATAGTTCGTAATTTACTGGCGATGGTTTTACGAATCGCATGTGACCTTCTAAAGCGTTAGTGAAAGCTTCTCAATTAGCTTTTCCAAAATTTCACCGTGGTACTGGTTTTGATATTATTGAGTTTAGCTCAAATGCGACGTTTATAATGTTGGCTGTGTGGGAAAGCAAGTACATTTTTGCGGTTTGTTAGGATTGGCAGCATCCGTTTGCCCAAGGATACAAAATATAGATCTGGAGTTGTGTCTTTTTTTCGTCGGGCCGAGCTAAACGTACCAATCTGCTTGGGATCATGTACCAAGAACATGTTCGCTTAATCCATCCAATTGACAACAGCTTCTTCAGTTGGGCCGTTGTAATTATATCCCCGCACTGCGTGCTGGTTCTTAAAATCTCCAGCTACAATTGCCGGTTCAGTTGCATTGTGAATCACGTTCGCAGGCCATGCACAGCGCGGAGATTTATATGCGTTGTATATGTTTAGATTATCCGTTTGAACATTTAGGATGGATATTCAATATTTCTCTTCCGCTTGTCTTAGTTGCAATTTTATGCCCGCTTTAACACAAGTTGTTACTCCGTGATGTCTGCTACAAATCGCCTATTGCAAACCCTGACTTTTGGCTGTCGGAGGCGTGTATTTCCTGAGCCAGTACAACGTCTATATCTTCATCGATCGATATTTTATGGATTTGTCATTCCTTCCACATTTATTTGAGGAATCCTCATATTGTCTTTTGCTCGTGTCCGGATAATATTTTTTTCCCTGTTCGAGTGCAGTAGCCCTGAGAAGGGCTGTTTCGGGTGTCGTGATGATGATGTTTCCGCATATCGATCGAATGAGGTATTTACATACAGTTCGCCTCCACTTCCTGAATACTTTAGCCGCTATAATAGCGTTTCCCGGGGTGGACGACGTGGATGCGTATATAGAGTTCCACCCCATAAGATTACTATACAATATAGACATAAATTACTCTACAAATGATTTAAGGTTAAACATACATATATATATATATATGTATATATATAAAACTCTGCTATTTGGCCTCGCAAGGTGCTGTGCCCCTTAACCCCTCTTGCTTTCATTTCTGTCTGTTTTTCTTCTATACTTTGTATAAAATGATCACAATTTACAACGTAATTCTTACTGGCATCGACACAAAAATAAATAACATAATCACAAAAATCCTATCCTAACATTTAACTTTACATAAAATTAAGACATTTTTTTGGTTCATTTTTCGTTACATATTTAGTTACATAAAACTATGACATTTTTTAAATTAGCAATAACAAAAATCCTATAAAATATAACAAACGTTACATAAAATTGGGACATTTTTTCTAATGGGGGGTAGCCTAAGAATTACGTTGTAATTAATATATACATATACATATACATAACCACTACCAGTAACCATAACCTATCGAGCTAGTTACTTAAATTTTTATAATTTTATGATGTATTTTTATAGCTTAGATAGAAAGAAAAGAAATATATATGTATATTTAACTCGGCGATTTTGGCCTCGTAATGGTTCTATACTTTGTATAAAATGATCAAAATTTACAACATAATTTTTATCGGCATCGACAAAAAAAATAAATAATCACAATCACAAAAATCCAATCTTAACATTTAACTTTCATTAGGAAAAATTAAGGCATTTTTTCTTTACATAAAATTGTGACATTTTTCGTTATAAAATCTAATAGGGGCTGGCCCAAGAATTACGTTGTAATTAATATAACGCACATATGAGGAGGTACCATCTATGAGTATAGTATTTATAGTATACATGTGTCATACACAGCATATATGTATGACGCATACAAATTTTAGCATTTGTGAAGTATTTTTTTTTTATTTTTGGATTCGTCAATTATGGAGATCAAGAAATTAATTCAGCGCAAAATAGGGATTTTCCCGTATATTCAATGTGCAGCGGTCGCATTCGAACCAGGTCCCCTACTATCCTACTTGAATGAAACATCGCTTATTAGGACACTGTAGCTGGCTATAAAAGTACAACGTAGGTGACGTACACGTATATATCATGTGCCACTCACATAGCCTTATAATAATCTACTGCCAGTTAATTTTTAGTTTTGTTTAATCCGTTTTCTGTTGATTTTTTTTTCGTTGTTTTTATTTTCTATAATGATGTTTTTCATAAACTGATTTATTTCATTTCGGTACACATGTACATATCTCTTACTGATCTCGCTAAATGTAACATTTATTTATTTATTAACATAATTGACATCCCGAGACAGTTATTACATTCTTCCTAGCGAACATGCGGAATGTAGCATGTTGAAAATGGCAACCATTACGTTTGTAGTGAAATAATTTTGTAAATGTAGGTGAATACATCCTGTTTGTTAAAATGGTATAATAAAACAAACTTTAATAACAAACAATATAGAACAATAAATTAGATAAATACCTATTTAGAAACGTTTTCGGGCATAACCGATCATCAGCTAAAACTAACTTAAAGGAAACTTAAAACATACATTTAAGTTTCCTTTAAGTTAGTTTTAACTGATGATGGGTTATGCCCGAAAACGTTTCTAATTAAGGTATTTATCTAATTTATTGTTCTATATTGTTTGTTATTAAAGTTTGTTTTATTATAAAATTTTGTAAATGTCTATTTCGACGGCAGTGCAGAGTGTACTAATTTCCCTCTCAAAAAAACACCAGACAACGCTATACAAACCTCATCAACTCTATCGGCAATCCTCTCTAGTTGGTTGTGTAATTTGCCATGAAGCATGATTATGTTCGTTTTTTCTCTTTTTTCTCTCTCTCTCTCTTCGTTATTGCATGTTTCGACTATTTATTGTTTATTTTATTTCATTTATTTTTGATAATTTTTAAACTTTAAAATTTAATTAATATATCATCATCCAGTGTAAGCGCATTTAAAAAGTTATTAAATTTCATCTATTTATTTGTGTAAAATGTATTATAACATCAAGTTCTATCACAATGTTGTAATGCGTAAACTATACGTTAAAATAGTCGAATAAAATGCTTTTTTACAAAAAATAATACCGATACTTGAATGTTTATTATAAAAATTTAAAAATGCACTAAAAAGTAAAAAATAATTACTCTCGGTAAAAAAGTATATATCAGAGTGATATAACACTTAAGTAGTGACATTATCGTAATTCTTATACAACAGTGATACCTTAATCAGAGTCGACATTGAATTCATGTTACAATATTTAGGAAACATTTAAGGCAGTTTTTAATTATTATTATAATATGAATTTAATGCCGACTCTGATTAAGGTATTAATGTTGTATATGAATTACGATATCACCACTTAAGTGTTATATCACTTTGATATATATTTTTTATCGGGAGTAATTATTTTTTACTTTTTAGTGAATTTTTAAATTGTTTTATAATAAACCTCAAAGTGTCGGTATTTATTTTTTGTAAAAAAGCATTTTATTTTACAATTTTTAGCGTTATGCTTGAATTTTTTTCTTGTTAAAAATCAATTTTTTTTTCACATTATTCTCCATACTTAATACTTAAAAATAAATCGATTTCTTCATTTTGAACTGCATTTCCACCGGTGTGAAAACATTAAAAGCTACACATTTCCATAGTAATTTGGCAAATTTATAATATTTTGAGTCAATAAATCTAACTTGACGTTGAAACTAATCATGAATGAAAAGCATCCAAAAAGCTTCAACTCTCGCATTATTAAGCATAACTCAAAAACTACCGATCAGATCTTGATCAAATTTAAATGGAATCACATGAGAAGCAGCACCATTTAAATAAAAGAAGAATTATCAAAATCGGTTCACCTAGAAGAAAGTTCTATGGTAACACACACACATAAAAAAAAAAAAATACAGTGGAATTGAATACCTCCCCTCCTTTTTTGAAGTCGGTTAAAAATTAAAAGTTTCATTTATAAGATGATATTCGACCCAACCTGTAGTAATAGCAAGATATACGAAAAATCTACAACCACTATGGTACCTACGACTCTGCTTGCTAGAATTCATTTAACGTGTGTGTGGGGTCGTAACATCTTACACCGATAACAACAAAAAAAAAACAAAAAAAAAAACGGTGCATCGTGTGCCATCTCGCAAATAAAACCAACGCAGGATAGCCGTTGGAGTCTGATACCTATACCCTTGGCAGAAATTTCCAAAGTAATTTTGGTAGAACCCCAACCCAGTTACTAAATGACCGATACGCAGACAAACTCAAAGAAATTTTCCGACTACTTTACGGTATTGAATTCGAGCCAGCTCGAAGTGTGTACTACTTTGGAGAAAAAAGTAATTGCGCCATATTTGATTGGTTGCCTTGTTTTAATTAACACAGCGATGAATAATAATTTTATTTCGTATATGTAATAAAAGAGCGCGGCATTTACTGATTGCGAATAAAACTCGCATTCTAAACGAACGACTGAAAGAAAACGGAGGAAGAGAAAACGTATTACTTTCTACTCGATGATTTTTAAAATTAATTTTGGGGTGGTCAGCTCTATGTGAACAAAAGCAATTTACCAGGTCCTACCTGAACGGAACACTGCTTCTTAATTCAACTATACGGCACGAGTTACGATGCTTAAGAATACATCTAGATAATTATCGGCAAAAAAAAAAGAAAAGTAAGTGCAAAAATTAGTTTGTAATTTTCCTGCATAAAGAATTTCTTAATATTACTGTGAACATCGCGAAAGCCTAGTTGCTAGAGCACTCGAATGCCGATACAGAAGTGTCTTGAGTTCGATCCAAGGCGACCGCAGAAACTATTACAATAATAAATAATTAAATTAATCGTTAATAGTATCATATGGAAGGCAATGGCAAACATGCATACATGTGCGCGCTAATTGATATGTAATAGGCAGACATAAAAGGGGAACTACCATTTTGTATAAATCGAACAATCATAAAATCAGTTTCAAGTTTTGCGTCTACAGTCGCGTTTTGAATATAACAATTGCTACGAACACTATCCGTATGTCTGTACAGCTAGAATGTACGAATAATGATCTCAAGGCTCAGAAATATGGCACTACGAAGAAAGAAAGTCATGAGTATTGTATTCTACTGTCGTCTCCATTATTCAGTTCTTAGGCATACTTAACTATACCTTCGTCACGTTTTCGTTTTAACACCCTCCCGAAGCTGCCATCGCCATCCTAATTAGGAAGCTATCTGTGATTCTAACCATATTTCCCATGAATGTTAATTGCTCTCGACATACGTCATTCTATATTTTAATTTGTTACTTACTGCGCCTCCTACACTCTATTTCTTCCTTTCCTGTGTTCATTACCTCATATCTTAGTTTCTTCATTTTTTTAATTTACTGACAACATTAGTATCTGACTCTTCCGCTTCTAGTTGCTTCCGCGCGGAAGCACGCCCCAACGAAAAAAGGCAGTGTTTCGTAATAAATAATGGAATTTCTGGCAAAGGTTCGGATGACTTGCGTCACAATTCATATTGCTTATACTTTGTTTATTACTTTAATAGTTTCATTTTAATAGTACGGTTTACGCGTACAAATGAGTGGCTACCGACAATCTTCGTTATCCAATTTTATACAAACCCAGTCAATATTTGAATTACACTTAGTCGATACGTAGATTCAGCGGATCCGCGGGGCTGTATTAAGCAATTTTTCCTTGTTTTTAAAAGACCGTCGCGACAGCCTAGTTGCTAGAGCGCTTGACTTCCGTTATGGAGGTCACGGGGGTACTTATTACAAAGAATTTTAAAAATACTCGCTAATAATCACGCGGAAGGCAATGGCAAACCACCACGTATTCATATGCGCGCTAGGTCAGTACACAGTAGACATAAATAGGACCACATTTGTATATGCCGATATAAATCAAACGATTACTAATCAGTTCCGAATGAAGTCTTGCCTGTGTACACATTCGTACTGCTTATAAACAATTACCTGGTACACTATGGCTATGTCTATACAGCTCAGATGTACGAATAGGTAGTCGCCGACGCTCAGAAGCTAAGTATGGTACTATAAAGAAGAAAAATTTATCATAAATTCAGTACTTTTGTTAGTAAATTATCTTATTTTTATAAAAATAGCATATGTGACGTAAAGATTTGTAATGTAGCGAGCAATGTTTGACATTAAATTTACATATATATATATATATATATATATATATATATAATTCTGCCATTCAGCGTGATGGGACAAACTCCCTTGACCTCCAATCTTTTTTTTTTTTAACTTCTTTTAGGAAAATCGATTTTAATTGACTACGTCATTTTTACCCATATTTTATTAAGAAAAAATCTTAACAATTGTAGAACATAGCATTTAACCTTTGCTACCTTATGTGTAAATTAACGAGGACAAAAAAGTAGCGGACCATAACCATGAGACGAAAAATGTGGCTAAAAATGGCGTAATCATTAATTTTACATTACCTCAATAAAACCGGATAAATAATAGATTGAATGTTAAATAATTCAACTAATTACGTTTTTACGGAGTTCTATAAGTCGCAAGCCCGAGAGTAGCTTTATTACATTTAATTAATCCCCTCTGGCGTTGGGCTTTGAACATTGTCAACCTTAACTTCACAGTCCTCGACGCCCTGTCAAGAGTATGGGACTTTGTTTACTTTTTTTTTTACTCTCACCCTTAACATCAGTGAACATTCCCCTGATGGCTAGATTACTTTTTATATTAATTTTGCGTCCAGCAGGGGTGAGTATTTTTAATATAATTAATTTTATGTGATTTTGTTTCCCGAGATTTACGTAAGGCGGATTTGGTATTAAGCAATTACATGTATATAAACGTAGATAGTTTCTAATCTGATTTTACCAGCGCAACTAGGGTTTTATTGACTATTCAACAATGCGTGCTATTTGGTATTACAAATTTTGAGTTTTAGCTACTCGTTATCGAACAATTTTCCGAAAACAACAGCAAACTCCCGTTGAAAACGCGATAGTTTAAGCCGGAAGAACTGATAAGATCATTTATTATTATCTTTCACGAGATCGTAGCAGAATTAAAACGCCGATGAGCTTATTTCCTCCAAGCTAAAATTATTAATTAGGTTGATGTAAGAATATTCTTCCTTTTATATTTACCGTATTATTTACTTTGCTAATAATTTTATCCGTCGATTGTTATAAAAATTGTTAATTAAGTTTAGTAGTAAATAATTTCGTTTTAAGATCCAAATGAAATAACGTAACGAAAAAACAATCTAATCGGACAAAATTATTTTTTTCGTCGCAGGTTCTGATTGATATTTGAGGCTAGCTTGTCGTCCGATTCGATACGTTTAATTTATTCCACTGCTATCCATTTGATATCATTATTATTGCTCGGTGCGCCGATAGCCGACAAGGCGTTCCTTTTATTTCTCTTTTATAAATGCTGAAGACTATGCCAATCGGTGTATGAATTATTATTTTTTTTAACTTTATGAAATTTTTGAAAGTGTCAATATGCGCTAATGGAATATGCTACCCGAACAACACACAATTAACTAATCAACCACGTATCGTTTCATCGACAATTTGAAATTAATGGATGATCAAATTATAAAGAATTTTACATAAATTTCGTACTTTAGTTTTTTTTTTTCTACAGTTCTTCATCGGCTTCTTTATTTTTATGTATTACCATTTTTTTTAACGCTAAAAAGTCCCCTAATTTCCTTAATCATTCTTGCAATTTCCGCATATTTTACGGGTGTCAACACCTTGGCTATGACGTATACATTTTAACTCTCGAATTAACGTTACTTTCGTTGTTTCTGATTAATTTAAATTTCGTTTAGTTTAGTTCAACTTAATGCGGATTTGAACGATAAAATTACGAGCGCTAACTCAGCGAACTGAAATCGTAAATGAACTGCGACGAAACTAACCCAGAATCTTACTGATCTGCGAGCGGATCGCGGACAATCACTTTACGAAGTGCCGAATAAAAATTGAGGGACACGAAATAGACTCGTGGGAATAATAAGTTTACACTGTTTTATGCGAACCGTGAGTAGAGGAAGAGCGCGAGAAATCTGCACACACGGGGAAATCGGGACAACACCATTTAGACCCGTATGCGGTTTGAGGTCCCTCAAGCGTTTTCTCTACGCCTGTATATTAGCTGCTTGCGTTCCGGCAGTTGGACTCATCCTCTTCTCGAGTAGTTCGTCTTATTGGAAGAAAAATGGTCTCAAGCGGTTCTACGGTCTATCGTATAGTTTTCTTTTTTTTTCTTTTTGGTCTTTGATTGGCTGAAAAGTTTTGCTTAGAACATTAAAATGATGCAGATAAAAATCGCACTAATGCAATTGATATCTCATTTATTTCTTTAAATACGCGTAGAGGATGGTGAAAAAGTTTTACAATTTCAAGAAGTGTGCGCCGCTTCGAACATTGCAGAACGGTCAAAATTCTCTATCGCAACTAAACATGATCTTCCGAAGACCCAACCTGCTATGCCGGAAGAGAAAAGAAAAAACGGAGATTAGAAAGGTCACATGGTATAGTTCTGAAGTTTCAGTTTTTTTGAGAATTTTCATCAACCTGTTGGGCATTTCGGTGTTTTCATATCCGTAACGCGATAGCAATTTCTTTTTTTTCCTTTTTTTTTTTTTTTTTTTATGGCCCGGCTTTCGATAGATTTTGTATTCTTCTTCATCTTTCGCACAGTCTCTTCGCAACGACGGATCTTCTCCGCATCCAATTTTGAAGATAAGTCATATTCATACAAACACCGAATGAATTCATACCTGATGCAACTTGGCAAGTGTGTGTATTCTTTAGTACGTCAGTTACCGGGCGGCAAATAACGCTACCGGTACCAGCTTAGAAAGATTACCACTGCACAGGAGCTTTCGGAACATTATCTCGGCAACTTTCACCGACTATGTTTACGTCTAAATCGTGAACTACTCTACGGAAATCTCGTGTAATGCCATTATCACGAAATCGCGAAATTTATATTTTATCGCGCGAACCTGGAATTTAATTTTTCTTCCATGTTACCCCAACTTACAACTTCATTCGGTGGCGCACACGCAGTCTGGTGACCACCGCTATTTAGTGACATATACGTATATTAAGCATTCTAGTGTTTTAGTTGTGCACATGACACACTTATTCAGTTTTTATAATTCTTACTTAAACTTACATTTGTATAAAATTATATCATATTGGTAATATTTTATTTCGTTCTTTTTAATTTTAAATCTTTCTGACGGTTCGTATTTTTTTCTTGTATCCGAACAATCACGAAAAGTAAAAATAAAAACAATAAACTCTCTAGCCGCTACAGAACGAACTGCGGAACTTATTTTTTGAAAAATCCTTAGCTAACTTTTTATACTACAAAAATTCGTTTTCTTTCTAGTCTACGTTTTTATGGTAAATCAAATTGATGATATCGCTTTGATACACTATCCTAAAGTGTAGAATGAACTAATAATAATTCCAGTCCGTAAGCCGGAAAAAGATTCTCTATCTTAACAATGAATTATCATCGGTCCGTATCGTTAATTAGTTTAGGTAAATTGCGGAAAAGTTAATTTTCAAAAGACTTCTCTTAAACATTGAGAAAGTAACAATTATTATTGTAATATCCAACACATTTTGGTTTCGCGAAGATTGTAAACTGATCATACAACTGAGATAAAATTTAACGAAAAGCAACATGGCGGATTATTACTGTGTAATATGGAAAACGCTTTTGACACCGCTTGGTACTATTATTGGTTTTCTATGTAAGGTGATTCGTTTGGAAACTTTTCACACTATCATGCCGGATTGTAGAGTAAATATCTGGATGAAAGAAACTTTTCGGTAAATTAATGTACTTCCGTTAAAAAATAAATAAATAACATAGCCGGGAGCTCCCAAAGGTAACATTCTGAGAACAATGCTCTTCTTGCTATTTCTTTTTTTTTTTTTTTTTTTTTTTTTTTTTTTTTTTTTTATACGTCATACCAGCACAACTTACTGCAAACAACGGCGATATTGTAGGAAGAGGAACTAATAATAATAAAATCTAATGACTCCAGCGAGACATTAGGTTGTGAGAAGGGAAAGGGAGTAACACAATAAGATAAGAATGTTCAGAGGATCAATTATAGGAATGAACGCGTGCCGTGATTAAGAATAAGTACATGTTATTATGCAAGTAACTTAAAGTGAGGAATTAAGTGATCGGGATAGCATCCCGACACCATTTCCTTCTAAGTCGCCTTGGAGGATTATCTGGAAGACTGTCCGTATGCATCCTACGGATGACAGGATTGCTGCTACACTCGAATTTGTCAAACAATCTTTTGTACTGTGCAATGTGTGCATCACTGACATATGGGACCCTGAGGTCATTATGTAACGTCAAATTGGACACGTAAGGTGGAGCAGACGTGATAGTGCGGAGTATCCTGGACTGCTGCTGTTGAATTCTTCGAAGGTTGCTTTTACAAGTACTTCCATACAATTCAATTCCATAGCGCCAAATGGGAGCGATTGCAGCAAGGTAAATGATTCGTTTGGTAGTTAAGTTGAGAGCAGACTTCCGTCCCAAAAGCGGATGTAGCGACTTCGCGCGAGCAGCAATGGCTCTTCTGATTTGTGCCACGTGTATTCGCCAAGTAAGTCTCCTGTCCAGGTACATGCCGAGATACCGTACCGAGTTGGTTTGGGGAATTTGAGCGTTGCCAATTTTCACCGCTGGACAGCTAATTTTCCTGTTTGTAAACACGACGTGTTGACACTTGTTGGGGTTAAACATTATGCGCCAGCTCTGTGCCCATTCAGCCAGCTTGTCTAGGTGGTTTTGTACAGCAACGTTCGCGTACGTGACCACTGAGTTGGATGCAAGAATGGCGATATCATCAGCATACGTTGCTAGGATCGTCTGATTACTGATCGGTATGTCTGCCGTGTAGATTGAATACAAAAGAGGTCCGATCAGACTACCCTGCGGAACTGACGATAGAATCATACCTACTTTTGAAAGACAACCATTGATATTTACGACGAAAGTTCTGCTGTTCAAGTACGACTGAAGTAACGCGTATAAATCAGAAGTGAGAAACTGCCTCAATTTACAAAGTAATCCAGGATGCCACACTTTATCGAAGGCTTGTGCAACATCCAGGAAAACTGCAGAGCATACCTCCTTCCTCTCCAGAGTTGACGAAATCGCATCTACCAACCGATGACACTGTTGCACTGTAGAATGTTTCCTGCGAAACCCGAATTGATGACTCGGTATAATACCGTGACTGGTTATAAGCGGCTGAATACGATTTAGGATTAATCTCTCTAACACCTTGGATAAGGAGCAGAGCAAGCTGATAGGTCTATAAGAGGAAACGTCCATTTTCGGCTTACCCTGCTTGGGGATCATTACTATTACTGACTTCTTCCATGCTTCAGGGAAGTATCCAGTTCGTAATATTCCATTGAATATGTAACACAACAGGGTAGCTGCCTTCGGTGAGAGTCGTGAGATAATTTCGCCAGTGATGTTATCTGCTCCAGGGCTTTTCCGTAGCGGTGCCTTGCGCAGACATTCGAATACCTCTTTCGGCGTAAACATTTTTGATCTTCCTAACGTGCAGGGAACCTTTGACATACGTTGCATCAGTTCTGAGCGCTCAATGCGCATATCTGGATGCGGTGTGAAAACTGAGCTGAGGTGTTCTGCAAATGCGTTTGCCTTATCCTTATCGGTTTTGGCCCAACTGTTGTCTACTTTTATGTTGAATTGTTCCTTTTCGTACTGTAGCAATTTCTTCGTATTGTTCCACAAGGCTGCGGTATCAGTGTTCATTGCTAACAGATTCCTTTGAGTCGTTTCGTTCTTATACAGGCTGATTTTGGTTCTTAACGCATTTTGCAGAGTTGCATACTGTTTCTTTAACGATGGGTAGCGACTGCGCTGCCACTTCTTCCTGGCTGCCCTGGTTTTTTTAATTAACTGTCTAATCTCGACCGGAATGAATCTGACTCGCCGTTTATCCGAGGTATAACTAGTCGAGTCATGGCAGGCGCGTACAATTAGATTGGTAAAATTTTTGACCGCTAGGTCTATGTCCTCTTTATTCTTTATTTTAATTCTTAAATTGATATTACTTTCGATTATGCTACAAAGGAGGTCCCAATTTGTGGACTTATTAACCAGTCCTTGTTGGGTGGGTATACACCTCGGGCGTACGTCTACGACGGCAACAACTGGAATATGATCTGAAGAGAGGTCATTAACAGTACTACATTCTCTGCTGTATCTTTGTAATCCACGGATGATAAAAAAATCCAATATGTCTGGAAGTCTATTATCATGCGCAGGCCAGTACGTGGGCGTCATTGGTGAAAGGACGGCAAGTGAATTACTCCGTAGGCACCTATCAAGCTTCTTCCCAGCCCGATTAGTTAGCCTAGAACCCCACGCGAAGCTTTTCGCGTTATAGTCACCACCGCATATGAACTTATTTCCTAAGTTGTTAAAAAGACTGTTGAGCTCCACGTCTGGTATTGCGAATCCTCCGTGGCAGTAAATTGCCGCCACGGCGATTTCACCTGCGAATGTTTCTATGTTCACGGCAACGACCTGATAGGCATATGTGCTTCGGGAAAAATTTTCATATTGCTTATATCCACTTTTGACCAATATCATGGAACCACCGTGGGCCGTGCCATCAGGGTGGTGCGCAGTGTAGGCGTTATATCCGTTTAGCTTAAAGTTGTGACTTCTTACGAGATGCGTTTCCACGATCAGTACAACGTCAACAGTATTAAGCTGAAGAAAAATCTCTAATTCTCCTTTCTTTGGAGCAATGCCATTGGCGTTCCATAGCATAATCACTAGTGACTGACGAGAGATGTTATTTATTTCATTTATCATTAGGATAGTAGTTTTTCAATAACCTTAGTTAGTAAGGAGATTAATGGATTAATTACGCTTTTAAATTCGTTCAAAAATGCAGATAGCATTGAGGACATATCAGCATTGTTTCTGTTGCTGTTATTACTGGCAGTGGTAATACCATCGTCGGTGTAGCAATTTTTACTGTTACTCAGATGTCCTCTGCTGGATACATTATTTAGATCTAAATCTACGCGTTTAGCTTTAGCAACATTGGCATAAGTCCTATTATTATTTACTACACTAGAACAATTGTAATCCCCACTTGCGGCATTGTAGGTATTTATTTGAGTGCTAGCGTAAGTTGATCGTAAATTCTTATAAAATGTAGTCTGCTGCTTGTACACCGAACATCCCCTGTAGCTCGCCGGATGATTTCCGTCACATAGCGCACAGATTGCTGGCACATCGACGCCTTTAGTACATGTTTTAGTGTCGTGCTTGCCTGCACATTTTACACAACGAGGAGGAAGGTTACAGTAATTGGCCGTGTGACCAAACAGCTGACAGCGTCTACATTGTTTCAGACTCGAGTCTTTTCTCGGTTCTTCCACCGCCACTACTGTATTCAATAAGCGCGTGATGTTGAAAATTTCGCCATTCTTTGGAGCAGGTATTAAGTCAACAAAAAACATTGGCAAGGGTTGCTTAGTTTTTCCTTTGAGAATATTAGTGATCCGAGCTACCGCAAAACCTCTTGCCTCCAGCTCTGCTTTTAGTTCAGCTAGGTCAGTAGAACAGTGCAGGTTTCTTAACACTACCCTGAACAGTTTATCCTCCTCTAGGGAGTAAGTATAATATAAATAATTACTATCTTTCATAGCCCTTATAAGGGTACGATAACTTAGTGGGTTAGAAGGTTTTATTGTCACTCCCGACAGCGTGGATTTAAGTGAAAATTCTATATCAGGTATCTTTAGTAGGAATTCTCTGAAGTTGGTGATATTTTGCACGTTTTTTACCATAATGGGTGGCGGTGGCCTGGCTCTCTTGTTGGAGTTAACCTCGTTAGACGCAGGCTCCGGGTTATTAGGATTAATATTAGTGACTTCCATTTCAGCGTCATTGTTATTACTACTGCTATTACCGTTATTGTTATTACTACTATTATTATTGATATCATCACTGTTTTCATTATCCAGAAATTGGAAAATATTACGTTTAGTGTTTACTGGTTTAGCGTTATAAGAAGCGACAGATTTTACACTCTTAGCTACATGCTTAGGAGTTAGCCAATTTTCATCGCTTTCACTGGTAGTTGAATAGGACAATTGTCTTTTTATGGAATAGCTACCGGTAGCAGTTTTCCGCAACTGTACCGGAGTAACCGGTCGGGGTGGGTTTTTTGTTTTCATCGTTTTTACCGTTGACGTTGACGGTAACGTTAGCCGAGGTGGCTGCAAACAGCCGCTCAGAGGCTTATCGCGCGGCATTGTTCCGCGCGACAGTGCCCCGAGTACTGCAACTTAATTGAGGAGCGCACTGAGTGTAGTACTTTGACGTCGAACCTGGGATGTTTATAAGTTCTTTAACTGGCTGCACTGTCGAGCAATTCGGACAGCGTGCCTTGGTAGCGGCGCAGTTACGCGGCGACGGTTACACGGCGACGGTTACATGATCGGTTGTAAAGCGCGATGATAAGATAAGACAAACAATTAAGAACGGACTCACCGAGACAAACAGCATCAGCGGAGCGGCATTCACAAGTTTGCTTATCAGCACGAACGCGATAGAACACAACACTTCAATACTGATAACGAACTTTCTTGCTATTTCTAAAAGGATCTCGCTAAACTAAAAGAGATTAATCGGAATTGCTCGTTAATGACGCAGCTAAATATTACATAGATACACAGTAGTAGGATGAAGCAAATTAAAAGAAGATGGCTCAAGTACAAACAAGAAGTATTTAATAGAAAACCCGTGCAAAACTGAAACCATCGTTTTTGTTAAAAAAAGACATCGGTGCACCAATAACGATAGATAATGAAAACATTTATAACAATACCAGTCAAGTACTCTCGGAAAAAGGCTAAATTTTGAATTTGCCCTCAATAAAAGGCGAATTTTTTTCAATACATCAGCTATTTAATAAAAATGTAAAATTTCATCTGGAAACAACTCTGCTAATTTACAAAAATCACATTCGCTCGCTCCCGATATACGGAGCCTCAATTTAATAAAACATTTCGGATTTTTTCCCCTACCCCGGCCTTGATCCAATTTCGGAAGTTACAATAAAGAAACTTCAACACAAATTCCAAAATAAATGTGCAGAATAATTCGTAATGTTACAATGTCAGTAAAAAGCGCAGAATTTTCAAATTACCTAAACTAGAAAATATATTTCTTTTCCGGTACAAACAATTTTGCGATAATTTACCAAGTGAATCAATGGAAAATATACGCCTTTTTATGAAATAATAATTACATATTTTTCGTTTTAAACACCGCTTATATTCTCTCTAGTCAACAAAATAAGAAACCATTCAAAAGCCACACTACAAACTTAAAGATAAAAATTACAAACATAATCCCACACACAGACTGCTTCAGACAAAATCAGTCCTTTGTGTTTACCAACGTGTATATATATTCTTTAATATTTAAACTTATCAAAAAAAGGATTTTTTTTTTTGGACGTTTGCTTGTAACTCCGTTACAATAAAATCGCATCGCATTTTATAAATATTTAATTCTTTACTAACTATTTCTTTAAAGATGTCTGTGTAATTTGTTAATTATATCCAATAGTAATTATTACGCACGTTACATATGTGTGTGTTGGTACTTGGACTGTATAAGTGACACGGGTTCTTTTTGTTTTTGGTAGCTTTTCCTTTATCCCTTAATTTAACCCACCTATATATTGTTATAGTTTAACCTGCTTTAATAGGAGTATCTACATACAACAAAACAAAAATATATAATTATCTTTAACGGTCAGCTATTCAAGAGAGATACCTGTGTAGGGATTAATAAAATTATACATTTTAAAAAAATCATAAAACCTTAACATTAGTATTATTAAATCGAAAACCAATCATTTAAAAAAATAAATAAATAAAAAAAGGATTTAATTTATTTTTCTTCGTGACCGTTGCACTTCAAATTAGTCTAAGCCTTCGATTCAAATTAGTATTTTGCTTTACCGTTTTCAATTATTATTAGAAGAGATCTTTGAAATTTATTAAGGATATTAAATTAAAATAACAAAATAAAAACGGAAGTTTATTCAAAGAAATTTTCTTACATACGAAATATAATTATAGTCATCGTTAACTTACATACGGAATCCTCAGCGCATGAAACCTTATGCCTTTGACTGAACTTGTTGTTATTTCGGCTTGTGGAAATCGTCAGATTATATTTTTTACGTTATCCTTGAATTGTTTTCTTCAAAATAATAATAATAAAAAAAAAAATCAACCGCGCTCGAGAATGTCAAGGTGACCTTTTTTTTTCTCGCAAGTTTGCGACCCTCCTACTCCCTTACATCACGCTCAAGTCGTCAGATTATTCAAATGCACACTTTTCAGCATGTAATTAACCTACCTTACCTTAATCTGACGCGTTCGAGTATTTCTAACGATCGATTTCTTTTTTTTACTATTCTGATCGGCTTTCCTAGACGCACGTTTCTATATACAGTGCTTATATATATAAAAGTCGGATTGAGCAGTCAAGAAGTGCATTCAACGGCCAACGATAGCTTAGAATTAAGGGTTCGAATTTTAAAATGTTACATATGGTCCATCTTATTATACGGCTGTGAGACGTGGACTTTCAAGAAAAATACCCTGAATATCGATTGTAAGCTTTTGAATTGTGGTGCTACCGGAGAATTTCGAGGGTACCCTGGACAGCTAAGAAGAGCCAACCAGGAGATACTCAGGATTATGAAAAAAGACCACGAGTTGATTAATTTAATAAAAAGTCGAAAACTGAAATATTTTGGACACCTTGCTACAAACCATTTTGATGGGAAAAATTGAAGGTAAAAGAAGAGTTTGTCGGAGGAAACGTACCTGGTCCTGTGATATCAAGATGTGGACAGGATTAAATACAGAGTGGTTGGTACACTCCGCGTACGACAGAGAGCAGTACCAGAATATCATTAAGACTATTCACTAGATGGCCACCCATGATCGAGATCGGTCGGGACAGCAAGAAGAAGATATATATGGTGGAGGTACGCAACAAGGTGCAAGGTATGCCCCCTTATGTTAATCTGCCGCGCTCGAATAAATACCAAAATCCCCCATTGAGCTCCCCTACAATTGACCGCGTCCTTCGCTTTTTTAAAAAATGGCGTGTCTCTATTAATCCGGCAAAATCTGAGGCAATTCTATTTTCTCGTAGGTACCCATTGACCCCTAAGAAACTGTATATACTAGGTACCGATATTCCTTGGTCCGATCAAGCTCGATACCTCGGCGTAATATTAGATAAAAGATTAAACTTTAATAAACATCTCGATCATGCAGTCGCCAAAGCTAATCGCGCTATCTGCGCTATCTGCGCTATTTATACAATGTTCCATCGCAGATCGTTTCTAAATATTCACAACAAATTAATTCTATATAAGAGTCACTTATTAGACCAATCTTAACGTACGCATCGCCTGTGTGGTCCTCAGTTTCTAACGCCCGCTTTAAAAAATTACAGCTCATACAAAATAGATGTCTCAGGTGCGTACTAAACGCATCCCGCTACTCCAGAATTCGAATGATGCATAATGTCATCAAACTACCATATCTTCGTTAATTATGTACTTTGTTCGGCAAAAATTTTTTTTGAAAATTGCTCGACCCATAGTAATCCACTTATTAACCACATCGGGAATAACGATTCCAGGCAACTCCAATTTATGTATTCAAAATATAAGTACAGGCGCCTAAAGCATAATCTTCTATAATCTTTTAACAGTATGTATTATATCATTTCTTTATTTTTTTCACTCACAGTCCTGTTCCTCACTTGTTTTATCTGAATCCTTATTCCTTAAGCAGACTTTATTCCCAACTACTCATCATATCTGCGCGTAGGTTTTTTTTTTAATTTTTTCCTACAATGACACTATTGCTAAATTTTTAATTGTAATAACCTATAATCGTTTTTTATATGTTGCATCGTGCGGTAAGACAATTCGTCGATACTCTAGTTCAACTTGTACTGTGCTAACGTTATGTTGTATCGTAATTTGCATAAATATATTCTTTCTTTCTTTCTTTCTTTCTTACAGTCGCCCGAAGTCTGTACTAATATCGGGGTATTAAAGAATTACAAGGTAAAATCTGTTGTCTAGACACAATAAATTCTGCAAGTACGTAGGATTACAAGGATATCGGTCACTAAACTACATTTTTATACGACCTTACGGAAACGGGAAATGAAGTGTTTCCGGATATCAAGTGAAAATTAATCGAGAAGCAACATATTATTCATGAGTTAGATAGATCTGAAGAAAAACGAAAACCTAATAAAAAGAAAGAAGTGACCGCAGAAACTATTACAATAATAAGTAATTAAATTAACCGCTAATAGTATCATACGGAAGGCGACGGCATTACTAATTTGTATGTAGTGGCAGACATAAAAGGAGGACTACATTTTTGTACAAATCAAACAGTCGCAATGTCAGTTTCAAGTCTTGCGTGTCTACAGCAGTGTTGCGTGCAACTGTTGCCTAGTACACTGTACAGCTAGAATGTATGAATTGATATGGTCGCCAACGCTCAGAAGCTGAGTATCTTGATGACGATGATATGAAAACAGAACAATTGTAAAAATATTAAGTATATATTCCTTAGCCCTCCTCTCCCCTCTGTTGATAAATTTCTGGCTAACCTGCTACTCGTCGACGTTATTCGATAGTAACAGAGAGCCATCACGGCGTAGTTATTTCGATAAATATTCGGAATACGATGTGACACAAAATTCGGAAAACACGGACTGCGCCAATATTCGTGTATACTTTTAACTGCTTAAATGTCAAAACTAAACATATTATCGTTATGCGGCGCGCAAAATATGGCGAGACTTGCCCGTGAGTCAGTACGCGCAGTTGCGAATATACCGTATTCGAATTTGTATTATTCACAAACACAGCGGCCAACAGTCGTGCAAACACATCAAATTTTATTTATTTCATTTTTATCGCTTTGTCGCTTATTGCTCATCCCCCTTCCCCGCTACTTTTGTCCTTTTAATAATATGTTTTTTTGTAATTCCTTTCTAAGGCTAAGTAACACCGGAACTGTTTAATTCTTGACTGATGCAGAAAATTTTCTTTATTACTAGACATTTACGCATGGTAATTTCTTTAGTATAAATCTTAAATTAGTTACCAGAATTTTATTTATTAAAACGCTTTAATTTATATTTATATATATGCACACACCCACACACACATATACGCGCGCGCACGAACACATACATACATATTAGTATAAATTTTAAATTTGTTACCAGAATTTTGTTTATTAAAAACTTTTTAATTTATATTTATATATATATATATATATATATATATATATATATATACACGCGTACCCACACACGCATTAATCCATACATACATATTAGGGGCTGAGATCGCTGACCACTTGAGATGGCCCAAACCTTTCGATTATTAGTTGCTTTATTTCGGAAATTCTCAAAAAAGGATTCCAACGCTTAAATAATGTTTATCATATGAATAAATCAATTAAAGAGCAGTGAAATTTGGATTGAAATATCTCACAAATTAAAACTGCTAGCATGCTAATATACCGTCAGAGGAATATGTTACGTTTAGTTCTTTTTAAAATGAAACATTCACTATGTTTCTTTCACTGTATTTACGTTGCAAATCATTTTCTTCCTTAGAATTTAAGCGATAATATTTTAAGTCATTGCCGACCGACCATCTCCTATCATTTCGAAATCTAGATTTTACAATTTGGGGATTTTGTATTTTTTTTTTTTTTTTTGTATATTCTAATAACGAAAAAATACGTCAGTCGAAGAAAAAATCAACTTTGAACTCGAAACTTTATCCCAATAATAATGTACTACTCTACGCATAGATATAGAAAAGTAATGTTTTTTTTTGTTTTTTTTTTTTTTTGACATTATCATATTTTTGTTTCAGTTTGATGTTACATATGCATTGATTCGCGGGCGGTGAAAGGCTCTGGAACGGGATCGTCTAGTTTTCAGTCTTATCGTTCTAGATTTATATTTTCTTAAATTCGAAGCTTCGAATTTTAAAATTTTGCGATTTTTATATTTTATCAGTATTCTACGGACAAAAAGCGCTAATTAAAATAAAACAAAATCAATACCCTCTAGCTGCCACAGAATGGCTAATTTTGCTTGATTGTCCCCATCCTATAATATTTGTGTCTTTTGATTTAAGAATTTTGGAGGTCTTTTGGTTTTTCTATATTCTAAAAATGAAAATACGTCGTTTAAAAAAAAAAAAAAAAAAAAAAAAAAAAAACTAGTTTCAACGGAAAGAGCTGTGGACTTTTTCTAGTTGTATGTTTTCCCGAATTCGAGCCTTTAAATTTCGGAGCGGCTGGTATTCGTCTTTAGATTTTTTGTGAATCCCCAATACTAATAGTACGCTTTTATTTGCATTCCAATGTAGTTTGCCTGGCCATAACTAAAGCTTTTAAAAAACGGGCGTAAACGGATATTTGTTTAGTTGTTTTTTTCTTCTTTCAATATATTTAAATATTGTACGTCCGGAACTCTCACCCTGTTCAAAAAAAAAACTTCTACAGAAAACTTTAAGAATGCTGTGTCCGGCAAAAGAATTCTAAGAGCTCAATTCGAGATCTAGCCTTGAAAAACAACCCCGTTCAAGCGTAGTAAAAGATACGTTATTTTGGACAAAGTCGGGCAAAGACTGTATCAACACGAAGTGGACCAGACTCAGTGAGTAGATGAACAAACAGGTTGATTGCAATTGTCAGGACAGCGTAGCTTCAAAACGACTGAAAATGAGAAAATAAAAATGAAGTTAACAGACAGCAGTAATAATATGCTGCAGGAATAAAATTGGTTGGAGAAGAAAAACATTTCTCATTAAGGCTTTATAAAAAAAAACAAAAAAAAAACGATTTTGTATCCACATGGGGGGGTACATTTTTTTCGATTTTTAAGTATGCGGTTTTGTCGCCCCGCGCATTTGAAGCGATTCCACACTACGAGTCGTTTAACTTTGCATTACTCACTTCCTCGAAAGCTTGGTGAAGAAAGCAAAAGACCCGGGCCAAAACTCCTACTCCAGTGTATTCCGTTCTTTCTTTTTTTCCTCCTTCTTTTTCAGTTTGTGTCTCCTATTCATCCTGATAAATTCGTTATTCTTTTTCAGTTTCTTCTCTCATTTTTCTTCATCCCGTCCAAACAGACCTCGCTACTATAGTGCAAGCGAGCTGTAATTGAAATTTGTCTCGATCGCATTCTCTCGGGGTAATCGAATTTTTTAACAGAAAATTTCAATGAAATCTCTACAGAACTTTTAACCAGTCGTTCTTCGCCGTAGTTGTCATCGAAGCTCTTTTATTTCCTTCTTCGGAGTCATCTTTGCAGATCCCTTCATTTTTTTGTATTAAGATTTTAACAACAACTGAAAGAAAACAAAAAACGCTACAGGAAGACTGCGCCCTCGAATAGCCTAAAAGTTTGCGGACAAAATTTACGACTTCGCAAGATCGACAGATGAAGAAAAGTAAACATTAGTATGTGTTTATAAACAGACCGCTGCAGCGATTAAAAGGAATGTGATTACTAAAAAAAATTCCCGGCCGGATGTAGTTGTCAGCGTGGAATTGGATGACCGAGCTGATCTTTATTTAAGAATATGTGCAACAGGCGTGTGTATTTTTCGGCGCCCTACTTGGACGAAATAAACGCAAAGTTCCATTTGGATTTTTTAAATTTTGTAGCTGTTCGTGATTTATTTTTTTACAGCTATATGGCCTCCTGCGCGCATACCAGCCTTATTCAAAACACCAACGCTCTGCTATTAAACTTAAAATTAGCCGAATTTCAATTTCATTTTCAAAATAGGAAAAACCATCGAATATCACGCCATCTGTTTTATTGTGATTTAAATGCCGTTTCGAGTTTGTTAGTATTTACGCACTTCAACATGTATGTACTTCGAGAACATCGTTCAATATCCTAATAGAAATTTTAATTATGCGGATTTTTTTAATATATAATTTGATTTGGCGAACTTTTTGCTTCTTAGAAACTAATGTAACCGCGTACATTTAATATTTAATGAAAATATTGAAAACTATAAGCATATATTTAAACTTCTTAAGATTGAACATATAAAAATATATACTATGTGTATATATATATATATATATATATATATATATATATCTCAAGTGCCGTACGCTACATAGCGCGTTGGCGCAACCTATTCGTACATTTAGTTGTACCGATATAGGTTGTGTACCAGGCAATTGTAATATGCAACGCAGGTGTACACACGCAAGACTACATTCGGGACTGATTGAAGCCGCTTGTTATCGCGCTACAAGTGCAGTCCCGTGTGGGTCTGCTGTGTACTGACCTAGCGCGTATATGATGTTGTACGTGGTGGTTTGCCATTGCCTTCCACGTGACTATTAGCGATTATTTATTTATTTAATTCTTGTAATAAGTTTGTCGTCGCTCGGGATCGAACCCGTGACCGCCATATCGGAAGGCAAGCGCTCTAGCAACTAGGCTATCGCGACGACATATATATATATATGTTTATTTTTATTTTTATTTTTATTTTTATTTTTATTTTTTTTTGAAAAGAATATCCCAGACGCATGTTATTAAATATAAATATACTGGATTTTCAAAAATCTGAAGGAAAGCTGAGTTGTCACTTCAACTTAGAGTAAATCCGAAATGAAGCATTATTGACGCAAAATGAACGATTTAAGTTTGAAATAGATTATACGTTTTTCTTTCTCTTTTTTAGCCGAAGATGGGACATTCAAAAATTTTATCTAATGTTTATTTATTGTATGATAAACAATTCGTGCTAAACAGGAGGGATTAATAGAATAAATGTATTAATCTGATGTTCCATAGTGTGAACTTATGTATTACGAACTAGTTAATAAATTATAAAACGCGATTGCATTTGAAGTAAAACGTTTCAAAACTGCCTACTAGTTTCGGACCACTACCATGTGCCCATATGACCACGACAACAAATATTTAAAAAAACTAAAGTAAATGGAAATATACATAAAATGTGTCGATAATTGAAAGTCAATATGTTCTAAATAAATAGATCGATGTAAAATTAAATAATTTAAAAATTTAAAATATGAAATGGGAATAAAATGCCAACAATTATGTACATATTGAAAAATTAATTGTAAAATAAATTATATTAATTATAACATGGTAATATACTTTCCGCATATTTATTAACGTTTTCAGATTTTGCCCATCTTCAGTTGAAAAAGAAAATAATAAAAAAATGACTCAGTTATGTATGTATATATATTTTTTTTTCTTAGACCCCAATTCTAAAATTATGGGTGGTGGAATATATTTATTATAATATGTGAGTTCGAAGTACAGGAATACCTAAAAAGGAATGATGGGTGCAAATGAATGTGTAGCTTAAACAAAACGAAATAAAGCTGGTGGGTGTGCAATAGTTCCCTGCAAGATGTACTTGAATTATTCGAAAGGGACGAGATGAAAAACGTAGTCGCGTCACCCCGACCAAGTTGTATGTGAAGTAGTCTGTAGCAGCAGCGATGAAAGGATAAAAAAAACGAGTTTATAAAAGTAGAAACATGTAAATACTGGGCTATAAAAATGTGTTCTTAAATATAACTCTTAATATAATACACAAAATTAAACATGTCGAAGAGGAGGCCACGCCGCTCAAGCAGATCAACATCATCGGGGGGTTAACGGTTGAATTAATGTATGGAGAAAGCTACTGATCACATAAAGAGTAAATTTAAGGCGCACAGCTCTTTCAACATACTCTAGGAAGACACTGCATGCTCTTATGAAAAGTAGAGGATGAATAGAATAAAGCCATATTATAAGCTTTACGAATGGCGGAGAAGGCTGGAAATACGAACAAGAAGTGTTTAACATCATCAGTAACACCCGTTGGACACAGAGTGTACAGGATGGGGCATCAGCACGCTTAAACTGAAATAAATAAGATTGAAACTTGCCATGCCCAGATAATATCTGCGAATTAAAAAAAATTGATCTTCATATTGTTAATTTTTAAACGTAATGAAACACCTGGTAGGAACTCAAAATCATGTAGGCTACGGATGTTGGAGAATTTTTCTTAAAGCGAGACTAGACGTAAAAGGAATTTCCTTAGTTAACCCTTGAATGGATTCTTTTATTAACATAGACAATACCCACACGAGGCTTGAATTAAACCTTTATTATAAGACAATCCCCAGACATTCGGTTGAATTCTGGCTAACTTATTGAAAAAAGCATCACATTTTGCAGTAATCATGTTGTAATGGGAAATGAAGGTGAGATTTTCAGCTGCAATCCTAACTGTTTTAAGTTACAAGTGTAGCTGAGATGGGTTGTCCAAGTCCGCAATAACCAAATACCGAAAAACTGCATTTGGGAGCAGAGAACTCCAGACCGAAATCACCAACAACTTCCTCAAAAACTAAACAAAGATCGTCGGCATTAGAAATTAAGACACATTTGTTATTAAAGGATTTACAAAAATCTTCAACTCTGCGGTGAACTAGAGTATAGCAAATTCTATAGAGTTGGGACCTACCTTGGCGGATACCATATGTGGCCTTCCTAGAGAGGGACGAAGAGCCCAACTCCAGACCTGCAACTTTACATCAGTAAAGTAATTAATGATTATATTGATTATATATAGATTGAAATTGTTCTTTATCATGATAACAATCATTTCAGACCATCTGCAGTTGTCAAAGGCCCCCTGATATCATAGGAGATGATAACCGCACATCTGCCGTCAACGGTTGAGTACCTAATTTGAATTAAGTACCGCGCCTTCGGAAGAAACCCGAAAACCGAACTGATTAGAATGAAGCAAGTTTTTGTTGGACACCTCGTCCGAAATAAAATCTGAAAACAACCTTTTCAAATACCTTGCCAGTTGAATTCGGCAAAGATATCGGGCGAAAGCTGCTAACTAAGGAGAGGTCTTATCCAGGCTTGGGAAGCAGTTTGATATCAGCCACTTTCCAGCACTGCGGAAAGACCTGTAATTGAATACATCTAAAAGAGAGTTGGAAATTTCTTGTTTAGAAATTTCACAAGTATATTATTCTTTTTTTGATCGGAAGAAGATGATTTTTTATTTTTTAATTTTTTAATTTTATTATCAAGCGTGTCCTTGCTGTGAAGGAAGGCAACACGGAATAAAATAGGCACAAAATCAGGCAGCTGGTCAGCTTTGTAAGGAAAAAAGTGATCCAGGAAAAGTCGAAACTTGTCAATTTCAAAACACAGCAGTCGCTGATGAGACCTCAAGTCAGGAATAGTCAGCTCTGCCTCACCTTTATCCAACAGTTTATATGGCCTACCCCAGACCGTGCTGTCATTAACAAAAGTTTTTCAATGCACAAGCTTAGCCCTTGATATCTCTTTCGTATATATATATTGCATTAAGTTGCCTTAAAACGTTATTAATAAAAAATAATTTAACAGTATCTTTACATTTACTTTTTTTCTTTCGAACAATGTTAGTCTTGTCTTTAATATAATTGAAGTTTTCTGTTCCACCTTAACTGAGATGTGACTCCCACGAGCAAGCTGGGAGACGTACGAATTAAAACTGTTAATCCGATAATCTGTTGGCTATGTTTAATGTCATTAATAAAAGTCACGACACAATTTTAGGTTAGAAGTAAAACTATCGATACTGAATTTAAGCTGGTGCCTGGATAGCGTAGCAACGTATCTAAAATAGAGAGAAAATTGAATATTTTTATGGAATGTTAATTCAAAGTATTGAAGATGGAAGGTTGTCCGCAGATTTAGATTAACTAAAGTGGGCAAGTAGAGTCAATGATGCTGCTTCCATTATAATTAGTAAAAGTTGGAGTTTTATGATTCTTTATTATGAGGTTATTTGAATGAATAAGATCCGATAATAAATGGGAGTCACAGGAGTATCCGACGGGATCATGTTAGGAAGCCAACCGTTGAAATCGCCGATGGTAACCGGTGAAAGACTTGGGAACGATTTGATCGTAATATCTATTGAATTAATAAGACTCTTATTAGGTTTATTAAGGGAAATGTAGGTGGAGATTAAAATAATCTCGCCTATATTGAGAACAATTAAGTTTGATATGTCGGCTATGTTTAATGGTTTTTTTTTTGTTTTTTTTTTAATAATCAATGCTGTCCTATCGCTTATAAATGTAGAATAATTTAGATTAGCGGGAACAGCACCACCAACCAAATATGGCTCAGCTGTGGAGCATTCATTAAAGTTTAAGTCATCAAATTCTTCAAGAAATAATAGTTGACAGAAAAAACAATTCCCAACATTTCAAATAAGTAAATTTAAGCGAGGACAAAATCTATTGTCGCTTTTAGATCCTTACAAGCTTCAATAAACGAGAGTAAAATTCTTGGAATGAGCGGTGTGGTAAATTTCAGGCACAAACTCATTAATCATAGATGAAATCTTAAGATTAGCAGTAAAATTAGTCCTATTAGAAGCCAAATAGTTACTACGGGAGTCCCTATAAAAATTAATGAATTACCTGAACTCCTCCGTAGCCCGGCAGTACTTTGATCGATGGCCAAACTTATTGCAAACAAGTATATCGTCTGGGATTTATCGCATCAACAAAAGGTAGAGCCTCCTCCCCATTTAATTCACAATCTTCCATCACTGTTTCCAGATTGGTTGATACTGAGCCGGTTTTAACTGAATATGTGTTCGACTAACCCCTTCAGTATTAATTCTAGTAACGTTAATTGATTTTTCCCCGGTTAAAGTCAGGAAGTGTTCGTTTACGTGTCATCTTCTGTAATGTTTTTCGTGCGAAACACTAAGATTGTCGGGTTCATTAGCTTTTCCTCTGTAACTGTATAGTTGGAAATTTTTGAATTTATCTCCGAAGCAGGCTTTGTTTGATCTTGTTTATCATATTAGGTGAAAGCGAAATCGGCTAATATCAAACAACAACATATGTAGATTGAGTAATATATTTAAAAAACAGCGATATGAAATAGTGTTTAAAACTAATAGAACGAAAAAAAAAAAAATAATAAATCAAATTCTTCCAAATAGCGGAATAAAGTAGAGTGCACTGAGTGCTACAGATTTCGAGATCTCGCATTGGTCAAGCGGGTAAGAAAATTCAAGCTAGATACCGAAAATGTACGAAAGCGTTCAATAACAGCGAAACAAAGAAATCAACATATGCTGAAGGGTTCATAAAAAGTAAACACCAGTTCATTGGAAAAAACTGTAGATTACATATAGAAAAACAGAAATATTATGGACGTAGACTATTACGTAAATAAATGTAAAACAAATTTATTAAATGATCAAATACCATCGGACGTAACGAATGCACTTTTTAGTATAAAATTTTGAATTTTGAACTTTTTTCCAAAATGGCATTTATAAATCACTTTTATTTTATTTTTAGAAGTATATAATAATTTCAGTATCTATAATCGGGCATTAATAATTTATTTTTTAGTATAGAATAATTTTAACATTTTAAAATTTACCATTTTTTCATACGGATGTTTTCAATAATTTTTCTCACTGATCGAAAACCGGATATAAATAATTCCTCTTTTTAATATAAACATTTTTAAACAATTTTTAATTAAATTTTTCCCAGTAACGTTTATAATCATTCTTATTTTATTTTTAGAAGTGTACAATGCTCGTTAATGTCTATTTGTTGATCGATTCCTAATGGCAACGTTTATTTCATTCTAACGGATATATAAATAATTTCATTGAATCGAACTTTGTTTCGTTATTACTGCCATTTTAGGTTTTCTTTTTTTTTAAATTTTTTCTCTTTTATCATTATCTGCTTTATGCGGTATCCTAGAGTGTACTTCGGTATTAACGGTTTTTGTCTTTAAATTGCTATTCGTTTTCATCGATTGCTACACACTCCTAAGCATAATTACGGGTAATTGCTGCGTGTTTTTATATTCTTTATATTTTTGTAATATTCTACCGTTACACTCGAGGTTATATTTTAAATTCCATGCGAATACGTAGTTGTGATTGGCTTTTTAATTACAACCGAGTCCAGTTTATAATTTGCGTAATTGCGCAGTTTCAGTTACGTTTTTCGGGCATTTTTTATAAAGATTACGAACGCAATTAATAAAATAAATTATATTAGCGAACGATGATAAATTAACGCGCTCGTCATATATTTACCGCAATGTTTTCAAGTTAGACATATCTTCAGTTGAAATAGAAGAATCCTTTCTTTTATTTCAGCTGAAGATATGTCCAACTTGAAAACATTGCGATAAGTATATGGCGAGTACGTTAATTTATCATTGTTCGCTGATGTAAGAGATATAATTTATTTTATTAATTGCGTTCGTAAAGTAAAGTAAGTGCAATATATCCTCGATAAGGTATCATGGATTGTAAAGTTCAACTTTTCATATTGTACTAAGAAGCCTAATGGGGATCTAAAGAGAATAGTGGGGCCAATTTATTTCTACTTTTGGATTATCCGTCTTCACTTTCCCAGATTTCTCTGATGCCCAATTCTATTTCAGATTAGGCATAAACCCGGGAGCGACTTGGATCCAGAACGAGACAAATTTCGTTAATAATTTTTATTAACTAATTAACCGAATCAATAGGTACATTTCATTTTAATATTTGCTAATATCGCATCCATTTTTACCGTTATTTGTTGTTTGTTTTCTTTTTTAATGTTTCGGCAAATCACGGTTAATGACGAAATAACGAACAACGGAAGGGTTTTATGGAAGATCTGCAACATTAATGAATAAAATAACGAAGGGTGGTGTTTGGAGGACTTTGAATTAGAAAAAAGAAAAAGTCTAACGTAAATTAATTATAGGCAAACAACAATCGTAGCAACAAGAGGTGAATTCAGACAAACGGTGTTAAATTGGCAAAGTTACGTAGACGCAACTATCTAGGCAGTGCTAAAGTAAATTGGGTATCTCAGTATGCTCGGCAAGTTAGCGGTAAAATTAAGCTTCTCATATCTTCCGACCTTCCATATAATGTTAGAGGAGAGTGTAAAGCAGATTATTGGTTGAGTTACATGTACAACTTCAGTAAAATAGGACCGTACGACAAAAATAATGGCAAACACTGATGAAGAAATACGTATAAGGATAAACGAGGAGGAAATCGAAAATGTGAAAAGCTATATATATATATTATATTATATATATATATATATATATATATATATATATATATATATATATATATATGTATATATACATATATATATACGTAACTTAGGTCAGAAGAGCAGTTTTACCATTAAAGAAATATGCAACAAATGAAACATTAAAAGTAGTTTATTATGCGCTAGTAGAGTCGAGGATCAGATATGGAATTCAGGCATAAAGGTGTGGAAAGTAGACTTGGGGAAAATAAATAAACTGCAAATTAAATGCTTGAAATTAATAGGAAAAACTTAAGGGGAGAAACCGAAATTGAAATAATTAGAAAAGAAAACGTAATGAGCATAAGAGGAATGTACTTATTACTGAAGATATGGGAGTATATATATCAGCAGAAAAGAAAATTGAATTCGTGGAAAGAATAAACACAGAATACGAGTTGAGGGAAAAACTTTCGCACTAATTGCCGTTAGCAAGAACATAGATTAGCAAAACGGATAAATATATTATAACTCAGATGTTGAATGAAATACCCAAAGAAATAATAGAGAAGGAAAAAATAGGGGAAAGGGAAATAAAGGAATGGCTTTAGGAGGAAGAAAATATGAAAAAAATAATAAACATAAAATAAAATGACAAGGCGCAACAAAAAAACTGGAAAAAAAAACAACATCGAATATAAAATATCGAAATAGATTATTAATTATTGATAAGTAAAATAGATAGAAGTAAATATTGCACGATTATGTATATGTATAAGTTAATTTAAGATGGTAAAATGTCAAATAGGATAATTCGTCGACAAGCGTTTTAACTTGACGAAAATTTTTGTATGTAAAAAATTATAATTACATATTTTTCAAAAAAAAAAAAAAAAAAAAAAAATGACAACAAACAAGCAACTTATAACACATATGGAAATAAAGAGAAGAATAGTACTCTCATGGGTAGTGTTTGGAAAATTAATCAACGTATTTGGAAACCAAGAAATATCGATTAACCTGAAGAGTAAGCTGTATAATCAATTCGTGCCGCCAATCTCAACATACGGATCCTAAAACTTGCTATTTACGAAAACAAATTTAGAGAAAATAAGAAAAACGCAGGTAGCATAGGAAAGAATAATGCTGAACATATGACGTACAGATTGAATATGTAATACAAAGATACGAGAGGAAAGTAAACTGAACGATGCGGTAGAACAAATGGCTAGGTTGAATTGGATCTGGGCAGGTCATATGGCTCGAAAAAAGGATCATGGGTGAATAAGGCGTATTCTACATTGGTGGCCTATGGACAGAAAACGGTTGAATGGAAGACCGTTAACCCGTTCTGAGGGCGACATAATAAGAACCGTCGGCCGGAGAAATTGGATTAGGAAGGCGCAAAACCGGAATGAGTGGAAGAAGTTGGGAAAAAAGCCTACTTCCAGCAGTGGATTAATATAGGTTGTAAATCGTACTTTCACAACAATCGAAGCTCTGCTAAATATTTCCGTATAGTAATTGATACCATGGTTTTTTCAGTTTGACCAACAGAATTATGACAGTTGTGTGTAGGCTGCGTACCGGCTATTTCGGAGTGGGCTTTAACCGAGTGCAGTACTTTGCTGTAATAAGTGCTGCAAATTCAATTTCAGAAAAAAATCGAGAATCGTTTACTATTCAACTGTATTTGATTATATAGGGATTATCGGCTTGTTTGTTAGGGAAAAAAGTTATTTTCGTTGTACTCTAGTCTTTATTTTATTTTTCCTAGTGTTTTTTTGACTTGAATTTGGTTTACTATCCAGTAGCACTAATCATAATTAAGTCTAGCCCCCCCCCCAAAAAAACAACCCCAAAAAAAAACTCAACAAAAACCTATTTAAGAATTTTCTGATAGATCTGAAAAGCATATTGCTTCTCTCGACACCAACTTTCCAAATGATTCCTTTTGCATCGAACTAGTTCGGACAATAAATGAGACTGCCCAACAAAAAAAAAAAAAACAAAAAAAAAACAATTCTTTTTTTCCAAAAAAAGGAAAAAAATATTACATCTGAAGTTGGACTTGGAACAAAATAATAAGATGTTACGTGTTTTTCCAGTGTCGCTTTACAGAGGGGGGAAACACTTACGGAATTTATCTTGAAACAATTACGAATTTACTGCAGGACGCTGAGGAAATAATGTGACAGAGGAAACAATACAACTACAGAATACTACAACTGATGGTCCAAATCGTCAGACAACCTGGTCGCGGTCGCCAAAGAGTACGCTGGTTACTTACAACTGGTGCGGACAAATAAATCAATAACTCCTCAGACTGACAAAACCGTAAACAAGAGGGACAAAGATCGCGATAATCTTGTTTAAGCGCTAAAAATGAAGAATAGAATAACTTTACTTTAAAAACTCTTACAACGATAGGATATTTATTAATTCCCCTTTAAGAGCCGAGTGAACTTTTTCGGTGTTTAGATGAGGACCTCTCTACTCGTAGAGTGAGCATTGCTTACATATTTCAGACTCATCTTACCGCGTGCATTATGATTCTGTTATTCACTCGTTTCTTCTATTCGTCTAGAGTTGTGTTAATCCAACATGGCAATTATCGCGGAACTCAGTTACTCTTCTTCCGCTTTATCCACTCTCACTTGCAAACTTTCCACTCTTACTTTCAAACTTTCCACTCTCTGTTCATTCCCTATTGTCGGTTTCTAGCTCTTCTTTATATTGTGCCCTATTCGTTAGAGCTTTTCTCTGGATTCCTTTCTTGCAAAATACTTATCTCACTATAATATGCACGGTTGCCTTTCTCTTTATTTTCTCGTCACTGCGAACTCACGATCATTCTTGCAAAGGTTACAATTAGTAACAGGCTCTAAAATACACAGAATGAACAAAAATAGAGAAACTTTAAAAGTCACCTTTACCATACAGAGACGCTTCGAATCGGAATCGTAATGACCTTCTATTATTCGAACGACTACAATAGCTTGTCAGGTACGAATGCGAATGGAAACAAGGTCAGTCAAATATCATGTGCTGAGCAGGCCTCGTACCCGCTGTTAAGAATTAGCAATAAGTTTTTTCATACAATTGGTAAAAATATTTCATAATTTGAAGTTGTAAAATCGGTTCCGTATTTTTCACCCAATTTATCGGTGTAAATATCAGCCGTATATAAAAGTAATTTTTGCCGAAAGAACAAAAGGAAGCGTTATTTTGCTTTTTTTTTTTGTTTTTTGAAATATTTTTACAATTTTGGAAAGTTTTATTAAGAGAAATTTTGTTTAAAAAAAAAAAAAAAAACATTTTCCAAGTGCATATTCGTTTTTTTGTAGATTTCGAAGTCTCCGCGGAGGTACCACGACGGTTCAAATTTGAGGTCTGTATTATCGGGTTCATATACAAACTTGTCCGTTATTTTAAGATATTTTCCCCACTTTTTTCTATTAATTTTTTTTTTTTTTATGGATACGCCAACGAAGAACAACAACCCAATCAGCCAAGGAATCTAATTGTAAGTAATAGCTCAAAAGCAGAATAACACATATTAGATTCTATTAAATTAATTAAACTACACCGGATATTTGACGAATCGCATCTCTATGGGAAATCTTATCCGCAGCAATTTTTCCCTAATAAAAATTAAACCTTCCCCACTGACCTTTTCTGACGCAAAATTTAATCGCGAATAGAGCAGCAATCTCTGCCGCGTTCTAATTCCTGAAAGATTTCAAGAAATATCAGAACGGTTAAGGAAGAAATTTCGTTAATTATGACGTCGTACTTTCAATTATTTCTTTATACATGTATGTGTATGTATACACACATCGTCGTGTAGAAACAAGAAACTGCCGACATTATGGAGACTATTAAAGCGACAAACTTTGAAACTGTTTTCGCTACTAAAAACTTCCAAATTTACGCGTAGAAATTCACCCTTTATTCATCACCGCGGTTATAACGAATACAAACTTCAAAATATTCTGATACCACTCAGTTTTCGGAAAAATCGTTCCGCGGCTTATCTATGAATTTTTAACTAACGTTTCAGCGGTTTTTAACTAACTTCCGAAAACAAAAAAAAAAAAAGCAAAAAAAGCAAAAACGGAAATATTATAACCAAAGTAATTTCGGTTACCGATTTGTATGGTTGAAAAAGGTAATGAAAAGGAGAACCCGCCGGCAACTGTTGAACTGATCACTGCAAATTACAAAAATATGTTCAAATATGCCTAAATTTTAAGCCTAATCAATAGAGTGTACGTTGCGAATGTTCTCTAATCAATCACACACACTGGTATGTCAATCGCTGCTGAATATTATATACCTGTTAACCATAATGTCTTAATTAGATTCCTGAAAAGTTCTACTGTACGTGCACGTATTTTGTCTTTGTATACCTTGCAAAGTAAAGGTCAAGGAGGGCGCGATCTTCAATAATATTTTTATTTTCTTCGAAAGGTCGGCTACTAAACGGTTTAGTTAATATTTGTTATGCAGAGAAAACAGATTATTAAACAAATATTTATTTCTTTATAAGAATTTAAGTTCATATTTACTTTAATTTTAAAAGTGTACTACCGGTGAATACGCAACTAGTACTTTTCATGCGCTCAGAATTCCGTATGTTAAGTTAACGACAACCATAGTTAACATTTATATAATGCAAAGTTCAAAACAAAAAAATCTGATTATAACTAGCGGCGGTGATATGTCACCTGTTTCCTCCGCCGAGTTTACTGTTATTTTCGACAGGCTAACTCTAACTCTTTGCAGAAATTAGCTGCTGCTGCTGCTGCTGCTGTCGGCCGCTTGACAATGGTTTTTTCTGTCGGTGTTCGAATTTACTATGGCGCTTATTACTCCTCCGGAAGTTTGTAAAATTTCTGGTCTTCATTATAACGATATCTGATAAAAGAAATAGTCTTCTTTTTGTATTTTAGTATAATCTGTGGTAGGGTTGATGTTACTATTACCTCCGGTTCCGACATTGGCGTAGATGGGCGAGTGACGGCCTCTGATCAATTTATAATAGATTGAATGTCCATTTTTAACACGTACCACTTTACACTGTTACATGTTATTACTTCAAATGAGATGATTAGTGGACTTTCCATGAATTTTATACTATTTTCATTCTTTGGATTCACATCTGCTCTAGTATCTGATTCACCATGTAAAAGTTTTTCCTCGTTTCATGTATGTCGTGAACAACGGCAAAAACTGAAATGCATAGAATGCGCGCTATTTCGTTTACTTCATCATCATTTTCTAATCTGAAAAATAAAACACTTTTTACTGTAGCAAAACAACTTCTTTCGCCTCAGGTTTTAAAAAAAAACCCTGTTTCGAAATGTAATCTTCACAAAAAAAAAAACATTGTTGACATCCCATTTCTCACGAGCAATTATTTATGTTCTTCATATGCGGTTTACATCGAAAGTAGCAATTATTATAAGTGAGACATCTGCGACAAGCAATACCGATCCGCTTGTATGCGAGGTATAATAATAAAGCATTGTTTAGAATAGAAATAACTATTCATCCTATTTTCATTTTCTGACGACTTTTCCATACTTAACGGACAAATACGCGCTTGCTCGTACTAGAATAATTAACTATACTGCAGACGCTCGACCCCTCCGCACGTCTTTTTATATTACGCATATCTTAGTAGAGCATTTGAAACGGTTGATCATAAAATAATCATAAACACATTAGAGGAGATAGAAATAACGAATAATTTGTAAAAATGGTTTCAAAGTTATTTAACACAAAGGAAAACATGCGTAAATATCTTAAATGTGCAAAGTGAAAAAGAGGAGATGGATGTAGGAGTTCCGCAGGGTAGCAACCTAGCGCCAATACTGTTTATTATATATACGAATGGTCTATATAAGGAATTAAGTTACAGTGAGGTAGTCGCGTACGCGGATGATATAGCAATAGTTACGTCACATAAAGATATGAAAGAGGCAGAAATAAGGATGCAAAAAGATCTAACAACAGTAAGTAAATGGGCACACGATAAAAGTCTAAGAATAAATGTAAAAAAGACTAAAGCAATGGTACTGCGGAAAAAAAGAGACAGCTCTGATTTGTATTGTCCAAATATAATAATGCACTCAAATGAATGTGTACATTCAATGGGGGAAAGACGCGAATGCGAAATGAAAAACTGTCAAAAGTTAGACATAGTAATGCAGTATAAATATTTGGGAGTAATGATGGATCAACACTTAAGATGGGACATACATATGGATTACATTGCAAAGAAAATAAGAGCAGTTTTACCAGCTTTATATACATTAAAGAAATATGCAACAAATGAAACATTAAAAGTAGTTTATTATGCGCTAGTAGAGTCGAGGATCAGATATGGAATTCAGGCATAAAGGTGTGGAAAGTAGACTTGGGGAAAATAAATAAACTGCAAATTAAATGCTTGAAATTAATAGGAAAAACTTAAGGGGAGAAACCGAAATTGAAATAATTAGAAAAGAAAACGTAATGAGCATAAGAGGAATGTACTTATTACTGAAGATATGGGAGTATATATATCAGCAGAAAAGAAAATTGAATTCGTGGAAAGAATAAACACAGAATACGAGTTGAGGGAAAAACTTTCGTACTAATTGCCGTTAGCAAGAACATAGATTAGCAAAACGGATAAATATATTATAACTCAGATGTTGAATGAAATACCCAAAGAAATAATAGAGAAGGAAAAAATAGAGGAAAGAAAAAGGAAAATAAAGGAATGGCTTCAGGAAGAAGAAAATATAAAAAAAATAATAAACATAAAATAAGAAAACAAAGCGCCACAAAAAAGCTAGGAAAAAAGAAACAAAAAAAAAAACTGAATATAGAAAATAGTAATAGATTAGCAATTATTGATAAGTAAAATAGATAGATTAAGTAAATATTACACGATCATGTATATGTATAAGTTAATTTAAGATGGTAAAATGTCAAATAGGATAATTCGTCGACAAGCGTTTTAGCTTGACGAAAATTTTTGTATGTAAAAAATTATAAATACATATTTTTCAAAAAAAAAAAAAAAAAAAAAAATGCTAAAAATAGAAATAAAAAACTATACATATTGGAAATGGCAGAGTGGTGTGTTAGTTGGTGTTATCAAAGAAAAATGCTACAACGACTTATGACATCGATCGAAAGAAATTTATCGAGGTTCTCTTTAGGCATCTTATATATCCAACTGCAATTCTCCTTCTCTGCTCCTTAAGTTAATTCTGGAGTACATAAACTCGGGAAAAAACCGTATTATGAATGATAGGGAAACTAGCGAGATCGTAATTTTAGAAAATAATTAAACAAATAAAAATGAAATTATGAACGCATGTAATTTCGACTTGGATGGTAAGGGAGGGAAGAAGAAATTTTTAAAACCGTGGCAAATAAAACAATATAGGGAATAATTTTAAAAATTTGTAATAAGATATGTATGTGTTGTATAATCGTAGCAGCGGTGGGTATATGCGTGAGGACGGACGGTGGGCTTTTGTAAGAACACGTGAAAAACAAATAAAAAATACGTACTATCAGTAAATTGTTTTTCGAGAGACATAGGAGATTAAAGGGGGGTTACATTTGGTCTTTGATTATAAATTTTCAGTTAAATTTGATAATTTATAACGAGATAATGTAGAATGTGAGCAGCAACTGTGTCGGTGGTGCGCTTTCGCGCGGTAGGCGAGGGTTTGATGGAGTCGTAAAAATAAATAAAATGTAATGTGAAAAAATTTTTCGGATTTTGAAAGTTAAAATAAGCTGAAGCTTATTCTAGAATGCTTATCACTCGGAAAAAATTATTATGAATTATAGCGAAAATAGCGATAGTGGATATGAGCGTGGGAATCGTTAATTTTTCACGGTAGCTATTCGTGAAAAATAATACGAAAGAGTGGTGTAATTTGCGCAAAACGGGTAGGGGTTGGAAGAGGGAATTTTTTTAAACTGAGAAAAATAAAAAAATACTCGAATTAACTTTTTGAATCCTTACGCTGGGAAAAAAATTTTGCAGGCGAAAAAAATACACCTAGACTTATTCTATATTACGTTAGTATTTTGATCGATGATGAAATAATCGACGATAGTAGAGGTTTGCGTGAGAACGGGCGGTGTGCATTTCGGCAGTCCGAGACTTTGTCGGATTAAATTTTAGAATTGAAGAAAAAATAAAAAAGTACACGATAACAGAAATTTTTGGATGCGAAAGAAATAAACATAAGCTAAATCGATAATACTGAGGCTTGGAAAAAAAATTCTTATGAAAGAAAGGAAAAACTATCGACAGCAGATGTGTGTGCTGGATCGCCGCGCATGCTTTTGTGATGAGCGAGATATGACATAGCCCTGCATAATGTATCGGGGCAAGGTTTTAAGTGAATTGACCGAATAAAAATTTCGCGATCCTCAGAAATAACGGATGCGAAAGTGTGTGTGTGTGCGTGTGTGCGTGTGCGCGTGTGTGTATATATGTGTATGTGAGCGCAGGTGTTTGAACTGGTGAAATAAAACAATGGAAATGATACAGCGACTTGCGACATCGATCGGACGAAAAATCTTCACGATTCCTGGAAATATCGGAGTGTTGTGCGTGTGTGTATGATGGCGATATAAAACAATTAAAAATGTAGCTGCATCCGGTCGAGATGATCGATGCAAAGTGGATGCAATCGTCTGCGCGCCCAATGAAAGTAACCGTTTTTTTCTACACGTCTTTGAAATGTACAAATTAAAATTAAAAACAAAAATAGTGCGACAACGATACATGACTCGGAAATTTCCTTCAAAATTTCGATTCTAAGTGTCGAGTTTCGAATGAATTTAGCGCTCCGCCAAAATTTTAGAGCCCTCCCATCGCCGAAAAATTAAAATTAAAAATTACGTCGTGTCTATTAGATGTAGAGACTTGTATAATAGGCCCGAGTAATGAAAGTATGCAGCGCGTGTAGGAACATGTGTGCGTGAGTGGCTGCACGACGGAATTTTTTGGAACCCTGTTAGTAATACTTACGACCGAATATTCGAAAAATCACGGTAGCGTTCGATGGGCGCGTGGGAGCAACGGTGGTTTGAGAGCCGACGAATACATTTTATTTTCTGTACGTTTTGTAATGTGAAAATAAAAATTAAAAAATAAAAAAAAAAAAAAATATGCCCGAACGGAACGCGACTCGAAAATTTCTTTAAAATTTGGATTTTAAGTGTCGAGATTCGAACGTTCTTAGCACTCCGTGAGAAAACCCTTCAATCACCTGAAAAATTAAAATTAAAAGTTACGCCATGTCCATTAGGTGAGGCTCTACTTATGTGATACACGCGAACGATGATGGAAGACGGCACGCGTAGGAACACATGAATGCGTGGCGGCTATGCGATAGAATTTTTCAAAACCTTGGTACAATATTTACGCCCGGAATTTCGAAAAATTTCGGTAGCGCGAACGGACAACGCAAGCGCGTTAACGGACGGTGCTCGTGTGCACCCGGGCTCCATCGAACGACAGTAATTTCTACATTCTGCACGCAGTCTATAGCCTGTAACTTCAGACCTACCAGAGTCGGCTAATTAACGCCTACGGCATTCTTTGTGCTAGAAATGTCACCTACTGACGTGGGCATAAGGTAGATAAACCTGGTATTCGCATTAGTAACAGAGTATCCTGAGCGAAATTTTCGCGCACGTTTAAATCGGGAAGCGCGCGCAATCGGTGTTCATTTAACAGTATTTAAATCGCCGCTGAGGTATCGTTTCATAAAAAGATATCCCGGATGAACTACTTCACACACAATAAACACAAAAAATTAACAATTTAACTCGGATGCGTGTGTGCCCAACATTCACAGTAATGAAGGACATATAAGAGATAGGTCAGGCTGGTTTGTAAAAATGGTTAGAATAAAAATTGGCCATTCTCTCGTAAATGAAGAGGTCGATCGTAATTTCATGTATGACCTATGCCTATTAACCTTAGACATTACTAAAGCTTTTGATAGTATAACTTTAAATAAATTGTATTGCTATCCGACTTCAGCTCAGACACGATAACTTATTAAAACTATAACAAAATCACTACTTTCATAATAGATTTACACTTTTATTAATATCGGATATCGTGCACCTAGAAATCAGGCCCGTGCCCAGAATTTTGGAAAGGGGGCGTTTTGAAAATTTTCTTTTCATATTTATTTTATAAATAAAAATACATTTTTCACTAATATTCATGCTATTAATAATTTCCATCATTTTGATTTATATATTAATAATTTACATAAATGAATTACCCCGTATATGAACATTAATAAAAATTACATATATTATTGATTATACTCGTAACAAAAATTTTTGCGTAAAATATTAATGAAGTACCTAAGCTATTTCAGTTCTCATGGCGGGGGGGTTAACCCCCAAAACCCACCCCGTGGACACGGCCTTGCCAGAAATATCCTATTGTGACGACGGGTGTGTTACAAGGATCTGTACTGGGACCGTATTTGTGGAATATGTAGTTTTTTCTAGACTTTATCATCTTACCTCGACGACATTGTAGGTTAATAACGTTCATGGATGATATTGCAGTTGTTATAGGAGATAGGTCTGAACACACTCTAAGTAATAAAATACTATATAATATATGTGTATATAGTACTATTGAAAATGAATATGGACTAAAAATTAACGTATCAAAAACAAACTACATGCTATTTAATTCTAGAATTCGTAATAGACAATTAAATTTAACACAGCATGGGTTAAATATAAGTGAAGTATCAAATACTAAATACTTAAAAGTATCGTAATTTCGATAATAACTTGAAATTTTACAATCACTTTAATAGTATTAAAAATAAGTTAACTAAATTTTTGTTTATCTTTAATAAACTTTATAATAATAATTGCAAAGTAAATTATACAAAAGGGATTATTTTATTATATAGGGCAGTCATTTTACCGAACCTACTATACAGTAGCATAATCTACGCAGATATGGATTAAACTTAAAAGATTTCAAAAAATGTTAACAAGTTATCAAAGAGAGTACTAGAGAGTCATTAAATTAATTAAATCATATAAAACGGTAAGTTATTTAGCGTGTCAGTAGCTGGAATTATGCCACTGCAGTTTGAAATTAGTAAACACATAAATTTATTTTGCATTAAATATTACTACCTGCTCGCTTAACTTCAATAATGCCTATTACGAAAATGGTGTAAATTTACCTATGAGCAATAAATCCCGTTTATAACGTAAAGCAGTTTAAAAGATTATTACATGACTATTACCTAACGCAATATCAGACCATGCGGGATAATTGTAATAACAGTATATAACTTACACACACTTTCTTCCCTAACATTAATTAAGTAGAATGATATAAATTACATACCAAATTTTTTCAACGTACAATTCCTTATTGGTAAATTGTGCTGATTCGCCAAATTGTATTAAATGTAATTTTCCCGATAATCGTATCGCTCATATCTTAGTTGGATGCAATAGCACTGATTTCCTCATTTTCAGTGCTCAGCAGAAGATTTAGTAACTAAGAATTTTCAAATGTTTAACAATTTTACCGTTACAGAAATTATTAATTTCCGTAAGCAACTGATACACTTGTATTAATTAACCGCAATCAATGTTAAGGATAATCTGACACCAAAAAACTTCACATTGGATATGGTTTCAACTTCACCATCATAAAATTTGTATTACTCTAATGCAAATACATTTGTCTCATCGGTATTATCCGAAGTGAGAACCCCCCCCCCCCAAAAAAAAACAACTAGATTTTCCGAGGATCACTTAGCGCGGCAATGTGAAAGCAAAATTCATCCGACTGCCGCTGTGTACAACAGCGGTAGTCAATGGCTGACTACGTTGTTTGTCAGCGGAAGGAGGAGCTGCGCGGATTTATGATGGATTTTAGATTTCTGCACTGATGAAATTTTCGCATTTTTCATTTACATCTAGAGCGGTTCAATTATTATAGAGATGCGATTTATTTTGTTAATAATATTAATAAATATTGATGCTTTTGTATGAAGAATACGTGGGTAGAAAAAGAAGAAAAAAAAATATATATAAGGGGGGCGGGGTTGAATTTTTCAGACGCAATTTAAATAAGTTCGACAATTTGTCGAAGGAAAAAAAGTAATTATAACAGTACAAAAAGGGAGGAGCGTTCTTCTGTGGGAAGTTGTAAGTGCCACATATTTTATAAAGAGTTTCGAGTTTCTTAGGTTGTAAACCGCAAATGAAAAAGGTCCCAGATCCGATTTAAGCAGATTTTTAAATAATAAAACGGATAATATAGCATTCTACAGTAAATACTTGTAGAAAACTATTATAAACAGTTATGCAACTTGAACACTAGCCCGGAGCATTATTATTATAGGAAACTGCGTATCGTAGACGAGGTTGCAGCTTCGCGGTCGTCCATTGGCATTCCTTGGAGGACGGGATTTAAATCAACGCTGACCGTGATGGGAGGTTAAAATTTAAAATCAGTGATTAGAAAATTTCATTCCTTCGGAACGATCACGTGTCCGTAATATATTCGCATTCGAGTAAAGACAAACGAGCAACGTTAAAAACACTGAAAATCTATAAAATCTCTTCCGGAGATTACCGTAGTCGGGGAGTATCGTACAAAGGTTTCCAGTCAATAATAGCCTCCTCGAATGTGCAACTATCATAAATAGATACTCAAAAAAGAAAAGCAAAAAAAGAAACACTAGTAATCTGTCGATCGGGGCTGGTCACCTAATTCAAACAACTCTGATTTACTAGACGTCCACAAAGAGATCCGTGACTGATACGTGTCGAAAGACGAAGTGATTAAAAACGGAAAAAAGTTTCCGATCTTGGTAAAAAAAAAAAAAAAAAAACAATTTATAACCCTCCGTACGATGAATAAATTTACGACAATAGTCTCGAAAGCAACGAAGGTAAAAAAGAAATTTATGGCATTTTTTTTTTTTTTTTTTTTTTTGTTTCCCTCAGTAAGCGTTTACTTCGTTAGTAGCGACAGTAGTTTCGGCTGTTACGTTCGCCCCTGGAAACCTCTCAAGAGCGAAAATGGCGCGACTTCTAAGCCGAATTTAAAAAGTCAAAACTATTTCGGAGCGCCGGCCGCCCCCGCACCTACCGTCTGGCGCGGTGTCAGTTGAAAGAGCCGGCTCACACTTAAACGAATAAATTTCGCGACAAAAAGAAACCGTTTAGTCGGTTTGTAGAACAATTCGCTACGGTCATTTAGTCGCGCGCGATTGTTGACCGTGCGCATAGTGTTTCTTTTTTTTCCGCGGTGTTTCAGCGAATGGAGCAGCTAGCTAGTGCGACTTTCATTTTATCACTCGAATTAAGTCGACGATGCTCTGCTCGCTGCTGATGCCGCTTTTGGACGCGCGCTGACAAAACTGCGCACTCCATTCGTCGCTGGTGCAAAAATTAAATGAGCCATAATTATAACAATCCGGCCGTCGTTTGTCGCATTGGGCCGTTTATATATTGCGAAAATATCTCAACTGGACACGTCGCGCATTTTCCCAGTCGCTTGCATCCGCTTCGCTGCTAGTATTTTCGGTGGCCCGGCTTTTCTAGGCCTTCTAGCGCGCGCGCTTTTCCTTCGCTGATTTTTCCGACTGCTAAATTTATACGCTTTAGCTGAAATTGGGCCCCGGCTTAACTTTAAACCGCCGAATTCTAAAGCGCCAATTCAGTTGTCGCCTGAAACACATTAATTTTTCAGCAGTCGCGATAATTTCTGTTCCTCTTCTTTCTGGTTTTTTTTCCCCTTCTTTTTGACGTAGAAATTTTCAGCTTATTATTAAGGCGTGCACGTGTGTATGTGTGTCTAGACCGCGCAGTACATTTGCCTCTCGAAGATGGTTGAGATGCTTCAGAGTGTTTCCACAGTCAAATGAGAAACTTGATCGCATTATGCAATTCGATATATACACATCATCGTGGAGAATCATCTCGTATAGAGGATGGTATTTCGCTAGAAATGTTTTATTAAGATTTATTAAACCGACAAATTATAGCGAGATGGAACAGACAATGGATCATATCCTGAAGGAATGTCGGAGACGAGCTCTGGAGGGTGGCTGGGAAGAAATTATTAAATTGACGGGCCTAGCGACGGAGTGGTTACAAAACCCCGTGTATAACATGCATAAGAATACATATATAGTTGATGACAATGCAAATTCTCATATGTGATTACTGACTTATGCGTTATTCAATTATTGGTTAATTCGTTTAAGTAATAGTAATTTGTTCGCTGTTTCAAACCCGCCCTCCATTTGTACATACGAATAATTGAATAATAATAATAATAATAATAATAATAATAATAATATTAATAATAATATAATATGAGCAAAAGTCAAAATAAATTTAAAGTTTAACTTTAAGTCGGTAAAAACGAACGGTTCTCCGAAGTTCGATAGTAGCTACCTCTTTTCCGTATGTGTAGCGAAAAAGGTCTAATGCCCTTAATACAGGGGAATTTTCGTTTACTGTAAGCGTGGTAATGGTGGAATAATTTAGCGTCTTAGATGTTTTAAAAATATTCGCGATATAACTATTTAAGGAGTGGCCAACCTGCGGCCCGCCTTGAACATTTTTTCGGCCCCCGACATGGCCAAAGTGGTAAAAAATTATATTCTGCAAATTCATAATGCACGCGCATGTTGGAACATTTAATATAACAAGTTTTATGTTTCACTCTTAAGTCGGTCGATTGTTTGGATTTTTTAGATTCCTTTTTTTGGTGACAAATTTACTGTTAGGTTATTCTCAAGTTTCTACGTAGCGGGATTTTGACCAGCAAAGCCGTACTACTGACGAATTCAAGATGACTTCCGTCAGCGAAAAATATTTTAATGAACTGATTGACCAGTGCGTTGATAAAATTTCCAATGCTGTATACGTTATATTTGTTTGTTTGTTTTTTTACTTTTCACCATCTATAGCCGATCTGATCCATTACGAGGGTTTTTTTTTGAGGTTTTAATCATTTACAGCGTGATGTAGGCAGAAAATTTTTCCGAAGAAATTATGAATATTAACAGTATCAGCCCGCTAAAAACTGATGCGCCCTGTGCAGATTTATTCTTTTCGTACCACGCGCCACGCAAACGTATTATGCGAGCCGAATGTGGACACTTCTTTCAAAACTAAATTTTTATTTAAAATTATCATTGGAATTAATTTTTTCGTTCGAAATTTCGTGTAAATTAAATATCGCCTTCTCTTTTGCACTAACGTCTGCAAAGAGGATTTCAAAAGTCGGTCGAACTGCATAATTCCTTAATGACTTTTTCAGGTCATAATAATCAAGAAATAACACCTTTAATCGTTCCCGTTCGTTTCGATGAGAAAGAAAATGGAATACGGAAGAAGAGCCTTTTCGGTGTTATAATTTTCGTTAAAAGACCGCTATCGCAGTAAGTAAAAATGAACTAATAAAAAAGCATCGTTCAAATTCTCGCTTATAGTTTTGCTCTCGATTTTGGGATACTACTTGTCAGAATTGATGAACGAGTGGAAGAGAACGAATCGGCACTACACACATTTCACTCTGTATTAGATCGTCGGGTGATTTCTACGGGATAAAGTCGAAAATTGCAACTTCAACTTCCGAACGTCTTCGTGTGCGTTCGATTGCAATTGTGTAATTTAGAGAACGCTGCGCTTTCCTCGAGGAAAGACCGATAGCTGTAGAATTTATTTACGGCATTAATAACACTCGACAAGCATCGTTGGAGAGGACAATTTCTAATATGCGCAAACTAGGCTTTCGATAGGAAAACTTTCGAATTAGCACGAGCTGGTATATATTTGACAGTGGTTAATAGTTGAAGAACACAGTGAGTTACGACACTTGATTCGGCAAAAAGCGATTCAGAGCGAAAACTAATCTATCCAGCAGTTACTTATAATATATTACGAGTAATAAGTAATATGCAGAAGCTAGATTAAGTCGCCTGTTAATAATGGGCACAGTGTTTCCAAACTGAAATATACATTGTGTAATGTACGCTGTTAGACAATGAAGCAAAATAATTAGCGACTATACGTTTGTTTCAATTTATTATTATCGAACAGACTCTGTGTACATTTGTTTTAATTGACTATTGTTGGGCATTAAAGATTCTACGTCATTCTCCTCATGCCAGGTGTGTTGAGAAAATCCCGTAACGGAATCTGTAACATTTTCGCGTTATTCATACGTCGGGATTATTATGAAAATCACTTAAAACAAAGCGAATCCTAGAATGAAACCTACTCTTTTTTCGCGTCACGCTTATGAGGCATTCATTTAATTTGGCGAACAGTGTCAGTTGAAATCAACTTACATTAACGGGAGTAATAGAATATCTGATGATCTGAAGGATCGACTTTTTGCATGTATGATTTTTTTTATAGACTGCCGTGTCCTTTATATAAACTCGGTCATTTTGGCCACGCAAGGGACTGCGCCCCTTCACCCCCCTTGCTTACATTTCTGTCGCTTTCTCTTCTATACTTTGTATAAAATTGTCAAAATTTACAGAGTAATTCTTACTGGCATCAACAAAAAAAAAAAATAACATAATCACAAAAATCCTATCCTAACATATTTAACTTTACATAAAATTAAGACATTTTTTCGTTACAGTTTTCATTTCATATTTTGTGACATAAAATTGTGACATTTTTTTAAATAACATAATCACAAAAATCATATAATACATATATAACAAACGTTACATTAAATTGGGATATTTTTTCAAAAGGGCGGGGGGGATCCTAAGAATTACTAGTGTAGTATTGAGTATAAAGGTTCATTATTATTCCATTACTATTTCTTATCAGCTTGTAAAAAAGATAACCGTTTCAACAAGTAAGACGACTTATTTATGATATTTTTTCATTAACTCGCATGTCAAACTGCGTGTTCGAATAGTATTTTATTATTTCCGACTCAAGTTTGTCATCAGAGGATGCCGACTAAAAGGAGTAATAAACAACACATTAAGAGGCAACTAAGTGATAAGAGCGACGAGGCTATTAAAAAAAGCACAGGAGAAATACTGTCGCATCATGAGGACTCTGAAGATGAGATGGAAAATACATCGATTGCGTCGTCAGTTAACGTGTGATAAAGCGCGAAGTTTTGTGACATAAAAAAGTGCATTGAATTTGTGTCAGACAAGTATGATGTCATGCAGCAGTCAAATCAAGACTTGTTAACGGAAATTACGACAGCAAGTTGAAAAATTAACAAGTGAACTTCAAAAAAAAGAGACCAATAGATTTCAGAGCTCTCAACCACAGTTCATGAGCTTGAACAGTACGGCCGCCGCGAAAATGTTGAGTTGCATGGAATTTCGGAAGAGAAGGAAGAGAACTTGCAACGAATTATTATTCAAGTTTGCCAAAAAATTGGGGTTGAGATTAAGGAAGATGATATCGTGGCGACACACGGGCTACCTTCAAGGGTCTGCCGAAACCGATAATATTGAAGATAACCAGAAGATTAGCGGATAAAATTTTAGACAAAAAAAGCGAACGCCGAATCTTGGGCAAAGAAATTAGTAATAATTTAAGTAGTAAACGATAGGTTTACATAAACGAAAATCGGTCGAGGTATTACAAAGATTTGCTATGGAAGATGAAGCAAAAAGCGAAGTTACTGAATTTTCGATTCGCATGGTCGAAAAGAGGAAAAATTTACGTTAGGAAGGACCAGGAAGATCGCGTACTTCCCATTCGATCCGAAGCGGATTTAAATAAATGTTATTATAGATGTTGTTAGTTTTCGTGTGTGCAGGAATGAATGTGGTGCGCGTGTGTTGCGTCGATCTACGGCGCCGGCTGGGCAAGGCGGTTAAGGTAGTGTATACGCGTGAAGATGATAAGAGGAAATCCGAGATCTCTGTAAAAGTGCAGTATGTGACGGTATGTGTGCGATGGGAAGTGTGCGTAATGTGTATTGATGTTTATAAGTTTGCTTGCGTGTTCAGGTGGTGTAGAACGGTTCAGTGGTACTCTAGAGTCGATGAGGTATGTCTGTCAGTTGGTCGATGCGCGAGATAGTGTGTGTTCTTTGTTGTATGATGCAGATACGGAAAGAAAGTTCAGACGTTTAAAATGGAATGTTGTTGACGTGAGAGAGAACCGTGAGCGTGTAGTGGCAGAAAGTGCAACTGTCGCTTGGCCGGGGTCGTATCTTTATTGTAAGGGGCTTCGTGCGGTGGTGGTTAATTTGTTGCTATTCACTATTTCCTTCTTCTGTTTTATTTTAGATGCACTTCATTGCGATAAAATTAAATCGATTTCTTCTACGTATATAGTGTACAGTGTCTATATAATGTGGGTGTGCTTATGTGTGTATACTAGATATTCTGTTTTATATACGAGTAAATATCGGTATATTAATATACTAGTCCAATTACAGATAATTTTGGCGATTAGTAGTGCAACATCGATAACCGTTTTCCGAATACAATCTGCGATAGCTCAACATTTGTCGAAATATGATCAATTCTTTTCCTCTATACCGTCCTTTAACGTTACGCTATTGTTGTCTATAATCCAATTTTGCACAAAAAAGAGAGAGAAAAAGAAAAAAAAAATTTAATATGGAATTTGTTAGTGATTAAGGCGGGAGGAAACGAATTAAATATGCTCAGAGAAAAAAAAAAACGCTCAATCGAACAATAAAAAAAAAAAAAAAAAAAAAAAAAAATGGAAAAATTGATAATAAAAAAATGTGGGAAAATCTCAATTTAATTTGTAGTACACGGAAGAACACGATGCGAAAATAAAATTGAAGTATTTTTCCTCTGCAAATCGGATACATTCGCGCAAGTAGCACTTCAAACAAAAAAAAATGTTTACCCGTGTTGTAAGTTAAAACGTAAAATAATAATAAACAATAAAAATAAAATAAAAAAAAAAAAGGAACAAAAAGAGGTAAAAAAGACAAACGCAACAAGTAATATCGCAGATTAAGACAACTACGCGTACAATGAATAAGGCTTGAATAAGGTTCCAGATGACTGCGATTGGTAATCCATTTTAGTAACCAATCGCAAGTTTGCAGGTTTTAACATTTTATTGTTAAATTAATTTAATCAATTTAAAACTTTTAAAACGTATTAAATTTTTAATATTTACATTTTAAATTTCAATTAATTGTAAATTGCAAACAATTTTTACGAATACTTGTGCTATTAAAGAATTTAAACTTCCATTATAAATTGGTGGCAATTTAAAATACGAAAAAAATTTCAAATTGTTTTCTGTATACCTAACTAAAAACCTATTCGGCCGAATCTTATTACTTTTGCGCGTAAAATCTGCTCTTACTAAAACCATCCTTCCTCCTTCTGGTAGCTAACCGCGAATAATTAATTTTTAAATCTAACCAAACTTCTTGTTTTTGCGTGTAAAATATCCCCTCATAGTGTAAAACTGCTGCTTCGAAATTTTAACTTCAATCAATTTAAAATTGTATATAGTTTAAAATTTAAAACTAAAGAGTATTTAAAATTATTTTTAATTTTTCAATTTATTGAACTAAAAACGAACGCATTAATACGAACGAAAGTAGCAGAATGAAATGAACGAGAACAGTAAAATGAACTGTCCGCCGGACTGATCCCGAGGCATTTACTGTAGTTTTAGTTCGTTAATTTTTTAAGTTCACACTCCACGAATAATAGCAAAAATGAATAAAATAAAATTCGGGAGTTCCAAAAAATGGTTGTCTTTTTTTTTTTTTTATTATTATTTCTTTCAAAACAATTAATTTTTTTGTCAAAATTTTAGTTCGCTTGATTTTGATATTATTCATTACGGTGTATGAACTATAAACTAGAAATAACAGTAAAAATGAGCAAACTAAAAATTTCGACAAAAACCGAACTGGTGTAGCGGTTTACGAATTTTACGATAACAAAGTAGCCGATAATCGACAAGCGATCGGAATGTCGGAATTTATTGCAGAGATCCGTTGAAAGATCTCACGGCTCAGTAACGTGTTCTACGCGATCGGTCACTTCGAAAACAAATAGAGAACTCGCAAAACTGGTAATTAGGGAAGAAATAGCCGATGACATTAGGGCGCATCGGTGGGTGTCGATTTCGACGAGGGAGACTTAGGTAGGAAGAGAAGGCGTCGGCTACAAGTTGTCGACAAAGAAGGTTCCGTTTGTTGTGTTATAAATCGTTGTCAAAATGAAAATTTTTCACGCGCCACGATAACTGAAACTGCGGTAAAATATTGTCATCATGCACTTGCCGTAGCGAAACGGTTATTTGTCTGTAGAACGCGAATTCATTACTGTCTTTATGTTCTCTGTTGGAAGACGAAATGATTTAATGGGTTCCGGGCGGCCGCGGTTTATTTACGCCAGATCTGGCGAGCGTAAACGGGTAAAACGGGTACGCTGTGCTCGAAGCCGGGCTGCAAGATTACCCGGCCCAGTTGTAATTTGGACGGGTACTAATAACGATTTTCCGGCACTAATCCGGAGTCGCAGTCGAGCTAGCTCTACGGAATCGTTTGTAACGTTACGATACCGATGCTAACGTAGTAATATCTTGTAAAACCGAATGATTGATGGTTCTCCAGCTGAGCCATTCGATCCTTCGATTACACAAACCTTATTCGCCCTTCACATACGTTTCCAGCGTCCGTTCCTACTGCTCTGCCTTTCTAGATACCGAGTACCTCTTGCCAGGAGAATTTTCACGGTCTTTCGTCCAAAGGGGCTTCATTGTAGAATTGTCGTGCAGATTCGTCTGTTTGGTTAAGGCGAAAAGAACAAAACGATTATATTAATTACGGAAAATCGTACATATTTTTAATTAAAATCCAGTTTATATAAAGAGCTACGTAGGTCGAATAATATTCAAAAATATTGAAAAGTCCCAGACAAGACTGTAACAGATGTACATGTAGATGGGTAAAAAGAAGTAGCTGTTATTACAAAGAAAAGTTGCACAGGTTTTCAGTAAGCATAATTGACAGCTCATTAACGAAAATGAAAATACTTAAAATATGAGTGTGTCTCAAGGAAAATAAAATTTTTCTTTACTACCTTCAGAAATTCAATTGCAGCGTGGAGATAGCGATGTTTTTTCCCTATTATCATTATTATTATTATTATTATTATTATTATTATTATTATCATTATTGTGAAACGAAATTTAAAAAATAATTCTTAAATATGTTTTAATTATATGCGGCCTACACGATCATGATTTTTTTTAGATTCAGCAGAGATAATACATGAACTCGAGGTGCTGGAGATGGGAAATTACGTCACTGACGTCTCGGACCGAAAACAAATATTACGCCTCGGACCAAAAATAAATATTACGCCTCGGACCAAAAACAAATATTACGCTTCGGACCAAATACAAATATTACGCCTCGGACCAAATACAAATATTACGCCTCGGACCAAAAACAAATATTACGCCTCGGACCAAAAAGAAAGCAATATTACTCCTTGGCGATTTTACTTACTCCTTCGGTTCGAATATGACCAGAAACAGTGCGAGTCTGTTCACAAGTGCGGTTCTTGCTCTAATAATTTTGACCGTACAGAGAAATTTCTACTTTCCTTACTCTTGCACAAGTTCTGCTAAACTTTCAATTCAACCATCTTTCTCCTTTTTTTTTTCGGTCGTTACCATATTCACGAACGTTTCTTCCACTTTTACATGCTCGGTACGATTTCTACCGTAACTTTTTGTCTTCATTCGGCAGAGAAATGTATGAACACTCGAGGTATCTGAGGTAGTAAGAGGTTACACGTCTGGGGTTTCGGAAAATGCTTTCTCAGTCGAAAACGAAACGGTACTCTATTCCTACGATCGTGCATTTTTGTTCGCTTGCTCCTCCGAATGCAGACCTGAACATTGTGGGTTTATTCACGGGTGCGAGTTGTTCATCGACAAGCGAGATCGCACACACTTTTCACTTGTCTTCTTAAAAAATTAAATTCATGCACCGATGTTTGCGAAAGTTACTTCAAATCTGTAACCATAGCCAGAGCACGAATGCTAACGAAATAGGAAACACTTTGGCTCAGATTACCGCATTTTTTTTGCTTCTACTTCGTTAAAATTCCACGCTAAATTCTAGTCGGATATCATGACAAATTTTTCTTCTACTCCTATCCATTCAACCGAACTACCCCCCTCCTGGTTTTACTGCTATCACCTATGTTCTTTGTGTACGCCTCAATCATACTTCGTCACCTTCTTCGCGTTTACGCTTTTTTTTTGCTTTTTAACATCCTGCCCAAAAACTGTCACTTTCATTTTAATTATAAAATTATCTGCAATCCTAACAACCCCGACGGAACGTTCTATTTTACACTTTAATTCATTATTTCTTAGGCTTACCGATCCTCGCCTCTTACATATTTTCACTTTCCATCTTGTCCATTTGGGTTCGTTTTGTTAGTTTCTACCTAAATTAGCATCCAACTGACTCTTCGTATTCTTGATATTTGTTGGCAGTGTCCTTTCTTTTCTGTCGGCGTATCTAAATAAAAACAAAAGGACTAAAAAAATATCTGCTTAAGAAGAAAAAATACAAGCACCGGTGGTCTCCTAGCCGTAAAATTCTTCGCTACAGTTTTCTCTCTTAACAGATCGGAAAAGGTAAAACCAGGCGACGGATACCCATAGTTCCAGTAATGTCGCCGACGTAGCCCGACGTATCAATTTCATTATACGCAAATACACGCGCCCATACACACTAACGCATTTTCGCAGCAATATTTCAAATTTTCCCGTTAATTTCGATGTCATTCTACATTTCTCTCCGCCACTCATAAATTTCATCTCGTGTTTATTGTTTTAACGAAGTTATTAATGTTTCCATAACCGTTTTAAAAATCATCGACCGTGCATGCACGGCTGGTAAAACAAGCGCAAATGAGAACAAAGAGAAGAAAATCATGGCGAAATAACAATGAAATATAATTGATGCGATCGGATAAAATTTAATATCGCTTAAATATTCCCCCGCTCCGGTCGACACGGAAGCAAACGAAATAATCTCATCTGACCGATAAAATCATTTGCATTATGAAAAAACAAAGCGCCTTCAAAAACGTCCCATTTTCACTTTCAGACGTGTACTCAGCTACACTCACATTCACAAACAAACCATTAAGCTGCGTGAACTCTTTGAACTGTAAAAGCACCGCCAAATGACGTGTTTATAGCAAAACCGTAAAAGTTGAACGGTTTAAGAAATTTCATGTTCTCACCGGTATTCCGTTGGCGGATCCGGTTTGACGCTCATTCGTCCAAAATGGCTGTTCGTCAGTTCCGGCGAAAATTCTGCATCAGTACGAAATTCCCCAGCACCGAATAAGCAGCGAGTTCTTTCAATTGCCCAGTGTATTGATCACAAAGTACTCTATAACCGCTTCCCCAATTAAACTCATCGGATCTTAGATAGCGAAAGAATTTTATTATGTCCTCTGTTTGAACAAGGTGGCAGGCGTGGAGCATCGACAGTAATTGATGAACAAGTTCGTTTTAAAAATCGTCTCCACAACTTTAGATATTAGTGGGGGGAAATGGCGAACTAGCTTTGACGTTTAATGCGGAAAAAAGAATTGATGTTTGCGGTGTGAAAATGTTCCGGATCTTTAGATTTCGGCACTGACAAAAACTAAAAGAAGATATTGTTTAATTTTCAGTATCGCAAATTTATCCGCCTTTAGACAAAACGCTGCATCAAAGTGTATACATCCACGATGACATCCTCGTTAATGTCTTTAAAAAAAAAAAAAAGAAACAGGGTTTCATTCATGATCAAGATTGATAAAACGGTACTTGCGTGGGATTCTTCATCTTTCCAAACTGATTAAAAACATTACTACAAAAAGCATGCATGGAAATGCTCTACCCTCAGGAATGCATAAAAATAGATTCACCGAGACGGAAGAAAATTGTGGCTAGGACTATATGAAAATTATCCGAACATTCCCTTTCGTTTATTGGACATTTTCTCTACTACTGCATAGAATACTTCATATTCGTCTCAACTTCGCGCTGTATAAATCAACCCGGATCGCTGAATAATTTCTGTGTAGGGTAAAATTTGAAAACGTTTGCCGATACTAGGGCAAGATGCGCTGCCTATTTTCAAGTTTATACAAACTTGAACGATCTGACTTCATTAGGTCTCGTTCGTTTTTCTATCGACACAGTTAGTAACCTTATCGTTCGTTTTTACTTCATTCATAATGCCGCCGCCTACTTCAAAACTGCATCCATTGCAGGTTTACAATTTATAACATCTACCACTGTTGTTTCTGGCCTTGCTTGTCTGGGCGAATTCTTTGCACTTCTTTTATATTCCAAGTTTCATAACATTTAAGCAGACCGCAAGTCTTGTTTTAACAGATCTAAGTATTTTCTTTGTACAGATTTGCTCAGTACAGTCTTTTAAAAAGTAGCAAATGAATGTATACTTATTTAACTGACCATTCCGAATATAAATATTCAAAATATGTAAATCTACGCATTTCCGAAATTTTTATATAATATTTTATTCAATCTCGCAGATGGCATTTCTCTACGAGATCTCCATTACACAATCGGATTTTAATCTTTCGTTTTCTCATCATTCGGCTACGAGATTTCCACAACTTCAGCAGATTTTCCTATGATCTGTCGGTTTGCTTTCATTATGTAGTTTTGAAACAAAAAATTTCGATACTTTTAACTGCTCTTTCTAATTCTCTATAAATGATATTGATCCTTTTCCATTCGAATTTTCGATAGCGAAAAACGGAATATCAAAATTCATATATATGTATATATATATTTATATAGGGTGATAAAATATCTCTGGGTCGCAGAAAATAAGTTAGGTTGAGGATTTTGATGAGCTTTTAATTTAATTTTAACGCGATTTTAAATGCGATAAGCGCGCATGCGAGGGTTTAGAATTAGTTTGTCGCTCGCGAAATTTGTAATATATTGTAATATATTAATTTTATGCACGCATCGCGACATTTTATTGTTCTAATGGCTAATAATTAAAAAGTAAACAAGTGAATAAATACGAATATTTTATTTATTTACATCTTAAAATAACGTCACTAAGTTTAAAAATCGAAAAGGGTATATATATATATAATATATATATATATATATACAATTTAGTTTTCCAAGTGAGAGTAGAAAGCAAAAAAAAAAAAAAAAGAGAATGAATATACATTTAAAAAAGGAAAGTATTATAAAAGAGAACATTTTTTTTTTTATTATTTATTTACACCACAATCTGGCCAACGAGGCCAATCAGCGAAATTTTTCATTTTAAACTACCGTGAATGGAAGAACATCCATCGGCACTCCCCCAATTTCGGTAAGTCTATAAAAGGTCTAGGGTTTACGGCACCTTAATACATCACAGATGGTATACAGCCAAATTGTTCGTGCGCCATTCTGTCTGCGTGTCTCTAAGCATAATATTTGACATTGTCAGCCACGTACGGAACACTCAAATCTTTATGCAAGGCATCAGTGGTTATATACCAGGGGGCGCCCCTGTTAGCGATCTCAAGATTTTATTCTAGACTGTTTGGATGTTTTTTATATTTCCTCGTTTAGTGCAGCCCTAAACCTACACCTTAAAGCTCCACATTAGTATCCTAGTAACGGTAGTATATAGCGAGCATTTGTCATCCAACGAGAACACGCTACTTCTGCTTGTAGGCCGGTTAATTTTCTTAATTCAAATATTCAGTTCATTTTTTTTTTTTTTTATCAATATGTTGCCTCCAGTCAGTTGCCCCCATCTAATGGCACACCTAGATATTTAACACTTGTTCGGATTGTTATTACTGTATTACAGATTTTAACAGATAGGACCAATGCTAAATTATGGCGCATTCCGGTGGCCCTAGAGGAACGGCTGCAGAAAAATTAGAAATTTTGATATTCGCACACTTTTTCCCCTCATAATATTTTACTACGTTATATTCGAGATATTAAAGCACCAATTAAAGTAAAAAAATTTCTTAGATTTTTTGAAACTGCCAGAGTGCCTTATATCTTTTTTAATTTTTATATTTTCCGCAAGAATGAAAAAAAAAAAAAAAGTAATATATATATCGCTGAAATCCAAAGGAAAGATGCCGAATTGTCAGTTTTATTCAGGAAAGAAATCCGAAGAATATTAGTAAAAAACTCAAATACCCCGATACTCTTTACCTGGTGGTGGCATGCATTTTGGATGGAGTAAAAGCATGAACTTGACTGTTAATCACAAATTGAACGAAATGTTTACCAAATACAAATAAGGGAAAATACTTTTACAAGACGTATAAATCTAACGAAACGACTCGTAACCGCAAGATATTTTTAAATGCTAATTTTACAAAAAAGAGAATAATTTATTAATTAAAAAGAACTTATATACCTATAGATATTATGGACATGGATCGGTCTCATCGTAGTTGGGCCTTTTTAATTTTAACATTTTAATCGCAATTCAATTTCATCGACTATTCAACAGGTAATATAATTCTGCGACCTTGTTTATTTTATTTCCAAACTTTTGGATTTTTCTAAATACAAATTTTCAAGATATAAAAACTAGAAAAGAATTGGTAACAAGCCACCAAAAGTGGGTTTAGAAAAGACAAAAAAAAAAAAAATCATTTGGAAAGTCTATTCAATACGAAGCCATTTAAGGGAAATGATTGAGATAAGAAAGATCTTGGGAAAAATTGCAGAATGAATCATCACTGCGACGGAAGTTTGTTGAAGATCGAATATCAAAGTTAACGAAATACAAGAACAATGTAGGAAATGCGTTTAAAAAGAGAAGAAAATAACGAAAAACGAGAGAACGCAACAGGATTTTATTATACGTACGGCGTAAAATATATAACAAAAAAAAAACGGAAGTTTTTGAACAAAATGACTAAGAATTTCGTGATATTTCTTCGTGATGGAAAACTTTTTAAACCGAACCAATTTTTAAGACGTCTCCATGTCAAAAAGCGTTATAAGAAAGCCCCGTTATGAAATATGGAACAAAAGCTGTAACCAAAAGAAATTGCTACGCTAGCCGTAAATTATTACTTTTTTCTTTTTTTTAAGTAATAACATATTATAAGTATCATAGAAAAATCTGCGGGTCCAGCAAACTCGACGCCGTGAGGATTCAGACCCTCAGTTGATGGTTCGTTCGTAGTGTTTATAGAAGAATTGGTTCAATTAAGTAAATTCTTGTGGTAATCGGTTATTTTCTTTAGACAAAAATAGTCAGTAATTTACAGAAAAACGTTACATATTTTTTATAACATTTTTCTTTTCTGCGAATTACCACCGATTCAGTGTAATGGCGCCGTCATTAATAGAAAAGTTGTCGCGTACTTAATACTTTTTCCGTTCTTTTTACACTTGATAGGGGGATAAAAAAAAGTGTATTTTTTGTTCAGGTGGCCCATATAAACACCGAGTTTCGTTAATCTTTCATGGAGATATCGTGATTATGAGCTGTCTATCTGATGCATAAGATGTTGCCATTGATCTCGGTTGTGAACCAATTGAACGCATAATAATAACCTCTTCGCACAGTTGTCATCCAGATGATGATCATGTCTGACTGACTTGTTGGAACGCGGCGGGCACGTCTTCTTTTTCCTTCTACTTTTCCTTCGAGGATTTTCGTCTGAAATCCACACTTGCTCCTATGACCAAAGTGTATTCTTCTAATTGCTTCCGACACGATAATCTTCTTTTCGTTACGCCTTCTTCCTGCGATACGCCGAGAGCTGTTCATTCGCCTCCAATAGTGCATTTCTAGCATGTCTATATATCGAATTTACATAGAGTCTATGTTTTTTATATAACCTCCACGGAGAATATATCATGCGTAAATCGTTTCAGCAGAATAATGATAGCGGGTTCTAGTTGGAGAAGTCCGGATCTCCTATCTCAGGTATGCAGACGACACAACACTAATAGCCGTTAGCTTAAGCAGTACGGCGCCCAAACTCTAAGTTGCTCGAAAGATGAATTGACGAAAATAATGATTATAGATAAGCAAAAACGACAATCGCCTGAAATTGCATGATGTTATCGGCGTGGAAATCGTGAAATTGTAAAAAAGTATAGACAGCTGGAGTCGCGATAGGTCGAGGGTATCTAAAATGGGGAGATTGGACGCGGAACAAATATATATATAACCGTACAAGCCAAGTGTGGTAAAAAACTAAGATGAAAACAAAGAAAAACAAAAAAAAACTCTTTAGGCAAAAATACCTAGGCAGTTAAAGGGAAATATTGAAAAACCTGTGCATAATATGGAGAAATAACACAGTTTTAGAACGCAAAGTCTGAAAACTTTTAATACTTTGTCGTAAGTAGGTAAAAGTGATTTTTCAGAAACATTTAGTTGTGATTTTAGGCTACCTCTCTCGTACTGCCATTTTAGCGACCTTCGAACTGATCGAGCTGAATGCGACGCTCCAGTTTATTCCTGAAATGTACCATAAAACTGTGCGGTTGGTAGAATATGCAGGTGTTTTTTACGAAACCCTACCGCCTTATTACTAGGAAACGCATCATTGTCTACATCGATAATTCGCATTCCAAATGTATGCAGGAGAGAGCGGTATCGATAAATGTCAACTCGTCAAGTTTAGCCATTGATGACACCCCTTCAGACGCTTTACCTTTTCACACCGTATGCTTAAGAGCGGGTTTTAGAATATTTCAGTTCTTCGTTCGTTCTGGTTTTCCCAGATCGTTACCATCAGAGGCGAAAACATTCGACTTAGACTGGTCGTAGGATTTGGGTTTAAAACCATATACACTTGCAAATGCGCATATTTTCACCAGCAAATATTAACCATATTAAATGGTGGCCAATGACTCTTTTCAATTTTTCCCTTTGCTAAGTGTAGTTTAGCGGGTTTTTTGTTTTTATTCGTAGAACTTCCGTTAAGGTTTTGGACCGGTAACTTCCATTTCGCAGACTCGATTTTATCTTTGTTCTAAAATCCCACTAAAATCCTAATCAAGAATCCATCTGAAATCTTAATTAAGAATCCATCTGAAATCCTAAATTAAGAATCCACCTGAAATCCTAAATTAAGAATCCACCTGAAATCCTAATTAAAAATCCACCTGAAATCATTTTGAAATTCTAAATTTTTTATGAAATGTTTCCAAAATTCTTTCTGAAAACGTTGTACAGTGATTATAATAAAGCTACTTCTTTTTTTCTTTGTCCCGATTTAGATATCAGCGCATTGATATGACTTTTCTGTAGCGACAAGCTATTTATTCTCACCAAATCCTTCTTTTAGTTTTAATTCAGCGTACTACTGTATGATGTTAGCTGATGATGGCCGGAAGAAACGTTCCTTTAAATCGGGGTATTTATTTTAATTAAAGTAAATCGATTTATATTTGGTGTTAAGGAATTTATTTATTTTCCATCTACAAAACAATTTCAGCTTTCAAAGGGGATTAAAAATTTTTGGTAAAAATTCTTTAAAATCCGCGCAAAATTCGACGCATGTTACGCACGCACATGTGTGTCTAAAATGCTCAACGATAAATGTTCTGCATTTTAAAACGCTTTCTATTATACTATAAACCTTTGTTCGGCCAACTTTTACGCGGCATTTATCTACGGCGTTTTTTTTTTTATTGAAATTCTCATTCTTAGCTCTCTCTACCTTTTTAAATCGGTAAAAATGGGGAAAAAAGCGAATTACATATTTTTGCGTGAAACCCGAAAAGTCATTTAAAAAATGGCGAACGAAGATTTTTGTGACACCGCATGCCATTCCTTTGGGCAGGTGTACACAATTCATTCTGTCCATCTTGATACAAAAGTAGAGCCATCCTCACTGTATTCAATAGAAGCATTCGTTCGTCAAAGTCCATCCTTCCATGAAGAAACTCATCGCTGAAAAATATTTTCCTGTTTCTTCCCTACCATAGTCCAATACAAAACCGCATAATTGATGATTGTTCCGCTTTTTATAAAAATCCTTGTTGTTGAAAACCCGGCGTAATAGTCTATTCTCCGACAGAAATATCATTTCTCGCTAAATTCTTCTCCGGCTGTTTAAAAGTGCTCCCGAACCCTCGAACTCGATCCACTTTAATTGTATCGTATTTATACTCTGCACTACCGTGCCAATTTTATCGCGATTTCAGTCAGCACGGCTGATCGCGAGAGTCTGTTATGAAAGTTGTTTCTCTTGTCGCGAATCATCGTAATATGAAAATTATGAAACAGACTGTGTGTAGCTTTTCGTTCATAGAAGACAACGCCGAATCTATTATCTTATCGTCAACTTATCCAGGCGACGATTAAAGTTTTGTTAAATTATTAAAGTGAAATGAGCTCCATGGACTACCACGCTTGATATTGGGGTTTCACGGACCGTGAAATTGAACCGTGCTGCAACCGGTCTATTCTTCTATCCTACTTTCACCCAGCTTCACTGGTGCAATCAGTATCCCTTTCCAGATATTAGTTGTATCACCGGGGCAGCGACTTGAGTTACGAGACTACTCCGGGAAATCTGTGCTACACTCCGCTAGTATGACAAACAGCTGCAAAAATGTGGACCCGTGCAGGGGGCAATCCTTGTTTTACACCTGTGGTAATTTTACAATCGCCGTCGTTTGCTGATTAATACTGTTGACGGGTAGAGTAGCCGGCAACTTTCAAACGATATAAGGCTTTCTCGTTGATTGAATCGAATGCGTTTTTTAATATCAATCAAAATATAATATACATGATTGTTTTGGTTTTTTGCTTTTTTTTTTTTTTTTTTTGTTAATATTTTTCCTCAGGAAAAATATCTCTCGTCGATTAAACCGCCACTGATTGTTGGCAGAATCACGATTATTCTTGAACTAAAAAACAAATTTTTACTCGCGGCACACATCAGAGCTATGTCTTCTTTTTCTTGAGCATTTTCCCACGAGCGGGGTCTGCTATTTTTAGTAGATGCGACAAGTGAATGAACCAACCGGTCTGTCCCCCGGGCCTGACGTTGTTATAGGCAATTGTTATATGCAACGCCGGTGTACACACGCAAGACTACATTCGGAACTGATTGTAGTCGCTTGCTATCGCGCTACAAGTGCAGTCCTGTGTGGATCTGCTGTGTACTGACCTAGCGAGCATATGATGTTGTACGTGGTGGTTTGCCATTGCCACCACGTGATTACTCTAGCGATTATTTATTTTTATTTAATTTAATTTTTTGTAATAAGTTCGTCGTCGCTCGGGATCGAACCCGTGACCACCACATATCGGAAGTCAAGCGCTCTAGCAACTAGGCTATCGCGACGACTACATCAGAGCTATGTGTCTCTGTGTAATTATCGCAGTCAATTCTGTCTCCTTCATCCTGATAAATATCGATGTAGTCATACGGTTGCCTTTAAAATATTCTTACAGAACCAGATAACGCGAGCATAATCAACCATTTCTGCACCAATTTCAAATGTGTCGGCCAGAATGATGACATCAAGACCGGGCAATTTATCGTTTTTTAAATCTTTTATCGTTGTTGATTTCTCTTCTTGATGGAGAATAGCTTTTTCTTACGGACTCATTATTACTCTGTTTACAGTTTTCTTTCGTAACTGTTTTTTTTTTTTTTTTATGTTATTTAGTTCCGGTATTTAGTTTTTCGTCCGGGACTAATGATTCGTTCATTTATACCTCAAAAAACATTTCTACAGCATAAGATACGGTAATTATCGAATTTTGGAGACTCCCTTGGTATATAGAACGGCCATGTCTTCTGTAATGGCTCTGTCATATTTCATTCCAGTCCCGCTTAAACTACTGTCGATCTTCTGAGTTTCTTTAAAATAGCTACAGTTCACCCGATTGACGGGGATTTTTCTTATCCAGAAGTGATCTTACGCATTAGCTGAGCCCCTTTCTGCTGACATCCGTACCGGAAAAGATACGTGGGTAATGAAATTTGTCTGCGCGGTAGATCGTTCGCTATTTAACAGTCTAGTCAAGGTTTGCCCTGTGTGTAATGAATTTTATTTTATTTATTTATTTTTTTTACTTACCTTGTAGATGAAATAAATTGCGAGTTCCCTCGGCAGACTATCGAAAATTGTTAAGGTTCACAATGCAAAGAAAAGACTAAGGGAATTGCTCTTTACTGTGGACGGAAGCGAGACACTGCCAAAACGATCAGCTTACAGCGGTTGATTGACTCTCGCTGTCTGGAAAAACAAGAAAGAGGTAATCGACGGAACGAAAACAAAAAAGGAAAAAATCCAGGATAATTCGCGATCGCCCCTGAACAGCAAAACATGTACCGACCGAAAAACCATTTCACAGGAAACAAACGCTTCCGAATGAGAAGTACGCTCAGTTTAGACGTTAGGGCACCTGCTGCCGGCTACACTTGTTAGACTCATTCAAGACGCTCTCCGAACTAGTGCTCCGGAGAGGACGAATATTTTATGAGTGTTCGTTGCAGTTGTGGATGGATCATTATTACGTGTAAGATATTCCCGGAGACTGCTCTTACCAATTTCTGATAATTCAGCATTAATCGTTAGCATTTTTCATGGCAAAACTTCGTATGATTCACTCCCCTCCCCCCGTCTGTGTTCGGAAAGTTTTCAATTTTACGCGGAATTTCGGCATGTCACCACATTTCATACGTGTGTTTTGATCACACCAAGTCCGTACTACCGCTTGCCAGTTTTTTCTCACTGTATTATTCCTTGATTTTAATCGGCAACAATCCTGCATTTGTTTTAACTTTTTTTTTGGCGATTCATGGTCGGTCGGAAGCAGCTTGCGACGATGCACTCAAAACCATTCACGACAATTTTCACTTTTTTAGCACACTGGTTGAACTATAATATATGTGCGCACTACTTCGGATTTCGTTTCTAGCCGGGGCTGCCAAATAGTTCCATTTTGAAGCGAAACACCGTTTCTTTTTTTTGTTTTTTTTTCTTTTGTCACTCTTAAGTATTTCTTTTGATTCTCCAAAACTTTCCACTGTATACTCACTTGGCTTCCACGCTTTTTAGGTGAAATGCCGAATTCTGATATCGAATTTTAGCGATCCATCATCTCTAGTTTCTATTAAACTTTTCAGATTGGAACCGAGCATTGGCGTAGATTGGGGGTGATTCTTCATAATTTCTCAACAACCGATTATTCCTAATCGTGTACATATTAAATGGTGTTAACGCAAAAAGAGGACAGTGTCAAGCATGTTTTTCACGCGTTTTTGCATTGCTCCGATGTAATTTTTCGTTGTTCTTCTCGTCTATCTTTCCACACGATTACAAATATATTCCGACTAAATTGTTGCGTGTCTTCGTAAGTGACTATTTTGCTTGCTTTCGGCGCTGATATTCATAATTTTACGCGCAAAAAAAACCGAGGACACTTAACAACACTGGGGCGATACATGTTGGTCGTCTGTAGGGGTGGCATGGCATGGTTGTGCAGGCGTCTTAAAGGCACCATTGTTGACTTTTTTGAAGCAATGCGTACTTCTTTTTCTTAGCAATTAACTGCAAAGGAGAGAGAAAAAAACAAAAAGAAAACACAACGAAAAAACAAAAAATTGTTTCGACGGCGTTAAATTAATCGATAACGCTAAGTAACCGAATGTTTTGGGTCTGCGAGGGAGGAGACGGTAAAGAATTCGCCTGTTTGAATTAATGCGTAAATATTTGCGGACAAGTAATAGCCGGCACTAAATTTATATCCAATGCAGCCCCGTACGGTAAGGGATTATTCGTCAGCCGAATGTAGGGCAAAGGAAGAAGGTGGCGTCGTACTATATAATAAAGCAAATAAAGGAATTTACAGAGCACAGGAAGGAGGGGAGGATAGCAATTGATCATAATAATGAACAACGGTTGCAGTACAAACAAACCGAGTTCGCTTACATCGTGCCGAAGCAGCACACGTTCTAGCTGCTCGAACGGTGCGACAAAAACAATCGGGCATGGACGGCACGCGAATCGAGCGAGGAGAGGCGAAATTAAAACGGTCGCACCCACACGGACGACAGCGCCGGCGTGTGTCTATGTGTACGTGCGTATCAGTCTGTACGGCACTTGAGAAATGTGGGTTAGACTGCGTGGTTGTCCTAAAAAGAAGGGTAAAAAGATCCCTTCAATTCGAGGGTAAATTCGCTTTTTGAATGGACCGATTAAATCCCAGCCTATATATATATATATATATATCTATTAACCCCGGTCTGCGCGATTAACTTGTGGACCAACCGTTGAATTCTAGCCCTTTCAGCTAACCTCTTATCTCGATGAAATTTATCTACTAATCCCTGAATTCTGTCCCTTTGTTGTTTTTGTTTTTCCCAATATCAAGCAAATTATATAAATTATAAGAATATAGAGATAACTAGGTAATACGGAACGTCATTCGTACTATAGTCGATGCGTCGAATGACAACTTTCACGCTTGTAAATTCGATTGATCGGACGACGACATTCGCTGATATAAGTGTCTATCTTATAGCGATTCTGAAGTTCATCCAAAAAGAAAAAAAAGGCGCCACACCTTTATGTTTTCAAATTCGATCTATATTTTTAATGAAGCAGATAAGAATTACCGGTCGAGCGCTTTAGATCCCCACCAGCTCGTCGGCACTCGACAAAACGGTAAAGCAACATCCTTTGCGATTTCAATAAGACATTCTCGAAATTGCCGAATTTCTGTTATTCCGAGAGGAGGACAAACATTCGGTTTTTATTCGAGAGCTGCGAGAACGCTCAAAAAATACATGGATATCGCAAATTCAAACATGATTTATCAAGAGTGCAGTGAGAAGAGAAACAATACGAAATTGAATAAAAAATTTAACGAATTATAACGAAAGTAACGGGCCGATTAAAACAACCGTTCAAAAATGCGGGGGGGGGGGTAAATTAAACGGTAAAAAGAATTGACGATTACTATTTTAGCTAGGGGGTACGTGAATATGCGATAGTACATTGATTCGGTGAGAAATTTCTTCTTCTTACTGATAAGTAATAGCGCGAAAACGTCATTTTAGACGTAAATAAAAATTTGATAATCTCTAAGATTCATTTAACCGAAATCTGTGTTGGCTTTACACATTGTAATAGTCGTAAATATTTAAATATGTGCAAATCGATTCGGGCGAATCTATTTGCAGAATTTTCCCAAGTTAAGTTTTTTGTCAGTTGTCGAAGAGGTTAAAAATAATCTTTCACCAGCTGCAGTTCTGACAAGAAGGGTAGCACACACTTCCGGCAGAAACTAAATTGCAGCAAGCGCGTATCCTTATGACATAAAAGAAATGCTTTCAAAGCGCTTTGGGGCTTCTACCTTGCAGATAAAAGTCGTGCCAAAGAAATATCTCTTTCGCACGACGCACTATCTGTAGCCCATATGCTACTTCGTAACTCAAGAGTTCCGGTGAGCGACTCTAGCCCCCCTCCCGCCCCCCACCACTAGTAAACCATTCTTACCTATATACACGTCGTTGCCTTTATACGCAAAATTTTTATTTGTCAACCGACCCGGACCAAAGTTACCTCGGAATAGACAATGAGCTCTGCATCGGTGATGGATGTGTTCGCATTTTCTCTTTCGCAGACGATATTTTCGGTATTTCGAATAACGAATTACCTCAACGATGAACAAAGGACACAACTATATATCTTTATCGGATCTGTTAGATGTGCTTTTATTATTTTTATTATTATTGTTATATTTCGCAAATTACTTCTTTTACACCAGACTGGAATTTCGTGTTCATTTTTCATTTTCAGTTAATTTGATCTAAGAGAAATTAAATATTTCTATCATTTCATATCGTAATCGTTTGTTAATAATTCAACCAGTATACTTTTTTAAAATAAACATATCTACAAAATGATACGGTTTTAACAGATGTTCCGGTGACTTGTAATTTAAAAAAAAAAAAAAAAGCGGTAAAATCGACTAATGAAAGATCGAAATAATATCACACGAAATAGAAGTCGTACTTCGCATGCAGGTTTTTCTATACATGAAGTTATACTTAAATTAAGAATTTCTTTTTTTTTTTTTTTTTTTTTTTTAGATCCCCTCTTTGGCCACGTCAGCTAAGGACCTACACCCAGAAACAACAAAATAGAAAAGAGCCGTCAGTTAAATTTTGATTCGGTCAGATATGGACAATATAAAGGAACTAACGGATGAGATAATCGATGATGAAGAGAAGGACAGAATATATGATGCACAATAAGGAGCGGGGAGCTTGAGTTTCAGCAAATAAGAATATGGGATACCGCGTTCAACAGAAAGAGATGGACATTCAAAAAAGATGTGATTGGCGTCGCAATTCGCCGCCGCATTAGGGTGAAGAGGACAATCTGAAGAGGAAACAAGGGAAAAGCGAAAACGAGAGGAAGGAAGAGCAGAATGGCCAAAACGCAAGCGAATCATAGAAATGACAACGGAACGGGGAAGTGAAGGAAACTCAAAGAACGCCAGATATTAGAAATGAAGATTAGGTTGTACCGACAGATAAAAGGATTGATCGTTACGGACGGAGGAAGGGTAAATATCTGACCAAAATTTAAGATGAAATTTGGAACATAGGGAATTCAAGTTGGAAGATGGAATTTTTTTAAAGAAGGAACGAGAGGAAGCAGCAACTCGAGCCAAGAAATCGGCCGTCTCATTACCTTTAATGTCCATATGGCTGGGAATCCACAAAAAATCAACACAGATGGAGTAGTGAGAGGAAAGAAGATGGATAAGACAGCGTATGCGAAGAATGATGAAATCAGAGGAGTTATCAGGAAAAGGGGAGCTGATCGCTTGAAGAACACTCATTGAGTCTGAGATAATCAAATAATTAGAAAACTGACGACTGGAAGAAATGAAGATAATGGAGCGTAGGATAGCCATCGACTCGGCTGTAAAGATTGAACAGAAAGAAGGAAGACAAAATGATTCAGAGAATCCGGAAGAATAAAAGAAGCTCCAACACCATGAGGTCCATTGAGCCATCTGTGAAGATGGGTACATGTGATGAATTTCTTATCAACCATATACCGAAGTGAATAAAGAGTAATTTTTACATCAGATAGAAAGAAAAAAAAGTACAGTTTTCATTTTGATAAAATTTCAAATATTGTCGTGATTCATACATTCTCACATATCACATATAGTATGTAACAAAAATATAATAATAATAATAATAATAATAATAATAATAATCAGTATAAACCCTCTATCAAATATATTAAATGATTCAAAGTATGGGATTAATGTAAAGCATAAAAACAACAACTACAAAATAAACCACCTGATGTATATGGATGACATTAAATTATACAGCACCTTCTTAACTCAAATGAATTCATTACTAAATACAGTAGAAACCATAAGCAATGATATGAAAATGGAATTCGGAATACAAAAAAATTCAAAAAGGGCCTTCATGTATGGAAAGGAAAATGTTCTAACCAGCAAGGTATAGAAAAACTCAATTAAGAAATATTAGATAGCCTAAACATGTCAGAAACATATGTTTATCTTGGTTTTCAACAAAATACTACACTAAATCATACTAAAATCAAAGAATCAAAGAATATATTTTTTAAAGATAATTACATATGTTAAAATAATAAATTGAACCTTAAATTTTAAGCCCGCTTATGCGCTATGAGAGCACGAGCAGCGGAGATGTAATCAGTTAGACACGAGCCAATCTGTGTTTAAAAACATCAGACAGTTAAGTTATAGAATTTCAATACACTGGATTGGCCCGCGTTTACAATTTTTTGTTTTATTGAGTTCAGGCATATACATAATATATACAACTAAATTTAAGTACACTTAAACCCCAAGCCCCAGAGACCAATATGAGAAATTCAATCATTATTTTACTTATAAACCAAGGCTAAGAATTAGTAGTAGTATAGAAAGTAGCTAATTAAAAATTTAGTGGAACTGTAATTGATTTATAAACATTATTTTTAACTCATGTTTACAATTATTTGTTATACGATTATAAAAATTAATACATGGACTTAAACTAAATATGCCTAATGATTAAACCTAATTTATAATTTAAAATTCTATGTTGATATTTGGTTTTAAATTTAAATTAAACGGTAGTAAAGTTAAATATGAATTTTATTTTGTATTAGAATTGTTAACAACAAGAGGAATAATTAATTAGAAATATAAATTTAATATAATTAGATACTGACACTTTATAGAGTTTTAAAGAAAACACAATATTCAAAAGTATGTAACGTTATTTTATCTACAAATTTCAATAATAGTTTAGGATATCTAATATTCAGATGTTTTTTTTTGTTTTTTTTTATTATGAAGTGTAGAAAGTGAATGCGATATTTTTGCGTTAGGCAATTTTGTCAATTTAAACATTAATATGTTTTGTATTAATTTTAAAATAGTCAATTTGAAATCTAACATTGATTTTAATTTTATTAAAGATCAGTCAAATTAGAATATTTACTAAATTCAGTGTTGATAAGATTAGTCTATAGCAATTCAGTTTGTTTGAGGTATAATCAAAGAATGTTTTTTTTTTTTTTTTTTTTTTAAGATAATTACATATGTTAAAATAACAAATTGAACGTTACATTTTAAGTTTGCTCATGCGCTGTGAAAGCATGATCAGCGAAGACGTAATAGATTAGACACGAACCAATCTGTGTTTAAAAACATCAGACATTTAAATTATAAAATTTCGATACACTTGATTGGACCGCGTTTACAGTTTTTTGTTTTATCGAGTTCAGGCATATACTTAATATATATATAACTAAATTTAAGTACACTTAAACCCCAAGCCCCAGATACCAATATGAGAACCTCAATCATAATTTTACTTATTTGTTAAGGCTAAGGTTAAGTAATAGTATTGATTAATAATATAAAAGAAGTTATTATCTGCTCTAATTTAACGTTAAATATAAAATTATATAGGTTTAAATATACTTATAATGGTAACAACAGTGTTATATTTAAAAATCAGTATAATATAATATAAAGATATAAATATATATATCTATATATATATAAAAATCCCGTGTCTTTATGTTTGTGCAGGATAAACTCGGAATTTACTTAACCGATTTTTATAAAATTTTGAAAGTACATGCAATTTAATCGAACTCTTAAGGGATAGGATACTTTTTGTTTTAATTATTTACATAAATATTTGTTATATTAAATAATTTAATCAATCAATTAAAAAAAAAACAAATTTAATTGTTGGCTATTACTTTTTGCTTTCATTATTTACATAAATATTTGTCATATTAAATAATTTAATCAATCAATTAAAAAAAAACAAATTTGACAATTTTATTATTTTTTGAGCACCAACTACTTTTCGTGGCGACTTTTGTGTATCGTGCGATGTTAATCGAAATGCAACCATGTTTATCGCTGGCGCATGGCGTTTTTATCGATGAATGATAAAATCCAATTTTTTCGCTCTGTTGTTTACAAAAAAGTTCGTGTTATATGTAATTATGAATGTAGAATTATTATGCGTTGATGATGCAATAGTTCCCCATTATGTAAAATACATGGATAGGGATGGTGCATTTTTGTTTTCGTCTCTATCTTATTTGTTATATAATAATGAATTGTTAGGAGTAGAAGAAAATGTATTGTACAATATGTTTGTAAAAACATATAGAGGTTTAAGCGATATACTATTGGACTTAATGGGGAACATATAAAAGTAAAATAAAGTATTTAACTGGTATGTCAAATATTCGAACTTTTAGTCCAAAACCGCCGTATAAATTTTTTAAATTAACCGGTTAACTTTTTTTTTAATAATTTCCTACAAGAAATATTAAAATCTTTACTCAACTACTGCAGTTTGCTGTTGTGGTAATAAATTAATTTTAATAAAACGCTCGAGACAAAGTGGTTGAAATATATGAGTGAAAATGTTCTCTTAAACGTGTAATTATGGGAGATCACCGTGTGAATAACTCGGCCTCTTCAAAACGATGGCTGTGTGTGTTGTTTAGTTGAGCAAAACTTTTTGTTAGATTACGACGGACAGGTTATAGAAAAATCGAAAATCTTCAGCTAAACGTGAAAAGTGAAGACTATTTTTTGTTAGACGATGATAAACATGTTTCCCAAAGAAAGAAAGAATCTTTACGTAAATACAATTCCAGATAAAACAAAAATTTTTTAATGAATTTCCAAGTACAGATTTAAACGACACGGGCAAAGCCGTGGGGCACAGCTAGTATATATATATATATATATGTATGTATACATATGTTGCTACCGTTACATGGGTTAAATTATGTTTTGTTAATTTAACACATTTGGGAAAAGTAACTAGTTAAAAATTTAGTGAAACTGTTATTGATTTATAAAAATTATTTTTAACCCATATTTACAATTATTTGTTATGCGATTTTAATAATTACTACATGAACTTAAACTAAATACGCCCAATGATTAGACCTAATTTATAATTTAAAATTCTATGTTAATATATAGTTTTAAATTAAACGGTAGTAAAGTTAAATATGAATTTTATTATATATCAGGATTATTAGCATCAAGAGGGATATTAATTAGAAATATAAATTTAGTATATGTAGTTAGATACTGACACTTTATGGAGTTTTAAAGAAAGTACAATATTCAAAAGTATGAAAGTGAGTTGTACAAAGTGAATGCGATATTTTTGCATTAGGCAATTTTGTCGATTTAAACATTGATATGTTTTGTATTAATTTTAAAATAGTCAATTTGAGACCTAACATTGATTTTAATTTTATTAAAGATCAATCAAATTAGAATATTTACTAAATTTAGTGTTGATAATGTTAGTCTATAGCAATTCAGTTTGTTTGAGGTATGACAACGTCTATACTAGTTGGCAACACATAGCAATTATATAATTTTTTCTTTAAGAGAAAGAAAACAAATACAATTGTTGTTTACTCATCTAAACTGTATTCATCTATACTGGCAAATTAAATAAAGTTTTCGATACTTTACTTCTTTTCCTCCTATATTTTATTAGGCAGCAATTTAATGTTATTTATAAATACTCTGTTATTTATCAAAGTTTTGTAAAAGTGTTGTGTTTTCGGAGATATAATCATTTAATATTTTCCGCTTGTATTTGTAGTTCCTTAGATTTGATTTAATTGTTTCCGGCAGTGAATTATAAAATATAAATCCCACATATCTCGCTTGTGTTCTGACATGATGTTTATTAAAATAAGGTACGTTGGCTTTCTCTTGAACTGATGTTCTAGTTATTCCTGGTCGCACTTTTACTTGAAATTTATCTTTATTATTTTGTACATATAGTATCAGTTGCATGTAATATAATTCTTTAACGGTTAAGAAGTTCTTTCTATCATCTCTTTGTTTTATTGCGCCAATTTTTTTACATACTGATTTTTGCAAGTAGACTATTGGTGAAAGGTGATATTTCGTCGCATTTCCCCGATGAATAATCCCGTACATAAGAGTCGGTTGGTATAGTACCGAATATAAAGTCCGAAGTTGATTTTTATTGAATACTTGTTCTAAATAATAGAATAGATAATTTAATTTTCTTAGTTTTGCTGATAGGAAAGCTAGTTGGGAACTCCATAACAGTTTACAGTCTAAATATATTCCTAAGTATTTTATTTCATATGCCCTTTCTATGAGTTTATCATCCCAATGTATTTTTAACTGGTCCCACCTATGTTGTGATAAGTTGCTATATATTATATATTTCGTTTTGCTTGCGTTTAGTTGAATGGAGTTGTCATTCATCCATTTTCGTATTTTATTTAGGTCACTTTGTATTAAGTTCTGCAAGATATTCGGAAATCTGGAGCTTACAATGAGAACTGTATCATCTGCGTAACTATATATTTTTCCGAGAACTTTTAAATTACATAAGTCATTTACATAGATGAGGAAAAGGATAGGGCCTGAGATACTGCCCTGAGGCACACCAAACTCCTGTATAACACTGTCACTGGGGAGAACATTCTTTATTTTTGTTACGTTTTTCCTGTCTGTCAGATATGATTGAAACCAATGATAGATTATGCCGCGGAAACCACATGCATATAATTTTTTTAGGAGTATTTTATGATCAACCACGTCAAATACTTTGCAGAAATCTAGATAGACGGCGGCCACCGATTTACCATGTTCTAAATTTTCTGATATGTAGGTAATATGGTCAAACAAAGCCTCGTCCGTACATTTGTTTCTTAAGAAACCATATTGATTTTTACTGAAAAAATGTTCATTGTATAAATAAGATAGTACTCTTTCTTTTAGACATTTCTCGAAAATTTTTGCAAATGTCAGCAACAAACATATCGGTCTATAGTTAGAAATATCGGAGGCTACACCACTCTTGTAAACCGCAGTAATTATTCCGAGCTTTAGGACAGTCGGAAATATTCCAGATGTGACAGATTCATTTATTAAGGACGTTAACGGATTTACAAAAAACTCGATATTTTCTTTTACAAGAACAATTGATATTCCATCAGAACCGAATGAATGTTTGTTTGGAAAAGACATTATGGCATTTCTAACTTCATTTCTAGAGAATTCAATGAACCCGAACGAATTGCAATTTTGATACGTCGTATTCATTGTGTTTATATTTGAATTTTTTGCTATCTTCATTTTTTTAACTATATTTGAGAAATAATTATTAAAGTGATTGGAAATTGCTTGTTCGTTACCGTCAACTGTTAATATTGAATCATTGATTTTGATATCTTTTAGCTCAGATTTTTTGCTACCTATTACCTTTTTTTATTAATCCCCAGCATTTTTTTTGGATTGTCGCTGTACTCTATTAATTTTTGCGAATAGAAATTTCGTTTGGCAACTCGTATTTGTCAGTTCACTAGAAATCTGCTTAAATCGCATAACTATGTCATCGTTACGCGACTGCATTTTAATTAATTTATGTAATTCATTTTTTTCCATGGAAAGTGAAATAATCTCTTCTGTTACCCATTCAGATCTTTTCCGTTGTGTCTTACGGTTTTTTATTGTTTTTTTTTTTGAGCGCTCCAAAGCGACTTTTATGGCTGTGATAAATATATCAAACTTATTGTCAATTGTCACTGATTTGTTGCAAATATCTTCTAAATTAAAAGAAAAATTAAAAAAAAAAAACGATTACAAGCAGTAACCGAAACACACCCGAGTTCCAGAAATACGTTTAAGGCTATAAATACATTTGCAATTCTGGTCCTGTCATATTCATTCGAAATAGTTAGATGGACCCTAACCGATTTAGAAAAAAAGGCAATAGATTGATACGAACAATACTTACAAAACCAAAGAAAATTACACACAAATTCGTGTATAGAACGAATAAATTTACCAAGAAAAGAAGGAGGTTTAATAGATGTCATAGCACTTCATCAGAGCCAAATAAAAGGTATTAAAAAATATTCTCACCCCAAAGAACACTCACTATATAAAGCAGATAGAAATCTAACACCACCCAACCTCGCGAATAAAGAAGAACAAATAAACAGTATTAACACAATAGAGGAAAAGAAAGAAGGATCCGTAAAGGAATTTACGGCAAACATCCAAACATCATGAATACCAAAGGAATCAGAAAATCTAGAAGCAGCAAAAATTTATAGTAGTACCATTAGTACTATCAGTTACAGGAATAACTATGAACTCCTTCATAGAAGGATTAACACATTCTTCGGATTCCAAAATACACACACACACACACACACACACACAAAAAAGCAGTTATTATGAATGCATGTAACATAGCCCGAAAATTTCTAAGCCAATAAAACAGTAAAAATAATATGAAAATATAGATCAGAATAATAAAATTAAACAGCAGTGACTTGTATTACGATTCATCACAAACTGTAAAGATCATTCTGAGAATAAAATTAAATAATGACAATAATCGATTGAGCGACTAAATTGAGACGCTGTTGGTAAAATAATCATTGTATTATCATGATAGCGAGGTGTTTCGGACGGAAGCTATATACTTACGGTGATATTATAGTTTTCGTCTGTTCACGGTTAGGATAGAAATTGCCAGCAACCGAATTCGACGGTATTTCGGTTAAGATGGTCTTGGATAAAAATGATGAAGAGATGTGCTACTTAACGACGGAATAAGTAAAAAGAATAGCCGTATTTATTTTATTTATTTAAATATTATGTCAGTACGGAGAAAATTAAATATAACATTAGTATAAGAAACGATCAGAGTACACAAGAGCGGATCCGGCTATTTCGGAACTACGATTATTTATTCAACCTAATACAAATCAATGATAATTTTCGGATACATCCAAGTTCGCTAGAAGCAGCTGTTGAATGGTCGTTATAGAAAAAGAAGAAGAAATTTGCAGTACACGCAAGTCTTGTTATTTAATTTTTTTTGTATGTATGTATATGTATTCATAAAGTTACGTCGATAAATACATTAAAAAGAATTACGTAATGGTACATCTGTGTGTCTCTTTAAAAATGTCCCTTGTATGCGTATGCTGAGCATTTCTTGTGTTTTTACTTATGTTGTGTGCCCAATTATATCAAAAGTTTCTGATAATACTTGTAATTTGTAAATTGAAATTGTAAAAAATTATTACAATATATATATATATATATATATATATATATATATATGTATATATGTATTAACGACTAGAAAAAATACGTATTTTTTTATATGAAAAAGAGAATTTTTTTTTGTTACGTTTTAAAAATACTATATTTTTCGTTTCTGTAGTAAAAAAAAAAAAAAAAAAAAAAAAAAAGATAAGAATGACGTATCAATTGGAACAAATCTATAAGCATTGTAGCGGAGCTAGTATGTGGGGATCCGGAAGGTGTGACCCTCAGCGAGATTCGAAGGATCATTTTTTTTTACATATATACGTATCTTCTGTCTCCTTGGAGTTAAGTGTGTGACGCTAGTCCCCTATCCTGTATGTTGTTTGCTGTAAATCTGTAAATCGTATGGAATCAGTGCTAGCCTTGATATCGACACATGAGTTTTTCTTCTTTTGAAATATTTCTAGCCCCCGGTTATACTTCGCTCGTCGGGATAACTGATGCCTGACATGCATGCGACAACAACGTCCTTGCAGCGGAAGTAACAACCTTATTCCATTTTTCAGGACACTATATATCGTCCTTTTAGGGTGTGCGTCCGAAATCTATTCTACCCATTTTGATTATTTCTTTTTGTGAACTGAAAACGTGGCACAAATTAAGTCTTCTGTTCTCTTCAAATTTTCGTTTCAACATCTTCTCTCTAAACTCCGGATCCTGATCATATCTTTTTTGAGAATACGCGCCTTTTTTTTATTCTGATTTATTATCTCTCAGGCTTCTTAGTCCTCATCGCGCCTTTTATATCTTGTCTTTTTTTGTCCATTATTACAGCTCTTTGCTCCCTCATTCTGTCAGTTTCCGATCGGTATCTGGTCTTTTGTCGACATGCTCTATTTAAAAAAAAAAAAGAATGTGCCTCCCTTAGTCCACCTTCCGAAGAAAGCGCTAGTGAAATTTTTTTCTCATTTTCCCGTTATTGGTCATGTTTCGATACAAAACGGCTAATATTTTGGTTCGTAATTATTTTATAAATCCCTATTGTTGAAAACTCGACGTGATGGTCTATTACATGTGATTGGGATTTCTCAATCGAGCAAAAAATCATGGTCCAATCATTCGCCTCAACATGTATTTGAAAACCGAACTCCTGAACTCTTTCCACTTTAATTGTAGCTCTATATAAATTTACGTTATTTCAATTTTATCATAATTTATTAAAAGTCTAAATTGTCTCTGTGTGACATAGCAAATTTTGACAAGTAGTTTTCATTCGCATAACGCCGACAGTATCAAAGCTAATCTGAATAAATATAGAGGTTCCGAAAACCGTTAGCCGTGGTTTCCTACTTATGCAGTTTTCATAAATAATTCGGACATTTTCCGTTAGTCTACAAAATCATAGCGCTGGTTACAACTGTGCGGATTGCGGCAAGTTATAATGGGACAGCTTCTTTAACGCTAAATAGCACCTCGTAAACATAACGATAGTGTGAAAATCCGTGGATATCACAATTTACGGTCGTCGTGATTGTAGGAAAACAAGTAACCCTTTTTATAATGTTATCCCGTCGACCAAGCGTTTGTACACGAGAATAATGAGAAAGGGAAAAAGTATTGTTTTCATGTGGCGCAGGAATAATGGATACAGGGAAGAAAACGAGTAAACATTGAGAACATACGATAATAATTTTTTTTTTTTTTTATTCTAATATAATGTGCCTCTTTATAGGAATTATTGTGGCAAACTCTTGGTAAATTGAAATAAGGAAACCAAGGTAAAAGATTAATGAGTTTCAAGTATTGGAGTTGGTCAGGACTATTGGTCAACACCGATTCAGTGGGAATGATAATGCAGTACTACCGATACGTAGACATCGTTCAAATATGTAGGTGCCCACTGGTGAAACGGACTGTAAACTAAACACTGTTGCAGGGGAGAGAGAAGTTCAAAGACACGGTTATACAGTCTCCTTTAGAATTAAAAAGGCTCGACGTTTGATTTCATGGTTCTCAGCCATGTCGATTATCCAGCCAAAGTTGCTCGCACTTTTTCGTTACGAAGAAATTCGGATACACATAGAGAGCGGTCATTTATGGTCCGCTCATTCTCCAACCATGCGGCATGCAAGAGGAAATCTAAGTCGTCTTGCAGCAGTGGGTTTTTAAACTATTGCAGCTGCACAATTAGCACCGGACTCGATTTCCAAATCAAGCAATCCGTACCCTCCTCCCCCCAAAAAAAGAAAAAAAAAGAAAAAAAATATTTTTCAGCGTTTCTATTATCATCATAGATACACCATCAAGGACCGTAGAAAAATATTTCCCGAGCAGACCACGTGGATTTCGCGGTTAATTTTTCATGAACGGACTAGAGTAAAGGCGGCCTTGTAAATTTGCCTTAACCCCGTCTGTGTATAGTTGAATGAAATTATTATATTTTTGTATTGTGGTCATTTCACTTTGAGTATTTCGGTAAAACTGGTGAATGGTTCCGTCTGTTTTATCGGCTGATACTGCATCCTTAGCCAATTTCGTATAGCAGGCAAACTTTTTTAAAAAGTAGTGTAAAACAGCGAGATCCGATTTTTGTATATTAAAAACATTATAAAGGTGGTAAAAGTTATAAGACTACCGAAAGTATGACACGTGTCGAAAATTAAAACGCGATCAATATGCAGAACACTCTGTTAAGCCCACCGGGCGTAGTTACTATTGGCCATGTAAATAAAGTATCCAAATTGTCTCGGTCCACGTCTACCAGTCAACGAACAACGTAAAGAACTTAATGCGCTTACCCGTGTATTGCTCGCGCATACGGATACGCAGTTAAAAATGACTCTATTTAACGTTTTTTCGTCGTTCAGAATCCCGCAGCGGAAGCCAAGCGCTCTAGCAACTAGGCTATCGCTACCTTTCCTCCGCTGACATTTTAATAACTTATTTAAATATATCAGTTGAGTTATCATCTAAGGTGTATAATGAATATATCGCGGAATCACACTATTTTCACATTGTACTTTTAAGTGGATCTAATAATGAGCTTCTGAAAAGAATCCTTCCAGCCAATCTTTTATATTTTTACCCGGATGATATATACATATATTAGGTGTCACTGGGATAGCGACTTGAGTTACAACAATTCCCGAAAAACTAGGAGCTGATCACCTTAACTGTTTTAGTAGCCTCCGCAGCGCCGCCTTGTTACAAGAAAAAGAAGAACAAAACATTTTTAATAATTCTATCGCTTTTAGTCGAATTTAATAATAGATTCGGTAAATTTGCTAACGGATTTTAATCTCGGCGAATAATTGGCAATACCGTATTTAAGCGCGTAATTTATGCAATTTTTTGCCTTTTTCAACCTGCCGAAGATCGGAGTACGTAAATCACGGAGGGGAATCAGATCAAGCTGCATTTTGCAAATGAAAAAAGAGAGGCAATCCATATTCACGAATTTTATAATTAGTTCTTTAACATGCTGGAGTCCGCCTTACTGTTCTAAATCAGTCCTAGATGTACTTCCTGCAAAGAATACTATCGTAACTAGAATTATTTTAATTCACTACTACGATGTAATATTTCACTTACGAACAATAATAAAAATAATAACAATAACAATAATAATAATAATAATAATAATAATAATAATAATTTGTTAAAATATCTTTCAAAAGCGCGCAGACCAAGTTTAGTTTAGCTTTTCCGACGAAATGACCAACAAACAGAGGGAAAAGTTCAAGATTAAGCGAAAAGCGAAAAAAATTTATACCGTTTTAGCTTTTTGTCCGATCTGATAAAAGTTAATTTACCGAAGAGGAGTCTAGCGTAGCGCAGGTATAGTTTGTATAGGCATCATTTATTTGCAGAAGTAAGTTATTCGAAGAATATGTAGCAAAAGGAAACAAAAAAGCCTTTTCCTCCGGTAAGGAGAAAATTACCGAGCGCGGGAAAAAAAGTTTTCGGACCCTTTGCGTTTTTTTTTTCTACCGCTTAAAGTGATTTCGATTACATTCGCTGGGAAGATAGATGCCGGGGCACTGTTCCCGTCTCATTCGTCTATTTTGGCGGTTTAGTAGCTTCAACATCAACCGAATTGGCGAATTGTCTACCTCTTCCTACTACATCCTAATTCCGCCGGTGACGATTCCGTCTCATCCGCCTCCATGCCTCTATGCCTCCACGCCGCCCCCGCCCCCGTGATAAATACCGTCCTTGTTCCATTTTTTTCGCAGTTAGGGTTCCGTCGTTACGGGACCGCGCCGGACCTTTTCGGTAATAGGAAATTCCGGTAATGTACTACGTTCGGTTCTACACAGATTACCCTTATTTCGTTCCATCAACTATTGTCTACTTCCTAACGAAGCGCCTTTTGCAAAACATTGTGTCTCCCGTTCGCTGTTAAAATTAAACGGAGGCTGCTGAAATTTCTCGAATAAAAATGATTAAAGGAAACACGCCCGGGGGGGGGGGTCATTCAGCCCCGACTTGAACCAGGGGGTTAATTCGGTTTTTCACGCGCCGTCTCCCTTACTGCACTACACTCGCCGGAAATATCGGAAAAGTAATCGATTTATCTTTAATTAGGGTTAAACTGAGATTCCGTACGGCGGTAAAAAATAAATAGTAGCTCGTTTGTCAAAGAGCACTCTTATGAAATCTCGACAGATCGGTTTCGAACTTTCCGGCTATTGGTATTATATATGTAGACGTGGTGAACAATAAAGGAAGAAAGAGCAACAAAAGTTCTGACTTGTAATCTCCCCCGGGAACTATTTGGCGGTGCCGTCGCTTCTGCCAACACACATGTCTTCGGAATTGTTACCTCTTTGGTCTTGTACCGCGCGCGCGCGCGTCGAAGTGTGAAATATAATAACAGCTACAGAGAGAGAGAGAGAGGGACCGGCAATATGCCTCGCTTCAGAAATGTACAAAACGAAATCCGAGCGAAGGCTTCAGATACACACACGCTTCAGATTTATCTACAATTCAATTCAAAGATTTTTCCAAAAATACTTCACGGCCGATCGAATTACAAAAGAAAAGAATCGGAAAAAAAAAATACAAAAAAACGACTGACTGGGTACCTTGCGGAAATTTAACGGGCAATAATCAACAGGAGAGGGTGCCATCAAATTAATCAGAGAACGTAGGTATCGTCCTCATCTGATTTAATTCATTAATGATCCAGAATAGCATTTAAATCTTGGTACTTCGGTCACCGTATAGAAACTTTTCTTTTCTTCCGTTACCGGAGGCGTTAATTTTTGAAAATTATCGAATTTAAGCTAAAAATGGGAACCATACAATTTTTTCTTTGCACCGGAATCATGGTTTTTTAAGTTTAATAATTACTGATTGCTATTAAAAAAACTTCGCCGTCTGATGTTGTCCGCGTAAAAGAGTTCCGGGAAAAACCATAAAGCTACCACCTATTATCCGCGGCTCTGCTCGCGAATTTATCAGATTTTCGATACATTTTTTTTTTGATTATATCATGTTTAATTTGGGCTTCAGCATCATCTCGTAATATTCATTTATTCCATAAATATTAAAGAATTATTATTATTATTTTTCTGTTTTTAATTAATATTTGTGTTAAAAAAACGAAGTTTATTTTGCAAAACTGTAAGTCAGCTGCAGGCGAAGGGAGAAAAATCTCGAATGCCATTAGAATCGCCAATACGCAGAAGAAGAAGAATTCACCCTCGGAAAATTTAATTTTATCAGCCTGTCATGACAACGTAAATTTATTCAAATTTTCAATTCAGTGGTATCTTATTAATTGTTGAACTTTTGAAATACTTCCGGATTTTCTCTCCTTCGTACATTGTAACGGGGGGTACCCCTTTATTTGTTTGCAATTCAATATTCGAGGATTTATTTATTTACTTTAATTTAAATGATTATTTCTATGATTATTATTATTATTATTATTAAGTATTTAAGTAGGTGTTACTATTTCAAGTTTTACATTGCGGCATATCGATTATTTTAGATCGAGCGAATAATGTGATAAAACATAAAACGATAAAAAATTATACAAATAAAAACCAAAATTCTACGTGTTGCTGTTGTCGATGCTAGCCTTCCGACTGTTGTTGGGATTCCGAAGGAAGAGGGATAGTCTTATTAAAACCGATAATTTAAAATTTCGATGACGACAGTTCCCATTATTAACCTCGCGGTAACAACGTAAACTAAACCTAGCCGGTCCGTATTAGCTTTATTTTCTTTTTTGCCCCTGTATCGACCTCTTCGAGCGGAGAAAAAACTGATTCTTAATGGTTTTTTTTAAGTCGCATTCCTAGATGCCCGTGACTACCTATAATATAAGACCTCCTCTGTTGTTCCGACCATAAGTGTTCATGGCAACTGTTCAAAACTCGAGTGCACAATACTGCGAACTGATTGTAAATGTTTGATACAGATGCGGAATTTAAAGTGTACCCATCTATACGTACGCATCTTTGCCATTGTCTCCCGTATGATTCTATTAACGATTATTTAATTACCTCTGTGACGGAAGGGTCCGATCGGTTCTTTTCTTCATTTCCACCCCTACCTACACAACCGCCGAAAAAAAGGCGCTTCGCCATGCATTGTTGCTGGACTCTTCATTCCTAACTGACAACAGGATTTACAATTGATTATAAGAGCTATTCAATTTCCCACGGAGTAAAATGATTAAACTCGCTTCATAAATCAAATATACACTGGAATAGTATCCGGTTTAAATTATACACGAATGTGCTCAAACGGCAATTAATTAGGGCTGACCATAGATCCAACTTTAAATTTTTTTTTCTCAGACGTAACAGAAAAAAAAACACGCAACTACGCATTTTAGATTAGTAACTGCAACCACAAGTGCCCCAAGGTGATGTAGCCCTAACAACACTTCAGATTCCTAACGCTAAATAAATAATAAATTTCGCCAATTGTTTGCCGTACACTTCAGATACAAAGACAAAAGGGTTCCACGAACTCGTTAATTATAGAGAGGCGCTGTAAATGAATTTCTGGAAGGTTCATATATTTTTTAAGAGCATATATTATTTTTTTTAAATAATTTAAATTTTAATGCTATTCATATATATTATTTTTTTTAAATAATTTAAATTTTAATGCTATTCGCTATTGAGTAAAGGAAGGATGCAATTATTGGAAAAATGACCTGGTTTGGAAACGACAGTATCGACAAAATATTGTAAGGTGCGGGAGCATTGAGTTGTAGTAAATTAGAGTATAGTACGGATTGTTCATTGAATAATGCCGAGCACTCAAAAAACACATGATTAGCGTCACAGATGTAATTATTCCCTGGTGGGTGAAGAGGACAGAGAGGAGATAAAGACGGAAAAATCCGGTGTCGTGAATCGGGAAGGAGTGAATGGTTAAATCGAAGACGACATATGGATACAATGGAGTTACGTTGAAGAACTTGACAGCTATGGAACCATGGTTTACGAGGAATGGAAGGTTGAATAGAAAGATAGAAGGAGTGCAGATTGGAAAACGATCGAGCATACATGTCGGACCAAGTTCATATTCTTCAAATGTAAAATTATACCGTACTCGTTTAAATACGATTTACAGTCTTCATTATCAGGCTTAATAATGTGTTGCACTTTTTTTTTCTTATTATTATTATTTTCGCCTATAATGGTTGATTATTCATTTTAAATTCGTGCACTTTTACTTGAAAATTGATTTTTATCACTTTTTTTTTTTTTTAACATCACGATCAACATAGAGTGGGACGCGTTGCGGTTAAATAAATGTCTACCACCCTGTGTCTGGCTATAATATCTGATCGCGGTTAAAATCTAGAAGCAAACTATTTCTAATTGCCCCTGATTGACTTGCACGATCGGGGTCGGTGTTTAGTTGGACTCATTTGAATGCCTGTGATTATCGTTGACTGTGCAATAAACGCCAGCGGATGATCAATTATTTGTTTGTATTTCAAAAAATCTAGAATATTCTAAATCGTTTGTCGGTCGAAAAAATATTAATTTTTTAACGGACTCTCTGGCCATACGGCATAAACTATCACACACGGAACTGACAAGAAAATGTCAAATATGCCTCGTAAGAAGACGGCTATTTCATTTACAACAGGCGGGGGAACGGAAGTAGTACTAAAGTGGATTCCGTCGCACGTTAAAGGACATGAAATAGTGGATAGAATTGCAAGAACCGTGGTGTAGGCAGAACAATTGTCCAAAAATTAAATTGGTGGGATCTCTTACCGGTAATTAAAAGGAATGTCGAGTACCAACAGGCTACTAGTGATGGAAAAGGGAAAAGCTATTTAAGGATACAAAAGCCTGGTCTTTAAAGGAGTTGAAAACTTTTACAGAGACTATAATATAGTAACGATAACTAGAGACTTGGACATAACAAAACCCCCGTTCACTTAGCTAAAATCAGTGTTATTAACGATAGAGCATGTAGTGTGCTTGTGAAATGGAGGCTATGGTAGATCATTTTACTTGGAAGTGTGTAGTTCGCGAACAGGGCAAATTTAGAACAGAAATCCTATCAGAGCTGCATACCTTTCCAGTAAATGTGTAACTCAGATAGCGACACAGACGTCAAATTTAGCTTGTACATATAAATTTATAAAACACCGTAAGATAGAAGTATAGAAATTAAAAATAAGAACGTTTTATAAACTGCCCTATTAAGCAAAAGAAGAAACTGGCTATATAAAGCTGGGGGGAGGAAAAAAAAAACGCTAACGGCTAAGACTTGAGATATTTCTAGTGTCGGGTGGTCGGTTTAACGCGATTAATCGATAAAAGAAGTAAAAAAGTGATACTGGTGTTAACTTAACTGACGGCACCACACGTAAAAACCTCGATTAATCTTATTTCGACCAAGTTCGGAAATTGCGAGTTTTAAAGATTTTATATATATATATCATCGGGGAATTCATTTTTCTATTTCTTTTTAATCTAATAAAGGGGATTTTATCGATTATAACTTTAGAGTGTCCATTAATTGGAATAGATAAGCGTTTTTAACACAACTTAAACACGCGATAATTAGTTCCCGTTTCGTATGAGATACTTCGAGAATCACTCCATTAGAGTTTTTATAATTATCTTTTAGGACCATTGCAATAATCAGTTATGACGCATCAGGTCAAACATATTCGATTGAGTCAATTAAAATTACATTCGAATTCTACGTCTGACGGTCGGACGGAAGTTACACGTTAAAGTTTTCGAACCAAAATTGACATATATCGCGCGTGGTATTTGCATAAATTTTTATCGAATTTAGAAGATGTTTCGTTTACTTTTTTTCTTTTTTTTAACGAGAAATTAGAAGTTTGTACTGTATGACATCGATGTAGATTTATATCACCGATTTCGAAACAAGGAAAAATAAAATAAGCGGAAGAATGTATTAATTCCGCGGTTATACTTTTTCCGAAACATGAGAAAAATTTTTCATCGGCATTTTAAAAAATCTATACAAATTCAGTAATATTCTGAAAAATACTAGTTTTTGAATCCATATATCATCTAATAATAAATCCGAAAAAATCTAAAAAAAAAAAAAAATACGGAAACGTGAATTCTGATCCTTTATGCGAATTAGACTCGACTTCTTGAAGTGACGTGACTGATTTGATGCGGGGAGCCGGCGCGTAATATTATCCGGTATGTTTTGCGCGCATCGATTCAAAAAGCCGTTATGGAATTTCCAACTGGGAACGAAACGATGCGAAAAAAGCGATAAATAATATTCGATATGTAATTATTTATAAAATGAAACGTTCTAACTCTGATGGAGAAAAGAAAGAGAAGATAGAGTCTTCGACAAAAACGGCGCTGATGACGGATGCTGGTAGCAGCATCCGATAGGCCGATTGCTGATATCGATTACGAGTGTAAAATTTTATACTTCAGTTTGACGTCTGGGTCGTTTGTGTCGAAATTTAATCAGCTTGCCCGTAATAAAACGGATGATAGTTTTCAAGACGATCCGAGCCGGCCGGCCGATCATCGAAAATTGACTGCACAGTCGGTAACGACCAATGGGGGGGGCACTCTTGCATGTAAATCGACCTTGACAGTCCTAAAGGAGCAGCATTTTATTTTATAGTCGGAACGTTAAATTTCGTGCCGTGTGTACAAAAAGGACTGCCCAAGACGGTCGAGCCCAAGGTGCACACGTTTCTAGAGCTGTTCGACTGATTTACGCGATCGCTGGAATCATAAAGTTTTTAACGGATAAATAAAATCGGAAAGCCTGCTGACTGGAGTGTTGCCATTGCCGAAGATCGTATTAAATTCCCAGTAGATAAGCGTACTATCTCGCCGAAGGAGCCTGAGTAAAAAGCAACTTAAAATGACTGGACTTAATCAGGATACGACCTATTAGCCGTATGACATTTTCCCATTTCACTCGTTCCGCAGACAAATGTTCCTTTCTGAGCTCCCTCAAATGCGTTAATTAATATAAATATACGCATTAACGAGCGCTCGATATTTATAGTTTTTTAACCGACTTCAAAAAAGGAGGAGGTATTCAATTCGACTGTATTTTTTTTTTTTTTTTTATTTTATTTTATTTTTTTTTTTATGTGTGTTACTACAGAACTTTCTTCTAGATGAACCGATTTTGATGATTTTTCTTTTATTTGAAAGGTGGTGTTTGTCATGTGGTCCCAATTAAATTTGATCAAGGTCTGACCGATAGTTTTTGAGTTATCCTTAATAATGCGGGAGATTGAAGCTTTTTGGATGCTTTTCATTCATAATTGTTTTCACCGTCGGATTAGATTTTTGACTTAAAATACTATAAATTTGCCAAATTACCATGGAAATGTAGCTTTTTGTGTTTTTACCGTGGAAATAAATGTTTTAATTTAATTGAATAAAAATGCACTAAAAAGTAAAAAATAAAATGCTTTTTTACAAAAAATAAATACCGATACTTGAAGATTTATTATAAAAATTTAAAAATGCACTAAAAAGTAAAAAATAATTACTCCCGATAAAATATATATATCAGAGTGATCTTAAAGGTGATATCGTAATTCTTATACAACATTAATACTTTTCAGAGTTGGCATCAAATTCATATTAAAAGAATAATTAAAAACTGCATTAAATGTTGATTAAATTGTTCCTAACATGAATTTAATGCCAACTCTAATAAGTATTAATGTTGTATAAGAATTACGATATCACCTTTAAGATCACTCTGATATATATATTTTATCGGGAGTAATTATTTTTTACTTTTTAGTGCATTTTTAAATTTTTATAATAAACCTTGAAGTATCGGTATTTATTTTTTGTAAAAAAGCATTTTTATTGATTTACAATTGATTGTGCTGGTACATTGTTTTTTATATATAAATTTGTTTTTGTTGGTTTGTCAAACGCCTCCGTTCGAAATTAGTTCTCTCTTCTTTATTTACAGCTGTCTCGATTTTCACTGACTGGCCAGAGTGAAGAAGGGGGAAAAATTGAAGCTTTTTTACTATATAAAATCGTAGACCGCTTTCGAATCTAAATTAGAAATATCTCGAAATTCCCCCCTTAAAAAATGCTTTTTTTTTTTCTCGTTAAAAAGTATTTCATTCTGAATTTTTATAGTCTTTCCCTAACAAAATTACAGGGGCGTAAAGGGGGAAAGGAAACAAATATATACTTGGCGCTCTTTTTGAAGTGATGAGAAATTTTTTCTTTTCTCCTTTTGTTGTTTTGTTTTAATCAACACAAATTGGCAAATTGTTCTTATAAGACATCGTTGCTGATAACTGGATTGTTAATACTGTGCGGTTTGTTAATGTATATATATATATAAATATATATATATATATATATATTTATATATATATATATATTTATTTTTATATATATATATTTATATTTGGCTATAGACAGGCCTGTTTCTGAAAAGCCAATTCACGTTATAAGATGTACGTGTAAGTTATGTATGTATGTATTATATATATTTTACTTTCTTAAAAAGTTTTTGATTTGACACAAAACGAACATTTCAAAATGAAAACGAATGAAGGAAACGTTTCTCTTAAGTAATTTTTGCAAAAATGCTCGTATTGGATAATGCAAATTTAATTTAAAGAGGATAAAATTAGGGATGTTGCGGATGCGAATTTTTGAAGACTCACATCTGCGGATGCGGATGTGGATCTTGGGATTTTTTTTAAAAAAAAATTTCATATCGGTGCATATATAATATAAAAAGCTTGTAATCTTTTACATGTTTATTAAATAATTATATACTTATTAATTAAAGTTAAAAATATATTTAATAAAAAGTAATGTTGCCGCCTTTTCAGGGGTTCCAGTATGTTTCGCAGAGGATCATAAATTAAGACCGCGCTACCGAATCACTAACTAGCCAGGTGAAGGTGATAGAAATCTGCGTGCTATTCTAAGATAATATTTTCAGTTCTTCTCCGTGAACGCTCCACCATTTAAGTGGATTTTCATTTACATTGATCCTTTTCTTACTGCGGTAAGCTATTCCTTCTTGAGTACAGTGTCGGCGCTAACATTTTCTGACGATTCTTGACCCTCATCTTCACTCGACGAATCTAGTAGCATTATGGCAAGATCGTTTTTTAAGTCAGCCTTTCAGACCGTACCGGAAGTTCCTGATAGTTCCTGTATCTTTATCATCCGAGGAATCTGTCATTCTCGTTCTTTTAGCAACTCTACGATAACCGACGTTTCTGGTTTTGTCGTTAGTGTTTCTCATCTTCAAAATATCTTCTTTAATTTTTTCCTCAGTTATTGTTGTAAAAAACTTGCGCTTATAGTGCGGGTCTAAGTAGGTGGCGATGACATATAAATTTTTCTAATTCCAACAAAGAAGAAAACATTGCTGAAAGTTCAACTTTCAAAGTTGTGATGGCCAGTCGAATTGGATTCGTTAAATAATCATTTCTTTCTTGTCGCGACCTTCGATACATCTGCATTCGCATTAATATCCGCATCAATTATTGCGGATACGGATGCAGATGTGAAAATTTATGCGGGAGATCCGCAATTGCGGATGTGGATGCAAATATCCGCAACATACCTAGAAAAAATAGCGCGAAAGGACCACCGTTCACCTAGTATTATATGGGGAAAATTAAATAGGAAATAGAAATGTAAGATTCTTCGGGTTACGATATCGCTATTTAAGAGAATCGGCGGCGGAAAAGGAACGAAAGTGAAGCTAAATAGTTGGATAGGTAAATTGAATAGTCGTACCGAAAATTCTCCACGAAAAGTTAAATGTGCATACTACTAAATCACGAATTATTAAGCAAGAAACTGGATAACATTAAAATATGTTTAGGTTTTCGGTGTAATCATCAATGTTTTTAAACAACTGATTGGAATTGGAAATTATTGGAGATATAAAACAAGATTGGACTTCAGACCCGACTTTTGTAAACGATAAGGTTATTCGGCGCACGCAGATTGGTTCGATTTTTTCCTAAAAATTGTATCTAGAGCGAAAATTCTGGAATAAGATTTTTTGGATTATAAAATCCACGAGTTTATTAAAAATATTTCGAGAAAACATTAAATACCATCACGTATAACCCCGCAAACGAAATAAAACAAAAAAATTAATACTTTTTCTTCGTGAATTTTAAATTTTGTTACAGCTCTAAAATAAACTTACGAGAGTCGGAGTACTGTTAAGGAAGAGGAAATCTAACATCCGGTATTGGAAAAAGTTTTAACTAGAGTCAGTCGTACGAACGTGTCGAGTGTGATGGTTTAAAAGAAAGCGATATGGCTAATAATAGTTGCAAGGAGCGGAAAAGACGGAAGATAGAATCGTATGAGGACACGTTAGAAGACATGGACGCTTTAATTTTGGAAATACTGAAGTTTCTGTACACTGCGAGGGAAGAAAAAAAAAAATTACCGCTTGGCTGCAACGGACTAACAAATCAAAGAGATGGAAAGCCAATAGTAGTCGATTCTTTTTGTCGCAGCGAAACTGATCGAGCAGACGATTCTTTTACTATAAAAAAACGTTAATCTTCCGATTTTCCCAAAAATTAAATTTCAATCCCCCCCCCCAAAAGAAAAAAAAAAAAAGAAAAATTCTAATTGAGCCTCTTCATCTATGTTTATTATTCCGCAGTTTATATTTAATACCACTCTAGATGTGCGTAATTGCTTTCGTTTTTGAATACCGCTCTTCAATATTAAACGAAATAGACCCCTTTTAAAAGTTACCCCCTCTAGGAAATGCGTTGCCAGCCCTCCTTTAGTTTCGAAATCATCTCAACTTTCACTTATTCCTTTTCTCTGTAACTCTATGATTATACCGTATTTAGTAAAAAAAGAAAAATGAATTTAACGACCCCTTTTCTTTAATTATATTTAGCTCTATTTCGACCGAAGGTCTCGTGATTATCACGCTATTATACTTACATCACCTGATACTGCATTTTAACCATGCGCCTTTATTTCCAGTTTTCCGGTTTGGAAAAAAGTAGTTTTTGTTTTGTAATTTTTCCTGAAACCCTAAAAAATTACGAGCGTAACAGTGAAAACAATTAAGTATAACAGTAAAAACATTTATTGCTATAATTTTTTGTTTTTTCATAATAATTAAAACACTCGAGGAGCAAATTTTTAGAATTATTTCTCGAACACACTGTAAGAATTTTGTTTATTACTTAACATTGACCGTCAAAGCGAGAAGGATTTATACTAATAGAGATTGAAACTTTAATTGTTAAATGACAAGAGAGTTTTATTTGTATTTTTAACGCTGGTATTTGAAAAGGAAATCGTAAAATTACCGCTCTAATAAACATAAATTAATTTTAGTTAGGTAAGGTAATTTTGAAATTGAAGCGCCCCGGTGTACATGAAAATTACGAAGTTCTCGGAGCAGATTAATCGCAATTACAATTACATGAGACTGTTTTCAAACTGAAATTCGATTAATTGAATAGACCTATGTAGGGTATTAATAATACTGGTCAATGACGATGAGTCGGCACTGCGTCTCATTAAATTATGCGCGATACATACACACGTATATATATATACATACATATATATGTATAAATACATCAATGTATACTACAATACAGATGACAGATCTACATAAAGACGGTGAACATCCGAAAGAAAAAACAAATCCAACGTACTCTAATAAACGTAAAAAGAGAGTTTGTTCGCAAGCACGGAAGATATAGTTAAACAGCGAATTCAGAATGAAAACATTTGTTAGAAATTACTACAGCAGATAGAGATTAATAACAAAAGAAGATTTAAAACCAGACATTTTAGAGCCAAGCCAGATATTTTACTAGTTCTCCTTCCTTTTTCCCCTTACTAGGTATACTCGTGGCATTTTCGATGGTGGTGTTTGTCGGTACGATGTAAAAAAAATTACAGATTTAAAAAATTGGCGTTAGTGTGGTTTTCATTAATTTATCACCTGTACGTATGATTTTTTTTTTTTTTTTTTTTTTTGATTTTTTACATGTAAACTCCCCTTCCATACGTTCGCTGTGCAACGACTATGATTATTACAGCACATAAACGAAGGTACTTTAAATATATTGGGTCAAATCAACGAAGACTTTAAGCCAGGAGTGGCCAACCCGCGGCCCGTGAGATAGCCAAAGCGTAGCACTAATAAAATAAATATTTTTTAATGATTTCATTTTTTTTTTATTTCATTTATATTTATATATTTTTTATATTTCATTTTTAGTGTGATACATTTCTTTTCAATGTGCGTTTAGTATCATTATTATTATATTATCTATGTTTACATGTAAGAATAATAGTAAACACGATGATAATAACTAATTATGTTTCAATCTTCCACTATAAAAAAATGTCTATAGCGGGTCTAAATCTAATACGGGGATGTATGATTTTATATGCGGCCCGCGCGGAGTTACGATGCATTTCCAAAGTGGCCCGCAAGATCATTTGGGTTGGCCACCCCTGCTTTAAGCCCTGTGATGGCAGTTGCAGTATTTGAAAGAGTCTACTGTACGCGTTTCTTCGTAAGCTGTGTCCGTAAGGCAATGAACTTTGGGAAATAAGGAATAAACGAAAACGGGACTGTCGGAACGATAATACAGAATTTGTCGTCATACGTTCCTAAGTTGAATCAGATAGGTAAAAAGTTCGGAATGGCAATAAATATAAATAAAGCGAAAACAATGTCGATTGGCAGAAAATCAAGCCCTTTCCATGTAATAATTGATGCGAAAGCAGTGGAACAAAAGAAACAATTCAAATCCTTAGGGCAAATAATAACAGAAGATTTGTATTGCGACCAGGAAATCAGTGCTCGTATTGGATTTGCAAAACTTGCTTTCAGAAGGAAACTAAATATTTTGCGTTAAAAGTCATTGGAACTCAGTGTTTAAGGTATCGATTAATGAAAGTTTATGTATATGGTCGATAGCGTTATCAGAAACTTGGACTTATTATGACAAGCGAAATGCAGATAAACTGCAAGTTTTTGAAATGTGGTGCTGGCGAAGGATGGAAAAAATAAGTTGGATGGACAAAGTAAAAAATCGGGATATATTAAATAGAATATCTGAAAAGAGGTCATTACTTGGCCGGGTACGCAAGACACAGCTAAATTGGATGCGTCATGTTTTACGGCATGACTTCGAGTTGTACCGGAAGGAAAAATATCCGGTAGACGAGGACGCGAAAGGCCACGAAATTCCTAAAAGATACAGGGGTGAACAGTTACACGGATTTAAAGAGGGCTGCGGAAAGCCGGGAATACCGGAGAAGGATCATCATGGATGGAAATCAGTCTTAGGACTGAACCATGCAGATAGATAGACAGATGTTCCTGAGAGGAGATACAGTGATGTGACCAATTCGCAGTCGGCCGAAGTTAATCATAACGGGACGTTCTTTCCAGTGGCAACTATGATTCGGCTATGCGCTTAATATTCTTTAAGAATGCTGTAGTAGCCGCTCATTCTCTAATGGTTTTCGTGAGTCATTAAAAATACAAACATCATCCGCGACAGTAGATTAGCATTCTCTAGCATTGACGGATGCATTTTGCCACGTTAACTCGCTTATTACCAAGTTCCGCAACGTAACCGAAGCGCACATGCTGGCAGCCGGTGAGGTTCGATGCACTTCTTCTAGAACGGTTCTCATGCGGAATGGTCAATAGGATCTTAAGAAATTTTAATAGCGATTTACCGGACAAAGGAATAGATGTGGCATCTGTAGCTCTAAACCTTGACAGGAATGTAAATGTTAAAAACGAATTTAGGGTTGATGTTATATCCGGAGGACTAGCCAGATGTTTCAGTTTGAGGATAGAGACATAGTGCATATCTAACATTCAAATACGAGGCTTCCCAATAAGCTTCGAGCCGAAGGATGAACTAAGGAATTTGACAGTTTTTTGTTTTTTGTTTTTTTTTTTGAGGAAGGGAAAAGTTGTTTAGATTTAAAGACAGAAACTGAAATACCGTCCTTTGTAAAAGTCGACGTATGCAATTTTACTAGCCGAGACGATCAGTCCATTGTTTTCAGACCAACTCTGTATTTTACCGATAGTTTATTGGAGAATTTTCTGCGCGTTAGAAAGTTGCACGATAAGAGGGTCATCAGATCATCAATAAACAACCGGGTAGATATGGTTAGCTACGGCATTAACGTGAATTATAAAGTTGCACTAAGGAGTTTAGTTGGAGGGAACACCGATATTGATGGCTTCATTTTTACCCGGGTCTTTCTGTTGTTTAAAAAGCTGACAATATATTGGCCTATTTATTCAGACAGTTTTGAGCCTTAACGATCGTCCGTGCATATGCGATCGAATGCTCCAAGTCGTAAAAGACATATGCATTTTGATGGCGTCAGAAGCCCGTTAATATTTGTCATTGCAAACTTCTTAAGTGATCGCCTGTTGATCTCGCTCTTTGTCCTCCGACTAAAGAACGGGAGAAAGGATATTTGTGTCGTAAATGAGTCCATTTTCTGTGTTATTACTTTATTAAAGATTTATAAAAACATGTATTACAGAAAATTATATTTTAAAAATATTAAAAAGAGCCGACATGTTTCGGAGTTACGTACTCCATAATCATGACATTAATAAATAAATTTATTTATTAATGCCATGATTATGGAGTACGTAACTCCCGAAACATGTCGGCTCTTTTTAATATTTGTAAAGTATAATTTTCTGTAACACATGTTTTTATAAATTTTTAATAAAGAAAAGATATTGTTTTGTTCGAGAAAATACAGGAGGCACCTCTGTTCATCGTTTTTCCTATTATTTTTGATAGTACGTTTAAAAGAGAAACTGGACTTTCAGGACAGGATATTTAATTTTTGTTTAACATAGAAATAATGTAAGCCATTTTCCAGCATCAAGGGATATCTCCGATAGGACTACATTTGGTTATATATATATATATATATAATCGGGAGAAACTCTTTTACCTACGGTGGGAGAGATATTTAACCGTGTATAGATGAACTGAATCGAGATCCCCGCACTGTCACGGGTATGATATCTAAGGTGGAAATTTAATTCGGACAAGTTCTTGTGGTTCACAAAAGGTTTTTCTAGAAGTAAACTCAGTCGAATAGGGCAGGGAAGAGAATAGTGTTGTGCGAAGACGTCCGCAACGTTGCTTGGATCTGATATAACTGAGTTATTATGTATTAAGCAGATTAATGGGTCGATAAAAGACATTCACTGGTTTAATTTTTGGCCATTCCGGTTTTGATTGAATATCGATTGACTGTATTTATTATTTAAACTCATTGTTAAATATATTTATGACAAAAATAAATTTTTAACACTTAATTAACAATTATATATGTGTTAAAAATTTATTTTTGTCATATCGATTGACTGATGGATCGCAAAGAAAGAATTTCGAGATTCTTGCTTTTTCGCTTTAATTATTGAATTCAGTTAGATCTACGAGTAATTTCGAAGATTCGTATTTTTCAAGTGCTGATTTTAAGATGTTTTTCTTTTTTTTTCGTTTTCCAATAATTACCTGCTTCACCTAAATGCCTCATTCCATATATTCCGAACGCTCTATTCTGTATTCCTACTTTCTATCACTTCTGCTCCGTACTGTTTCCAACTCTCAGCGTATTTATACAATCAATCTGTGACAGGATCTCTAGCTAACTGGATCTCTCCCTTCTATATTGTTTGTGGTCGGTGATCGTTTATTAATGAAAAATAAAAGAATTAAATTCCTTATCTTCGCGTTAAAATTGAAAACGAAAGTATTTTCATCGGAAAGTAAATATAATCTTTCGAAGCTATTTAATGAACCGAAAAACCATAATTTTTTCTGGTAGTGTACTGAAGCCCCACACCATCGCTCACGTTCCCTGCTTCTGATGGGGGGAGTCTCGTGATTTAAGAAACTTTCCCGGAAAATACTCTTGATCTCCTTTACAAAAATTTCAAATTGGGGAATCCCTTTTTTGGCCGACTTTCTATTAATTTAGTCAGCTGAAACACTCCCAACAAAGATATATTAGTACTTTCCGCGGAGATTAATTATTGGAAATAAATAAAAACAGGAAACGAGACTAATGAAGAATAGGCCAATTGCGCCTACATGGAAATAATATTGTAATATGAACTTTATTAAGTAGCTAAGTGACATGGCGCAGAAGTACACGCAAAGTATCAGACGTTAGGTGAAGATTGCTCTCTCTGTCATCCGAGAAATCCGATACGGGCAATCGAAACAAACAGTCTGGTATCCGATCTCAGCGAATAACATGCGAAGCGTTTCCAACGCCAGCGACTGAATATGCGTTCGCTTTTTGTTAATAAGATCCATAGAAGAAGGAGGTGTCGGAATACACATTCAACAGCGTTTTTCCATTTTTATTATTACTGCCGCAGGCAGTGGGAATTTATTCATGAAGTTCAGTTACAATCCGTCCGATTTCAAAACAGTAGAGTGGAATCAGCCGATCGTAGTATGAATCAAAAATTATTCTACGAAATTCGATAGAAGGTTAAGATTTCAATATACTAGCGCCGATAAAAAAATTGTATCAGAAAGAAGGTACAAATTGGATACGTTTAAAAGCAATTTTATCTGTTTTAACAGCTTGCTACTTTTTATCAAACCATGAAATTTAGCTGGGGTCATGCAAATATTCCTGAATTTTTAATCAGCAGTACAATCTCGTGTGGAACACCGAGCGCGTATCACTTCGGAAATAAATGTACTAATATCGACTTCTGTATGGGGTTTTCTATTTACCGCGATGTATTTGCTTATTCGTTTATTTATTAATGAATTCATTTTTTTTTTTTTTTTGTTTATTAACTTTTCATCTTAAACTGCGATCCATGTATATTATTACGCCACTCTCTGGAAACGCGATTTAAACTCTGTACGACAGAAACAACACTAAATTAGTTACAGTAAAAGATATATATTTAATTTAGGGTGTAGTAGCCAAGTCCTAAACAGCCAGCAACCCGTCCAGCATATATGAATATTTTATTTATACAATGTGAGCATTAAATTATACAAATCCCCTTCGTCCTTGATTGCCATTTCTGGCCATTACAATCTACGAATACTTTCCAACGTTCCCATTCTGATATAATGATGACCACTTATCGACCTACATCTGAGTTCTGATCTCTGCTGCTTTGGTACCTGATTAACGTTTCCGCAAAAACTGTTGTCACCACGCCTTCTAGAAAACTGATAAATTCGTTATTTGTACAATTTCGCTCCCGCTTATCTTGTTGTATAATATGTAATTTTCGATGAACCGTAACAGGTACATTCGACGGCATTTGATGTGTCGTTTATCTACTGCTGTCGAAACCCAAGTTTTTGACGCTATTTATAAATATATATTATTTTAATAAAAAAGGGGAAAAAGAATGATTGTCGCCGTCTCTTTTGGGCTTCCTCAACAGAGAGGGGGTGGTCAATAGAGCTTTTTCGAAAGTTAGATTAATTAGTCACGGAAAGAAACTCTAATTGAAACGGGCAACATGATATTGTCCTGCTCACATTGTTTCAATGGCTTGCGGTTTATAGAAGCGTTTTTAGTTAATAACGCGTCGTTATGCATCGTAATGATTCCAGTAAAGTAATATCTGTCCAAGAACGAGACGATTAACTCGGAAAATCGCCGACTAACGGGGCTAGTTTATTCTGAGACGGCTGCTACAATGACAGTTATCGTTAGAGAATGGAGCCGGCCTGGATTAAAGTTCTCCTCCGGAGCGAACAGAATTTAAGCGATTTGTCCTCTCAAAAGTGAAACTGTTTGCTTAATGGTGCTCGTTTAAAAATAAAAAAAAAAAGGCCAACATCGAAACGGCAAAATTGGAAATTAGTTTGCCGAAAAATTACTTCTCCAACGGTCTAGTACGTAAAAAATTAAGATACCATCTTCTAACATTTCAAGTATCATCAAAAATTCATCCTAACATTATTCGTATTATTAATTATTAGAGAGATGTTAATAGTTGCATCCGCGATGCGTCGTAGTTCGCGCCAGTAGCAACTTCAACTTCAGTTCGATAGTATAATATCTATGAGGTGGTTAGCCGAAACCGGATCTCTCCGAGTTGCAAGCGAACTAATTTCGACGATAAGCCGTAAGATATGTGAAGAGTGACGCGTGTCAGGGTGGCTCTCCCCAATGATTCTTTCGGTCGGCATCTTTTGTCTTAATACAAGCCCATAGATCTATTATGTACAATTGAGAACCGTGAGAAAATCGGCTTTCTCTTGCGGTGGCATTTTGATAAGTTAACGATCTGCCGGATAAGATTAAACGAGTTATAACTTAACCGAATGGGAAAATTTTATGACGACTAGTTTAGGCAGATACTCTACAGTAGTTAAGCCATGACATTACAATAACTCAGTTATTGTAGATAGTTGAATTCGAAGATTTATGACTGCTTTCTGCAAATAACAGATTGCGACTAAATTTTATCGATGCTGACTCTCTCTAATTGCAATAGGTTAGCGCAGTTTAACGTGAGAATATTGACCAGTTGTGAGGCTCGTGTAACTGTTTGCTTTCTTGAAGAATTAAAATCTGTGTCGGTTATACATAGTTTTTTGCATACTGCGTTTTACTCGTTGTTTTTGGTAATCGTATAATTGTCACACTTTAATTTGCTAGAAGGAATGATATTATCATTTAAAATTCAGTTAATGGTATTTACGTACGTTAAATTAGAATATCTCAAAATTCATTTAAGACTATTAACTATAATAATAAGGAAACTTTAAAATAAAAATAAATAAATAAAAAAAAAATCATATTTTTGATTTTTGTTATTATTCTATTAAAAAAAACCGGAATTGATTTCTAAATGGAAATTCTCCACATTTCTCAGTTCTACGCATCCATTTCGGTGTTTTGGGGCGCGTTTTTCGTAGGCTTGCCCGGCCTGAACTAATAATCGGGTATCACAGAAGTTATACGGAGAAGAAAATAAAAAATCGCCCGAGAAAAAGAAACTGTCACCCCTCCATTCTCTTAGATTTTGAACCTTAACGTCACAGTGCTAGGGACACCTTACCAAGGGTATGAGTTTACCTAAATCGGATTAGTAACGATCATTTCGATTTTCTTCTGAATATAAATCGAGGTTTTTACGGAAGCTGCATGCGGAAGAAGCCGTCGGTGTCTGCAACCTAATAACCAGCTAAGAATCGAGTCTATGAATAAGTTGATCAAACGTGTCTTTTCTTCTTTATTTTTGTGAAAGTTACACCGATTTTTCAAAGTTTATATTCAACATTTTGCGCGCCGCTTTTTCCTGATTTATATCGTATAAATGTATAGATATTATACCCGAGACGGCTGGTTGGCGTCCATTAACGACAAAAAAGTATCAACCGCACACGATAGAGAGTGATAGGACGTTATAGTAATGTCCGAAATAGCAACAGCCCACGGAGTGTCTTTTGCACTGAATTGGTACCTAAGAGGAGGAGGAGGAACTTTTAATCTCCTAAATATGGATAGCAGAGGTTGAAAAACTTTTAGTAGTTACACTATTTTAACTTTACATAGTAAATCTTGATAATAAATCCTGTAAAAGTCCTGGTTGGGATTAAAAAAATACTACTGAACGAAACATCCAGTTTGCGCTGAGTGGTGGAATATTTTCTCAAAAAACCGAATTGATGGGTAGGCTAGGTTCAATTTTAATGCTAATATTTCACAGTGCTTAAATAAAAATAATGCAATCATCAATCATTAAGCTTTAAAACTTTCGGAACCAAATTTTCTTTTAAATTTTCTTTTAAATTTTCCAAACAGTTCTCCTTTTTTCTTTATTATTATTATTATTATTATTAAAATTTCCTCTTACGCCACTTACGACAACTAAGTTTTGCTCTGACTTTTTTAAATAACGAATTAGCCTTTATCAGATAAAAATAATAATCGTTTTTTATTTTATTAAATTATAAATGAACATTCGTTATCGACCAACTTCAATAACAAACAAAATATAAGGGTAAAAATAATTTACAACAATAAATTAAATAAATACTTTATTTACGAACGTTTTCGGGTATAACCCATGATCAGCTAAAACTAACTTAATCAAAATGAGTTTTGATTAAGTTAAGTTATAGCTGACTTCCATCCTCAGCGATCATTCCTAATACGGTATCTTTTACTTTTATCTCTACTAGTATTCAGTGTTCGAATTCATTTTTCTCTCTCTCTCACTGATACAATCTGACGCTGTTGCCCTCGGCAGACGATCTCAAAAAAAAAAAAAAGAAAAAAAAACTACATTAGTCCTTGTGTGTAATTTTTATGTACCTACTTAACACCCAACAAAATTATTAAAATTTAAGCCGCTTTGCAAACTATTATTCATTGCCGGCATTAATAGGCGGTACACATTTTATTTATTTATTTATTATATTTTTTATTTATGGTCGCTATATGACATCTTGGCCTTCAGCGTCCTCGAAATTTACATTCGGTTCTTAAAGATTACGTATAATACATCCTTTACATTTACAAAAGTGATTTCAGTATTACTTAACAAGCAAAGAAAAGGAAAAGAAAAAAAAAGGAAAAGGAAAAGAAAACAAAACAAAAGGGTCACGCGTCGTGTGACAAGCGTAGTTGTACATGAAAATTTAAATCGATTTAAATAGTGAAACGTTTTTTTAAAAAATCGATTACTTTTTTATACACATTGTCGTCCATTGTCAATCCTGGATGAATATTATTGAGTCCAGCTCGGACTCTGTCTGGCTGGTAGGCGTTACAATCGAACAGGAGATGTTTGATCGTCACTGGGTTGTCACACCGTTGGCACAAAGTTTGCGGTTCCTTGGAAATTAGATAGGAGTGAGTGAGGTGCGTATGTCCAATACGTATTCGAGTGATCACCTGTTGTTCCCACCTGCTGTAGAGCGACAGATGTACTGTGTCGGATACGGTATTTTTTAATCGGAAAAGAAAAGAAATAACATTAATCGAAAAATGTTACAAACATCGACGTAGATTTTACATTATTTGTAAAATTACTTACCTCGGTGCACAGCGTACTGTTACCTGTTTCCCTTAACTTGATGGGGGGATCTTTCCCCCCATCCTCGTCCACGTCCATGTGCGGTGTTAACCACCTGCAACACCGAAAACTTGACGACCGAGCAGAAAGAAGAAAAAAAAAGGAAAGGGAGAGAAAAAAAAAAAAAAAAAAGGTACTACGAATTCGTTGAAATAAGTAAACGGTTTTATCAACACGAACGCGATAGAACACACTTTCGTCAACAGTTGATTAAACTCTTGACCATTCATTTAATTGTAATTGAAACGTATTTCCTTTTAATGAATTTCTTGATTTTGCATAGTTTCAGTTTTTGGCATAGAAACTGATAATCATCATCATCATCATGGTTTCGTCTCTTGAGACAAAAGATTGCATGCATTATTAAATTAATCTATATTCATAATGCAATTCTAGGATTTGTTAATGGCGGTGGTATTCCGTTGCCTTCCGCCATGATTTTCTGTTCGCGTTTATTCCCTTAAAGGACCCGGTTTTGTGATAAAACGACAGAAAAATTATTCTGAAAATTGGAATTATTTCATCGAAACTGAAATAATAATTCGCTGAAACTCGTTAAAAATAAAAATAAAAAAATATATAATTTTTTTTCGCAGAAGTAGTAATTATGAATTACACGGAAGTCTACGTAATTCACGATGAACTTTGAAAAATAAGGCAGCTATAAAATACCAAACAGGGACGTTATAGTAAATCACTAGAGTTACTTGTATTAAATGAAATAATTTTAACTATCGAGTCGCGTTGGCGGTGCACTTCGTTTTAATTGTATAATTGTTTCACCGCGTAGAGTTGGCTCTTAATATTACGAGTGCATATTGTACGAGAACCCGGTGTAGGTGTTCTACAGCCTAGCACCGTAGAATACGGAAGAACCCCGGAAACGGAGATGCTTATTAAGTGTCGCTGTGGAGAAAACGAATTAACAACGAAAAGTACACAGCCGACAGAAGGCGGATGTAATTTGCGGTGGTAGCGGCCGATTGGCGATGTTGTTTCTGCGTTGGTCGTTTTGTATTTTTCTCGGAAGAAGACTAATTGGCAAAGTAGTATAAAACAATTGAACGGTTTCGTCCGATCGAACGAGAAGAAAATTAACTATCGCAACCGCTGCGCTGTAAATAAATAATTCTGTCCCGCTGCCAGATCGCTAGGCCTATACAATTGTTCCCGAATGGGGCTTTTACAGCTCTTCCTGCAAAGCAATCGCTTTTATCGGAAGGCTCTAACGCGCGACGACACCGCTCTAACGAGGAAGGCGTCATTTTTTAGGCGAACTCTTCACGCGTGCCGGTCAAATGCCCCCTCTCCACCCGTCTGCCTATCTCTTTATAAATTACAAGATGCCCGCTCGTACTGCCCTTATTAGTTTTTGCAGTAAAAAACCCCCTTCGAGCAGAATTGATCCCGCCGCCGTCTTAACATCGTAACCCTTTCGCTAACCAGCTTATTCCGCACAATAGGGAGACCGTCCCCCACCAATCTCGATCGCTCTCGTATTATTTTATCTTTTATACAGTCGAGCCGAAAAGCTGATTCTGACGACGACCGATTTTTCAATTGTTTCCTGGCCGCAATCGGTTACATTCATAATTTCAAAATCGAGCAAATTTGTAATACAAACGTAATTAGTACTAAAACGCTTCCGGAAGATATTTTAAGAGAGTAAAGAATATATGTATATATATATACATATATATATATATATATATATATATATATATATATATATATATATATATATATATATTATATATATTCGTTATCGAATAGGGAGTATGACTTTTAGTACGAACCGTGCACAATCAGAGGGGGTCTTACCGCAAAGCATGATAATATTTCTCAGCATTTTTCACCTCCCTAAAACCTGTACGGTAAATTTTCGAGTTTTTTAAAAGAACACGCCCATTTTTCAACCTTTATTTTTTTTCTTCCAATAATTCTTGTTGGAAATTAAAGAGCGCAAAAATATACACTCGCAAAAGTTGTTTTCTTTATTTCTTGGCGCTAATTTACATGAAGTTGTTTTTTTTGCTTTTTAGTAAAAGAACTATTAAAAAGTACGAAATGAATTCCAAAAAAAATATACACGAATTTTACGTTTCTCTATCGATACGAATTATTTTTCCGAATTTTTCCAAGTGGTAGAAACAAGTCAAAAAACGAAAACAAAAAAAAAAACACAACCACTTAAAACCAAAGTAGAAGGTATAAAAACAAAAATACGAATCCCGTACGAATTAATTAAAACAAAAATAATAAATAAATCATCAGACTCGTTGAAGTGTGTGCTAACGTTGCACAAAAAAAACCGCGCCAATTTTCAAATTCAATAAAATGTACACACGTGTTTAGAATTCAGCTTATACAGCTGACCGCGTAAGATGCTTGCTGCTCGAATCTCGATGCTCGCACCCACACATACACACATGCACCTGTATATAATAGAAAGGGAGAGAGTGAAAGAGAACGAGAGTGAAGATTGCCTGCCGAGCGACGCATTACGCGATTTTCGTTATCTCGCCTTTTCTGCCAGTTTACCCCTACCGACAAGTCGCGTAAAAGAACTTTGTTCCCAAAAATGCACATTTCGGCATTAAAAGTCAGCCTTTTTGGATTTTAAATAATTCGGAAGATTTTAAAACACGCTTTTTAAATTGCAACAACTTGTTCAACGTTAGCAGTGGGCTTGAATTTTTTCCGATCTCTACAAACAGTAGAACAAATACCATGTTAAAAAATAGCCCCTCCTCGTCAGAAAGTCTCCAGTTGTGCATACCGGTGCGCCGTATTCGTCATGTCTAACATCGTTTCGATCTGTCTTCAAAAATTGCATAAATCTTCAAAGATAATAAAAAGTTCGATTTCATTTTAACCGTTTAAAACCGGTTTAGTTGTCCGCAGTCAGGAACGAGGGTGGATGGACGCCACATTAGTAGTTGACTGGCTAAAATGCGTATGGAATAGGCGATACATTATTGCAAAAAATCAAGCATGCTCTTATAATGAACAGTTAATGTGTCCACCATTTGACATATTATGATGTTGAAAAAGTTTTACTTGAAACTACGACGGAACAAGTAATCATTCTCGTGGGGGGTTTGACTTCGGTGCTCCAACCACTCTAGACACATGCATTAACAAGTCCTTTAAGACTCTATTAAAAAAGAAGTGAATACACACAGTGGATGGCAACAGCAGAACACGAACTAACTCCTATAATAAGAGACTGCGAACACTATCGCTGACATTAATCTGTAATTGGATAATCCAAGCGTGGAATGATACTATCCTTGAAGATATAATAAAGAAGAGTTTCTTGAAAACTAGGATATCCAACAATAATTTAGATGGCAGCGAAGATGACCCCTACTGCATCAGACTGCTTCATCAAGCAATTATAGAGACTACTATCCAGTTGACAGCAGCGACAATGAATGAAAACCAAGTGTTAGTATACTATCTTACGTATGTTCACTTTTGTAATTTTTCTGTTCTCGTTCATTTAGGCCTACGCCGTTCTAGTGTTTGTTTCGTATTCGGTAGGTTTTGATATAGGCACGTTCGTTACGAGCCTGCTATTACAGAATTGATATGAAGTCTTCATCTATTCCAAGAAAGAAACTTTAAAAAATAAACTACTAAACCGTATTTCAAAATATAGGTACCTGATCATTTTTGCACTGGAACATTTCTATACGTAATAAAAGAATACGACTACTAATTTTTTTTTTTTAAATTCTTACAAATTTTGTAATACGATAATGAAAGTGTTGCTTACAACCTTTTTTCCAAATTTTTCGATAGATGAAATAGAGCTGCGCGTCTTACACACGAGGGCGAGTGATACACGCGACAATACGGTAATAATAGTGGCAATATAAAAAAAAAAAAAAAAAAAAAAAAGATCAATAATCGACATCTTAAGTTACAGTGGCATGCGAAAAAAAAACTAGCTTACCTTTATATTCCACGGTATGGCGAATTATTACACGTCATCTAAAATGACTTTATTGCCATTGGTTCAGCTGGAAACGTCTAAAATAAGTGTTTTTGCGAGAATAATAAGAAGAATGGGCGAGGAAATTAATTTTCCAAATTTATATACGTAATTAGATCAAAGAGAATGTCTTGCAGTTTTCGACTTTTAAAAATTCTCGACGACTAAAAACGGTAACGCGATTGAGGGAACCGATTTTATTTATTCGCAAACTAAAACACAGCAAACTCGGAAGGATTTTCATAGCATCTGTAATAGTCGGAGGTTATTTTAAGAATAGCTCAACATGATCTGTAAAAACACAGTGCAAAACGGAAGGGTTGTTATGATATAAATCGAACGTTTCGTGCTTAAATTCGATAAATTCGACCGCGAGGTTGTTGGTCGATCTCGAAATCCACGCTCAACGTTTGTGCTCTCTCTGTATTCGGAATTATCTCGGAGCAGCGAATTTAACGTCTTCGGAAACTTCAGCATAGACCGATGCAAATTAATGATAAAATGGGTACTGTTTCGACAGGATGTTCCGATTTTTTCAGGTAGCGCATTTTATTCGTTTCCTTCCTCCTCTAGATCGTATTGATCAGAAAAATCTCAGAACTTTTCGTCCTTGCTTAAAACGTTTACCATCATCTCTTTAACGGATCTTTTTCGTATCGGTTGGAGCGGGATAAATCGGAAAGGTTTCCCCTACTTGAAGTGTGCGAACTATTATTTCGTATTGCGGTTAATAATAGAGATTATTGTGAAATTTTTGAGTTTTCGTAATAGGACACGATATTATTGTTTATAGAAAATTTACCTGAAGCACAGTTACCGCAACAGACCCAAAAGCATGAAACTACGACTACGTTGTTGAGCTTAGCGTGATAATTAGTGGTCGTTACGTGAATAAATAGGAGTGTCGGTGTCACGAAATTACGGTGCACGCAAAAATATATCCGTACGAAATTTAGAACTCTGCACCATGTTCAAGGTACCGCCGAAAGAAGAAGGAAAAGTAAACACACAGGCCTTCTTAAACGTCGAATTTTTCGATTATCGCCCTAATTTTGCACGTTTATTTAAAAATATTTACAACAATTCGTGACGATTATATTTTAACCTGTTGCTCGCGATTTCACTCGCACATTAATATCCTCGTTTAAGTCCGTATTTTTCTTTCTTTTTACTTATTCCAGCACTGTAGGACTCGCGAAATTTTGACGCAATTTAATTTCTGAAATATTTTAATAAGATATAGCCAACAATTTAGAATAGCAAACACCTGGCACGTTTTACAACCTTTATTGTTTTTTTTTGGTTTGAATTTTCATTGCGCTTAAAGGCCTTCTTCACCTGTCTTCCTCGCCACGACGGAATTTTGAAATCAAAAACTTAACTAAACAAATTGCGATCGTTTTGGGGCGAATTGTGATAATGTATAGAGCCACGCGGAGTATTAGAACAATTTAGCTAGGAAGCTAGACTTGACGATAGCCCCCCCCCAAAAAAAAAAAATTGAAAATTTTTAAAAAACTATTTATTTGTAAGAAGCAATAATTGCTGCGTTGATAATTAAAACCTTTTGGAGCTGAGCCAGAAAGCAAAATATTAGCAAAAGTTGAGCTGGAGCTAACGATAGCCCCGCACACAAAATTTGAAAGTTTGTGGGGAAAAAACGATCGTGTTTACAGAAAACTATAGATTAGCGCCAAAATGCACTGATAATAAAACATTTCGCGCCGCACCTTTACAAGAGTTTTTTAATTAAAAGGATGTGTTATAACTTAAATAAGGTTCCCCGAGATTTCAAAAATTTTCAAAAAGGCTATTGTACTCCAAAAGTCATAATCGTTTCATGTCGCAATTGTTCTGTGTTCTACACCACATATGTATGTCTATCCGTGTTTTTCAATTTACTCAAAATTATCATTGTATAATAACAGATTTGATTTATGAAATTATTTCATTCGTTTATTCATTTACAAAGTTGTTAACTTAAAGCAGAAAGTAAAAATTTATGATAAACTAATAAGTTTAAACCAGCCTACACGACATATATGTATGTGTGTGGGCTGAGTTTAATATGCGATATTCCATTGAAATACACGTATTGCAGAATAAAATTCACATGGGTCAGGCGTAGGTTGGGTTTAGGAACGCTTAGAATACTTTTTATATTGTAAGCTGGATCAGTATGTGATACTCGGATTATATTTTACGGAATAAAATCTACACGAGTTATGAATGAGTTGGATTAAATATGCTCGGCAGACTTTAGAATTTTGTTTATATTTTAGTTTACATACAGCTCGTTGATTTTGGATTTAGGTCCCTGACTGACGGTCCAAAGAAAAAAAGATAAAGAAAAAAGTAGTTTATCTGATTTTTGATATAATAGCATGAATATATGGCGCCTTCTCCATGTTAATGCTCTGCCAGCTGTTGTTTCGAGATATTCAAATTATCAGATACAGGCGTTTTAATCAATACTGTGATTATTAACTTTTCTTTTCTGAACCCAAACTGATCACTATTTTTATTCGTTATTTATTAAATTACTTTCTTCCAAATAGCGTTTTAGATATTTAGTTACGCTATAACTACGAACGTAATCGGTCTATAATTTTCATCATTTTCGTTATAAACGACGTTACCTTTTTTCATAGATATGTATATATATATATATATATATATATATATTTATTTATTTTTTTCTTGGATTGGACGATTAAATTATTTATTCCTATACATATTTTATAACCTGCGTGCCTTTCTTTAGTTGAATTTTTTGATTATAGTTTCTATTAATTCCTACGTGGATATAAAAATAGATAGATAAATATATCAGTAGTTGGCGAATTCACTAGTACTTTTAGTCGTACATAAAAGCAAATTAAAAAAGAGAGAGAAATTTGCTAGTATTTCTCTGGATTAACCCGGCTGAAAGGAGAAAAACCCATTTTTAGTATGGCAGTAAAAATCTGAGAAACCACTATTTTAATAAAAATCCTTAATGTGTAAGACGTTGGTCGCTTTGCCAGTGTCCAAAAAGTAGTTGTTACTTTGGTGTTGTGTTCGTCAGACGTTGTAAAAATATGGGTTTTGAGTTAAACACGGATTCTAAAACTTGAAAGTGTGTAGAATAAGATGCAATATGTAGATTTTTTATAACTGATTGAAGAAAATTGTAAAAAAGTGAAAAAACATTAAAAATCTTTAAAAAATCGTAAAACTATTTTGTTCTCTAGTTGTTAGTGGTTTTTTTTTTTGCGTTTTTTAATTATTTTTGTTTGCTTTGGGTATTTTTTGGGTAATGGCTTTTTTTGATTTTTCGGAACTTCGGTTTTTTCCTTTTTTCGATTGTAGTTTCAGTTTTCTTCTTTCTTTGATGTGCCAACTTTGCTACAGACTTTCCTCTACAGTGTTACATTCGCTGCATTCGACTGTTTTTTTTTTTTCTTTTTCGGGGTGGATTGGTCAAAATTAGGAGCTACGGAATTGCTTTTGTTTATATCAGTACATAAAGAAGCAATATTATCATCATACAGGTACTACTTATTTCCTAATAATAAATCACTAGACGCAATGGGGAGGAGGGCCGTTTACTAATAGTACGTTTCGCCTTACATTAGGTGAAATTGAATTCCTCTTCCGAGTTGGCAAATTTTTTACAGGTGATTTCATTTTTCTGTTCAAATGGAAATGGTGATACTTTGTAAGATCTATTATGAAAACAATAATGCGATGAAATTAAAATTTGAGACATGAAAATACGGAATCACGAAATGCACCCGGTAATTGTTGATAAAAATCTTGAAATTTTGGTCCCGCATTCGCTGTTCGATTTTGCTTGCATTCGCAGAAACATTAAATCTTTTACAGCTGGATCAATTAACAACTTCTTCAAATTCCAACGTTTGAACGACCAAATTCCAAATTAATTAGGCGAAAATTTAGCAACGATACTTCATTGAGTTAACAGCAGGTTACACTCACAGGCATGCGCGATACAGTAATAATGGCAGTATTACTTCGCGCAAATTTTAAACACGTTTTTCTCAAAAACTCTTTTTCTCAGCGAACGTCACATACATATGGATTCATCTGTTTGAATTTGTTTTGCACTATTCTTTTGTTGCTCGCGTAAATTATTTATCGTAGATTTGTTAATTTTCTTCATCTAAATTTTAATATAAATTTTCTTTTAAATAAATTTAATTTTTAATTTTTCGCAATTTCAAAAAAGGCGACTTCTTAATTTGTTTTTCTTTGTGTAGCTGAGCGTTCGATTGTTTTTTCATTTCAACATTTTTTTATCTTAGTGAAGTACCCAGGAAAACATCAGGATTCATCACAAATGTATATTATTCGGATTTTACCGTTTTCAATCCCCGGATGATAATTCTTTTATAATAATTGGAAAAGTAGACTTCAATTGACCACGCCATTATGAGAAGTAATAACGCATTTCTATTCCAACTTCAGTTACCTATTTCATAATGGTTTTGCGTATCGTTTTTTTTTTTTTCATATTACCTCTGGCGCAAGCATACCGTTGTCATTAATATGTATACATAAAGTAAAGTAAGTCCCATACCCTTGACAGGGCGTCGAGGATTGTGAAGTTAAGGTTTACAATAAACTAAGCCTAATGAAACTAAAGAGAATATTAGGGTCAGTTTCTTTCTCTCGCTTTTACTTTTCCAGATTTCTCCGGTACCCAATTATTTCAGGCTGGGTATTCCTGGGAGCGATTCGGATCTGGAACGAGACAAGTTTTGGAACCCGTGTCCTCTGGTTTATTAGCCAAGCGCCTTAACCATTAGGCTACCGCGCTACCCTAATATGTACACATGTATGTATATACATATATATATATATGTATATACATATATATATATATGTATATACATATATATATATATATATATATATATATATATATATACATATATATATACCGATTTATTCAATATTCTGCAGTGATCTAATTCGACGGTTGAATTTCCGATAAACAGCTTTGTACACAGTAATTACTTCCCGTTTCGCAGATAGTCCAAATTGTGTTATATTAAAGTTTAAGTAAAAGAGCTGAGCAAATTTCTTCCGGTTGGCTGATTTTTCATTTCTATTAGCTGACGTAACTTACAAGTTGGTGACTATGTAAAACGGAACGAGAACTTAAAAACAGCTCGACGACAATTAAGACGAAGAGCTGGTAAACTTTCCAAGTTTACCAGCTAGCGATGCTGCCGATGAAACATTTTCGAATTAACTTGAAAGTTCTGAGAGAATAACTAGGAAGAAAAGAAAAAAAGAACAGAAAAAGAAGGAAACATCTATAAGAAAAAGATTATTTTTTTAGGCAAGCGACGAATTAACGGAATGCATTAATCCGTTCAAGCGGACAACACGGCGTTCTAAACTAGTTCGAATTACAAGTTTCCCTCCATCCTATAATGTCACTCACGTTCACAGCTTCTCACCTCTTCCTATACCGTTTAAAAAAGATAATTTAAAGAGTGCGCCCGGTAATTAAATCAAATTTTCATTAAAAATTCTGAAAATTACGGCTCGTTTAATTTATCCAATTATTTCTTCGCTCGCCTACGTATCTGACTGAAATTTCTTTATTATTTAATTTTATTTTTTAACAACTGTTGCTGGATGTAAAGCATTGTGTATTTACCTCTCGTTTATGAACTGAACTAGCTTCGCTGTTTCGGAAAATATCATCAGCGAGCGAGATAGTTTTTTGTGGGAAGAGAAATCACAATGTAGATTCTAAAATGTAATTCGAACATTCAGTTTTCTCGCATCTCGTTTAGTATATCAATAAACACTATTTAAGAGTAAACAGTTCACCTTGGAAAATTTCGAAGAACGGCTGATGGTGTAAAATGTCTGAACGAGATTTTATGATCCGTAGCAATCGTACGTTCTTTGGCCGGTGTTGCAGAATATTCCCAAAAAGCAAAAAAGCGCGTTTGATTTTTTTATCCTAATTATTTCCTACTACGTTTTGCGTATAATATTTATTAATTAGAAACTCTATATTAGTATGAGTAGGACTCGAACATTGCCCTCTGACGTCGAAATAATGATCGGGAAGCAAAAGAAAGAAATATCAAAACTTTTCTTTCTTTCGCCCCCCCCCCCCATTTATGTGTACGTACATATAAATCTGTATATTCTGCATTTAACTGTCCAGACTATTATAGAATATAGAGAATTATATAAAATTTACACGTACTAGTATGGCAAACGCCAAAATTATAACTATAGTACTAGAAATGTTGAAGAGAATCTAGTAAAGAAGTCTCCGTTGTCAGCTACAACTTTTCGCAGTCATAAATCAGCTGTGTCACAACTGTCTGTAGGGGCAGCTTGTTGGTGGGCGACTGTTGGAATTATAATAAGTCTCTGTGACGCAGCGGTCGTACGCTCTGTCCGGGGACAAGTTAGTAATGAATATTCTTCCCCGCTAGTGTAATCCAAAGGCCACTAGGGATCAATAGCTTAATATATTCCTTAAGAAAGTCCTTTGTGATATCCAGTCACAGTTCCGTTCTTAATTGCACGTGTTCATATATATATATATATGAATTAATGTCAGAGGGTTTTATGGATTTTCTGGTAGAGTATATTGCTGAGCATGCTACGAGATCAAATTTGTTGTTTCCGTGTAATCCATGATAAGACTCGGAATCCATAAGAAAGACATTTCGCATCCATTCCTGTGCAGTTTACATAAATCACTTTAGATTAGTATTATTACCACCGGATTTTCAATATCTCGGCGACATAATAAATGTAAAAAAGGTTAATCAGTTTGTAGTAAGTAACAGTTGTCAAAGGTATCTAGATGATTCGACGTGATGGGTGCAACAGATGATTTCACACAATTCCGCATTTAGAAATGTTCAACTTTTAATCAGGCTGCGTGCACTAAGTACTCGACTTGATAGGAACAGGCTTTTCGTTATTTGTCACTAGTTGCAATGCATTTTGCTCCATTTGTAAATACGTGTGTACGGTCATTACATTTCTTAATGGTACTATTACAGTTTGTTGTACATTACCGTATCGTGGATATTTAGGAGAGATAAATCAACACATTGCATCGAAAGGCTTCTAGGGTGGCATCAGCGTTGCATAACTTAGAGTAGGTTTCGGAGTAGAGCCTATATTATAATCTGATAATATCCTGAGAGCTTCTAGCAGGGGGTGGCTGAAAAAACCCAATTATACGGCGAACATTCCTTACTACGTAGGAAAGCTTCGTATAATATCTCATATATATATATATAAGGTATGATCAATAAGTACCGGGAATTTGTAAATAAAACAAGTTTGTGTTACTTTTCGGGCAAAATTATTTTATTTTCTTCAAAATAACTTCCATTTGAAGCAATACATATACGCCAACGCTTGACCCAATCATCCATACATTTTTGGTAGGCCGAAACAGAGATGTCTTTTAGCACCTTCGTCGCATTCTGTTTTACGGCTTCTAGAGGCTTAAATATTATCCCACCAAGTGGTAGTTTAAGCCAATGAAAGATGAAAAGAAAGTCACTCGAAGTCATATCTGGCGAATATGGTGCCTGCTGGAGGATATGTATGATGTGTTTGATTAAAAAATCCATCACAATCCGCGCTTTGTGTGACGGCGTATTATCGTGATACAAAATTCAACTGTTGTCGGCCCACAAATCCGGCCGTTTGCGGCGCATAGTACCTCTCAAACGCTTTAAAACAGCAAAGAAATACTCCTTGTTGACTGTTTCACCCGATGGCAAGAACTCGTAATGGACAACACCTCGTTAAAACATTTTTTCGTTACATATTTCGATACATAAAATTGTGACATTTTTGCTAATGGAGGGTAGCCTAAGAATTGCATTGTAATTAATATATATATACATATATATTCTTTATAGTGCCATACTCAGCTTCTGAGCGTCGGCGATTACCTATGTCTGTACAATATATATATATATATATATATAGAGAGAGAGAGAGAGAGAGAGAGAAAAGTAAACTATTATGTGATATGAATGCGGTTTTTACAAAGTCTGTTTGTTGAAATGTTTCAATCGAACCATCCACGATTATGTATGTGACAAAATTCAAGTTTTATGCTTTTTTGAGCAACTTACTCAAGATTTGGTGCTTATTTTGAACTTCATATTTTTGAATCATTATGACATGCTTTATATTTTAAAAATCTACATTCATTTTCTCCATGTAAGCCACAAATTCCCATTTTCCGCAATATTAATAACGCATTATGTTATTCCCCGGTCCTTTCTTTGATGAACAGATGTTTCCAGAAAATTACGTAAATATGGCTTAAAGCACTTTATGGTGCACAATCTTGGACCCCTTAAATAAATGGAGAATAATGATAAACTATAGTCGTTCGAAATATGACGCTTGAGAAAAATGGAGAAGATTAGCTGGGCAGATAAAATAGAAATCAAGGAATACTAATTTATGAACAAAAGTTATTAAAGACCGCACATGAAGCGTCTAACTGGTATTGATGGCGAATTATTTCGAGACATGCTTGAAGGCAGAATTCAAGAAAACCGAAGCCGTGGAATTCCCAGGAATTAATATTTATCAATCCTATTAGCAGTTATTTAGGACCAAAAAGAGCTACGGAGGAGTGGACACACTGAAACAGTATTATCGTGGTAAATTACCAATCTTAGGATTCTGCTACGATATGGATAGCTATATGAAATTTTTTAATATAAATTTTCCCTTTTAATAAATAACAAGGTGTAGCATTCTATTACTACTCAATGACGCAAAATCAACAATAAATTTATTTCTACTAGAAATCGTAGGGGAGGATGATAAAAATTCCCGAAATTTAGAGAGCATAAAAAAAAAAAAAAAGTGTATACAACGTACGAGATTTCAGATCAAAATATGTTACTTCGCATAATATATGGTAGAAAACTTATTCCATAATAAAGAATGACTTGCTACACTCGTCTTAATTAAACAAAACTAGCGTCACACACGTCTGCGCTCATTATTTCTAGAATTCGCGTTTTTGATTAATATTATCGTTAGTTCTGTCTCGATCGTGTCGCGTAATTAACATGGGTCGACGCCCCTTGTTGAACCGAAACGGCTGGCACTTGTAGTTCCTGTAGAAGAAAAAGAATTTTTATAATCTCAGTTTCTGCATCGTTCCGTACTGAATAGACTTCAAAAAACAGGCAGCCCGGTGCCGGCCGCTGAACTGCAGCCACACCACAAAAGTGGGCCCTACTTACGGGCTACACCTTACGAAATACTTTGAGTTTAATTATAAAATATTGATGACATATTCAAAAAAAAATTTATGCTAACAATTTATGGAGGAAAAAAACTTTTTTGAAGATCGTAAATCTCCTTTCTTGGTGGAGAGAGATTGATATCCTACACAAATGGGTTATAAACGAAACTTATAGTTTACAATGTCATTGTAAATGACGTTTAATAAAAAAAGTTATAAATTTTGGTTCGAGTTTATTACATTCCTCGTAAAATATATTTCCGTTTCAGATGAGGAGAATCATGCTGGAAACAAGTCTTCAGATAAATTTCATCCAGGTCGGTTTATCTGGAACAGCTCGAACTGATAAAATACCGATACGGAAGTTTCTCAGTTTAAAAAGACAATATAAGCCGCTTTCAGCTTCATCAGTTAAGGTAACGATTTAGTACTTATTTTTAATTCATTAACTTCTAGACGCTCGATAGCTTACGACAAAATATTCTGCTTTCGAAGCTAAATAATGATTACTTAATTCTTGATGGCGTTTCGAAACAACGTGTTCTCAACGTGTTCTTGAATGCAATTTGGAATTTGCAATAAACGGTTTCCAAATATTTCAGTGAAAAGCAATGAGTTACAAAGTCGAAAGTAATCTCTGGTATCAATCTTAGTAAACAATGGTCGAAAATGTCGATAATATCAATTCGTCAGTACAAGATACACATGTTTCACCAATCTGCAGTATTTTAATATGTAAAAAGGTAAAGAAATTAAGGTCATTAGCTTAAACCGGGTTTTTCGACTGATGCATTTTTCCCCGATAAAAACCAAAAATCGTATTTTTATTTAAAGCCAGAAAACACTAAACCGGTTAATCGGATATTAACGTCATCGGTCGTTAACAAATTTCAGTTAATTATCGAATTTTGTTTAATAATAGTTATTTTACGTTCTAATCACTAACTGCCTGGCTGCAAATAGGTTTTATTTTATTCAGATTGTATTGCATCGGATTTTAGTCCGCAGAAATCTTAAATTAAATTAAATATCTTCCTAAGAAAAAAATCAAAATGAAATGTTTCCACGAAAAAAAAAGTTCAGTGTATAACTTTAACCCCCCAAAAAATAAGCGATTATTTTATTTTCTAGAGCTATATATGGTTATCACATACTGTATATATTATTGGTGTCGTCTCATTTTCTCCATTAATTACAATTTGACGTTCTGAAAGATGTCTGGATGTCGAAATCCTTTAAGCGATATTCAGCTCTCGGGCAGCTAAGTAGTAGTACGTGGCTGGTTTTAAGCGTATACTGCTGCGCATTTAAACAAATTTGCGTTTACCTAAAAAGATACTACGATTATTAATTAGAAAACTAGTACATCCGTAAATAATTAGAACGAAATTTACAAAAATTCGAAAAAGCCCAGAGGTGAATTAAAGCGAGAAAAAGTTAAAAGCTTTATAGCTATAAAAAGAAATATAAAACTGAAAAAATGATTAATTCACATTGCATTTTCAAAAATTTAATTACCAACCGAATTGAAATGGCAAAATGACTAAGTTTAGCATGTAAATTAAATTACAACTATGGACATTTCATCAGGCAATAAAATTAAACACAATTTAAAGTGTTCGAAAATTAATTAAATATAGTCGGCATGAAGAATCTATAAAATTGATGTATTTTGAAATTTAAAACAGTTCCCGAAAAAGACCATATAGGATGGTAAACATAGTGAATCGGTTCCGAAGGTATATCTGGATCATCTTTTGAGGGCATGTTGGTATTAATTAGATACGTTGATCCTGCAAGTTTTAGACCTCCATCTCTATTTTGGTTTTTAAATAAATCGAAAAAAAAAAAAGAAATTAATTTTTTTCTCAAAAACGGCTTAACCAATTTGAATGAAATTTAGACACATCACAGAAGTATACCCTCATTATCTTCAAATTCGGCCGGTTTCCCGTTCTGAGCCGTGGTTTCAATCCTCTTCTTATCAATGCTCCGTGATCGTTTCCTTAATCAGACTGCGTTTCAATTACTCCCTTCTACCCTCTTTACGTCTTCGTTTTTCCCTGTCCTCCTCTCGCGATTGCCCCTTCATAGTTCCATCTCTACTCCCATATGTGATGCAAACTACATGCTCTTTGAATGCTTCGCCCTTGATTCTGAACGCTCTGTTTTGTACTCCGAAATCTTAGTACTGGGTCTTCCCGCTCCTTATATTTCTTCCTTTGTTCTTTCCTTCCTAGATATAATTCCTGTACTTCAATCTTTCCTAAGCTCTATTTAACCTTTTCTATAATTTTTGTAGTTGTTGGATCAAAGCCGCTGGCCCACCCAAAAGAAAATATATAAAATAATATTATTTGTTATTTTATATTTAAAAAAAACAAAAAAAAACAGACTATACCCAGAATACGTAGCAGCGTATAATTTTTATAATAACCATTTGAGAAACAGGCGATTTTTTCTGATATTATTATCTTTTTTATAATAACGTTTTTGTACAATTCTGAAACTAATTTTTTTTTATGTCTTTAAATTGATCGAAAAAGTACGCCATATTGAAAAAAAATAAAAACTTAAAAATCGCATTATTTTAATGTTTATACATTTGGAACAGCAAAAAAAGGAAGCTTATTTTCGATTCATTTACAAGTGCAAATAACATAAATATTCAAAACAGTAATATGAAAATATCTTTTTTTTTTTTTTTTTTTTTATTCAAATATTCAAAAAATAATTATAAGCTTATATAGAAAAGTTGACAATTTTACTTAAAGTATCTCCTTTCGAATTTTAAAACATCAATTTTTTCATAATAAAACTATAATTTAGAGAATACAGGCACATTCAAGAAGCTTATCTGATTAATTCATAAGTGCAAATTACATAAAATATTCAAACAATAATATGAAAACAATTTCGTTTATTAGAATACTAAAATTATAAATTATATTGAGGTATTAATAATTTTACTTAGAATATCCTTTTGAGTTTAAAACAAATTATCAACATCTCAATGTAGTTTATAATTAATTTTTCGATATTTTAATATTCTAATAAAAAAAAAATGATTTTCCTATTATTGTTTTGAATATTTGATGTTATTTTCTGTCATAAATTAATCGAACAAAATTCTATTCTGTTGTTTCAAAAGTATAAACAATGAAATAAATCGATTTTTATATAAAAAAATTAGTTTTTATTTATTTTTAATGTGGTGTTCCCTTTCGATCAATTTATAAATATGAGAGGTTATTCGACATAAAAAAAGACATAAAAAAAAAATTAGTTACTAAAAAATTGTATAAAAGCGTGGCGTTCAAAAAAATAATAATTTCAGAAAAAATCGCCTGTTTCTCTAGTGGTTATTATAAAAATTATGCCCTGTTACTGTTATTTTTTCTGGGTATAGTCATGTACCTTTATGATGCGTCTAAATTTCATTCAAATCGGTTTAACAGTTTTTGAGGAAAAAATTAATTTCCCCTTTTCTTTTTTCCTTTTTTCGATGTATTCAAAAGCCAAATAATCAATAATAAAATACTAACTTCGGATAAGCATATAGTTTAAGGTTATCTAACAGAATCAGACAAACGATACCAATATAATGTAGATTAGCACAATCAATAACATATAGCGATCTTCAACTTTTACCATTATAATACTGTCTAGAATCACATACAGAATATCGGTATCGGGGGAAGCAAAAAGTGCCTGGCGAAAAACGGTAAAAGAAATGTCACCAAAAATGCTCTACTGCTATTACCGGCTTTTTGAATACAAGACCTAAAATATATCTAATTCCGTCGACGGAGAAAGGTAGGATAACTAGGAATCAAAGGCAGCTTTATTACCTACAACCGAAGGGAGGAAATAGTAAGATAGACAACACGAATGAAATATAGTCTTAATTAAATTGCTGCACCGAATGATAGAGTAATAAGTTCCCGGAAATTACAGATTAAACCGTGATCGGTAGACAATATATAATAAATGGGTAATATTTAAGACAGTGCTAAATTTATAAATGGTCTGCTAGCTGAGAATCGATCACATAAACAATTAAGAGGATGCTCGTCAATTGTATTAAGAAGTTGCGTTATTGTTTTCTGCTTTTTGCGTTTTTGGTTATTATTTTAATTAATTCTTAAGTAATGTTGTAACTTTATACATTAATAAAAGATGATAAGAGCGTCGGGAGCTCACAAACAAGCAGTATGCCTTGTGAGACCTACAACTTATTTAAAATTTAAAAAAAAATCCATTTTTAAATTGTTTTTCGTGACATGTGTACACGTAGGTATGTATCACGCATAACTCGAACACGGCTAGTTACAGAAAGTTGAAGTTTTGAATTTAGGACTTTTTAGACATCTAGTTTTGTGCACCTTCCTTTTCGATTACAATCGGTTGTGGTATCGAAATGGTACTATTGTTGAATGTTGTTATGGACTTTTTCTTTCAAATCAAAAACGGCTAGTCGCGAAAAGTCGAAATTTTATACCCGATATCGTTATAACATCTAATAGTATAGCTCCGATTTCGGTTACAATCAGTTAGGCCAAAAGGGCACTTCTCTTAGAAGGTTTCGTGGAATTTTTCTCATAACTGAAAAGCAGGTAGCCGTAGAAAGACTAAATTTTAGATCCGCGATTGTTATAACATTCATTTACTACTCACTCATTTAAATGTTAAATAGTTCCTCAAAGAAGTCATGCGCGTTGCCTAGATTAGATTTTTTTTTTATTTTATTAACCAGTCTTTCGTAATTTTTGACGTTTTAGTCAGCAAATGTCTACATTGTTTTGACCCATTGTCCTAGCGTGGTTAGTCAGGCAGTGATGTTTCACTCGAGAGAAGTTCAGATCTCGCTGCTTTAGGCGCGGAAAAATATTTAACGGCATTTAACAGTTGTTGTGCCAGGTTGATATCCAAAGTAGACGAGTTGAAAATAATCAATTACATAGATAACTGGTTCCAAAATACATTAATAATTTTAACGAGTTAAAACAAAAAAAAAAAAAAAACGTGACAGAGAAAAAGAAGAAAACTCAAACCTGAAGTCGGTTCGCAGATTCTTTGTGCGAATGAACTTTTTATTGCACTATTTTATAAAGTGCGGATAATAAACATTGAAAAACAAGCAGCGAACAACAAATTGAGTATGGTAACAATCGGTCGGTACTGGGAATAGTGTTAAATCAATATAACCGTTATTATATTTGAAAAATAATTTAAAAAGGGCGATTTTTAATAGCCGAAGTTTACAGGGTTATTAAACATATTTGAAAAAATCTGCTGGAGCTTAGTTGGTTAGGAGGTGTTCAAGTGAAATTCGGATGCCACAACGTTGCGTTAAAAAATATGGTTATCATTTACGCCGCAAGGTTAATGGGCGTAACGAGTGAGCCGAATATAATAATGGTAATAAATAAATAAATAAATAAATAAATAAATAAATAAATAATTAAATAAGTAAATAAATAGACTGATCGCGTGAATAATTGCGTTTCTATACGAAATAATAGCTACTTTGAACAGAAACGCAACAAAATTCTTTTCTCGTACATATTGCTGGTGTAAAAGACAAATTATTGTACTGCTAACATTTTCACCCTTAACGAAATATGTCATATATCGATATGCCCAAAGTACAATGAATTTCACCTTCAGAGGGGTTTTGACAAAAACCGTAAAACGCGAACTCTTTACCGATAACTAAAAATATTTATATTTTTCTTTAAAGAAAAATGTAAACACCTCTTTAATAAAATACGCATGTATCGTAAACATCTTGCAGAGCACACCGGTGCAGCTAAGTGTACCACCGAACCCCTTCGTTTCGCCAAACCATTGAGAAGTCTGCTGAACCTTTGCAGTCCCTAGGCGGACCCATGGATAGACACTATTGTGCGCTTTGCGGCAGCTAGGTAGCAGGTGGTTATTTCACAACTGCGTGCTGGAAGACGGTGATTTCCAATTGCTTACTTGCTTTTGCGTAAACGTCCCTCCATCCATCAGGAATACATTCTTCTTCAGTGCCTTCAATTTCTGCCTTCCCAAACAATATTCGGGTTTCCTAAATTGGAGTGTGCTTTCTCGAATTCAGGAGGCAATTTGTAAAGGATAACAGCTTAAGATCTGATAAGTATTGGGCTGTAATAGCCTACTGCATATGGTCCTTGAATCTAATAAAAATCTACACACTTGCATTTAACGGGGAAAAAAAACAAAAAACGTTCAAGTTGCTGTGACACGGGGGATCTTTTATTGTACAGTCTTGTTCTAAGTAAACAAAACTAAAAAAAAAAAAACGTATAATTTTAATAAAAAAAAACAAGCAGATTTTTACAAAAATATAAAACAAAACTACAAGTATCAAAAAAAGAAATCTCTTCAAAAATATATGTATATAGTAGTTTGGCTCACTTTTTGATAAAATGCCAGCAATAGCGTGAAATGTTAAATGTTTTTTGCAACAGTTTTGCTAATAAGTTAACCGTTGGTTTCTAATTAATTCCGTTATTTAGTTATTATTATTTTATTGCAACAATTCGATTGGAGTTCTTAGGCCCTATAGCGAGCAATTCCTAAAATCAAAAAAAAAAAAAACAAAAAAAATCAGCTGGTAGGTGTCTAATGAGATTTAATGTCGGTAAAAAGTATTTGTTCAGAAACTATAATTTTGAATGAATATTAAAAAGTGTGAGATTCGAATAAAAACCTTTAACAGAGCGGAATTTTTCGGTTCTTGTAAAGAAATGCCTAAACTTTTCTGCGCTAATCTCGTAAAATATTTTAATTTAGTAACAATAAACCAATCGGAATTCGAATGGGATTACAATAAAAGTACTTTACCGGTGTTTAATTTCTTGCAAGATATAAATTAATAGTTTAAATTGTGAACTTTACGTATCAGTTTAAATGAAAAATGAGCGTTGTAAATGTGATGAGTGAAACTTTATAATAATTGGTAGATTGAAGAAGAAAAAAAAAAAAAGAAAAAGAAAGATAGAAGAAGTTGAATGCGCAGGACATTTAGCGGGTAAGCGTAATTTATGTTTCATAGGCAACGGGGGGGGGGGGGGGGAGAGGTACAAAAGAATTTGCATAGGAGGAAAATAGGAGAACTTTATCAGACCAGGAGTTGACTGTTCGGTAGTGAGAAAAAAATAGTCGGTTTAAAATTTTGTCCCGAGAAATTGTGCACTTTGCCGGCTTGTGTAATAAATTCTCGAGGTTGCATATAATAAAATGTAGGCGGATTATCTGAAATGAAAACATGCTTGCTTTTCATTCACTCACGCAAACACATTAATAGGATAATATATTAAAAACTTTCCTTCAGTAAATCTACCGCGTTACATCAACGTATAAATTAAATTAAAAAATCTCACACATCGTGTTGAGACTATCTGTTTGGTTAATTGCCTGACAGTTTCAAAATATAAAATATCTGCAAAAAAATATCCACGCGTCAAGTATATTCTGTGGTGATCCTTTAGAAATTCATATGATGATATAAATTTCAATAACAATTTGCAATGAGAAAAACTCTTAGAAAAATATTTATTGCGATTATTATTATCATTATTACTATTATAACTCTATTATTGTTGTTATTATAAAAAAGTTTGGGTCACTAATGTTATATTAGCAATATACAATGTTAATACATATCTATAACGATGATATCAATATGACGGACCATTGTTCAACTGCGAAAAAAAAAATAAATAGCCGCTTAAAAAATTAAAAAGAAAAAAAAGTAGGTCAACTTATTTCTTAAATCGCCTTTGGTCACAGTATGCGATTGATTAAATCAAATAAAATAACATAAGAAAATTAAATTATCAGAAGTATCGAATTAAAAAAATTCAATAATAAATAAATATAATATCCTATTTTAAAGCGATAATGAAAAACTTTAGTTCATCCCGTTTGTTACATACATTAACAATTATTAGCGAGCAACTAAAATATACATCTATAGGTAATAATAATGGAAACTTATCCATAATTATCCGGGCAGTATCAGCCAAGGGACATATATATATATATATATCATTTATTTATTCGCAATATACTTATAGTTATTATGAGCAAAAACTACGTGTGCATCACACCGATTAAATTACACTGGTCATTTTGTGTGAATGATAAAATTTACAGTTACATTTCATGAACTTTTAATTTAGTTGTATTTCGTATAAAAAAAAGGGGGGGGGATACCTAAAGTAAGAAAAAAGGTTATGCGATGATGTACATAAAATTGAAGTTTTCCTATTGCACGCGTATTATTGCAACATTTTTAGATGTCGGTGAAACTCGTTAATACTTTGATTTTCAAGTTGAAGGCAGATCCCAGTAAAGTTTGATTTTACCGTGTATAACAGTGCCCAGTGATCAAGAGTTTTGCTCGCATCTATCCTAAATTTGCAAATCAAAGTATTAACGAGTTTCACCAACATTTAAAAATGTTGCAATAATATGCGTGAAATAGGAAAACTTTGTTTTCGTGTACATATTACATAATTTTTCCATACTTCAGGTATTTTCGCGTACACGAAATACAACTAAATTTAAAATTCACGAAATATTATTACAATTAATCATCCGCACAATTTTGCATCAACAATCGGTGTATTTTAATTGACACATTTCACATACTTTACCTGCGTTCACTATATTGTAAATAATTTTAAACTAAACGTAATAGACTATGCTAGGATCATTTAAACATTGGCTGCCTCCTTTTTAAAAGTGTTTTCTTTTAATAGAGTTTTCTGAAGGACAAGTAACTGATTTCCAGTTTCTACAATTTACAAGTTACTGGTTTTCAGGGTTTAGTAACCGTTGGTTATGTATTTTTCAGAAAATTCTATTAGAGAAGTATTTTTAAAAGGGAGTAGTCGGCCAGTGTTGATGATTGTAGATTTCTCGAGTTTATTAATAAGTAATACGATTGTCTATCACGCTGTAAAATGTAATACGTTTGTTTACCATAATAAAGAACAAATTGTAGAACACGTGAAACTTATTTATATATATATATATATATATATATATATATATATATATATATATATGTATATATATATGTATGTATATATATGTATATATATATATGTATGTATATATATGTATATATATATGTATGTATATATATGTATATGTATTATAAAAATATATGTAGATTGATTTTCAAGTTCAGAATAGATCCGAACAAAGTTTAATTACCAGATACTCATAATGTAATTACCGCATACCACGTACTGCAACATTAAAAGTAGTACGGCGTTATATTATTAATAATAATGGTTTAATATAGTGTATATGCATTGTAGATAGTTAACCGCGATTTGTTTAAAACCATATATGGACTGGGAGAGGAGAAATCTAGAAGCCGCAGTGTCTGCGTGAGAAATTTCATGCAGAGAATTCTGGAAGAAGATGAGATACAGTGATATAGAATATGGTAGGAGAATTTTTTTGAATAGGAATTCATACGCGTGTAACCAAATAGTGGTTGCATAATATCCATATGGTGACACCATTCGAAACATCTGTATGGAGCATAGAAAATACTTACTTTCTCGATGTTTAAGAGTTTAGAAATCAAAAATTGTCATGCGAGGAGTTTAACGAAAATTTATCGGGTAAAAAAGTAACGATGAAATGTTTAAACAATTTTCAGCTCGAACTTCAAGAGGGAAATAGGAGACAAATAACAATTACCGATTACTGAACCCTACATGGTTTTTGTGTAGATTTGTTAGGGAGCTGCTACCGAAGATGGGACAACCGTAATCAGTTACGCTTTTCAAGCGCGAACTGGAGACTCGTGATTAGCGGCTCACTACGTTTATAAATATTACTTACATGCGTTTACAGAGATTTTAATATAACTCATCAGCTTTGTATTGAAATCAATTATCAATTGATATGTTTGCTTCCAGGATAAAATTATAGAATAATTTATACACTGTTAAATTTTGGGAGACATTTGATATCATCGGTGGAAAAAAGATGTTTTACCCGAAGATTCGTTAGAGCTGATTTATGTCGATGCGGAATGTAAAAGGAACGTTCAAAAATAGGACACGATCTGTCTCAGCAACCGTATTTATATCAGAGACATGTTGATAAAAGGGTGGACGACGCTAGGGGTTTCGTTGATAGAGTGAAGACGGAAGTTTATTATTATTGGGTCCGAGTTTTACATAAACGGATGATGTGTGTTTACGAAAGGTATGTTAAATACCGAGGAACGTTTGCAATATTAGGCTGTATAGATTTATAGTAAAATTCCGAAACCCGGTTAGGCCAATATTTCTTGTGACGAACATGCTTACTGATAAAGTATAATAGATTACTGCGAGGAAACTTCCGAACGAATATTCCTCCTCGGTAGCCGCATCGGCGATGCTAACGAAGTTAGTTCAAGCGTTATCCGCGCGAAGCGGATTCCACACTAAATGTAGAGAATTCGTTGATAAGTAAATGACGCTATAGAAAAGAGAATTGATAAAAATAGCCTATAACAGTAGAAATAGAGTAAACAAAAAGATTTCAGAAAATTCTCACACCTACTGCATCGTGAAAAGTTCACTGCGCAAATGATATGAGAAAAGCATTGTAAATTTACAAGAATTAAGAGCGCAAACATCCGGTGATGCTGTCCATAAAATGTATAAGTGCACAAGATAACGGCGAATTTTATAGTTGCATTTTGTTTGCGTCCTTTCTTTTCAATCGTGCTGTAAAGAAATCGAAAAAAATATAAATTTCATAAATGTAAATGTGGATTTTTAAATTTTAAGGGGGAAAAAAAAGAAAGGCTGTAATCGATGAAAACCGAATAATAATTCGGGAACGGGTAAAATTTAAGAACTTTGCCGGCTTTAAATCGCGAAATAATATTGCGCAATACACTTTTGAACGCCATGATTTCAGAAACAAAAAAGCGAGTTTTCGAATGTCTATGTATACACATACATATATAGTCTGTCAAGCGAAAGAAGTCCGTTCGAGTTTCGTTGCCGAGTATCAGTGTACTAGCAATAAAAGACGCCTATTAACACTTGTCGCGTATTTCAATATTACCGAGAAAAATCATATTACCATCCTCTACTGTTATTTATCCCCTTCTCAGAGCAGTAACCTAGTTTTTGTTTCATCTCTGTTATACGTTCATCCGTTCTTTTTTCCCCGATCTGTTCCGATCCAGACGGACCACGCCGTGTTAACAGAATAAGTGTTACTCGTATGTATATATATATCTGATACGTGATCGACTGAAAGTTAATCTGAGGTCCGCTGAATTTATGACGTCAGCACATTTCGGTTATTTTACGAACGGATTTCTTTCGCTTGACAGACTATACATATATAGTCCGGGCAAAATAACATTTGAATTTGGAAATTCTTATAACCGGGACTTCTGGAGCTTGCAATTTAGCTAAAAAGCAGCGGAATGCAACCCTAAATTTGCGGGTATGTGGGAGGTGCGGAACCATTGTTTATATCGAGTTTTAATGGGGGGAAAAAAGTGTTTTTTTTTTAGTTTTTTTTTGCGATTATCTCGGTAAATAAGCCCCAAATCGACATGAGGTATACTTGTCGATTTTGTTCTTGAGTAAATTTTACATAAAGATAGGCTATTGCGAAAATTCTCGCAAAAATTATTTAACGTTGCAAAATTTATTTAACGTTGCAAAATTAGCGATGAAAATAAAAACAGGCAAAAAGTTCAAATTGTTGCCATTCCGTCAATTTTCCTCAAAAGAACTTTCGGAAAATGTAGCTCTTGCGGTGCTTAAAATAGGTACCTAAGCCGAACTCTCAATAACAACAATACGGCGGCCTATTGCAAAATGGTAAAGTTGAAAACGCGATTGCGTATAACTTCGAGCCCCAGAGATAGCTAGCGACATGAGACAAAAAGTAATCAAAAGTGAAATACGTACATCCTCTTCAAATATCAGATTTTTAAATTAATAATTGGCTAATTTGCACGATTTTTCCATTAGGTTGAAATTAGCGCTCGGACGTATCGCGCGGCTCCGGTGCAGCGTCGCCCGATTCCTCGAAGTCCTTAGTTGAAAAATAGATTGTGCGTCTTAGAATGCACCTACGAAAACGGTTTTTTTTCATTTTGAGTTTTTTTTCCCCGTTCTTTCTCAAATTTAAAAAAAGTGTCAACTTAATGAAGAAATCGTGCAAATTGGCCAATTGTTAATTTAAAAATCTAAAATTTGAAGAGGATGAGCGCATTTCACTTTTGATTACTTTTTGTCTCATGTCGCTAGCTATCTCCGGGGCTCGAAGTTATACGCAATCGCGTTTTCAACTTTACCATTTTGCAATAGGCCGCCGTATTGTTGTTATTGAGAGTTCGGCTTAGGTACCTATTTTAAGCACCGCAAGAGCTACATTTTCCGAAAGTTCCTTTGAGGAAAATTGACGGAATGGCAACAATTTGAACTTTTTGCCTGTTTTTATTTTCATCGCTAATTTTGCAACGTTAAATAAATTTTACAACGTTAAATAATTTTTGCGAGAATTTTCGCAATAGCCTACCTTTATGTAAAATTTACTCAGGAACAAAATCGACAAGTATACCTCATGTCGATTTGGGGCTTATTTACCGAGATAATCGCAAAAAAAACTAAAAAAAAAAAACACTTTTTTCCCCCATTAAAACTCGATAAAAACAATGGTTCCGCACCTTCCACATAGCCGTAAATTTAGGGTTGCATTCCGCTGATTTTTAGCTAAATTTCAAGCCCAAGAAGTCCCAATTATAAGAATTTCACCAAACGAGCATATCTTTTGTCTCTACTTTGCCCGGACTAATATATTTAAAACTGGGAAGACCTCCAGCTCTATCACTTCTGTACTTCGTAAAGAACGAGAAAAAAGGACAACATCATTCTTAGCTAACTTTTTCTGATACAACTCTATCTCCTTATACACGGTCGGTACAAAAAGTAAAAAGTTCCTGGACTACCACTATAAAATCCGTACTAATGGCGCGATTTGTTTGAAATTTACGGTACTTATAGTTCAATGTTGTGAGAAGAGGCGACGAAAGTTTCAGGACATTACCTGCACTAGTTTACACTTAGGAGACCGCTAATTATGAGTGAACCTCCGTGTACTGTGTCACGTTTGCGAACATAGAGCCGCGATTAAATTTTGTTTTTTTTTGCGAGCATCAAAAACGTACGAGTTGATGAAAAACGCATACAAGGGGATGAATATGTAAGCCATACAACGTGTTTTGTATCGCCGATTTAAAAGTGGACGGAGCTCATTGGAAGACGATCCGCGCGAACGACGACCGAGCGGGACACTACTGATGAAAATGTGGCTCGTGTGCAATCTTTTATAGCGGTAGTCCGGGAACTTTTTGTACCGACCGTGTATATGCAACATATGTAAAGGCAACAGAAAAGGTGATGGGGGCGTCGGACTAAAAATGACATTAATTAACCAGGGCAACAATTCATTTTTTCGATACTTTTTCGTCTTATAGATATACAATATAACGGTCTGGGACAAAATAAAACGGTCTGGGACAAAATAAAACGTTCTGGGACAAAATAAAACGTTCTGGGACAAAATAAAACGTTCTTAGACAAAATAAAACGTTCTTAGACAAAATAAAACGTTCTGGGACAAAATAAAACGTTCTGGGACAAAATAAAACGTTCTGGGACAAAATAAAACGTTCTGGGACAAAATAAAACGTTCTGGGACAAAATAAAACGTTCTGGGACAATAAAAGTGATAGGGGTCAGCCTAAGAATGACGATGTTATTAATATATACATATGTATGGCGTTAATTTTGAAGTTGAGTAGTACCAAAATTTTAAAAAAAGTTTAGATACAAAAAATTGATAGTCCCAAAAATCCATGTACTTGCTAACGATAAACTCGACTATAATTTTGCGCATTTAAACGTACCCTATTCTTTGTTAATTGACCTAACGCGCTAAAATTTAACAATATTCCTATTCGCAGAAGAAATCTCCAAAACCGAATTATATGAATATAGAAAGGAAAAGAAATTTTCGACTTTCACGAAATTATTATCACATTGATACCACCTCGAAAATGATAACGCAGCTTTTATCTCTTTCGAGCCGTACATCGGAGTTCTTAAGAAAAAAATTTGTCATCAGCTGTATTAGCCCCGGTGAATTAATAAAACGTTTGCCCATAGTGATAAAATAGGGTGGTCTCAGCTGTTTAATTAATTATTTTTCGTAAGCGACTTTACTCAAAATGGCGAAATCAATTTGAATTTGTTGAAATTTATGAAAATTTTGGACCTTTGTTTAAACCTTTCAGACCACGTCAGCACACAAGCTACGGAAAAAAGATCGTACGCGCTGCTGATAATACAGCTGGAAAATTAACTCTGAAAGATTGGAAAAGCGAAGAATCTGCCCGAAAAGTGGCCGATTGCAGAAAAAGTTAAAACATTCCGTATAAAATGATAATGAAACTGTAAACAAAGAAGACATTTTGTGTTCATTGGCCGAACATTTAAGATGGCTACGGACGCCGACGCTGGATTTTATGTAAAAGCAAAGCGAGCGACATTGTCATCTTTACACAGAAAGCAGCCAAGCGCCGATAATAGGTGTGCGTCTATAGGATGCCACGTCGGCACCATCGGGGTTTCACGTGCGTGTGGTGATAAGTTGAGAAAATGAGTAGCGTCAGTGCCGGTTGTTTGCTGAAATCTTAAAAGGGTAGTCGCCGATGATATGCTTGTATTTTTGCCCCAGCATTTCTTTCTAGATAACAAGGCGGCACAGATTTGCAATGAAATGACCGAAATAAAATCCCTCAAGTACGAGCAACATAGTCCATTATCAACAGCAGGTAGAGACTTGACCATATCTCAGCCAACCGACGAAAGACCGCACTGGTAATATGATACAGAGGAATTTTTCAGAAAAGAAAATACCTTCTCCCTTTGAATCTGTCTTGTTTCCTCATATATATATATATATATATATATATATATATATATATATATATATATATATATATATATATATGTAATATGTATTTTTCTTTTAAATTCATTTGTTCGATTTATTTTATTTTTATCTTTTTCCTTTCGTTGTTCTAAAACAGATACATTTCACAAATTTGATAATACAACTATTTTGTAATACGTCAGTTAGCGGACCAAAAAAAAAAAAAAAACAAAAAACGTTAATAATAATAACACTTTGATGTTACAAAAATCCGACTTGTGCACATAAATCGATAAATACGACGACAAAAGCTTCGAATACTGCGCTTAAAAAAAACTGAATTTTTCTCAGTGTGTTTATATGTTGCCGATAGTGTCATTGTTTTACAATTTCCAAAAAAAAAAAAAAAAAAAAAAACCCTAAAATAGTTAATAGAAAGTGTGAAAAACTCAATGTCAATTTTTTAAGGGGCGTGAGAGAAATTCAACGTAATAAAATGTAGAAATGAATATTTAAATTCGATACGATTGCCTTTCTCGCTGATGTATGATCGAACCGACATAGCCCTTCTTTTTAACGAAAAGATTCACCGCGTTTATTTTGGACACATCCGGAATGAAATCTGGAAAATACTCGATTTTAACAAACAAAAAATCTACATATTTTTTTTTCTTTTTTTTTTTTGAACGTGTCAACACACAAGAGACATTTTACTCACAGCGCAAAGGACTAGACGAAAGATGAGTACAGAAAATACAATATTAAAAAAAAAGCAAAACATAGTTGTTATCTTTTTTTTTGTAATTTGATAAGATTTGTAAAAAAAATTGAACTGAATTAAATTTTTCTACTGGAAAATGATTCCCAAAAACTTACTGTTGATTACTCCTGAATATATCGTGAGATGTCTCGCGCTATATTCGGTACTCCACACGCGCGGTGTCGCTTCATTTACGGCCCGCGTCAATTACATTTGTACACATTGTTCGTTTCGAACGGTGTATATTCTGCATTCGGGTTTTATCCCGGAATTGTACTGGTTATCTTTCCTATAGTCTCGAAAAATTCATTTACACACATATGTATAATGCATATTTTATATTTCGGCATTTCTTTCTTTAATTATTTCGCTTAAATCGCTACCTGACTATTATAGGTAATTGTTTCGGAATGTTTTACCTTGGAATAGTGGCAGGTTCCGCCGTCGTCGATGCTATCCGATAACTCTTTATCATTTATTCCCGTTACTTCAATTGGCAGCTGCCAGGTTGTTTTAGCTCTATCCTATGCGACGTATTAATAATGTTTGCAAACAATTAAATACGATTTAGCCATCGCACACCTAAATGTTACTGCGATACAGTCACGTATTTATTTAAAATCAGCAGTATGAACGGCAAAAAAATAGTGATTATTAAGCTAGCATGTTTCTAAATAATCAGACGTCGGAATTTAAAAAAAAAAAAAAAAAAGGAAAAAATGAACAAATTTTTAGCATTAAATATTACGCAATTCTTACTGAAATAAAAACCAGATAAATCATACATTTTGTTGCAAAATTATAAAAAATTACACAGCCAGCCGCGAACTCATCATGATTACGAGTACATTTCTTTCGAAATGCATCCGTTTTATGGACTCTAAATTCGCCTGTTCATATTTAATTCCCAAAACCGTTAATTGCGATAGTTATAACTGGTGCTATAATATCGTACAACCGAATTGAGATCTGCAGCAATTTTATTCCGCTCATCGTTAAATGTTTAATAAATTCCAAACTACTTTGGTTAAAAAAAAATTCGTAATTAAAAAAAAAGATACTTCCGGAAATCTTTTTTTTCTTCTTTTATTTTAAAAATCGAACACATTTTTAGCGTAATTTCAACTATCTTGATTAAGTTTTTTATCGGTAAAGATTGTTCATGTTCTCAGTCTTCCGTAATATTATTGATATTCTTTTCATCCTTTTCTGAGGCTTGCGCAGTCCAAGATATATACCTAATCTGAAATTGAATTGATTACCGGAGAAATCCGGCAAAGTAAAGGAAACCGAAAGAAAAAAACTGGCACTGCCATCAGTGCCGTTGAAATTAAGGACACTGTGAGCCTCACAACTTTGCAATTCTCGATGCCTTGTCAGGGGTTTAGAACTTATTTCACTTTGTATATATATATATTTATATATCATATATGTATGCGTATATATTTTTTAATTAAACTTCATAAAATTAATCTTTTTAGACCATTTACCGATTTTTTCAACATTAGGTTTAGCAAAGGAAAATGCAAATGCGTCAGTCAGTGCACCGGATGTTTGACCCCGGCCAATAGATTTACAAAACTTATTCTAATTTATGCGATATTAAATATGTATATACGTGTATATATATACATAGTTAAAATTATATACCTGTATTTATTATTTAGACACATTGTTAACAATATAGTTATGACAAAAAATTATATAATTAAATTGTGTGGCTTTTGACGATCAAGTATTGTCTACTGCTAACTCATTGACAACTGTACCACATCTTTGGGTTTACATAAAGGAGAAAATCCGGAAATATTCAACAATTATTAACATGCCATCCGTTGAAAGTACTTGGTCTACAAAGCGGACTATTCACGCGCAGAGTGCATAACGGCACAATTCGCAATAACGATTTGACGCACATCGGACCTTTTTATTCGAAAATTTAAAAATCGCTCCTAAAACCCGATTGAAAATTAGAGTACATCTCGTTCTAGGCTTTCTTTTTTCTTTTTTCTTAAAGATAAAGTTTTGCTTTTAATTTTACGCGTTAATTTACCATTTATATCGTTATTGATATTTAATTTATATTGTCGTTTGCAAATTTATTAAACAGTTTAGCAGTAGCTTAATCCGAGTTTCTCCAAGTGTCATAATATCTGGATCTAGATTTTCCTTACCGCGCGGGTTAATTAGACGTTACATACGGAACGGAAACACTTCATTTAGGAACAATAATAATAATTGACGGTTCTGATCAGAATTTTCTACATACATAGGTATATAAAAGCGAAAATCGGGAAATATTTGAAAGACACAGCAATTATTAACATACCGTTGCAACTACTAGGTCTATGAAGGTGAAAATTGGCACCTAATACAACCGTACTATGTACTGAGACCATCTAAAAAATTCGAATTTTTTTGGGAGTGAAAAGTGGGATAAAAGTTAGAAAACAGCTTTTTAAAAAAAAAACAAAAATCACGCTACAGCCGAAACCATTTACAACAGATAATTGAAATTTCACATGAACATTACTTATGCACCGAAGATGAACAATAAGAACGCTTTTTTGAAAATTTTGGACTTTAAGGGGCGAAAAGGGATTAAAAACTGTTTTCCAAAAAACACATTAGTTTTAATTGAGAGTACTTTGTATGGTTAGCTGACGACGGGAGCTATTTTATGCCTGAAAATGTTTCTTTAAACTGACGTATTTGTAATTTATTAAAGTAAATTAATATCTTATTTATTGTTTTTTAATACGTGGAATTTATTTCTTTTTTATTTATATCGTACAATACGATATTTCTCATTTCTATTCCTAAAGATTCATAAAGTGAATAAAATAGTAACAAAAACAAACATGCGCCATCCCCGTTTATATATTAAACATAATGAGGAAATATTTCACTATTAACATATATATATATATATATATATATATATATATATATATATTAATTATAGATTCATAATTAAAATAAAAATAACTTACATAAACACATTTCTGGAAAGAAAAGAAAAAAGTTAAATAAAATCGAAATTAAAGTAAATAAAAGTTACATAAACAGAGGAGAAAATCCGACTAAAACTACCAGGTCTACCATGTATGCTAAACGAAAATACTTGAAAAATTTGAATTGTGTGATGGTGAAAATGGCGGTAAAAGTCAGAAAAACGCTTCTTAAACAACTATTTTAATAACTGTACAGTCGAGAAACCATTTATACTGGGTAACTGAAATTTCAAATGAACATTATGAACATTACTGACGTACCGAAGATGTCAAATAAGAAAGCGATTTTAAAAGTTCAAACATTAAGATGTAAAAAGGGATTAAAAACTGTTTTTTTTTTTTTTTTTCAAAAAATACATCAAGTATAATACCTTTGTAAAGAATTGGTTTACCAAATTGAAATTTTAAATAAAAACTCTTTATATTGTCTCCCGAAAGTGTACACATTTTTTTTTTCTTTTGAATCTTCTAAATTTTAAAGGTAGAGAATGGTAACATCGTCTCCGGGAAAACCTAAAATCGTGACTAAAGCCCAAACGAAAGGCGACTAGCACATGAAATTTCATGCGAATATTATACGTGTATGTTGAAGAGTTAAATAAGGAAGCTGTTTTTAAGTCTCTAACTTTAAGGGGTGAAAAGGGGTGCAACAAAATGTTTTCCATAAAATACGTAATATATTTTCAGTAGAAATAAGTTTATCAAATGGTAATTTCGCATGAAGATGAGCCTTATGTAGTATACTAAAAGTGTGCCATTTATTTTTTTTAGTCCTCCAAATTTTAAGGAGCAGCAAAAGACTTCACCCTGCAGAAATGCGCATTTTACATTAATACGAAGGAGTAATTGATATTGCGCATTTCTTTCACGATTTTATGAAAAAGTTGCTCGTATCGCTTATTAAATATTTATTAGCTACAAAAAAACGATTCGAATATTATAACCCTCCCGCTTCGTGACAGACAAAGAAAAATTATTAACCTTAATTTACTAAAAAAAAAAACAGTTTAATTTTCAAGTCGCTATACATGTGTTGTCTCGCTCGGAATAAACACTGCATTGTTCGGAGTGTTAACAGAAATAACCACACCAGAATTTAATACTTTGACAAATATATCGTAAGTTTTCTTACTTTTTTGAGCTACGATATAAACTGTTTGACAGAAGTATAGTTGTTCCCCTCTAGCGGTAGTAATCAACTACATGAATTTTAAACTGTTATGTAGTTTCTGAGCTAGTTGCGGTATCAAAGCGAAACGAAGCATTAGCGGTTAACATAATATTCTGACAAAGAAACTGTCTGTTGAAATGGTGACATGCCGGTCGATTGATTCTGTTTTAGAAGAGAAATAATCCATTCATTATGCTATAGAATTTGTCCGTAGTTAATGGCTTCTGCAGTGCTTTTACGCAATTTTTCGATTGTGCAAAGCTATAACTGAAAAGTTTGCGTAAAAATTTAATTGAAACAACATTATTATTCATAGTTCCGTGTTGATTGTGAAGAAAATGTTTTCATTCTAAGAGAATATTCCTTTCGTACTACCAGACTATCGCTTCATATTTAAAAGACTGAAGTTTCCAGTTAGAGTTTACTAAGCCATAGAGCTATGTAGGTCAGGGACAAAATTTGAAAGGAGCTTCAGTGTGACTGAGTTTTACGTGGATGGACTCTATTATACGGTCTATTCCAGAATATTCCGGAATTTTCTATTCGGCAACCTGAAGGAAGAGATAAAAATATGGTTTATCGAGAAATTTAAAAAAAATTACATTGAAGAATTCTAAAATAGTTCTTGGAATGATAAATCTTTTTATTCTTCAATAATTCATATTTTTGAAATACTCTTAATATTGTAATAACATAAATCATGTGTTACCGCTGTACTTGCCGCATTATCACTATAGTAAAATGTATTCGCAGTTTAAGCTATTTTACATTTTTCTTAATTACAATAATGACTGAATATCTATCGGTTTCTGTTTAAAGTTCTACAAAACGGGCAAGTATATACACTCTTATTAATTATATTTTCTTAATAGTTTTCATCCGGTTTACTAGGTGCTCACTGACTAAGGATTTTTGACATTTCCATTACAAAAAAAAAAAAAAAAAAAAAAAAATATTTTTTAGTCAGCTTTATTGATAGATTCTTCAGTCTAAGAGGAAAAGCAAGGAATTTTGTTGTTTATGGGAAGCTCCTTAGTGCCACGTGAAATGGAATAAATTTAACAGACAACCTGTTTTGCAATTTATTTGTTCTTTGGAATTCAAAATTTTAATGAAAATTAAATTCTGTTTTGAAAGAATATTTTTAAAAAGATAAAATTATTCGTTTAACTTCATCGAGCTATAGAACTATTAGGCGGTGGAAGAAGAAACAGTTTGTGTACTTAAAAACGAAAAGACACATAAAAAATATATAGAGTATTCAAAATTTAAAATTGAATGAATTTTTATTGTACATCGTTATAATAATTAATTATGCAAATAAAGAATTCGCATAGAATGAAAAAAAAAAGAAAAAAAAAAGATGTTTAAAATATTCTCATATCTGCTTTTAAATTAATTTCGACTGATAACAATTATTATTTACTATTCTAAAATTATATATGTATATCGTTAAAAGAGTTCTGAAGCACTTGCGGAAATCATTAAATTCGCTATTTACTTTTTTTTAAATAAATTTAATTTCGAGGTGTTATTAGCTGTGTTTGACTGCAGTGGTAGTTATGTACTGCAATATTATAGGTGTAATTATGCACGCATTAAGAATTCTATGCTGAATTGCAGTAGTTTCCGCATTAATTCAGTATTGAAAATACATTTAATTAAGCAATGCTGTTACATTAGAGTAGTCAATAAATGTTTGTTCTGGACGGTGTGACGTCACAAACCCCAGAACTGTGTGAAGAGGGCAGAAAGTAACCCAATTTCTTGCACGGGCGCCGAAAATTCACCCAAGTTTCCCCAATTTTCGCCAATTTCCCGCAATTTTTCGCAAATTTTCCGCAATTTTCCCCTCAAATTCCTCCATACAGGTTCCGCGCATTTCCGATAGTTCGAACCAATTAAAAATTAACACAAGTATATTATTTAATACCTAAAACTAACCCAAGTCCCCGCCCACCCCTCCTGTCTACAACATTACCGCAATTTTTCAAAATTTAGGGCCTAAGTATGGAAATTCCAAATTTAACCCAAGTATACTATTTAAAACCCTGTATTTAACCCAAGTCTCCGCTCGCCCTTCCCACGATCCCGCGCATATATCCAAACATTGCGATAGCCGCCGCGAAAGCGTACGTTCCTTTCCCGTGCACGCGTCGTTCGTTCCCGATACTGCGATCTTTTTTTTTTTTTAAATATTTCGAAGCCTAAGTATAAAAAATTCCAAAATTATCCTAAATATATTTTTTTCATTATCACATTTCACCGTTTGTACAGGTAAATGTGGAAACACACACGCCGTCCCCGCGCATATATCCATCATAACATTAACCACAGTGAAAGTGCACACCCATTCCCACACATCGCGCCCTTTACTATCATGTGTATGTATTACACACATGCCTTTGCGTGTAATATATGTAGCATACTTTTTAATTTTCATTTTTCGAGGTTGGGAGGGGTAAAATTTTGCCGGAGTGATAAAAACGTTTGAATCTCAACACTTAGAACCCAAAATTTAAAGGAATTTTCCGAGTCGTGCTCCGTTCCGGCATTTTTTTTTTAAATTTTATTTTTAAAGAAAATATTTGAACGTTCCATCAGTCGAATGAAAGCGGGCGAGTGTGCTGCTACGAGATGTATTATGTAAGCGCGACCGCGGCTGTACTAGAAATATTTAAATGTTCCAGCAACTAGTTGAAACTGTCACCAGGTGAGGTGAATTCCAGTCGTTCGTTTTGAAATTAACCAGCCGATCATCTATGCACACTCTCACACGCCACCGTTAGAAACCTGTTCGCGATCGCTACAAGTTCATACACACGCACGTACACACCACCACTTGATAAATATTTTTTCGTCTTTTTCCGTTTCCGATCTTATTTGTAATCCGTTGATTCTTTTTTTATTATTTTTCCGTATTCTCCGTTCATTGCAAAAGCACACCATCCATTCATGCACACATATGAAGCATTATGTTAACCTCTACAAAGCTACACTGTACTATTCCACACACGCTCCGGTCGCCGTCGAAATAAACGCCGCGATATCACTCCCACACACACACATACACACAACCACTTCATATATATTTTATTTTCTAGTCAAATTATTATAGAATTAGCCTAAGTATAATTTTCTTTTACATTTCTGTTTACTTCTTCCGAACGTTCATAATTTTTATATTTTTTTGTTTCTCCGATTCTAAAAATAAATCTGACAATGTATTAGCCACTCTCTCCCGCGCACAGGATGTTCCCTCGCACTCATCTGCTACCTATCGTTCTTATTAATTTTTTTCGAGTCTAATATTATAGAATTAGCCTAATTATATTTTTTTTTCGCTTCCAATCATTTCCTCCGACCGTTGATAATTTTCTTATTTTATTTTTTCTCAGGTTCTAAAAATAAATCCATTGTCATCTTCACTAGTATGATTGCGCACATATCTTCTGCCGGTATTTCTCATATTGTTCATAATAATTTTTCATGTCTATGTATTATGGAATTAGTCTAAAATATATTTTTTCCCCTCTAAAGACTTTTTCCAAACGTAAGTATTCAAACATTAATTCGAGTATATTTTTATTTAACGCTGTTTCATAATTTCCCTCTCCCTTATCCACCCTACACAAATTTCAATTATTTTCTATTATTTTTCATGAGTACATCCCCCTGAAACTACAGTGAAACCACACCAAACATTCCCACGCACCATATAGATTTTAACATCATTCGTAATAATTCTTTTCGAGTCTATTAGTTTAAGATTATTCTATTTTTTCAAACTCTAAATATTTTTTTTTTCAATATCTTTCATATTATATTTTTTTCCTCAATATGTCCGCGTACCCTCATAGTGCAAAGGTACTCTGCTTATATCCTTGCATGCATGTTACCATGTCGTTGATTTCGATCATGTGTCAAGGTCATCGAGTCTGCCCGAATCTTCCATGTCATATCTTTTGTGGAAAAACGGTTCATATGTTCACACCTACACACAAACACCCATAACCGAAAGAACACCTCTCAACTTCGTTCATCTGCGTATGTAACCAGCTTTCACCAAAGGAATGTGGTTTATCTGATACGACTCAACATCTTCAAAGACTTGCATCGAGCTAGAATCTCGAAAGTATCTGTTCAGGCAGTCAGTATTAGTGCTATGTCGAACGTGTAGAATTTGTTGAAGCAGTGTTCTTCACGCATTAATAAAAGTTTGCTCTAACGTTAAAAGTAATAATTTTCTACATTTTTTAGTAAAAAGTTAAAAATATTATTCAAACATGAATAACAATACCGATTCGATTGATATTAAAGTCGACGAATTTATTCAGAATTCATTTTCGAGTGATAGTGTCACGCATACAACTTCATCACCTCCATCACCGCAGTCAGATGATTGTTATACAGCAGAAGAATCAACATCTTTTGTACATATCATTGGTCCTGTATTATTAACAGAACAAGCAGATATAGCGGAATATTTTGTAGATATCAGCATCCATGTAGATTGTGATTATGGTTTTCGAGTAACTGAACTAGCAATGATTGATATGTCCGGTGGAAAGTGTTTGCATACGCTGTATAAGCCAAGCAGAGCATGGCATGCATCAAAAATGCCACATTTACAATGTTCTTCGATGAGTCATTACTTGAAAAATCCTTCATTATTTCCCTGTCGGGAAGAAATATTTATGGCACGCGATATATTCACGATATTATCTCAAAAACCGAGAGCTCGCATATATATTTTAACAGTATATGCTAAACTTACACTAATGGAACTTAACGAAAAGTCTGAATTGTTGAGTGATTTAGACTATGAAATCGTTAATATGGATCAAGTCTTTCGACTACATAGTATTGAGAATCTACATGAAGAGTATTTTGGTATAAGCAATTTCATAACCTGTAAACATCATAATGAGATTGATAGTTTTCATTGTGCAGCGAAAAACGTTATGGTGATGAAGGCCTGGTACGATCATGTTATCCATCCGCTGAAGCTTATGAATAATCTCAATATAAATGATTTAAGTCAGTTGTTCATTACAGCCACCAAAGAAATGATAATTACATTATCTCCAAGTTGTGTTGGTGACATTTATGCATTTCTACCAGATAGATTAAAACAGGATGATACGATAAAATCACTTCTACCATGTTAGGAGCATGAGCATGATGAAGAATATTATATCGATGATGATATATTGCGACGGAGTACTCGAAATTGTATGAAAGTAAAAGATTGTATCGATTGTCAATGTAAAATTCGCACGGATTAACTATTCATTATTTCGATCGTTTATCAATTTTGTGTATATTTGTATATATTTTTGTATATTAATGTATATATTTTTTTCCCTAATCGACAGTCCGTTCGTTTTTTGTGTTTTGTTAATCATTTTGTAAATATATTTTTATACATATTTAAATTTTATTTCTATATATTTACATATATTTTTTCTTTGCCTTCAATTCCCTCCATATCTTTCATTCTATTGTATATATTTTTTCCTAATTAATTTTAATCTTTTTTCGCTCCTTTTCAATTCAGTTTATTTAACTATTTAACTATTTCTCTATTTCTTTTTCCTCCTCTTAACTTAAAGTACTGGTAATGATGAATATTACAAAAATCTGAACCAGTTGTATAAAGTGTACGTGTAATTATTGTCTAATTTTCGAATATAATCCCGCATAATTTGTTCATATCTTTTTAGACTAAAACATTATATTTTTTATTCTTTCTTTAACGAATCTAACTGTTCAACTTTTTCATGTACATCACGTACATCAAGTATTTTCCGCAGCTGTGTCAGTTTTCATTAATTTGTAAGACACAACCTAAGACCCAGAGAGTTCTCTCTAATTGTTTAAAATCTTTCATAATCACACTTTTTTATTTTACACATATTTTTTGAAGTATATACGGGATCGTCTATGAGGTGTGTTGATCAATAGAGCAACAGGTAGAAAACCTACTAGCTTACGAGACACAGCATGTTTATAGAAAAAACGTGCTAGCATGAGCAGATCAGAGTTGCAATGTGCGAGTGAGAGACTGTATGCATGTATGTGTGCGAGAGCAACAGCTTGATTATAAAAAACGTCGAAGATACATGCATCTATCTGTGAACAATTATCACATCAAACATAAAAAGGCTGACTAAAAGATTATTATTTTCTTTTTTCATTCATTCTCGCCACTATTACCACTCGCGCCACACTGTCAAGACCTCTGAACATACATTACTAACCTCACCGGCACTATAATATTTTTTCTCTGTGTTATTAAATTAACCCAAGTATATTTTTATTCATTTGTTACGCAAACTTTTGTTCAAATCTTTCGTAATATGTCGTGCACACATTTATAGCCCATAGACACTACTCGCTTCATTACCACGAATACATCTCTTTCATTGTTACTTATCATAACATAGTTTTTCCTGAAATTGTAGAAAAATTCTCTTCGTTCCATTCTTCCAAGGTGTTTTATTTCCTAATTTCAAATCATGCATAATTATTTAAGAATCAAATTAAGTATATTTTATCATTTCCAAAAAATTAATCATCTCTGTACAAGGCATTAACTCATTTTTCAAAACAAACATATTATTTTTTTAATCTATCGTACATATCATTTTTATCATTCAAATTTTTTTCTGAATTCACAAATAGTTAACCTATAGAAAACATATTATTGTAAACATACATGACGAAGTCACTCCTCATAATTACATCATGAATTCATTTTTTTCATTTTTTTTTTTACCATCATGAAATTGTAGTAGTGTTTTTAATTTTTTATTTTCCATATGTGACAAAAGCAATAAAATCACGACATCTATGAATACACACCATATGCTTCCAATAACCTATCATGCATTTTTTTAAATTAGTCCAAGCATACTATTTTTTCAATAACAAAGCCGATCATACATAATTTTTCTTCTATATAATCACTAATCTATGAAAACACTTGATTCGTTTTACTCATACTGTAGCAACCACTCCTTTTCCCTCATGCAAACAAACTTCAAAATTTAATAATATAACACGAAATTAATCTAAATATCTGTTCATGCTATTAAAATTAATATATCAATTTTTACATTCCTTTTGTACATTTCTGAAAAAATCCTACAACATGTTTTAAAATTAATCGAAGTATACTATTTTATTACCTAAAATCAATTATTCTCTCATACAGTTTTTTTCCAATCATCCATAATGTTTTTTCTGTATTGTCATTATTACAAAGTCATACAAAACAACAACACATTTTTATTCATAATGAATCCTTCATTCCATTCCGTTCATGCTATATACCATTATCATTCAATTCAACATTATGAAATTAGTCTAAATATACATTCATGCTAGCAAAGTTATTATCTCACCCTTTGCATTGTTCCAAGATGATTTATTTTACATTTTTTCTTTAAATTTCCCTCATATTATTATTTTTGAAATGTAGGATGATGACTATGATTAGAATTAATGATTATGAAGTGAGAGATGCATGGTGAAATTGTATTGTCATTATATGCGAGATGATGTGTGTTTGTGGGTGAGTATGGATGCATGTAAAATATATGAGTGTGTTAGTAGAAAACATCCGTTCATGCGTGAACACAGGTACAGATACAGTTATAGAATGAGAGAGGTAAAAATATATATTTTGTTATGTTTGATATGTGCATGATAAAGAGGTTAACAAAGAATAATCACATTACCCTCACAACTTAGACATTGAGTTATACCTTTGCAATATTTTAGATGTAAAAGCAGTGACATTGACATGTGGTAAACGTTTTCATCACTTTTGACTAATTATAACCAATTTTCCAACATTTCTCTTCGTTTTTCCTACATTTTAATACTTTTACGCCGTTTTAGTCAATTTTTGCTATTTAATGCCATTTTTTTTCCAGTGTTTTTACCACCTTTCTCACAATTTTCATCATTCTTTCATCATCTTTGTTAGGTTTTTTCTTACAACTCTTTAACACTTCGATCGTTGCTAGTGATAACCATCATTATTTATGCTTTCAATCCTTCCACTTCAGCAATGCACACATACAGCTTAGCAATCGCCGCAGCCATTGAACGTTGTAGGACTGCAATTGTGATCTCCATTTGATTATTAGGATTTAAAAGTCACATCTTTGAACGCTTGATCTAATGCATCAACATGATTTTTTTGTATTCGCCCACCCGCTGCTGGAGGTTCCACTTAATATTCTCAACAGACTATCATACAGTCGTTTAATAAGAGAATCTGTAAGACCCGAGACATTTACTTAACGTTTTCCCAACACATTTACAGACCTACCCTGTACACTAAGGAAATCTTTAAACATCTCAGTAACCATTCCTTTTAAGCTGGCGGGAGCAAGGAACTCCTATAAACGTTTATCAATCAGCACTTCATCGTTCATCGCCCTGGTTTCACTCGCCGTTGCACAGACATGTAATAAACATTTTCTTCTTTTACAATTTTCTTATGCTATAACACCATTACATAATTTTTCCTCGTTTCTAACTAATTGTAACAAGTTTTCCATTATTTCTTAGCATGTTCTTCTGTTTTAGGACCTTTTGCGCCATTTTTTCATCAATTTATGTTATTTCACATCGTTTTTCTGGTGATTTTAGTGCCTTTCACACAATTTTACTAATTATTTTCGACTATTTCTTAACATGTTCTTCTGTTTTAGGTCCTTTTTGCACTATTTTTTCATCAATTTATGTTATTTCACATCGTTTTTCTAGTGTTTTACTACCTTTCACACAATTTTACTCAATTTTTCCCCCATCTTTGACGATTTTTTTTCATTTATCTCATACATTATATCTCCGAATGTGACGATTAGCTATCCTTTTAAGTACATTTTTTAATTCGATATAAGTGAGGAGTACTTTTCAGGTCGACATGTATACTTCGTGATATGACATTCAATTCATTATTAATCTATGTTTCAACAGGTTTGTGGTCGGTTGTTGGAGGTTTACAGAACTTTCTGTTGCATTGCTTATAGTATAATGGTTCTTGTGTGCTAGTGAGATGATGGTGTTTTGTGGGGAATAATAAACATGGGTAAGAGAAGGAGTGCGTCCCATCAAGCAGGGGGAGTGATGCTTCGTAATTAACTTGGGTATTGCGCGCATTGCATGGCAGTTATAATATGCTCGAGCAAAAATTAGTCGCTGCACACGCATGGTGTTCATGTTATTCATTAAATGTTCACACTGAGAGATGCAATGGGCTCATCATCAGATGGATCCATGCTATCATTTCGATTTTTATAATTGTAATCTGCACTGAGCATGTATGTATTACAACGAACCAATCAACTCTGTTACAGATGGTAATGTTTGAGGATAGATAGTGAAACATTCATTAGAACATGAATGTGTATACAAAGTGTTGTTACATCACATGTATGTCATCAAATTAACTAAAATGTTGCGTCTATAGTAAAAAAAAAGAAATGAGGGTTTTTCCCTAAGAGGGCGACTATAATAAAATTGATGCGATTTTAGATGGAAATGGGGTATTTTACAGTAAAAACATTGTTTTGCACATAAATGGTGAATATTCAGGAGGTTAAACGGCATTTTTCACACAAAATTTGATGTTTTTTTATAAATGTGGCTATTTTACTCCTACATGGAGTAATTTCTGCATGAGGAGTACTTTTTGGACTGACATGTATACTTCTTGATGTGGTATTCAATTCATTCTGAAGTTATGTTTGAACAGCTTTGTAAATGGTTGGGGGGAGGGAGTTTACAGAACTTTTCTGCTGCATCAGTTATAGTATAATAGTTTTATATGCTAGTGAGATGAAGGTATTTGGTTAGGAATAATAAATATGGGTAAGAGGTGGAGTGCATCCCAATCAAGCATGGGAGAGTATTGTTTGGGAATTAACTCCATTATTTGCACACATTGCAATACAATTATAATCAGTTTGGTCAAAATTACTTGTTGTATATCGTTCATGTTATACATTAAACATTCACACTGAGAAACGGACTGGACTCTTCGACATCAAGGTCCATGCGATCATTACACTCTTTTTCAACAATTTGTGATGTTTCATACTATTTTTTAATGTTTTGAACGGCTCTTATGATGTATTTCAGCACATTTTCACAGGTACAAAGTTCGTAATGCGAAATAATTTGAATTATTTCGACAGTCTTTACACACAAATAAAATACTATACCATTAACACACTCAACATGAAACAAATCATTACAAATAGAAATAAACATCGAAATTGCGCAGAAATTTTAATGAAATTCAAGAAGCATAGTGTATATGAAAATGAATATATTCTTTAAATCAACACTCCAAACTTGCAGTTTCAGAATTATATCAGACCCTGACTAAGAACCCCCTTGTTCCTTTTGCTGCATATATATGTATATAATCATATAATATTAAATTATACATATAACTACATATGTACATATATATATCTAAATATATACATATATATATCTACATATATACACATATATATCTAAATATATACATATATATCTACATATATACATATATATCTACATATATACATATATATCTACATATATACATATATATACATATATATGTATATATATATACATATATATCTACATATATATACATATATATATCAACATATATACATATACATGCAGCAAAAGGAACAAGGGGGTTCTTAGTCAGGGTCTGATATAATTCTGAAACTGCAAGTTTGGAGTGTTGATTTAAAGAATATATTCATTTTCATATACACTATGCTTCTTGAATTTCATTAAAATTTCTGCGCAATTTCGATGTTTATTTCTATTTGTAATGATTTGTTTCATGTTGAGTGTGTTAATGGTATAGTATTTTATTTGTGTGTAAAGACTGTCGAAATAATTCAAATTATTTCGCATTACGAACTTTGTACCTGTGAAAATGTGCTGAAATACATCATAAGAGCCGTTCAAAACATTAAAAAATAGTATGAAACATCACAAATTGTTGAAAAAGAGTGTAATGATCGCATGGACCTTGATGTCGAAGAGTCCAGTCCGTTTCTCAGTGTGAATGTTTAATGTATAACATGAACGATATACAACAAGTAATTTTGACCAAACTGATTATAATTGTATTGCAATGTGTGCAAATAATGGAGTTAATTCCCAAACAATACTCTCCCATGCTTGATTGGGATGCACTCCACCTCTTACCCATATTTATTATTCCTAACCAAATACCTTCATCTCACTAGCATATAAAACTATTATACTATAACTGATGCAGCAGAAAAGTTCTGTAAACTCCCTCCCCCCAACCATTTACAAAGCTGTTCAAACATAACTTCAGAATGAATTGAATACCACATCAAGAAGTATACATGTCAGTCCAAAAAGTACTCCTCATGCAGAAATTACTCCATGTAGGAGTAAAATAGCCACATTTATAAAAAAACATCAAATTTTGTGTGAAAAATGCCGTTTAACCTCCTGAATATTCACCATTTATGTGCAAAACAGTGTTTTTACTGTAAAATACCCCATTTCCATCTAAAATCGCATCAATTTTATTATAGTCGCCCTCTTAGGGAAAAACCCTCATTTCTTTTTTTTTACTATAGACGCAACATTTTAGTTAATTTGATGACATACATGTGATGTAACAACACTTTGTATACACATTCATGTTCTAATGAATGTTTCACTATCTATCCTCAAACATTACCATCTGTAACAGAGTTGATTGGTTCGTTGTAATACATACATGCTCAGTGCAGATTACAATTATAAAAATCGAAATGATAGCATGGATCCATCTGATGATGAGCCCATTGCATCTCTCAGTGTGAACATTTAATGAATAACATGAACACCATGCGTGTGCAGCGACTAATTTTTGCTCGAGCATATTATAACTGCCATGCAATGCGCGCAATACCCAAGTTAATTACGAAGCATCACTCCCCCTGCTTGATGGGACGCACTCCTTCTCTTACCCATGTTTATTATTCCCCACAAAACACCATCATCTCACTAGCACACAAGAACCATTATACTATAAGCAATGCAACAGAAAGTTCTGTAAACCTCCAACAACCGACCACAAACCTGTTGAAACATAGATTAATAATGAATTGAATGTCATATCACGAAGTATACATGTCGACCTGAAAAGTACTCCTCACTTATATCGAATTAAAAAATGTACTTAAAAGGATAGCTAATCGTCACATTCGGAGATATAATGTATGAGATAAATGAAAAAAAAATCTTCAAAGATGGGGGAAAAATTGAGTAAAATTGTGTGAAAGGTAGTAAAACACTAGAAAAACGATGTGAAATAACATAAATTGATGAAAAAATAGTGCAAAAAGGACCTAAAACAGAAGAACATGTTAAGAAATAGTCGAAAATAATTAGTAAAATTGTGTGAAAGGCACTAAAATCACCAGAAAAACGATGTGAAATAACATAAATTGATGAAAAAATGGCGCAAAAGGTCCTAAAACAGAAGAACATGCTAAGAAATAATGGAAAACTTGTTACAATTAGTTAGAAACGAGGAAAAATTATGTAATGGTGTTATAGCATAAGAAAATTGTAAAAGAAGAAAATGTTTATTACATGTCTGTGCAACGGCGAGTGAAACCAGGGCGATGAACGATGAAGTGCTGATTGATAAACGTTTATAGGAGTTCCTTGCTCCCGCCAGCTTAAAAGGAATGGTTACTGAGATGTTTAAAGATTTCCTTAGTGTACAGGGTAGGTCTGTAAATGTGTTGGGAAAACGTTAAGTAAATGTCTCGGGTCTTACAGATTCTCTTATTAAACGACTGTATGATAGTCTGTTGAGAATATTAAGTGGAACCTCCAGCAGCGGGTGGGCGAATACAAAAAAATCATGTTGATGCATTAGATCAAGCGTTCAAAGATGTGACTTTTAAATCCTAATAATCAAATGGAGATCACAATTGCAGTCCTACAACGTTCAATGGCTGCGGCGATTGCTAAGCTGTATGTGTGCATTGCTGAAGTGGAAGGATTGAAAGCATAAATAATGATGGTTATCACTAGCAACGATCGAAGTGTTAAAGAGTTGTAAGAAAAAACCTAACAAAGATGATGAAAGAATGATGAAAATTGTGAGAAAGGTGGTAAAAACACTGGAAAAAAAATGGCATTAAATAGCAAAAATTGACTAAAACGGCGTAAAAGTATTAAAATGTAGGAAAAACGAAGAGAAATGTTGGAAAATTGGTTATAATTAGTCAAAAGTGATGAAAATGTTTACCACATGTCAATGTCACTGCTTTTACATCTAAAATATTGCAAAGGTATAACTCAATGTCTAAGTTGTGAGGGTAATGTGATTATTCTTTGTTAACCTCTTTATCATGCACATATCAAACATAACAAAATATATATTTTTACCTCTCTCATTCTATAACTGTATCTGTACCTGTGTTCACGCATGAACGGATGCTTTCTACTAACACACTCATATATTTTACATGCATCCATACTCACCCACAAACACACATCATCTCGCATATAATGACAATACAATTTCACCATGCATCTCTCACTTCATAATCATTAATTCTAATCATAGTCATCATCCTACATTTCAAAAATAATAGTATGAGGGAAATTTAAAGAAAAAATGTAAAATAAATCATCTTGGAACAATGCAAAGGGTGAGATAATAACTTTGCTAGCATGAATGTATATTTAGACTAATTTCATAATGTTGAATTGAATGATAATGGTATATAGCATGAACGGAATGGAATGAAGGATTCATTATGAATAAAAATGTGTTGTTGTTTTGTATGACTTTGTAATAATGACAATACAGAAAAAACATTATGGATGATTGGAAAAAAACTGTATGAGAGAATAATTGATTTTAGGTAATAAAATAGTATACTTCGATTAATTTTAAAACATGTTGTAGGATTTTTTCAGAAATGTACAAAAGGAATGTAAAAATTGATATATTAATTTTAATAGCATGAACAGATATTTAGATTAATTTCGTGTTATATTATTAAATTTTGAAGTTTGTTTGCATGAGGGAAAAGGAGTGGTTGCTACAGTATGAGTAAAACGAATCAAGTGTTTTCATAGATTAGTGATTATATAGAAGAAAAATTATGTATGATCGGCTTTGTTATTGAAAAAATAGTATGCTTGGACTAATTTAAAAAAATGCATGATAGGTTATTGGAAGCATATGGTGTGTATTCATAGATGTCGTGATTTTATTGCTTTTGTCACATATGGAAAATAAAAAATTAAAAACACTACTACAATTTCATGATGGTAAAAAAAAAAATGAAAAAAATGAATTCATGATGTAATTATGAGGAGTGACTTCGTCATGTATGTTTACAATAATATGTTTTCTATAGGTTAACTATTTGTGAATTCAGAAAAAAATTTGAATGATAAAAATGATATGTACGATAGATTAAAAAAATAATATGTTTGTTTTGAAAAATGAGTTAATGCCTTGTACAGAGATGATTAATTTTTTGGAAATGATAAAATATATTTAATTTGATTCTTAAATAATTATGCATGATTTGAAATTAGGAAATAAAACACCTTGGAAGAATGGAACGAAGAGAATTTTTCTACAATTTCAGGAAAAACTATGTTATGATAAGTAACAATGAAAGAGATGTATTCGTGGTAATGAAGCGAGTAGTGTCTGTGGGCTATAAATGTGTGCACGACATATTACGAAAGATTTGAACAAAAGTTTGCGTAACAAATGAATAAAAATATACTTGGGTTAATTTAATAACACAGAGAAAAAAATATTATAGTGGCGGTGAGGTTAGTAATGTATGTTCAGAGGTCTTGACAGTGGGGCGCGAGTGGTAATAGTGGCGAGAATGAATGAAAAAAGAAAATAATAATCTCTTAGTCAGCCTTTTTATGTTTGATGTGATAATTGTTCACAGATAGATGCATGTATCTTCGACGTTTTTTATAATCAATCTGTTGCTCTCGCACACATACATGCATACAGTCTCTCACTCGCACATTGCAACTCTGATCTGCTCATGCTAGCACGTTTTTTCTATAAACATGCTGTGTCTCGTAAGCTAGTAGGTTTTCTACCTGTTGCTCTATTGATCAACACACCTCATAGACGATCCCGTATATACCTCAAAAAATATATGTAAAATAAAAAAAGTGTGATTATGAAAGATTTTAAACAATTAGAGAGAACTCTCTGGGTCTTAGGTTGTGTCTTACAAATTAATGAAAACTCACACAGCTGCGGAAAATACTTGATGTACGTGATGTATATGAAAAAGTTGAACAATTAGATTCGTTAAAGAAAGAATAAAAAATATAATGTTTTAGTCTAAAAAGATATGAACAAATTATGCGGGATTATATTTGAAAATTAGACAATAATTACACGTACACTTTATACAACTGGTTCAGATTTTTGTAATATTCATCATTACCAGTACTTTAAGTTAAGAGGAGAAAAAAGAAATAGAGAAATAGTTAAATAGTTAAATAAACTGAATTGAAAAGGAGCGAAAAAAGATTAAAATTAATTAGGAAAAAATATATACAATAGAATGAAAGATATGGAGGGAATTGAAGGCAAAGAAAAAATATATGTAAATATATAGAAATAAAATTTAAATATGTATAAAAATATATTTACAAAATGATTAACAAAACACAAAAAACGAACGGACTGTCGATTAGGGAAAAAAATATATACATTAATATACAAAAATATATACAAATATACACAAAATTGATAAACGATCGAAATAATGAATAGTTAATCCGTGCGAATTTTACATTGACAATCGATACAATCTTTTACTTTCATACAATTTCGAGTACTCTGTCGCAATATATCATCATCGATATAATATTCTTCATCATGCTCATGCTCGTAACATGGTAGAAGTGATTTTATCGTATCATCCTGTTTTAATCTATCTGGTAGAAATGCATAAATGTCACCAACACAACTTGGAAATAATGTAATTATCATTTCTTTGGTGGCTGTAATGAACAACTGACTTAAATCATTTATATTGAGATTATTCATAAGCTTCAGCGGATGGATAACATGATCGTACCAGGCCTTCATCACCATAACGTTTTTCGCTGCACAATGAAAACTATCAACCTCATTATGATGTTTACAGGTTATCAAATTGCTTATACCAAAATACTCTTCATGTAGATTCTCAATACTATGTAGTCGAAAGACTTGATCCATATTAACGATTTCATAGTCTAAATCACTCAACAATTCAGACTTTTCGTTAAGTTCCATTAGTGTAAGTTTAGCATATACTGTTAAAATATATATGCGAGCTCTCGGTTTTTGAGATAATATCGTGAATATATCGCGTGCCATAAATATTTCTTCCCGACAGGGAAATAATGAAGGATTTTTCAAGTAATGACTCATCGAAGAACATTGTAAATGTGGCATTTTTGATGCATGCCATGCTCTGCTTGGCTTATACAGCGTATGCAAACACTTTCCACCGGACATATCAATCATTGCTAGTTCAGTTACTCGAAAACCATAATCACAATCTACATGGATGCTGATATCTACAAAATATTCCGCTATATCTGCTTGTTCTGTTAATAATACAGGACCAATGATATTATGTACAAAAGATTTTGATCCTTCTGCTGTATAACCATCATCTGATTGCTGTGATGGAGGTGATGAAGTTGTATGCGTGACACTATCACTCGAAAATGAATTCTGAATAAATTCGTCGACTTTCGAAACAATGTTGTTATTCATGTTTGAATAATATTTTTAACTTTTTACTAAAAAATGTAGAAAATTATTACTTTTAACGTTAGAGCAAACTTTTATTAATGCGTGAAGAACACTGCTTCAACAAATTCTACACGTTCGACATAGCACTAATACTGACTGCCTGAACAGATCCTTTCGAGATTCTAGCTCGATGCAAGTCTTTGAAGATGTTGAGTCGTATCAGATAAACCACATTCCTTTGGTGAAAGCTGGTTACATACGCAGATGAACGAAGTTGAGAGGTGTTCTTTCGGTTATGGGTGTTTGTGTGTAGGTGTGAACATATGAACCGTTTTTCTACAAAAGATATGACATGGAAGATTCGGGCAGACTCGATGACCTTGACACATGATCGAAATCAACGACATGGCAACATGCATGCAAGGATATAAGCAGAGTACCTTTGCACTATGAGGGTACGCGGACATATTGAGGAAAAAAATATAATATGAAAGATATTGAAAAAAAAAAAATATTTAGAGTTTGAAAAAATAGAATAATCTTAAACTAATAGACTCGAAAAGAATTATTACGAATGATGTTAAAATCTATATGGTGCGTGGGAATGTTTGGTGTGGTTTCACTGTAGTTTCAGGGGGATGTACTCATGAAAAATAATAGAAAATAATTGAAATTTGTGTAGGGTGGATAAGGGAGAGGGAAATTATGAAACAGCGTTAAATAAAAATATACTCGAATTAATGTTTGAATACTTACGTTTGGAAAAAGTCTTTAGAGGGGAAAAAATATATTTTAGACTAATTCCATAATACATAGACATGAAAAATTATTATGAACAATATGAGAAATACCGGCAGAAGATATGTGCGCAATCATACTAGTGAAGATGACAATGGATTTATTTTTAGAACCTGAGAAAAAATAAAATAAGAAAATTATCAACGGTCGGAGGAAATGATTGGAAGCGAAAAAAAAATATAATTAGGCTAATTCTATAATATTAGACTCGAAAAAAATTAATAAGAACGATAGGTAGCAGATGAGTGCGAGGGAACATCCTGTGCGCGGGAGAGAGTGGCTAATACATTGTCAGATTTATTTTTAGAATCGGAGAAACAAAAAAATATAAAAATTATGAACGTTCGGAAGAAGTAAACAGAAATGTAAAAGAAAATTATACTTAGGCTAATTCTATAATAATTTGACTAGAAAATAAAATATATATGAAGTGGTTGTGTGTATGTGTGTGTGTGGGAGTGATATCGCGGCGTTTATTTCGACGGCGACCGGAGCGTGTGTGGAATAGTACAGTGTAGCTTTGTAGAGGTTAACATAATGCTTCATATGTGTGCATGAATGGATGGTGTGCTTTTGCAATGAACGGAGAATACGGAAAAATAATAAAAAAAGAATCAACGGATTACAAATAAGATCGGAAGCGGAAAAAGACGAAAAAATATTTATCAAGTGGTGGTGTGTACGTGCGTGTGTATGAACTTGTAGCGATCGCGAACAGGTTTCTAACGGTGGCGTGTGAGAGTGTGCATAGATGATCGGCTGGTTAATTTCAAAACGAACGACTGGAATTCACCTCACCTGGTGACAGTTTCAACTAGTTGCTGGAACATTTAAATATTTCTAGTACAGCCGCGGTCGCGCTTACATAATACATCTCGTAGCAGCACACTCGCCCGCTTTCATTCGACTGATGGAACGTTCAAATATTTTCTTTAAAAATAAAATTTAAAAAAAAAATGCCGGAACGGAGCACGACTCGGAAAATTCCTTTAAATTTTGGGTTCTAAGTGTTGAGATTCAAACGTTTTTATCACTCCGGCAAAATTTTACCCCTCCCAACCTCGAAAAATGAAAATTAAAAAGTATGCTACATATATTACACGCAAAGGCATGTGTGTAATACATACACATGATAGTAAAGGGCGCGATGTGTGGGAATGGGTGTGCACTTTCACTGTGGTTAATGTTATGATGGATATATGCGCGGGGACGGCGTGTGTGTTTCCACATTTACCTGTACAAACGGTGAAATGTGATAATGAAAAAAATATATTTAGGATAATTTTGGAATTTTTTATACTTAGGCTTCGAAATATTTAAAAAAAAAAAAAAGATCGCAGTATCGGGAACGAACGACGCGTGCACGGGAAAGGAACGTACGCTTTCGCGGCGGCTATCGCAATGTTTGGATATATGCGCGGGATCGTGGGAAGGGCGAGCGGAGACTTGGGTTAAATACAGGGTTTTAAATAGTATACTTGGGTTAAATTTGGAATTTCCATACTTAGGCCCTAAATTTTGAAAAATTGCGGTAATGTTGTAGACAGGAGGGGTGAGCGGGGACTTGGGTTAGTTTCAGGTATTAAATAATATACTTGTGTTAATTTTTAATTGGTTCGAACTATCGGAAATGCGCGGAACCTGTATGGAGGAATTTGAGGGGAAAATTGCGGAAAATTTGCGAAAAATTGCGGGAAATTGGCGAAAATTGGGGAAACTTGGGTGAATTTTCGGCGCCCGTGCAAGAAATTGGGTTACTTTCTGCCCTCTTCACACAGTTCTGGGGTTTGTGACGTCACACCGTCCAGAACAAACATTTATTGACTACTCATTAGCAACCGTATTACTTAAATACTGCAATGCCAGCTCCAGCAGTTCTGTAGACTCTGCTCCGGACAGTAATAGTAGTAATAAAACCTTCGTTCTGGGACCGAATTTAGCGTACAGGTTGCATATTGATTATTTTATTGGCTTTTTGCAGGGGTATAAAGATAATGTTAACATTACCGCACTACTAATCCGCGAGTAAGAGTTAACCACCACACTGATCCTCGATCTGATACAATCACACTTCTTTGCTTGCTGTATACAGTCTTTAATGTTACGAACACAAAAGTGATCTGTCTTAACAACATCAAAACATATTCATGAGTCATGACCATTTGTTTTCCATATAAACACCTTTGCATGGGCACCCTCACTCAATGATAACACTCGAATACAGCGGGAGTTAAAGTGAGGCTTTAACTAAAACCGATTTAATAATCTTCTAGCTCGTACTAAGTTGACTGGTACGCGCTTGTGTGTTCACATGCGCTTCGATGATCAAATCAAAGTATATTTACAAAATTGTACAAAGTAGGATACTCTTAAACTTAACTGAATAATCGCTTATGCGCTAGTGGCGTGCGAGCAGCAAAGTATAAACTGCACTTATCATTGTCAAACCAATGTAATAATTTGCTAGTTTGTATACAGTTGTTTGATATGTTCATATGTTTGCAAGTGCTTTTGATGATATCAACTTCAATGTTTTTCTAACCTTTATGAAAACCTTTGTTTCTGTATATTTTTTTTTGGCGGATATGTTTTGTTGCATCTATATCCACCCAATGGCAATAACTTATTAACCGTAATACTTGCAATACTTCATGGGTTTGTTTAAATGAATATTGCGCTAAAAATGACTTTTGAAATGGCGTATGGTCTAAATTAGATTATATACTAAGAATCGCTCCCAGGTTTTATCTAATCTGAAATTGAATTGGGTATCGGAGCAAATTTGGGAAAGTAAAAGCGGATCCCAAGTAGAAAGAAACTGGCCCTAATATTCTCTTTAGTTCCATTAGGTCCTTTAGTATCATTATGGAAAGCTTAATTCGACAATCCCCGATGCTAAACGGGTATGAGACTCACTTTACTTTACTTTCTTAAACTTTGCTATCATTGATTGTGAAAGCGTATACAATTTAACGTGCATTAAACCTATGCTTGAAGCATCTGATGTGTTTATGCGATTTAAAAGGTACATCGGTGTATCTCTTCGTTTGTTCGCATTTTCGAGCGTCGAGACTATCTATCTGTACCAATCTAGCTGTACAGAACAGGTAGCGTTCTTGACAAGTTCTATATGCAACGCCAGTGTGCACGTTTACACTCAACCAAAATAGCTGTGATGGCAGTGTATTTGAGGGCGTGTGTTTCAGCTTATAGATTTTGACAGACGTTCACATACAGCTAACCAGAAAAATACAAATGTAGCGATGAAAAAAAACTAAAAAACTTGGAAATACTAATAGAAATATTCAACCGAATTATTACTTTTTAATTCGGTAAGTTTAACCGGGTATAATCAAAACAAAAACATGTAAAGAGCGCGCTAAAATTTGGCAGAGGTTTGTGTTCTATCTGGCACCAAATTAAGATTTACTCGGTTAAATATGTGATTGAACTTGTGCGCACCTGAGTCGGATGTTGCTTTTAATTTATTTACAAATTAACGTTTACAAGCCGATACGCGCAGCGGCGTTGTAATACGAGTAAATAAATAAATAAATGTTTGCTTTTAGAAAAATCATATTCTTTTTTTTGTCGCACAATGCGTTCATACTCTCCATATGATCCCGTTAAATTCACTAACAACACGTTTTAATACCGAGCAGTTTCTTTCTTTCGCTTCTTCTTTAGGTTATTAATTTAATTGTATAGAATTTTATAAAAGTAAAATGGAAGTTATACATTAACCTTTGATCCGTGTTGTACACACGCGCAGACGTACACAATATGTACGCACAAGAGTGTGTGTTATCGAGTATGGAAAAAATGTACTACAGAAGAAAATTTAAAAGAGCGGGAATGAATTCCAAGAACAGAACATCAAAGTAGTTTGAAAAAGGACGTTTCATAATAATTCGATGATTATTACGCATGAAAGAGATCTAGGTAGCAATAAAGGCGAGAGAAAGAAGAATTTTTGTAATATACTTCGACAGGTTTGTAAAATACTCTGACAAAATCGATTGTAACGAAAAAAATATTCAATAAAGTGGCCCGATGTTCAAAGGCTTGTTTTTCAGCGAGATGAAAAATATTCGTAAAATAGTTTCCCGGCAAGGTAGACGAGAAAACCTTTAAGTTGGAAAGAAATTTAATATGTCACTGGTCTTTTTCAAACAGCTCAGAATGGCCGCTTTGGAAAATTCCCGTTTTCCTTCTTACCTGCGAAAATACTAAATGCAACGGCACTCACATTAACCGGTTAGAATGTTCCCTTCGGTTAATCAATTAAAGCTGACGACTATTATAATTTTTACTGAAAAAAAGAAAAAATAAATAAATAATTTTAATCAATTCTCTATGAACGTGTAAAGATGTCAATAAAAATTTAAAAAGAATTTCCACAATTAAATTTTTATAAATACATTCGTAGATGTATTTTAAATTTAAAAGCGTTCCTAAAATTAGCCAGTACGAGCCTCATACTTGAAAATGGCTGCTCTCGTCTCAACTTCATCTCTAACTTTGTAACTTTTCTTTCCTTATTTCTCACCAAACAAATGCGCAGCAGGCTTACAACGAATAAAGCCTAACGAAGTCGCATGCCTACTGCCGCTTTTGTGATTAACTAGTCACGAAGGGAATACCTAAGGGTGGGACGAGTAAACCGGTACAGCAATTCACGTTACCACAAATTCCTCGCCACCACGGAAGAGAAACTATAATCAAAAGACTGCGCACATTAGCCTATCAGAAGGTCCCACATGAGACCAACTTTTCAAGGGAATTCCTTGATCGGAACCGCTTTTGTAAAAATAGTACACCCTCCACAAAGACAGAAACTTAATTTACAACTACAGCAATGGTGCAGTTCGCAATTTATTACAAATCGCAGCAGAGTAACTTGTATATGGTAATTTGTAACCACCTGTTACTCTTGGCAATTTTAGTAAGAATTGATTCGCTGACAACATTACTGAGGAAATAAAAATAAGTAAAATTCCGAGAGAAATGTTTAAATTCCTATTCTTGATTTTTTCAGGTTTTCAATTAAAAACGATCAAAAAACGATCAAAAAACGATCAAAAAACGATAAAAAAACGATCAAAAAACGACCAAAAAACGATAAAAAAACGATAAAAAAACGATAAAAAAACGATCAAAAAACGATCAAAAACGATAAAAAAACGATAAAAAAACGATAAAAAACGAAGAAAAACGAAAATTTTCATTATATTCACCGCATGCCAAAAATATACATAACCCACAGAGTGAAAGTAAGAAAAATTTAAAAAAATTTTAATTCCATATACATATACAGGGTGATTTTTTAAGAGTTAAGTTTTTCAGGTTGGCAGCACTGGTGGTTGGTATTGGCATCCAAACGTCATCTGTCAAAGTGAAAAGTTTTCAGTATACTCTGCCATTTCATCATGGAAAGACTTATAAATAAGCAACGATTGTGATATGGTTGAAATTTATTATCAAAAACCAGTGCTCTGTGAAAAATGTGCATCGTTTGTTCATATTATGGTCGTCATAATCGACCTGGTGAATCAACAATTCGTGCTGTTATCACCAAATTTCGCACCAAATTTGGTGATAACAGCACGAATTGTTGATTCGCCAGGTCGATACAAACGATGCACATTTTTCACAGAGCACTGGTTTTTGATAATAAATTTCAACCATATCACAATCGTTGCTTATTTATAAGTCTTTCCGTGATGAAATGGCAGAGTATACTGAAAACTTTTCACTTTGACAGATGACGTTTGGACGCCAATAGCAACCAGCGGCGCTGCCAACCTGAAAAACTTAACTCTTAAAAAATCACCCTATATAAAGTATATACGGTTAATTTAAAATGACTAGAAAATTGTACGTAAGCAAAAATATTTTCAATAACGGCGACTAGATAGAATTTGATACGCAACAAAGCGAAAATTCGAGATTGACGATATTGACGAAACTAGATTCAAGGTCACTTCTCGGAATTAGCAGGTACCAAAATAGATGGCCAGCTAGGGATTACAATATTTCCGCACTTATCGGCTGCAAGTGCTTATAACAAACCATATTGTAACTTCATTTGCGTCACTGACTGATTCAAGACTATACAGCCGAGCCGTTATACAGTTCTAAATGAGTGATCTTCACATTTATACGCGCATAAGTTTTGTCCTCCGATCACACATTGCATTTCTAAAAACCGAAATGTAGCACATAGCTGCTTCGTCATCAAATATAAAACACACAACATGCGATGTATACACTTAGTAATGTACACTTAACGTATATATACAGGGTGCGGCAACGAAGTGGAAAGAGAAAGTGTTTTAGGATTTTTTTTTTTTATTTTTTTAAAATATGAACTTACTTGTTTTTTTAAAATTATTTTTGAAAAATAATATCTTCAAAATGGCGGCCTTTTTGCTTGATGCATTCTTGCATCCGTTTTACGAAGTTTTCAAATAGTTTTTTTAACATACTCCTCGATATCACGGCCGTGACATCACGTATTGCGTTTCTGAGGTCTGCCAGGTCTTTCAGCTTGTTGACGTAAACTTTGGACTTCAAATAGCCCCATAAGAAATAGTCGGCCGCCGATAAATCTGGCGAACGACTCGGCCAAACGATTTCCGCGCCTCGCATATTTAAACGGTTCCCAAACAGCTATTGCAGAACCGTCATCGTTTCGCTCGCTGTGTGCGCTGTGGCACCATCTTGCTGAAACCACGTTTTTGACAGTTTTTTCTTACGTCTCGAGGCCGGTCCAACGAATTCTGACAGCATTTTGCGGTACCTTTCCCCGTTCACCGTCTCGTCGAAAAAGTATGGGCCAATTACTCCCCATACTGCGATTCCCATCCAAACCGTTACTTTTGGCGAGTGTAACGGCTTCTCGTTGATAATGTTACAATTCGAATCACTTCAGTAACGAAGATTTTGCTTGTTAATGTTGCCATTGAGGTAAAAGTGAGCTTCATCCGTAATCATAATAAAATCCAGTGGAATTTTGCCACCCTGAATTTTTCCAAGCATCACTTTACTAAACGTTAATCGTAGGCTGTAATCGCCGGGTAAAATCTGATGGGTACACAACATTTTGTACGGATGAAAGTTAAGATCTTCGTGAAGTATTTGGCGAACCGTTCGTTCGGATATTTTCAAATTTTTTGCGTGTAAGCGAGCAGAACGTGATGGACTTTTCTGAATCGACTTCTGAACTCGTTCCACATTTTCCGGAGTTCTGACTGTTTTAACGGACCCTGGTCTTTTTTTAAAGATTGATCCGGATTCTCTGAAGTTTTTCACCTACTTACGCATAGTTTTTTCGGTTGGAATCGGTTTTTTGAACCCTACAGAAAATTTATTTCGAAAATCGCGCGCGGCGGATACATACGGATCACCATGGAAAATAAAACGCTCTATCATGTAAACACGTTGCTCACACGTCCACTCACTCATTATGCCGAACTGTTGAATATTAAAAAAAAACAAGTCTCATCGAATTAATTAAAAACGCTGGAATGGTCGCGTTAGAGTAATTTATAGCTGAGATATGATTTTTTGAAATACGATCCACTTCGTTGCCGCACCCTGTATATATCGAACCTTCATACCTCGCTGTGCCCACGACGTAAGGAACGACATATAGTCATTACAGCAAGTCCGGTAACGTATATGCGAGCGAGAAGTTTCTACATTGTGGTTTTACTCAAAAACCAACCAAAAGATTGCACCAAAGTCATTTTGAATTTCAGCAGATGGCGCTCCGAGTATGATTTGCACCATTTTATATAGATTTTGTTCATTTTTCATTTTATTCAATTAGGTGATATAAAGCGTAAACTACTCTTATGCTTTTAAAACGTGTTACTACCATCTCTTTGCTTATTAGAAGGAAATCAATTTGTTCGCCCTGAAAATTTTAATTAATTCACGTTTCGGTTAAATAATTATCGGTGAGAAATCGCTTTGCTACGAGGATCTTTTTAGCTTGTTCCGCCAGTTCCGATTACTTTAAATTTTTTTGAAATTAAGTTCGAGCAGTCTCGTCAAGTTACGTAACTTACAAAAAGAAAGGTGAGCCTAAAAAAAAATATCCGTTTAAATTTCAAATAGGAGGCAAATTAAAAAAAATCGGGTAATCCGACAACAAACAGTGTCGAAAATCTTAAGATTTTTAGAAACTGAAAATATAAAATAACAAAATAAATAATGAAAATAAATAAATAAAAAAAGGTAATGCGATTATTTTATATCTCGGCTATCGCCAAAAAGCTCATATCGTTCTATCCACCTCTCCTCTCCATTGCTCTACACAACAAGAGAAAGGTTTTCTGCGGTCTTTCTCAAGATTCCTCCCTCAGTCCTATTCTTTTTAATATTTATACTGTCAGTATTGCTTCCCTCCCTTTAAATTTCTTCGCTTTATTCTTCGAAAATTACATTCTGCTTTTTTCCTCTTCTCACTATATTGTTGTAGCCAATGGAGCACTTAATTCGTCTCCCTATTTCCTAGATCGTGCTCCTGCTTCAAGTAAACTTTCGATTTCTTGTTCCCCAAGCCTTCCTCCGTTGTATTTACTCTTTGACTGAATAATCTTGCTTTTGTTATTTTATCCTTAAACAACACAGCTCTTGCTCGTGTTAATTACTTCTGTTATCTTAGCTGGCTTGATAGTCATCTATCCTTCTCCGAACGTATCAAATAGTTTTTCTCCTCTTCTATTAAAAGGTTAAACTTGCTGAAGGCCTTGTCACCAACTAAATGGGGCGGCGAACCTCGCATTCTTATTATTCTGTACAAGTCCATCATCTGTTTCAAATTTGACTACTGTTCCTTTATTTACGCTTGCGCCTCCAAGTCCCGACTCTCTAAACTAGATGTTCGACTCTGCCTCTTGGTGCTCTTAAATTTTCTCCTATTTCAGCTCTTCTTGCTGAATATCCGCAGATATTATTTAGGCTACCGCAATCTTGTTAAACGTCCTTCACTCACATATTCCACTCACTTTTGGTCCTACCTTTCGATTTCTAGGAATTGCTGTTTTGTGCGTAAAAAAAGTCCTATTTTATCTCTTACTTCTCTCTGTCTTAGTTTATTTCGGCCCTTTACAATTTCTTCTAATGGTCTCCCCTAGTTTCCTTCAACATTAGTGATGCCATCGTCCCGGAGTATTTTTTCGCTTATACTCCCGAAATCTCCCCCTTCAGGCGTAATTAAACAGGAATTCTACTGCCCTCTTTCCTTCTCATGTAACCATTTTCATTAATAGTTCTAAAAGGGCCGGCTGGTATTGGTGCTTCTTTTTTTCCCCCGCTTATAACCACTCTGAATCCTTCTTTCTGTCCCATATTTACGGCCGAGTTGACGGCTAATTCATGGTTCGTTATGTTCATCTCTTCTAATCATTTTTCTTCCCAATTTCTGATTATTTCCGACTCCATGAATGCCCTTCAGGTCATATTTTTTCGTGATCATTCCTTTAACTTTATTATTCTTCATATACGTTCTCTCATACCGACTCTTGCTTCTCTCTATGCGATCCATATTGATTTGCTGTGGATTCTAGTAATGAGGCGGCTGATTTTTTGACTCGGGTTGCTGCTGCTAATCCCATCTTCTGGTCTCTTGCCGCTGCGTAAAAATTTCCATCTCAGATTTTGGTCAAATGTATACATTTCCTCTTTTTTTTTTTTTTTTTTTTTTTTATAATCATTCTTATTATCTGTCTATTCAATCAATACTTCTATTCTACCTCGATTACGAGTATGAGATTATTTCCTAATTCTGAAGAGAATTAGAAGATCGATAGCAGCGGAATTGAGACGCGCGGAAGCCGGGGAGCGCAACCTAGCTTCCATGCTGTCGACTAACGTGAAAAAGGTTATAATGAGCGGCATGACGAACCAAGACGACTGACCTACTCACGTTGATGCGATTGTTCGCCGGCTGAATCATGAGCAATAAATATTTCTATTTACTGTCAACAATAAGAGAAAAAGGAGAATAAGAAAAAAACATGTTAAAAAATGTCAAATTTAACTCTCAGCGACACACAATGCTGGAATATGAATCACAACTCATTGATATTCAGGGTTCAACCGCTTTAAAATAGACACATTTAAATCAGTGTCACTTAAACGGCTTTTGGGTTAGTATTAAAAATGAGAATACCCTTAAGTAATCAAGAAGGCTGTTTTAACTCTGCTCTCCCTTTTGTAACTAAGTTTAGATGCGAAACAGGCTTTTTAGCTTATGCATATAAGATAAATAAATTCAGGAGCAAATTGGATGCTATTCGCCGGATGTACGCATATAATTGTCGAACATTACACCACATTTTAAAACCATTATTAGTGAACCAGTGAAACAATTTCGCCGTTCACATTAATTTGCTTAAAAATTTTTATTAAATAAATTTATTTGAAATTACGATACCATTTTATTATAAGAGTTAATAGAATGTGGAATCGTAGTCAAAGTTGTAATTAAAAAGAAAACAATCAAATGTTGTTTACATATCAACAATTACTTAAGTTTTTATTTGGCACTGAGGATTCCATAAAATAAAATTGATTTTATAAGGGTTCCGTGGTCATAAAAGTCTGGGAAGCACTAGGCTGTCGCGACGACATTCAACCTACAGTCTTCCTTGTAATCAATGATTCTTTCTGTTTCCCTCACTTCCACGCTTTGTTGTTGTCTTCATTATGCGTTTGGGATTTTAATCAATCCTTGCTGTCTTCCTCCCGCTTTCGCATCTCATCAGCCACTTTCCCATGTTGTCCTCTTGAATTAAAATTATGCGGTTGTTTGTGACGCTGATCACGTGTTTATCAAGTGCTCATTTCTTTCGGCGAAGCATTCGGCTCTGTACTCCTGTTTGCTTAGTTTTGGACTTTCTGCTTCTTATTGTACTCGTTATATCCTATCATTTCCTTCTGTGGTGCCTATTAACCCTACTATCGCGTTACTTTCTTATTAAATCTGACCGTCTTGTTTTACAACTTTCTCTTTTCATTTCTAATTGTTTCTAGGTGACTTGGTTGACGTGTTCATCGAAAAAAAAGAAAAAAAAACATTAATGTTACGCGTAACTTTTTTCGCTGGAACTAAAATGCGTAAAATATTATTGAACATCTGATAATTTTATTAGATTCCTTTGATTTTTTTTCAAGCTTTTATGTCGACAGCATTTTATAGTGTTTAGTTCATTGGTTTTTTATGATTCTTTGACGGTGGGATGAATATGTTCGAAATTGTTTAAATTCTAATAATACGTTGAACGCAGTTTGCAATGCTTTTTTTCAAAAAAAAACTTTTTACATTAATTGCGATTAAGTTTTTGTCTGAATCTATATAAGTTGATTATCAGAATCAGTGCAGAAAATATACGTGTTCATTCCATATCGTTGTAAATCGTTTAATTAAACACCCGATTTGGGATCATGGTGAGGTCTCCCGCACGAAGGAAGAAGCGTTTCTGTCGTCAGAAATCAGATTTGCTGTTTCCGTATTTTTAGATATCATCATCATCATCAATCGGGGTTGACTTCCGCCAAATTTATAGTTTTATAAAAGAAAAAAAAAAAAAGAGAAATTTCAAAGCCTAAGGTTCTAATAGGAACAAGTTTTCTTCTCTTGTGTGGCACCGAAAGAGAGAAACTCTCACGAAAAACACGTAAGATAAGTGTTACTGGCGCCCGTAGATAAAACAGAAGAATTTGAGGTTCTAGACGGCCGAAAATTCAATATTCATATCATCTGGTGACCAGGAATAGGCATCACGAAATTCGTATCATTAGACATGTATATATATATATATATATATATATATCTCAGAGTGATATACTTTAAGATGATGATACTACAATAATTCTCGGACATCATTAATACTTATTAAATTCGGTAAAAAATTCAAATTTCAATAATCAAAAATCGCATTAAATATTTCTGATGTTCCCAATTATAGAACACGAACGACTGTGATGTTGTTAAACTCATTACGGTTGTTTCTTAATATTACATATTAATGTTGTTTTAGAGGTGTCATAATATCCCCTTGAAGTATATTTCGCTGTAAAATATGTGATCTTTTTTCACAGGTAATTGTTTTTTTTACTTTTTGGCAAATTTTTATTAAATTTTTAGAGTACGTATCGGTAATTCTATTTACTTTTTTTTCTTCAACTGTTTCATTAGTATTCTATCGCTGTGCGATTTTTATTTTTTCTGTTTTTTCCCTTTTTTCGAGAACGAATTTTTGAACTATGTTCTGTTGTCTTTAATTTAGCAGCCAGACTGACAAGCGCGTAAGAGGATGTCGAAAATTTCCTAGGGAGAACAAACTCGTCCTGACCGTTCGTCGATGACCACGGAATAAGTATAGGAGTTTAACGGCAATAAATTATTTCGTTCGGTAATTTGCACGTCACCGGTTCAATGAAATTCGATAAGCGGAACCGACTTGTCTGGAAGATTTTATATTAAGGGACATAAATTTCGATTAAGAGGCTACAGAAGCAATAGCGTGAAAGGAAGCAAAAGAAACCGCCATCGATGTGTATTAATCGTCTGTCGGCTGTTGTGTTTCATATAGCGAATAGTAGCAACAAATAGGCCGGCGCTCTGATCCCAAACTCGCCCGCTTGTACATTATCCGCACAACGTACGGAACATCGCTGTCACTGGGCTCAATTTGTGCTGCAGTAACGCCTTCAATGAACATTCAGAAAATAATGCGTTCGGAAGGCGAATTAAATGAATCCTTCTCTTCCGATGAAATATTTTACTCAACCCCGTCAAAGTATAAGCGAAACAAGAGCACGAAATAGCGAGACACGTCCACGCAAAATTTAAACAATCCGTACGTTCGTTGACGTTCTTGTCCTCAAACGCATTTTCTCTCAAAGGAATTTTGAAAAAATGTTTAGTAACAACATTTTTCAGTTTAGTACAACACTCACTATTGAAGCGTTTTAACGGGCTTTCTTTTTTTTTTTTTTTGGAATTTAATCCAATATTTCAGAGCACAGTGATCAGTATTAAAATTATAAACACCAGTAGCAAACGTCTTTTTTTTTTTTTTTTAATATAATATACTATTACGAGCTGTCCATCAAGGACATTTAGCAATATGTATGAGTAGTGGTAAAAGGACAGTTCACGGCCAAAGGATGCCGCCACCGCTAATTAAGGCCTTCCAGAGCCGTTTCCGGAGCGTCTCGGACCGCGGAACCGCATTCCATTTGATTGTCGATCCCTTAATTAATACACACACATGTAAATGTACGTGTTTATACGTCTGTACACACATGTAAAAATCACCATCATCATCACTTTCGCGGTAAATTCGTACGCATGCCATCGCAAGTGACCTTGTACCTGTCAATCAATTGACCGATGCATGCCTTTGCTTGTATGTAAATTACCGTTATTCGGTAGCAACTAGTTTTGGAGGATTACGCACACACACACAATGATGTATATACGGTTACGAGCGTCTGTACACATATGTAAAATTAGTTATTATCATTATTGGATTTTGTTGTTATCAATATTATTAGTGGTCAGTCTGCAGGAATCGCGGTGAAATACAGGTTTTCGCTGTTCCGGTATTTCTAGGAATCGCGAAGATTTTCGTTCGGTCAGTTGCGTAAAACTTTTCTTTGTCCGATACATTATGTACGGGGGTAAGTCTATCTCACACATCGCAAAAGCGAAAATGCTTCTCTCATAGCGCTACACGTAAATGCTAACGCAACCGTTGAAACCGGATCTTAACATTCTTATACTTTCTATTACAGTCTATGTCATATTGTAGATGGATACACCCTACATGTACACACTAACACAAAAACATACTCATACTCAAAGCTCATGACTACTTTATTCAATGCGCATATGTAACCAACTATTCCTGACGGAATGACATTTTTCTGACGTAATATTTCCACTGCCACAACTGATTTAAACCAAGTAAAAGCGCATGCATCGTTCTCGCACACATGTCGATCGTTAGCGATATCGTAATTTTTTTTTAAATTAACCAAAGTATAATATTTAAAGCATAAAACTAACGTGAGCTCCCTATTCCCTGCTTTATACCATTCAAATGTATTTTTTAATTTTTTTATTTTTTCCATGCCTAAGCATTATAAAAATTGGTCTAAGTATATTTCTCATTTTCTACGGTTCCGAAAATTTTTTCTTTATTCTCCGATCGTTACAAAAACGTACTGACTAGTGATGGGAAACTTCGAAATGTTTCATTCGAATTATTCGATTGTTCGATAACTTCGAATGCATTCGATTGTTCCACAGTTGCATTCGAAATGTTATTTCATTCGTATAATTCATTCGTATTCACATCAATCATTCGAATCAAAATCATTCGAATTAAAATCATTCGAATCAAAAATCATTCAAATCAAAATCATTCGAATTAAAATCATTCGAATCAAAATCATTCAAATTAAAATCATTTGAATCAAAATCATTCGATTGTTTTTTGTTTTTTTTTTTTTTTGACGATTGTTGATTGTTTCGATTGTAAAAACATTTCGAAATCGCACATCACTAGCACTGACAGATCACACGCTTATATCTACCATAGTGTTAGCCACCACGAAAGCGAACCATTCGATCCCGTGCACACTCTGCTCTCGATAGTTTCCCTATCGTTCATAATAATTTTTCAAAGCCTAAGTATCATAGAATTAGTGCAAGTATATTTATTATTTTTTCTCACTTACGATTATTTTTCCGTCCGTAAGTATTATAAAATTAGTCTAAGTATATTTCTCATTTTCTACGGTTCCAAAAATTTTTCCTTATTCTCCGATCGTTACAAAAGCGCACTGACTAGTGATGGGCAACTTCGAAATGATTCATTCGAATTATTCGATTGTTCGATAACTTCGAATGCATTCGATTGTTCCACAGTTACATTCGAAATGTTATTTCATTCGAATAATTCATTTGTATTCACAACAATCATTCGAATTAAAATCATTCGAATTAAAATCATTTGAATCAAAATCATTTGAATCAAAATCATTCGAATTAAAATCATTCGAATCAAAATCATTCAAATTAAAATCATTTGAATCAAAATCATTCGATTGTTTTTTTGTTTTTTTTTTTTTTTTTTTTTTTTGACGATTGTTGATTGTTTCGATTGTAAAAACATTTCGACGCACATCGCTAGCACTGGCAGATCACACGCTTATATCTACCATAGCGTTAGCCACCACGAAAGCGAACCATTCGATCCCGTGCACACTCTGCTCTCGATAGTTTCCCTATCATTCATAATAATTTTTCAAAGCCTAAGTATCATAGAATTAGTGCAAGTATATTTATTATTTTTTCTCACTTACGATTATTTTTCCATCCGTAAGTATTATAAAATTAGTCTAAGTATATTTCTCATTTTCTACGGTTCCAAAAATTTTTCCTTATTCTCCGATCGTTACAAAAGCGCACTGACTAGTGATGGGCAACTTCGAAATGATTCATTCGAATTATTCGATTGTTCGATAACTTCGAATACATTCGATTGTTCCACAGTTACATTCGAAATGTTATTTCATTCGAATAATTCATTTGTATTCACAACAATCATTCGAATTAAAATCATTCGAATTAAAATCATTTGAATCAAAATCATTTGAATCAAAATCATTTGAATTAAAATCATTCAAATTAAAATCATTCGAATCAAATCATTCGAATGAAAATCATTTGATTGTTTTTTTTTTTTTTTGACGATTGTTGATTGTTTCGATTGTAAAAACATTTCGACGCACATCACTAGCACTGGCAGATCACACGCTTATATCTACCATAGCGTTAGCCACCACGAAAGCGAACCATTCGATCCCGTGCACACTCTGCTCTCGATAGTTTCCCTATCGTTCATAATAATTTTTCCAAGCCTAAGTATTATAGAATTAGTCTAAGTATATTTATTATTTTTTCTCACTTACGATTACTTTTCCATCCATAAGTATTTATGTATGTTTTCCCCGGTTCTAAAAATAAATCTATCGATGTCTCGCCCCTCAACGAAAGCACACGCATCATTCTCACACACGTGTCATTCGTTCGCGTTACCACTTTTTTTCAAAATTAACCCAAGTATATTTTATTATTTTTCTCATTACGATTATTTTCAGTCCGTAAGTATTTCTGTATGTTTTCCGAGGTTTTAAAAATTAATCCGAACAAACATTCAGACTGTTGTGAAAGCATACTATCTATCCCCCCCGCACAGATTCTATATTACTCTATTACGAGTTCTTCAAAAATTGATTCGAATATGTTTTTCATTTTTTTTTTTCAATCCTAAAAATTCATTCTTTCTACCCCGCCCCACACATCTAAAATTACTGATCTTTCGCAATCTTTATTTATTTTATCGATTCTAAAAATTAATCAATGATTCACTCGAAAGCGTACCGCACATTCCCACACAATTATCTTCTATCACGAATTTCCCTATTGATCATGAACATTTTTTCAACGTTAGACACAATAGCATATCACATTGATCTCGCATATGTACCACATGCAGTTCTATATGTTTATTTTTTTATTAACGATCTTTATTTTTTTTTGTACCTGTATTACTTTTCCCTACACATTCATGTCATTATATACTCTTAACATTATCAAAAATAATTTTAACCTTTCGAGAAAGAAAAATCTCCGATCAATAAAAAATATTTATTAACATCACAATTATTTTTAATATTATTCGTTTCGCTATAAACATAATTTTTTTATTTAATAAACTCATCCGTATCATCGATCGTTTCAAGATATTATTGTTTCGAACGTCAATCCCTGTTTTCCAAGAATCGATAACCTCTGCAGGTATATATCTCGTCATCGCAACAACCTTTACCTGCATGACTCGCATACCTTCAAGACCACTTGTACATTGCTCGCACGCTATTTCCCATTATTCGGTACAAGAATATTTTTCACACTCCTTCACATATGCGTATACACTCAAAGTCCTCAATTACTTTGTTTGTATACAAATATATTCAGCTTTCTCCGACGGAACAACATTTTTCTGACGTAACATTTCCACTGCCACAACCGATTCAAAGGTAGCTAATGAGATAGACTATCGAACGGAATCATTCAAGCGGTCAGTATTAGTTTTATGTTAAACATGTATATTTTATCGAATCTGTGTTCACGCATTATTAAAAAATTTACGTCAACGTTAAAGAAAATAATTTCCTACGTTTTTTCTCTTTTTTTCTCTATCATTTTTTTCTGTCTTTTATCTTTCCTTTTTCTCTTTCTTTTTCTCTGTATTTTTTTAGTGAAAAGTTTGAAATACATATTATTCAATCATGAATGTTAATATAGTTAACGTAAGCAGCAACTCAAGATCAATTAAGGACATTGCAAGTGATAGCGACTCACATACGTCTTCGTCACTTCAATTACCGCAATCAGAGGGTGGTTATTCTTCAACAGAATCAACATCTTCTACACATAAAATCGTTGGTCCAGTATTATTGTCAGATCAGATGGATATAGCGGAATATTTTGTAGATTTCAGCTTCCATAAGGATTCTGATTATGGTTTTCTAGTAACCGAACTAGCGATGATTGATATGTCTGGCGGGAGGTGTTTACATACGCTATACAAGCCAAGCAGAGCATGGTCTGCATCAAAAATGCCTCATTTACAATGCTCTTCCGTGAGTCATTACTTGAAAAACCCCTCATTATTTCCATGTCGAGAAGAAATATTCATGACACGTGATGTATTCACAATACTGTCTGAAAAACCGAAGGTTCGCGTATATATTTTAACCACTTATGCAAAACTTATATTATGGGAACTTAATGAAAAGTCTGAATTGTTGCGTGACTTGGACTACGAACTCGTTAATATGGAGAAAGTCTTTCGAGTACCTAGTATTGATGATTTATATCAAGAATACTCCGGTATAAGCAATCTGGTAACTTGTAAGCACCATTATGAGAATGATATTTTTCATTGTGCGATGAAAAATGTTATGGTGATGAAGACGTGGCACGATCACGTTATCCGTCCGCTGAAGCTTATGAACAATCTCAATATAAATGATTTAAGCCAGTTGTTCATTACAGCCACCAAAGAAATGATAATTACATTATTTCCAAGTTGCATCGGGGACATTTATATATTTTTACCGGACAGATTAAAACAGGATGATACGATAAAATCATTTCTACCATGCTACGATCACGAACATGATAAAGAATATTATATCGATGGTGATACATTACACAGGAGTACTCGAAATTGTGTCAAAGTAAAAGATTGCGACGACTGTCAACATTCAATTCATACGGATTAAAAATTCAATAAAAGACGTGGAATTTGAAAGCTGGAGTTGTCTAGATCCTACGAAAGTTGAATATGAACATAATAATTACCTTTCAATGTACCAAAGTCAATTGTCGCGTAGTATGTATAATATGTGAAATAAAACCATATTTTTTCTTTTACTCGCATTTTTTATTTTTATTATTTCAAAATCTTTTACATTGTTTCACATAAATTATAATGTATGTATGTATATATGTATGGAATTTTAATATGTAATAATATACATTTCATACATTTTATTTTATTTCATGGTCGTATAATTACTTTAAAATTATTTAGATACACCGCAGATATTATAGTACCGAACACATCATTTATTATTCCATTCTATTTCAGTTAATATGTTGTATGGATGAAATCAAATCAATTTATGTAACTGTTTATTTAAATTTAAATAATCTTTTTCTTTTTTTTTTATCTCTCAGCATATGCATGCGTGTATATGCTTACATATACAAGTATGAAAAAATTATTTTTTTATTTTTTCCTCGATATGAATGGTAAATCTACGAATTTATTTGAAAAACGGTCAAAACCTAATACATAGATTTCAAACTTTGATGGAAATTTCCGTAAAACGTTCAATTTACACTTATTATCTTAAAAAAAAAATTTTTTCATTATTATTATTCATATCATTTAAATAGACTGATACGACAGAGAGAGAAAATAAAAAGCTAAATTATTTTTACACGTGAGGGAGGGAGCTGATGAAAACGTACGAGTCTTATTATTTGGAATACAGATTATGAAGGAAATTTTTATTCAATGTTTCGTTCTAAGATTTTTCATTTTTTACATTTAAAATTTTTCAATACGAAAATATTTCGAAATCTACAGGAACGTCTACGAATAGTCTTCGTCATTATAGAAGCACCTGCAGATCATGTATCGACACTGCAGGCGCGTAAGGGTGAGTAAATATGTGTGAACATGTGTGTGTATGTATGCTTGAAATGTGCGAAATGGCTAATAAGAAACAACCGTTGAATCGCAACGACAGGTAGAGATCCGCTTATAGAATAAGAGAGTGAGAGTGAGATAAATTATGTACCTTTATTATTGCAGAACTGCACTGTAGTGGCAGACATGAAATATCCGTTAGCATCCTTTTCGAGACAGTTTTATAAAAAAGGCCGAAAATTAACTTTAAAACTGGATGAATGAGATAGTTGATAATAAACATACCATTAAGACCGGTATACATGTATGTGGACATGTGTGTGAGCGCACGGTTAAATGAATGACAAAAGATTATTAACTGCATAGGCATTGTTAAATATAACTATACTGATTTATCCGTAAAACTAACAAATTTTACCGTTGTTTTCTTTCCTTTTTTTTCTTTCGCGTTTTACAAAAAATTCATGTTAGTTCTAAAAATATTGCTAAATTCAAATTAAATCGATCATGTTATTTTATTTTTATTTTTGTTTCTTTAAACAATGTGTTACGATCGTATTTATCTTACTCAATCTTTTACCTAATATTCTAACGGTTTTAGACAACAGCAGAAATATGCAAGTTACCTTGGATGTATTATATTTTATTCATGTTTCTATACAAGCACATGCAAACATCGGATGCCGGAAATGTATGATAATATAATTTTTAAATCAATGATTAACGTATTATTATTATTTTTTTTTTCACCATGTGATATACAAAATAACATCATACTTGCTTTTACAACAATATTTAAATTCTACATTAACATGTTGAAAATCTAATGATTTTTAAATGATTCGTTCGACATATTTATATTCCTCGAAAAAAGGGGAAATCGCTAACAATGTTTTATAATTATGTGTAAGGAATTGTATTATTAAGTTAGTATTGGTTAAAATTGACTAGAATGATTTTTAAAAAAGCTTCATATTTTATTACAAAAATAAAAAAAATAATAAAAAACTAATCAATTATGATAACATCATCATCATCATCATCGTCTATCACAATTATATTATCCATTTGTTCTTCTTCTTCTTCTTCATCATCATCATCATCAATGAAGGTTGATGCATTATTGAATGATCTATATATTAATGAAATAACATATACATAAGTTTTGAATGAAGTTATTCATAATATAAATTCACTAATGTATACACTCTGTTAAAATTTCTATACAATATTTACTTACGAACTAGAGTTCGACGAATAAGATTGTATATCTGATGACTGATCTAAATCATATAATTGAATTCGATAATTCTCGTAGTCAATCCGCAAATTCGTTATGGCATTGTTGATGTTCATTGATGGGGGGTGTCTCTCAACATATTCACCCCTCCGAACATGATCGAGTACTTCTATAAATTCACCGAAGGGGCATTGTCTCAAGCTAGCCTCCCAAGCTTCTTTGGTAGTCCAAAATTGTAGTACTCCTTTCACCGTTACTCCATTTATAATTTTTAAATATATTTCGGGGCTAACGTGTTGTATTATAATCTATAGTAAATAATAGATTTTATTTTCATATATTAAAATCATGTAAAAATGAATTGGTGATCTTATAGAGATCGAACTTTTCTTAATTTTCAAGCATTAACATATGAGTAAAAATCATGTGCATAAGCAGATAATATTATAAAAATGGAAAAAATTTTTTGTATTTTTTAATTAATAGTTTTCTTACCATTGCTTCCGGTAATCCTATAGGTGCACTTGGAATGATGTTAAATGTTATATTTGTAGACTTTCTGCGTATATTATCCATATCCTTTTTTTTATTGTAGAAAAAAATATATGATTAGAAAAAAAAATTTTTTCACCTACAACTTTTGATGATCTAGTGATAAAAATAAAAAATAAAAAAATAAAATATTGAGTACTAAATATAAATAATGCTTGTTTAAAAAAATAAATAAATAAATAAATAAATAAATGAATCTATAAAGGAAGCTTTTTTGAACCAATGAGGTTAGCTTTTAAAGAGAACACTCGTTGTGGATTTGTAATCTGTCTAAAGGGAATACTATATATTTCTCTATTTATTACAAATAACGTTACGTTACGAATGGAATTTTTATAGCCTATACTAAGTTGTTTACATCTAGCATGACAATTTTTTGTTTTTAACTTTAAATATTTTTTTTTAAATTTTTCAGTTGTAAATATATAAAGCTCTGGGGCGAAGTACTTTTTATAAATTGTTGCTAAATTGAGCCATTGAACTTCAATGGGGGGTATGTCATTGATAAAGCAATTGGAAAATGTTTCCAGCTCATTATGTATATCACTCGTTTGTTTTAGTTTCTGTTCTAACGATAATACTACTTGCAGACTCTCCTGATAGCACATCTCGAATGATTTAATATATCGACTATTGTTTATAACATTTGTAAAAATTAACTTATTCGGATGAAATGTAATTTGTTTTTTACAGAATATTTCCGAAACACCGGTGTAACAATAAACAGTTGCCTGTGGATAAATGCTATTTGCGAAATCAATTCCTAAATTTTCTTTAATGACATCATTATCCACGAAATACATATCTATCTGTCTTTCTTTTTTGTTTTCTAAACAAAATAAATAAATGATTGTTAAAAGAAATGTATTAAAAAAATTACACTTCTACAGAATGATAGACTGTGTTAGTAATATTATATATTCAGAGAATTTAAACAGAAAAATATCATTAAAAATTTTTATTACATCCGAATGGATGGTGCAGAGCATATTTATACTTTAAAGAAACAAATCTCGAAATAATCTATACTTTTTTAGAATGGAATAGAAACATACTTTACCCATTTCATTATTTGAAATGAATGTATTTATTTTTTTAACAAGTTACTTTGAGTATTAATAATTCATAAATAATAGTAATAAATTATGAAATGTAGTTTTTATTGAGTATATATTATCGGGGGCGGCGAGAATAATGAGTATAATTTAATGAAATTATTGATAGAAATGGAGAAATTTTACTAAAAAATAGTATGAAAAGTAAAAATCTTCGAATACTATTCTTTAAATTGTTTAAATTAATACTATTGAAGAAATAAAATCTCCGATTTTCTATATTTTAAAAAATGGGGCGGGGATTTTCATTAATAAATTTTTATCTCACTTAAATATATTTAATCCATTATTTTTTGAAAGAAAAATTCATTTCATTACATAAAATCAATCTGATAATACTAAATAAATTAATATTGATACTCTACAATATATATCTGTAAAAATCTATTATGAAAATTTTGAATACAGAAAAATAAATTGAGAGAGTCTAAGAAAAAAAGGAAAATTCATTTGCATTGAATGAAATAAACTACACTAAACATTTTTTTATTTAGGATTTAAACAAAGAATAATATAATATATGAGGAATTATTGAAATATTTAGGAAATAAAGCAGAAAATAAAAAAAAATTTCAAAAATCATTTTGAGAATAAAATTTTTTGAAAAAAATTATTACGAGGGGGTGAATGATCAAATCAATTGTGAGTATATATGAAAAAACGCGAATAATTAAAATGAATAAATAAATAAATAAAAATATATGAATGTATTATATTACTTACCAAAAAAAAAAAAAAATAAATATGATGACTGATGAAAGGATTTAGAAAATTTTTAACTTTAACAAAACTCTAAAGAGTATAATATTCAAGAAAGCAAACAATGAACACTCGAAGACTTTTAAGTTTCAACTGATCATACTACTCAAATTCGCAAATGCTTTATAGCTAAAAACTTTGCGATTTTATTATTATTATTATCTTTAGCTAAAGTGGTTTTTCAAAAGTAGATTTGTAAATAGCATTAAAATATCATTTATTCGAACCATTTTTCGGGTATTCAAGCATTAAGCACGTTCACATATTTCTATTGTTGGTAGTGAACATTTCAACGGTAGTGTTTTGACCACCTCATTAGGGATGTTTTACCATTTTACGATTCAACATAATGTTGCGGTTCATCATAATGTTGCGGTTGCTTAATTAGTTATCCGTTGTGACATTTAAAAGGATGATTTTAAACAGTGATTTTCGCAATATATCGCTTACACACGTTAATCGTTAGCCAAACAGCATTTATATCATCCGTTTTACCACACGCATCGAATGTGTAAATGCATATTCCGGTATCTGTCTAAAGTATTTTAACAGTCTTAAACTAATTTTTCATAATGATAATGGATATTCGCGGATATCCATTATCATTATGAAAAATTAGTTTAAGACTGTTAAAATACTTTAGACAGATACCGGAATATGCATTTACACATTCGATGCGTGTGGTAAAACGGATGATATAAATGCTGTTTGGCTAACGATTAACGTGTGTAAGCGATATATTGCGAAAATCACTGTTTAAAATCATCCTTTTAAATGTCACAACGGATAACTAATTAAGCAACCGCAACATTATGATGAACCGCAACATTATGTTGAATCGTAAAATGGTAAAACATCCCTAATGAGGTGGTCAAAACACTACCGTTGAAATGTTCACTACCAACAATAGAAATATGTGAACGTGCTTAATGCTTGAATACCCGAAAAATGGTTCGAATAAATGATATTTTAATGCTATTTACAAATCTACTTTTGAAAAACCACTTTAGCTAAAGATAATAATAATAATAAAATCGCAAAGTTTTTAGCTATAAAGCATTTGCGAATTTGAGTAGTATGATCAGTTGAAACTTAAAAGTCTTCGAGTGTTCATTGTTTGCTTTCTTGAATATTATACTCTTTAGAGTTTTGTTAAAGTTAAAAATTTTCTAAATCCTTTCATCAGTCATCATATTTATTTTTTTTTTTTTTGGTAAGTAATATAATACATTCATATATTTTTATTTATTTATTTATTCATTTTAATTATTCGCGTTTTTTCATATATACTCACAATTGATTTGATCATTCACCCCCTCGTAATAATTTTTTTCAAAAAATTTTATTCTCAAAATGATTTTTGAAATTTTTTTTTATTTTCTGCTTTATTTCCTAAATATTTCAATAATTCCTCATATATTATATTATTCTTTGTTTAAATCCTAAATAAAAAAATGTTTAGTGTAGTTTATTTCATTCAATGCAAATGAATTTTCCTTTTTTTCTTAGACTCTCTCAATTTATTTTTCTGTATTCAAAATTTTCATAATAGATTTTTACAGATATATATTGTAGAGTATCAATATTAATTTATTTAGTATTATCAGATTGATTTTATGTAATGAAATGAATTTTTCTTTCAAAAAATAATGGATTAAATATATTTAAGTGAGATAAAAATTTATTAATGAAAATCCCCGCCCCATTTTTTAAAATATAGAAAATCGGAGATTTTATTTCTTCAATAGTATTAATTTAAACAATTTAAAGAATAGTATTCGAAGATTTTTACTTTTCATACTATTTTTTAGTAAAATTTCTCCATTTCTATCAATAATTTCATTAAATTATACTCATTATTCTCGCCGCCCCCGATAATATATACTCAATAAAAACTACATTTCATAATTTATTACTATTATTTATGAATTATTAATACTCAAAGTAACTTGTTAAAAAAATAAATACATTCATTTCAAATAATGAAATGGGTAAAGTATGTTTCTATTCCATTCTAAAAAAGTATAGATTATTTCGAGATTTGTTTCTTTAAAGTATAAATATGCTCTGCACCATCCATTCGGATGTAATAAAAATTTTTAATGATATTTTTCTGTTTAAATTCTCTGAATATATAATATTACTAACACAGTCTATCATTCTGTAGAAGTGTAATTTTTTTAATACATTTCTTTTAACAATCATTTATTTATTTTGTTTAGAAAACAAAAAAGAAAGACAGATAGATATGTATTTCGTGGATAATGATGTCATTAAAGAAAATTTAGGAATTGATTTCGCAAATAGCATTTATCCACAGGCAACTGTTTATTGTTACACCGGTGTTTCGGAAATATTCTGTAAAAAACAAATTACATTTCATCCGAATAAGTTAATTTTTACAAATGTTATAAACAATAGTCGATATATTAAATCATTCGAGATGTGCTATCAGGAGAGTCTGCAAGTAGTATTATCGTTAGAACAGAAACTAAAACAAACGAGTGATATACATAATGAGCTGGAAACATTTTCCAATTGCTTTATCAATGACATACCCCCCATTGAAGTTCAATGGCTCAATTTAGCAACAATTTATAAAAAGTACTTCGCCCCAGAGCTTTATATATTTACAACTGAAAAATTTAAAAAAAAATATTTAAAGTTAAAAACAAAAAATTGTCATGCTAGATGTAAACAACTTAGTATAGGCTATAAAAATTCCATTCGTAACGTAACGTTATTTGTAATAAATAGAGAAATATATAGTATTCCCTTTAGACAGATTACAAATCCACAACGAGTGTTCTCTTTAAAAGCTAACCTCATTGGTTCAAAAAAGCTTCCTTTATAGATTCATTTATTTATTTATTTATTTATTTATTTTTTTAAACAAGCATTATTTATATTTAGTACTCAATATTTTATTTTTTTATTTTTTATTTTTATCACTAGATCATCAAAAGTTGTAGGTGAAAAAATTTTTTTTTCTAATCATATATTTTTTTCTACAATAAAAAAAGGATATGGATAATATACGCAGAAAGTCTACAAATATAACATTTAACATCATTCCAAGTGCACCTATAGGATTACCGGAAGCAATGGTAAGAAAACTATTAATTAAAAAATACAAAAAATTTTTTCCATTTTTATAATATTATCTGCTTATGCACATGATTTTTACTCATATGTTAATGCTTGAAAATTAAGAAAAGTTCGATCTCTATAAGATCACCAATTCATTTTTACATGATTTTAATATATGAAAATAAAATCTATTATTTACTATAGATTATAATACAACACGTTAGCCCCGAAATATATTTAAAAATTATAAATGGAGTAACGGTGAAAGGAGTACTACAATTTTGGACTACCAAAGAAGCTTGGGAGGCTAGCTTGAGACAATGCCCCTTCGGTGAATTTATAGAAGTACTCGATCATGTTCGGAGGGGTGAATATGTTGAGAGACACCCCCCATCAATGAACATCAACAATGCCATAACGAATTTGCGGATTGACTACGAGAATTATCGAATTCAATTATATGATTTAGATCAGTCATCAGATATACAATCTTATTCGTCGAACTCTAGTTCGTAAGTAAATATTGTATAGAAATTTTAACAGAGTGTATACATTAGTGAATTTATATTATGAATAACTTCATTCAAAACTTATGTATATGTTATTTCATTAATATATAGATCATTCAATAATGCATCAACCTTCATTGATGATGATGATGATGAAGAAGAAGAAGAAGAACAAATGGATAATATAATTGTGATAGACGATGATGATGATGATGATGTTATCATAATTGATTAGTTTTTTATTATTTTTTTTATTTTTGTAATAAAATATGAAGCTTTTTTAAAAATCATTCTAGTCAATTTTAACCAATACTAACTTAATAATACAATTCCTTACACATAATTATAAAACATTGTTAGCGATTTCCCCTTTTTTCGAGGAATATAAATATGTCGAACGAATCATTTAAAAATCATTAGATTTTCAACATGTTAATGTAGAATTTAAATATTGTTGTAAAAGCAAGTATGATGTTATTTTGTATATCACATGGTGAAAAAAAAAATAATAATAATACGTTAATCATTGATTTAAAAATTATATTATCATACATTTCCGGCATCCGATGTTTGCATGTGCTTGTATAGAAACATGAATAAAATATAATACATCCAAGGTAACTTGCATATTTCTGCTGTTGTCTAAAACCGTTAGAATATTAGGTAAAAGATTGAGTAAGATAAATACGATCGTAACACATTGTTTAAAGAAACAAAAATAAAAATAAAATAACATGATCGATTTAATTTGAATTTAGCAATATTTTTAGAACTAACATGAATTTTTTGTAAAACGCGAAAGAAAAAAAAGGAAAGAAAACAACGGTAAAATTTGTTAGTTTTACGGATAAATCAGTATAGTTATATTTAACAATGCCTATGCAGTTAATAATCTTTTGTCATTCATTTAACCGTGCGCTCACACACATGTCCACATACATGTATACCGGTCTTAATGGTATGTTTATTATCAACTATCTCATTCATCCAGTTTTAAAGTTAATTTTCGGCCTTTTTTATAAAACTGTCTCGAAAAGGATGCTAACGGATATTTCATGTCTGCCACTACAGTGCAGTTCTGCAATAATAAAGGTACATAATTTATCTCACTCTCACTCTCTTATTCTATAAGCGGATCTCTACCTGTCGTTGCGATTCAACGGTTGTTTCTTATTAGCCATTTCGCACATTTCAAGCATACATACACACACATGTTCACACATATTTACTCACCCTTACGCGCCTGCAGTGTCGATACATGATCTGCAGGTGCTTCTATAATGACGAAGACTATTCGTAGACGTTCCTGTAGATTTCGAAATATTTTCGTATTGAAAAATTTTAAATGTAAAAAATGAAAAATCTTAGAACGAAACATTGAATAAAAATTTCCTTCATAATCTGTATTCCAAATAATAAGACTCGTACGTTTTCATCAGCTCCCTCCCTCACGTGTAAAAATAATTTAGCTTTTTATTTTCTCTCTCTGTCGTATCAGTCTATTTAAATGATATGAATAATAATAATGAAAAAATTTTTTTTTTAAGATAATAAGTGTAAATTGAACGTTTTACGGAAATTTCCATCAAAGTTTGAAATCTATGTATTAGGTTTTGACCGTTTTTCAAATAAATTCGTAGATTTACCATTCATATCGAGGAAAAAATAAAAAAATAATTTTTTCATACTTGTATATGTAAGCATATACACGCATGCATATGCTGAGAGATAAAAAAAAAAGAAAAAGATTATTTAAATTTAAATAAACAGTTACATAAATTGATTTGATTTCATCCATACAACATATTAACTGAAATAGAATGGAATAATAAATGATGTGTTCGGTACTATAATATCTGCGGTGTATCTAAATAATTTTAAAGTAATTATACGACCATGAAATAAAATAAAATGTATGAAATGTATATTATTACATATTAAAATTCCATACATATATACATACATACATTATAATTTATGTGAAACAATGTAAAAGATTTTGAAATAATAAAAATAAAAAATGCGAGTAAAAGAAAAAATATGGTTTTATTTCACATATTATACATACTACGCGACAATTGACTTTGGTACATTGAAAGGTAATTATTATGTTCATATTCAACTTTCGTAGGATCTAGACAACTCCAGCTTTCAAATTCCACGTCTTTTATTGAATTTTTAATCCGTATGAATTGAATGTTGACAGTCGTCGCAATCTTTTACTTTGACACAATTTCGAGTACTCCTGTGTAATGTATCACCATCGATATAATATTCTTTATCATGTTCGTGATCGTAGCATGGTAGAAATGATTTTATCGTATCATCCTGTTTTAATCTGTCCGGTAAAAATATATAAATGTCCCCGATGCAACTTGGAAATAATGTAATTATCATTTCTTTGGTGGCTGTAATGAACAACTGGCTTAAATCATTTATATTGAGATTGTTCATAAGCTTCAGCGGACGGATAACGTGATCGTGCCACGTCTTCATCACCATAACATTTTTCATCGCACAATGAAAAATATCATTCTCATAATGGTGCTTACAAGTTACCAGATTGCTTATACCGGAGTATTCTTGATATAAATCATCAATACTAGGTACTCGAAAGACTTTCTCCATATTAACGAGTTCGTAGTCCAAGTCACGCAACAATTCAGACTTTTCATTAAGTTCCCATAATATAAGTTTTGCATAAGTGGTTAAAATATATACGCGAACCTTCGGTTTTTCAGACAGTATTGTGAATACATCACGTGTCATGAATATTTCTTCTCGACATGAATAATGAGGGGTTTTTCAAGTAATGACTCACGGAAGAGCATTGTAAATGAGGCATTTTGATGCAGACCATGCTCTGCTTGGCTTGTATAGCGTATGTAAACACCTCCCGCCAGACATATCAATCATCGCTAGTTCGGTTACTAGAAAACCATAATCAGAATCCTTATGGAAGCTGAAATCTACAAATATCCGCTATATCCATCTGATCTGACAATAATACTGGACCAACGATTTTATGTGTAGAAGATGTTTGATTCTGTTGAAGAATAACCACCCTCTGATTGGCGGTAATTGAAGTGACGAAGACGTATGTGAGTCGCTATCACTTGCAATGTCCTTAATTGATCTTGAGTTGCTGCTTACGTTAACTATATTAACATTCATGATTGAATAATATGTATTTCAAACTTTTTCACTAAAAAAAATACAGAGAAAAAGAAAGAGAAAAAGGAAAGATAAAAGACAGAAAAAAATGATAGAGAAAAAAAGAGAAAAAAACGTAGGAAATTATTTTCTTTAACGTTGACGTAAAATTTTTAATAATGCGTGAACACAGATTCGATAAAATATACATGTTTAACATAAACTAATACTGACCGCTTGAATGATTCCGTTCGATAGTCTATCTCATTAGCTACCTTTGAATCGGTTGTGGCAGTGGAAATGTTACGTCAGAAAAATGTTGTTCCGTCGGAGAAAGCTGAATATATTTGTATACAAACAAAGTAATTGAGGACTTTGAGTGTATACGCATATGTGAAGGAGTGTGAAAAATATTTCTTGTACCGAATAATGGGAAATAGCGTGCGAGCAATGTACAAGTGGTCTTGAAGGTATGCGAGTCATGCAGGTAAAGGTTGTTGCGATGACGAGATATATACCTGCAGAGGTTATCGATTCTTGGAAACAGGGATTGACGTTCGAAACAATAATATCTTGAAACGATCGATGATACGGATGAGTTTATTAAATAAAAAAATTATGTTTATAGCGAAACGAATAATATTAAAAATAATTGTGATGTTAATAAATATTTTTTATTGATCGGAGATTTTTCTTTCTCGAAAGGTTAAAATTATTTTTTGATAATGTTAAGAGTATATAATGACATGAATGTGTAGGGAAAAGTAATACAGGTACAAAAAAAAATAAAGATCGTTATAAAAAAATAAAACATATAGAACTGCATGTGGTACATATGCGAGATCAATGTGATATGCTATTGTGTCTAACGTTGAAAAAATGTTCATGATCAATAGGGAAATTCGTGATAGAAGATAATTGTGTGGGAATGTGCGGTACGCTTTCGAGTGAATCATTGATTAATTTTTAGAATCGATAAAATAAATAAAGATTGCGAAAGATCAGTAATTTTAGATGTGTGGGGCGGGGTAAGAAAGAATGAATTTTTAGGATTGAAAAAAAAAAATGAAAAACATATTCGAATCAATTTTGAAGAACTCGTAATAGAGTAATATAGAATCTGTGCGGGGGGGATAGATAGTATGCTTTCACAACAGTCTGAATGTTTGTTCGGATTAATTTTTAAAACCTCGGAAAACATACAGAAATACTTACGGACTGAAAATAATCGTAATGAGAAAAATAATAAAATATACTTGGGTAATTTTGAAAAAAAGTGGTAACGCGAACGAATGACACGTGTGTGAGAATGATGCGTGTGCTTTCGTTGAGGGGCGAGACATCGATAGATTTATTTTTAGAACCGGGGAAACATACATAAATACTTATGGATGGAAAAGTAATCGTAAGTGAGGAAAAAATAATAAATATACTTAGACTAATTCTATAATACTTAGGCTTGGAAAAAATTATTATGAACGATAGGGAAACTATCGAGAGCAGAGTGTGCACGGGATCGAATGTTCGCTTTCGTGGTGGCTAACGCTATGGTAGATATAGCGTGTGATCTGCAGTGCTAGTGATGTGCGTCGAAATGTTTTTACAATCGAAACAATCAACAATCGTCAAAAAAAAAAAAAACAATCAAATGATTTTCATTCGAATGATTTGATTCGAATGATTTTAATTTGAATGATTTTAATTCAAATGATTTTGATTCAAATGATTTTGATTCAAATGATTTTAATTCGAATGATTTTAATTCGAATGATTGTTGTGAATACAAATGAATTATTCGAATGAAATAACATTTCGAATGTAACTGTGGAACAATCGAATGTATTCGAAGTTATCGAACAATCGAATAATTCGAATGAATCATTCGAAGTTGCCCATCACTAGTCAGTGCGCTTTTGTAACGATCGGAGAATAAGGAAAAATTTTTGGAACCGTAGAAAATGAGAAATATACTTAGACTAATTTTATAATACTTACGGATGGAAAAATAATCGTAAGTGAGAAAAAATAATAAATATACTTGCACTAATTCTATGATACTTAGGCTTTGAAAATTATTATGACTGATAGGGAAACTATCGAGAGCAGAGTGTGCACGGGATCGAATGGTTCGCTTTCGTGGTGGCTAACGCTATGGTAGATATAAGCGTGTGATCTGCCAGTGCTAGCGATGTGCGTCGAAATGTTTTTACAATCGAAACAATCAACAATCGTCAAAAAAAAAAAAAAAAAAAAAAAAACAAAAAAACAATCGAATGATTTTGATTCAAATGATTTTAATTTGAATGATTTTGATTCGAATGATTTTAATTCGAATGATTTTGATTCAAATGATTTGATTCAAATGATTTTAATTCGAATGATTTTAATTCGAATGATTGTTGTGATACAAATGAATTATTCGAATGAAATAACATTTCGAATGTAACTGTGGAACAATCGAATGCATTCGAAGTTATCGAACAATCGAATAATTCGAATGAATCATTTCGAAGTTGCCCATCACTAGTCAGTGCGCTTTTGTAACGATCGGAGAATAAGGAAAAATTTTTGGAACCGTAGAAAATGAGAAATATACTTAGACTAATTTTATAATACTACGGACGGAAAAATAATCGTAAGTGAGAAAAAATAATAATATACTTGCACTAATTCTATGATACTTAGGCTTTGAAAAATTATTATGAACGATAGGGAAACTATCGAGAGCAGAGTGTGCACGGGATCGAATGGTTCGCTTTCGTGGTGGCTAACACTATGGTAGATATAAGCGTGTGATCTGTCAGTGCTAGTGATGTGCGATTTCGAAATGTTTTTACAATCGAAACAATCACAATCGTCAAAAAAAAAAAAAAACAAAAAACAATCGAATGATTTTGATTCAAATGATTTTAATTTGAATGATTTTGATTCGAATGATTTTAATTCGAATGATTTTGATTTGAATGATTTTTGATTCGAATGATTTTAATTCGAATGATTTTGATTCGAATGATTTGAATGTGAATACGAAGAATTATACGAATGAAATAACATTTCGAATGCAACTGTGGAACAATCGAATGCATTCGAAGTTATCGAACAATCGAATAATTCGAATGAAAACATTTGCGAAGTTTCCCATCACTCAGTCAGTACGTTTTTGTAACGATCGGAGAATAAAGAAAAAATTTTCGGAACCGTAGAAAATGAGAAATATACTTAGACCAATTTTTTATAATGCTTAGGCATGGAAAAAATAAAAAAATTAAAAAATACATTTGAATGGTATAAAGCAGGGAATAGGGAGCTCACGTTAGTTTATGCTTTAAATATTATACTTTGGTTAATTTAAAAAAAAATTACGATATCGCTAACGATCGACATGTGTGCGAGAACGATGCATGCGCTTTTACTTGGTTTAAATCAGTTGTGGCAGTGGAAATATTACGTCAGAAAATGTCATTCCGTCAGGAATAGTTGGTTACATATGCGCATTGAATAAAGTAGTCATGAGCTTTTGGAGTATGAGTATGTTTTTGTGTTAGTGTGTACATGTAGGGTGTATCCATCTACAATATGACATAGACTGTAATAGAAAGTATAAGAATGTTAAGATCGGTTTCAACGGTTGCGTTAGCATTTACGTGTAGCGCTATGAGAGAAGCATTTTCGCTTTTGCGATGTGTGAGATAGACTTACCCCCGTACATAATGTATCGGACAAAGAAAAGTTTA